>JAPTHN010000003.1:6391084-6993312 GCA_026936325.1 Platynereis dumerilii | reverse complement strand
TGCGGGCAAGAAGCTGTAGCTTCTATGACGAAAGCGTAATTCTGCAACTCAGAGGTATTTATATTGCTTTTCTTTTGCATGTTATTGTCGAAGATGTCTAAATTATTAAAATTGTCCCTGACAAATATCCTACCACACAGGCGGAGCGACATTTGTCCGAATTTCAAGATTAATATTACATACCATTTCACAAGGCACATAAATGTATATCTTGAAAACTATTAATTTTCAATATTTTCTACTTGATCATCTGCTTGGAATGCTTTAACGAAACAATCTACGCACAATCCTTCCCCAAGTCATGAAAGATATAGAAATAGATCTGCACTCATGCAGAAAGCAAATCATAATAGGTCTGTCTCCATTTGTAGTTCTGAATTTATGTACAAGTGGTGTCTCCAAGCAATAGGAGCTCTGATGGAATCCCCTCTGCCTTTCAACAAGGTGATTGGTGTTGTTGACCAAGCCAAGGAGTCTGACTTAATGAGTGTGTTTGTTGAATGTTTGATTGTTTGAGTCAGCTACACTGTATTGATTATGTTCTCAAAACAGCAGTTCAACAGAAAAGTGTGTTGTTATCATACAGATTGGGGGATCATAACATGTTAACAACCAGATTATTATTAACTGTTGGTCCCAGGATTTTACTTTGCAAACAAACTAGATGATATGTCATTTGGTGGGCTTCCCCAAAGACAAAAATAGACCCCCCCCCCTTATCGTAGTGCCACCTACCGATTACACCTGTCGTAATCCCCATATGGAGACAGATCAGACCTATTATACAACAGTACAGTTGACAACAATATCAACTGTATGTACCTTTGGAATTGCAGACATTATTTGCAATAGTGCACATTTTCAGCCAATTATTGCACAAATATATTTGAGATAATCATAAGTTTTCCGCAATAGTCGTGCAAATGTTTACAATAATTGTATACATTGTTATGATAATTGTAAATGGCATTCATTTCTGAGATAATCGTACAAATTTGCACACCATAATTACTGAAGTGTCTACGGTTAGTAAAAACATTTCTGTGACTATTGTCGAAATTAATACGATCATTTCACACATTTCTTCAGTTATTGAATATATCTTTGTGATAAATGTAATGCATTTGAGATAATCTTGGAATTTCTGATATTAATTATCCTACAAAATTTCTATGATTGTTCTACGAAATTTCTTCAAGTAGGAAGAAAGGCTTGCATATATTCTTTAAACAGGTATTTACAGGCTATATGACCTGTGATTATAAATTAGGGGTCCTTTAATAATTATGCTATTGGGCCCAATTGGTCCTCTTGATTTTCCACAATATTTTTGACTTGGTACAATTTTAGGTAAATTTGATTATTTTCCCTCTCAATTTGAGGCCCCAATGAGGTGCGAGACCCTATAGGCTATAGCCTACTCAGCTGAATGGATAATCCAGGCCTGCCGAAAAGGGAGGATGGGCCAAAAATGTGTTTTATCTACGTTGCTCTTAATTCCGAAACATTACTCTGACGTGCCCTCTTTGGATAAAAATAAACCTCCAGACTGTCCTGCCACTATATAGGAACAAGGAACTAATTTATTTTATTTTATTTTATGGTCCGATGACATGATGCATGTATTGCATGATGTTTCTTACACCAAAAAAAAAAATTGTCTGATAACAGACAATCAATGTCTGATATGTGTCCGATCAAGCGATTGTCTAAATCTAATCAAGAAAATTGAATTGTTGAAAATGTCAAAGAACTTGTTTGTTTCATTCAATCGATTGTCTGGTTCAATCAATTTCAAATTGTAAGTGTATTGTTACGAGTTCAAGGAATGATTTTCATCAAATTGTCTTGAGTGTGTTATTAAATTAATTTGATGCCTTAAGACTGTCCTTAAACTCCCATCATAACATTGTCTTGAGACTGTCAGACTGTCTTTAAATTCTCTTGAGACTCGCTTTGAATTGCCTTTCTCAGTGATTGACAAAACAGGATATTTTTTTTCTGTCACTTCAGATGACCTTTGGTGTGACCCTCGTCTTCAAGATGGAAAACCACACCATAAAACAAGAAGACACCTCCATAAGCACGACAGAGCCCTCTGTTGGATGGACAGAAGCAGCAGAAATTGATGACGTCACAGGTCACCGAGAACTGCCACCTTCCTTTTCCGAAGCTGACATTAAACTGTTCATGACCATGAGCTTGGTGTCGAAGATCATCTACCCAGCATTTGGCATCTTGGGAAGCATTTTAAATGCCCTCGTGATCTCAACATATGCCAAATTCAAGATCCTGCAAACCCCAACGAATACTTTTCTCATGAGTTTGACGGCTGCTGATTTGGCTTTGTCCTTGTATTTGGGGGTCATTAGCTTCATCGGGTTAATGAGTAATGACTTGGCGTTCAAGGTGGTTTATTGTTTTCTCTTTGGTCTTCACGGTGTAGCGCTTTCTTGTTCCCTCACGACGACCTTTGTCATTGCGATCCACAGAGGTGTCGCTGTCATATTCCCGACTAAATTCAAGACAATATTCTCCTTAAAGAGATGTTGTTACATAGTTCTCATGATTTGGCTGACGAGTATCTTGGTCATCGGAACAATTTGTGTTTATTATTCATCATCTCTGGATGCTGAGAGGCTAAAGATGTTGCTGACCACCTCTGATATCTATCCCAAAATGATTGTGCTGATTTTCGTTCAGATCTACCCTTTCTTTTGCATTATAACGTCCTGTTTGATTTACGCCATTCTGTTCTGTACGTTAGCCAAACGTAATTCGGTGCATTCACATGTCGGTGATACTGACGGTCAGAATAGTGGAAGTGGGGCAAACAATTCAACAGTTAACAACAAGAGAACATCTGTCTTGACCGCCACTATTCTCATTGTGTTTCTCATTTGTTGGCTACCTCTTGCCCTGTACACGACAATCGCAAGTGATCTTTACATTAAGTCCCCCCCTGGTAGACTTATTTACATGATTGCTTTCATGATGCTCCACGCAAATTCCATAATCAATGTGTACGTGTTTGTTTACTTCAGTCAGGCCTTCAGGAGTAAACTGTTGCTCATGTTGCGCTGCCGATGTTGAGTGCAATTTTGTTGATGAAAGTATTTCGGTCAGGCTTTCGAACGTAAAATGTTCTGCCTGTTATGCTGCAGACTGCAGTAAAATAAAGGCATCCGAAGTACCTAAAATGTTGTAGATCAACTATATCAGTCAGGCATCTGGAGTAAAATGTTGTAGATAAACTATATCAGTCTGGCATTTGGAGTTAAATGTTGTAGATAAACTATATCAGTCTGGCATTTGGAGTTAAATGTTGTAAATCAACTATATCAGTTAGGCATGTGGAGTAAAATGTTGTAGATCAACTATATCAGTCTGGCATGTGGAGTAAAATGTTGTAGATCAACTATATCAGTCAGGCATTTGGAGTTAAATGTTGTAGATAAACTATATCAGTCAGGTTTGTGGAGTAAAATGTTGTAGATCAACTATATCAGTCTGGCATTTGGAGTTAAATGTTGTAGATAAACTATATCAGTCTGGCATTTGGAGTTAAATGTTGTGCCAGAGTGAAATGTTGTAGATCAACTATATCAGTCTGGCATTTGGAGTTAAATGTTGTAGATAAACTATATCAGTCAGGTATGTGGAGTAAAATGTTGTAGATCAACTATATCAGTCAGGCATCTGGAGTAAAATGTCATAGATCAGCTACACGCATTGTATCAGTGTTGTAGATCGACCAATGATCATATCAGTCAGCTCTATAGTGAAATGTAGATCAACTATAATATTATATCAGTCTGGCATTCGGAGTTAAATGTTGTTAATGAATAATATTAGTAAGGCATGTGGAGTAAAATGTTGTAGATCAACTATATCAGTCTGGCATCTGGAGTAAAATGTCATACTCCTAGATCAGTTACATCTCAGTCAGCATCTGGAATAAATTGTTGTAGATCAACCATGTCAGTCAGCATCTATAGTGAAATGTAGATAAACTATATCAGTCTGGCATTTGAAGTTAATTGTTGTTAATGAATAATATTAGTAAGGCATGTGGTGTAAAATGTTGTAGATCAACTATATCAGTCAGGTATGTGGAATAAAATGTTGGAAATCAACTATATCAGTCAGGCATTTGGAGTTAAATGTTGTAGATCAACTACGTACCTCAGTCAGGCATCTGTACTAAAATGTTGCAGATCAACTATATCAGTTAGGCATTTGGAGTTAAATGTTGTAAATCAACTATATCAGTCTGGCATGTGGAGTAAAATGTTGTAGATCAACTATATCAGTCTGGCATTTGGAGTTAAATGTTGTAGATAAACTATATCAGTTAGGCATCTGGATTAAAATGGTGTAGATCAACTATATCAGTCAGGCATCTGGAGTAAAATGTTGTAGATCAACTATATCAGTCTGGCATCTGGAATTAAAAGTTGCAGAACTACTTTTTCAGTCAGGCATGTGGAGTAAAATGTTGCAGATCAACCATATCAGTTGGACATCTCAAGAAATGTGTTGTAGATCAACTATATCAGTCAGGCACCAAGAGTAAACTGTTATAGATCAATAATTATCTGATTCAGTCAGGCATCTGGAGTAAAATATTGTATATCAACTATATCAGTCAGCTTCTGGAGTAAAATATTACATCATGGAACAAACTTTAATAGTTGTTACTCTACTTAAGAAAAATTAGGGGAGACCGGGGCTGGTAGTCACAGGGGTAGGTTGTCACACTTTCGGGGCAGGTTGTCACACTTTCGGGGCAGGTTGTCACACTTTCGGGGCAGGTTGTCACACTTTCGGGGCAGGTTGTCACGCGCTCATGGATATTAAATTGTCATATCCTTAGTACATTCTACTGATGATTGATGATGTAAGCAGAAAAGGCATAGCGTCTAAATAGATTTATTTCAAATTTTCAAAAGGAATTTGCAGAAAAATTCTACAGTCTGCACTCACCCTCTTCATCACAAAATGCATTTCTGTTGCCTTGATAAGTCAAAATTTGTAGTACCCTTGTACAGAGTCACATGATTGTTAAGGTCTGCACTGGGCAAGTAGGGGATTCCTGACATGTCCAAAATAACTTGTCTCATTCAGGATTTGACTTACAGAGTCTCACTTCCTGCATTCAAACTCTTAACCAAGAGTGTGACAACCTGCCCCGAAAGTGTGACAACCTGCCCCGAGTGCTGAATTTTAAAAAAATGTCCAATATGACATCAAGATTTCGAATGACATAGGTATATTTTCACCAGCAAGATTTAAGTTACTCCTGTACTGATATTCATATACAATGGCTGTGCCCCTACTTGCTTTAAATAGAAATAGAGCATGTTTAAATTCTACGCAGTGTGACAACCTACCCCTGTGACAACCAGCCCGGGTCTCCCCTAGTCTGTTCATTTTGTTCCTGTTTTATTTTATAGTTTACATTCAGTATTATTGTCTGTACCTTACAAATGTATTGATATTTTAAATAAACATTTTATTCCTTCAATTTCCATTGTTATCTATCTTTAAATGTAAATAATGTAAATTGTAAGTATTAGGCTTTTTATTTTTCCATTAAATATGATAACTATGGATGGCACCTTTTGGTAAAAACAGGTTTTTCAAGGTGGCCAACTACAAAAACTGGCAAAATTAAGTACAGGCATTTAAAAAAATACTGTGAGACAGGGTAAAGTTGGCAATCCGGGGTAAAGTTGGCAAGCTGTTTTGACCCACTTAATGGCAGAAATGCACACTTTCCCTCACTGACACATATGGTAACTTTGCCCAAGATAGCCGTGTCTATGGGGAAAGTTGGCTTTTCTTCCATGAAGTGGGTCAAAATAGCGTGCCAACATCACCCCGGATTGCCAACTTTACCCCATTCTTCGGTACATAAAATGCAAACTTTTTTCAGAAAAATTGCTTAACTCCCAGACGAAAGAGAGGCACATTTGAGGCACTGAATAGGCATATTTGAGGCATACCATGGAGTAGGTAGAGGCATAAGCTGAGATTACAGGAGGCGTAAAGGAGGCATATCAAACTCCTCATTAAATATGCAAGAGGCATATATGAGGCATTTTCGAGGTACAATTGAGGCATATAGGAGGCGTATTTGAGGCTTTCCAAAAATTTTAATAATGCCTCAAATATACCTCTAGATATGTTAATGATGTGCCTCAAATGTGCCTCATATGCAAATGAAGAGGCATATTTGAGTCACATATGAGGTACGTTTGAGGCATAACTGAGGCGTATTTGAGGCGTAGGCTCATCATGTAAGTGGAGGTACGTTTGAGGCATAACTGAGGCGTATTTGAGGCGTTCCAAATATTTTAATAGTACTTCTTCTGTACCTCCGCATGGAGGTACAGAAGAGGCATATGTGAGGCATGAATGAGGCACATTGACTGTTAAGGAAGTGAGCCAAATATTTGCATTTTCAAATAGTGCTTCTATCTCCAACAAAGGAAAGACTTGGTACAAAAGCAGAACTACTAAATAAACTTAATGACCTTGATGTAAATGCCAAATGGGAGGCACACTCAATCTGACATGCATTCAGGATTATTTGTCAAATTAAGGAAATTGTTATTTGACTTCTAACAAAAGAGCATGTTGTCATGTGAGTGATAATATAGTCTGTTGAGCAAAACACAAACTTCTAAGAGTTACATCAGCAACACAACCAAATAAATCGAACTAATTGTTCAGAACGCCTTTACAATTCAGGCCACACATAAATTTGGCTATGTTGGAGAGGCATATTTGAGGCACAGGGTAGAAAAACAGAGTCCAGTTTGAGGCACATTTGAGGCATAGATGCAGGTAATGCTTTTCTTGGTATGTCAGGGAGGCATGTTTGAGGCATATCATTATGCAGGGAGGCATAGATGAGGCACATCATTAACATTAGAGGCACATTTGAGGCACACTGCACTTGGTAGACTATGCCTCATATGTGCCTCGAGTATGCCTCAAACGTGCCTCAAATGTACCTCTGAAAAATTTCTATGCCTCAAATGTGCCTCTCTTTGGTCTGGGCTAGCTAGCTATCAGGCTAAATGTTGTAACTAAGAAAGGAAAACGAGGAACTATATGTGAGTCATTTAGTTTCGATTACTAAAAAAAATGAAACGCATGCTATTTATAACTTTTCATATATTTTTATTGCACAACATTAATCGTACACCAAAAACAGCAACCTTGAAAGAAAGCAAATGATGATGATGATGACTGTTATTCTTCTTGACTCTTCAAAGGTATCACATGTTCAATTTCAGAGGCTTCAGGTAAGCCAACAACAGGAGGCAACAACAAGTAGCATTTCAAAACATGTCAAACTGATTGCGGTGATGGAGTTCTCGAGGCCGGCCTCCAGGCCATATTTAGAAGACCTCAGCCTTGGCTTGGTCTCAGATGCCAAATCGTTGGCCTTGCCTCGGTCTCGGGTGTCTTTTAGAGGCCTTGAGGTTTGCTTCATCCAAACATCCTTGAGGCCACATTTCGATGACCTCGGCCTTGGCATCCGTCTCGGATGTTCATGCCTCGGTCTCGGTCTTGGCCAGGGATGTCTCGGCCTCGACTCCATCACTGACCGATTGTCTGTTGAATAGTTCCATTCAAAACATGCATCATCCATATTTGTTAGGAATATATCATTCAGTTAATGTCACATCAGGGTATTATAATTCAGTCAGTGTCACATCAAGGAATTAATATCTTTCAGTTTTAAAATGTCACGTCAGGGAATTATCATCTATAGTTACTGTCACATCCAAAATCAATTTGATATTGTCATCATGAAACTGAATGTGTCACCAATACATCATCAAATACATCATCAAATTTGTTTTCTGTCTGCAGCTACACTTATCACATCATATATCATCTATAAATTACATAATTATCAACTGTTCCAGGTGTATGAATAACATGGGTAAACAATTAACATGCATCACAATTTGTTTTTAAAAAATTGCAGGAACTTTAGGCAAGCACTAGCTTCTACATTTCAACATTTTAAGCATAAATAGACATAATATACAAAATTCCCGTGCACTTCTAGTAAAATCTAAATGATAATGATATCTTAACATCATCTGATCTTAAATCAATCACAGCTCTGTATGCTTCTTTCCCATAAATAACTAAGCGACTACAAACGCATCTTAATAAAATTAATTTAATACATGTCTCAACCTAGTCTAATCATTTTACTGAAAATGAACAATTTCGATAAAGCAGGATTTAGTAATGCACAACAGTCAGTTTGGGTGGGTGTAGTTTTAAGCTAAATGATTAGATTGCAGTATACTAAACCCAAATTATTGCAGTTCATTTTATAAAAAAATTCATTTGCCTTTTTATACTACACTCAAAAAATGTCGGAACAAAATTGGTTTTTTAGATTAAAAACGGTTTTTTGAAAAACCAAATTTCAATGCAAAAAACCATTTTGAATCTAAAAAACCAATTTTGTCTGAAAATTTTTAGAGTGTATAAACTATATATTGTCTAGCTTCACTGCTTGCTTGCCTTGCGTTTTGAGCATTGAAAATATCTACTTTCCTTGTGTTTTTTCTAAAAATTCTGTACAATGAAGTCTATATTGCTAGTTACAGTCCTCCTTTACTAAAAATAACACAGAGACACACCATAAGTGTATGTAATGTTATATACATATATGAATTTGATAAAAAGTTTCAGTGGCAATAAACTATAGAGTTGATAACAAGATTGTCACACTTATGTAAGTATAAATAATACTTATGAACTCCTAGAATTCACTATACTTATATTATTTTAAAGTGTAAAATATCTAAGGGTTACAAGAGATTACCAACCATTTACTATTAATAAATTAGAAACTGTTATTAAGATATTGTTTTGATCTCCTGCACTTTACCCTAACCTATTTGTACAGTACTCTATATGCCCTGTCCTTTCATTATATGCAAACTATTGCAAAAATGTGAAAAAACACACATATATTTTTTTTCACAACAGCCAGTTTTAGCTACTTATTTAATAATTAAGATGTCTCAGCTATACTCCTTGCAATAGATATGTACAATCAGAATTGCAGTCTTTTACTCAACAGATACACTGCAATTATTGTAAGATACATACATTGTATATAAACTGCGTGCAACATATATATAACAAAATTAATAATTAGGCCTATCAAAAGGGCTGAATCTTTACTTTTCAACAAAAAAGGGCTCACATTTTCATTTTTCAATTCTCCCACTCCCAGACACAACAAATATAGGCCTAATATTCCTTTTTTTGATATCGGAGAATGACAAAATGTACCGTTCAATACATTTTAACAAGTCATAATCATAGTATAATGACACACTGATGATACATATGTTCACAATATTGTGGGCTGGAAGTATTGAATTTATTTCAAGATGTTTTGTGCCATGATAATTTTAACATGTCAGACATGCCAGGAATGTAATGCCACTTCTACATTTTAAATACAATTATTTGCAATCATACTCTTAATTCCTGTCTATGAGGGCCATTCTCATCAGCCACACCAACTGACCGAAGCTCAGTGTCTAAATTGTAAATATTAACATTTGCTAAATACTATTTCAGTTCATTTGCTAAAAAAGTATGAGCATCACTGTTGATTTTTTATGTGAACAACATTACTCTCCAAATTAAGTTGTATGACCTGTTCCTCACAAAACAAATGTGTTTTGGAACTTGTGATTGTAAATAATATAAATAAAATAAACTCCTACTATACTTGCAGCAAAGTGAAGTTTTGTCTGTTTTCAACAGTCCATTTCACACCAAATAATCCCAACATACAAAATTACAAACATAAAGGCCCGATTTCACTAACATAGTTAAGCCAGATCTGAGCCTCAGACGTGGACTAGGTTGTTTCAAATTAAAACTATAGGGTAGATTTCAGCGATAAAATGGCAGCACTTCCTGGTAAGCAAAATACGTAAGACCAGGTTTAACCTAGCTAGTGTTGCGGACCGGACCACCCCCTTCCGGGCCTGAATTGCCCGGTCCACGGGTGAGGCGGTCCGGTACACCAGTACGTACCGGTTTTTCGATTTAACACCAATGTTTGCCAAAAATTATAGGACATAAGGTGTGAAAAATTTAAAAAAACTATTTTATTCTTCCATGGAGGTTTGATCCTGATCTTTGGGAGTTCATATGGTTGAAAGCTCCAGACAAGCAAAAAGTAAGATCTTTGTGTACGGAATACTCTATAACTAATATTTTATTCTTCCGTTTTACATGTTTATACCAATTTTCATTGTACCGGTACGACCCGGTGTGGGCAACCTCTGGACCAGTTTTTTGGAACTGAGGCTGGTTCGGTACTGAAGAGAGGGGTGGTATGTGAACTGCACCGGTCCAAAGCGGTCCGGTCCGCATCACTAAATCTTTAGCTATGTTGGTGAAATCGGCCCACAGTGACCTGTCTGCAACACCATACAAATGGTATGCATGGTTTATACATAGAGCCATACACTGCATGCACATTGCTTCCACAAACAAAATCTATATGGTCTTACAAATCTAGTTTAAATCTATAGTTCAATCTCATTACATCCTATTATTACATCTTTATATATTCTTCTAATCATCGATCAAAATTACAATTAAACTTTTTCCGGAATCGGTTCGGCTTCATCTTCTTCCGTCTTCTTCACTTTGTGAACCAATTCCATAAAACAGTAAGACATCAAAACTAGGATCAACAAACCAGCCAGAATGTAGATCTTTAGGTCCATGCATAAGTGTTGAGCGTAGGCGGATGCTATGACAAAACCTACAGCTTCGTACATTCGGAGACTGGCGAATGCGGCCTCACGGTTCTTCGAGAAGAGTTCACCAGTAATGCCTGAAAGATAAAATGGTAAAAATAGATAAAGGAAATGGAGTTATTGACTTATCTATCATAATGTAAGTTTTGTGATATCACTGGAAGTTTGTAGACATTCATGCATCATAGGAAAGCAATACTCGTATTTTCAAGTTGGTTGACTTTTCCAGGTATAAAACCCTCACCTTTAGAACTAATTGGCAAGCGTGTATTTTCCAAGGATGACAGAAATCAAAATTATATATCTTAAGAATGAAGTTCAGATCTGCCATACAATGATATACCGAAGCAGACTGAGACTGGACAGACAATATCCATAAGAGGTGGCACCGGTCCAGACCAGGGCAAATTGGGTACACATACCAGTACATGTGTGCCGGTGCAAGAAGTTGTCAATGAAATTGCCAGTTGCTGTTTTCATGTTAAATTTGTAAAATTACTCGACTCTAATCCTAACTTCTATATCAGAATGACAGATTATAAATTGAGAAACATGATACAGGTACCAGTTTAACATCTGCTTTGTGGAGCTGGTGCATATCTGGTACTTAACAGGTTATGGTGCTTGACCGTACTTTAAAAGAAGACCAATTCATATCACTATAATTATATTAATGATCATACTCACTACTCGTCTGAGACTGCCAAGCAGCATCCCCTATGCCCAGGCCTATTGCCACCATAAACAGAGTCCAGATGTCAGATGTGGGATCCCAGATGTACATGAAGCCCAGGATGCCAAGGTAACAAAGCACACCTGTAATTAAGACATCAAAGAGATCAGAGGAATGATCAAATAACTTCAAAAGGAAGATTTAGAGGCTCTACACTCTTTAGTGTCCATTTTCAACTATATATTTGACATTTATCATAAACTAGCTGTTGCAGGTGTGAGCATGTGACCCTATGATTTTTGCATCTTATACCCGGCAGGGATATATATAGTTGACATTCCACTGGTCATCCCTGCAAGCCAAATTCTTTCTCATGGTTTAAAATTTAACTCATTGCATGACTGGTGTGTCTGTGGTACTGTTGTAGTCTTGGAAGTAGCTCGCTCCCCAGATCTTGCGACTGCATTGATATCATGAAATCTTTCAGGGAGCTACTCCGTTCCTTATAGTTAGAGATCTAAATGCTGAATACTGATGATGATAGGCCTGAACTAAAGTCAAAATGAGGGTACTGCATTTTTGCCAAGAATTCAAAATTCCCTTGATTCAATACTTTATAAACCATAAATATTCTCACCAATGACAACAATGAATATTCGGTGGAGGTATTTTCTGAGGTTTCCAAACAAGAAGCAAGCGATGGCATCTGTTCCGCTGAAGACCATCATCACATATCCAATCATGTGTAGTCCATGGGAGCAGGTGATGTATGCCTGAAAATGAAAGAAAACACTTATATTTTGCTCAAATAAAATGTATGCAATATACAACCTAAAAGGCAATATTCTCCTGACACTTGGCAAATTCAGTCCAACTTGAAAGTCTTGAACACAGTAAAATGATTAAGTTAACTTCAAGTTCAAACAAGGTTCATGCCATCACAATTTCATCTTGTTATTAATGCAAGGACGAGTTGTGCATGACTCAAATTAGAAAAAAAAAGTTCTTATTTTAATTCAGACTATCACAATTCATGAGACTGATGACTGTTTTGAAAGAAGGAGTAAATTGTCTGCTTCTCATTTTATGACATGAGGTTTGTTGGCAAACAATGAAATTTTTTTAATGCTCACTAAAATCCTGATAAGGCACATGGTCATAAAACTTATTATGTGTTACTAGCAAAAGATGTAGCATTGTAAATTACATGAGCTTAATAAAATTATGACATTATCACAGTATACCTTAGTAAATTCCCCAAATATGAATGCCTCTTCGAACCCCAGGAACATGAGGAAGGGCACAAAGAAGACGAGGCGAGGGTCCGAGTGGAGATGAACGAGGGACATGAGTTGTTGTCCGAAACTCTTCTTCTGTTTGATGAAGATGACATCCAGCCGGTCCAAGAAGAATATCAGGACGAGGGCTCCGAGGATTATGAATCCAGTGAAGACTCCTAGTAGGATGTAGATCATGTACTTGTGGACGTTGAACGAGGCATGATCGATGTTGTAGTCGTGACAGTAGCTGGCGCCGCAGATCATCAAGTCTTGCGACTGCATGGATATCGCGGAGTAATTCAGGGATGTACTCTGTTCCTCATACTTAGAGATCTGAATGCTGAATACTGATGATGATATGAGGTTGCCAAACAGCTGAGCCAGTTGGATCAAGAACAAGAAGAAGCCATTGAATAAGCCCAGGATGCAGCTGTGCGATTTACCCGCTGCCGCAGCGTATGATACCGCAGTACTGGTGATGTATGTACCCTGGAAAAGAAATCACATGCAAGATTAAATAACACAAAGAAGTTGCAACCAGCAAAAAGAATCATTATTATTGAACAAAATGAGTTGTTTTAATGTAAATTTGTGAAATTGTGTTTCCATTCATGTTCACATTTAGGCCTTGGCCTTGTTTAAGCATCAACTTTTATTGAGTATCCTTGCACACAGAAAATGAATAGAGTTTTACTTTTATTTTTATCATGATGCACAACTAAACCTTAACTCATTTATTTGGTCTCAATCAAAATAATCTAGATACAACATTATATTATGCTTCGTGGTCACATAACCTACATTGTATTCGTGTGGCTATCACATTGGTGTCAAGTGTGGAAGTTCGAGACGGTGATTATTACAAACAGTCAATGCAAAACAATGCTAAACAAAATAATCCAGCCTGCTATTTTGTAAAGAGGGCCCCTTAAAACACTGTCAGAAGTCAGAACATAAGGATATGTGGCTGAGCCAGGGACTAAATTCCTAAGATTTATTTATTTGAGCATCCATTTATCCACATGGAAGTATTCATTTATTTTAGCTTCATTGCATGAGATATAATAATATGTCTTGAATTTAATACCTAATTGGAATACTCTGAGAACAATAATCTACAATATTTTTGCCAGCTCCTATGGAAACTGTGGAGGCAGTTAATTAAACATCAAAGATTTTTCTAGGTTATGTTTTGAATAGCTTGCAAAGTGACTATGTAGTTCTTTGTGGTTTTCAACAACTGAGAGCAATTTCATTTTTTTATCAATTGATATTTTCTGAGAGATGTGTTTTCTCCAAGCCAAAGTTTTGAAGAAACAGGAAATGCTCCATCATAGGCACCCATGATGCTTTTACATTTAGCACAATAAAAACCAAACTTAAGTCTTATAAAACCACAAATGATCTCACCTGGGCAGTCCATACGACAGCTGTCCCAAAACCCAACAAAGCTGTAGCAGGGAGGAGGGTGAACTGCCTGGGGTAGCTGTTAGCAACAGTGAAGAGAATCATAGGTAGCAGAGGAACTATCATTGCCCACTTTGGTCTACAGTTCTGAATGATCATTGGAGCAAAGAGACAACCCACTAGATAAGTGGCATATAGGACACTCAGACTCATTAGGCCTAGGCCATCATCATGGTTGATGCTGCTCTGTAGGTTCCTCAAGCTGAAGAATGCTGTGAAAACAAGCATGAATCCTATGCTCAACACGATCAAATTCTTTATGAAGGTGTTTTTGATCTTCTGGATCTTCTCCGCCGAAGGTCTCAACGGATGAGGAAGGATTCTAGGAGATTTTAAGTCCTCGAGACTCTTCCGGACTTGGTCGAGAGTCGCTGCTAGTAACGCTTTGCCAGTACGTCCGCTTTGCACCAAGTCAAAGTACTCGTCGTCCGATAAGTAAGGGACTTTCGCTCGTAAGTTGTCGTCAGCGTGTTTCGGTCTCGCATGAGGAGTATCTGCAATGTTATAAGAAGAGGCGATTAGAGGGTGATGAGAAAATGGAAATGGATCTGAGAGAATCAAGAGAGATGGCTACTAAATTTGATATATGCTAAAAACATTTTAGTCAGTGTTATACATATTATTATACATATATGTGCACACCATTTGATTGAACATAGAACACCTTAAGAGGTCAAATCCTATTAAGTTGCCATTCATTTTCAACACTTGTCAAAGTGTGATGATGGACAGACTATAAAATAATTAAAGGTCAGCGGTTTTCCATTTTAGACTGACATGAAAAGCAAATACACTATGGAAATGTATTTTTTGTATTATATATATTTTTTCACATACCATGGTAAAATTGAGTACTTAATTACATTGACTGATCATTTAACCAATTGTATGGTTGTCTGGTTACCACTGTTTCCAACCGCTTTAGCGAAACCTAAGCAGAAAACTTACTTCAAGAAAATCTATTTGAAGGTCTATCTCAACAGGGGTCACAGGGCTATTGTTAGGCCAACATTTCTCTTAAAAAAGGCTTCTTTCGACAAATAAAGAAACAGGTTCATGTCAACCCACCTTTCTCATCTTTCTTCAACAGCATGGTATAACTAGCAGCGGAGGACATAGAGCAAGAGCTTGCCGTGTCGTTCGGAGATCCCGGGTCAAAACCTTGAAGTTTTTCCAGAACAGCATTCCGTAACATTGAGGCAGCGCTGTCGAAGCTGTTGAGAGTATCGTAATAAAAGAATTCATCCTCAGGAGTGTTGCCTTTGCTGATGTATTGCTGGAATCGGCTAAAGTCATCTTCGTTCTCTGTGCCGTCGCCGTAATGATCCGTAGAGTATGTCCAGTTTGACGGCTGGTCGGAGTCAGAATTTGATGACTGAAAAAGTGAGTAATTAACCTTTTCAATAAATGCCATGATTTTTTTTATAAGAGAAAGTGTCTTTTCACAAACTGGGTAATGGATAAGTACATAGGCCTAATTATTTTGTCATGTTCATTAAATATGCATACAACACCATACTACAATTTTAAGAAGGTTAATTTCTCTTCAAAGTAATTAAACCCCTTAGCATTCTAACATTGAGTTCCATGTTAAATTTGTTTTGCATAATCTTGCAAGTTGCAAGATATACCTCCTTCTCAATTAGTAACATTGGGCTTGGGGCTTCCAAATCTTTACTATTTGACTAATTAGCATGGAATTCAATTGCACATTCTTTAGGGACATCCTTAGAAAGTTAGATTCCTTACTTCCAATGGCAACTGTAATCTGTAGAAAATGCTTTTAATCATCTCTGCAT
This sequence comes from Platynereis dumerilii, assembly GCA_026936325.1. Lineage (NCBI taxonomy): Eukaryota > Metazoa > Annelida > Polychaeta > Phyllodocida > Nereididae > Platynereis > Platynereis dumerilii. Next base: position 6,977,258 of record JAPTHN010000003.1, on the reverse strand, counting down.
GACTTAATGCAAAATGCTACTATAAGTAATACTGTAATAGATTGAAAAAGAAATGTAATTAAACATTTTGATGAGAAAAAAATGGATGTGCCCATAAAAGAAGTCAAAAGTATACAGAACATTCTCACACAGTGTGCCCCATTTTGTTACAACCATGGCACATAGCATAGAAAAGGGTTTACAAGCAACCGCAACTAGATAACTTAGATAAGATCTTAATCTCTGACTTACTGATTTCTTTCTACTCCTGGGAACTGGGGGTGGAGGGATTGGGGTGATGGAGCTGCTTGAGGCGCCATCTGGTATTCCTCTGAGGAACTGCACCTCATCTTCTGATAACTGTCTTTTTGGTTGAGGGTGTAGTTCAGAATCTCCACAATTTGAGTTGATTGCTATCTCCATAGATTTTGGGAAGACTCTGTGGGGGCTGTTTTGGGCAGAATGCAATAGGGTGTGAGGATTCACCAATTTTCTGGATGGAGTAGATTGCATTCTCTCTGATTCCACTTGATTATTTAATCTATTTGTTAACTTCTGAATCTCTTCTTTGATCAGAAGGTGTTCGTCAACCTTTTCGTGTAAATCGTTCAGACAATTCGGTTCAGTAACGTATCCATTTTGTCTGTTATAATAATCAGTTGCACTTTCATTTTGCCCAATGTAACTTTCCATCTGATTGTCACTGAGGAAATTTTCAAATTGGTTTTCATATTGGACCCCGATGTCATCATTTGCGTTTGATAGATAATCATTATCATAATCGCACTCAGATGGGTATTCGTAATTAGCTATTCCTGAAACAATAGGTTCTAGGTCACTATTGTCAATGCTATTGTCTATTTTGCACTCTATTGTTTCAATTCCATTTATGTGTTGGTTATAATTTTCCATTTCTGTGCATATATCCATTTCATTTTCCATTTCTGGTTCAATTTTCCTTCTTTCATATATTCCTCTGCAATTTTCTGGTATATTTTCCTTTTCTGTGTATAAGTCCGTTCCATTTTCCATTTCTCTGCTACGATCCATTATATTTTCTTTTTCTCTGCTGCATTTCATTCCATTTTCCATTTCTGGACTCTTTTCTCTTTCCACAGCATCCGCCAGGGGACAGCACTCGTCCTTGGCTGACATGGCACAGCCTTGTGGAGGATTACATTTTTCCATTTTTTCTCTTTTATTTTCCTTTTTATCTCCTCTTCTCAGGGCCACTGCATCTCCTCAGCTTGATCAGCAGTGAGGTTCAAGGTTGAGAAATTCTGAAGAATAAAAAAAATTAATATGAGCACTTGTGATAGTAGCTATTTATAGCACAGCCAGTTTGAGCTCCATAAAAATGCATTGTTTTATAACATTAAATGATCACTGTGATTTTGATATATTAAATTGCTTGTAAAAGTAGCTACATGTATGTTGAACTATGTTGTAATGTTCTTTACATGTCACGACAGGAATTGAAATGAAATTGATCTTATCTTATCTTATCTTGTTTTATCTTATCTTATCTTATCTTATCATATCTTATCTTATCTTATCTTATACAATCCAATTAGCCACTTATAATTGCCTGATTGACCCGATTTATTTTTACTCAAAAGAGGATCATACAATATGCAATCCTGCCAATCCATATTTAACACAAATATACTATCTTATCTCACCTTGTCTTTTTACATCTTAATCATATTTTATCTTATCTTACTTATCTTATCTTAAATATGTATACCCAAACAGCAATATTGCAATAGGCATTTAACAGCTTTTAAGTTATCTCCTTGAGTTACAGATAATTGATCTATTTTTTTTTCTGCACTAAAATCCTATAGATTGATATGCACATAATGCAGTTTCAGGTTTTAGGCTTTGCATCTTATCTTTCTAAATATTTCATATGTATGGTGTACATAATAATGATAATTGTTTTCCTTCCCTCCCATCCCCAATCTACTATCCTTCAGGTTCCCATTTATATTGTATTCAGCATGTGCTTGCCTCACAAAGAAATATCAATAAAACAAATCAATCGATTAGGCCTAACATATAAACCTAGGCCTACAAATATTTGCTGTTGAGTGACAGAATAGGGCATAACCAATCTTTTAAAGAGCTTCATACCAACAACATAACCATGCAGAGAATAGTGCAGAAAGATCATTGTGGAGATGAAGACAATAAAAATATCATATTCTGCCTCATGCATGTTTTATTCATCAATCTATACTTAAGATAAGAGAGAATTCAGCTTAATTCCTCAGTTTAGACACCATTATTGGACAATTTGCAATGGATTTGTGACCAATGCATGATTATCTGCAGAGGACTGATCAGAGTTGACAATATGCCATAGGATACAATGCCAGTTGCGCAATTGATTTTCTCTGAACCTTCTCTATGTTATGCCTTGAGGCTTGTCCACCTCAAGGCCACACAAATAATCATCATCAGAGCATAAATAACTATTGCTCAGCAATTTAATGAGGAATTAAACACCACACCAGCCAAGTTGAATGCAAACATTAAACTGATTGTTTATCACATACAAAAAGCATCATTGTACTCACGTGCATTTTTCACGTGTAATTGTTGTCAGTTTTCTGCGTGGTTGATTTCATTTCGCGCCTGTAGTGATCAACTGGTCTTGCCTTCTTCCAATCGAACGCAGACGATAAATGGAATGGAACAAAACAGCAAAATATCCGGTGGAACAAGCAAGAAATGGTAGCTTGCTATGTTGCTGTCACAACAACAAGAACAGCAGCAGCAGTAGCGATTTTAATATTAATATATGAAGGGAAGGGCAATTACCTATGCGTGACGTCATTCCCAGGAAAGAGACAAGAGTTCCCTTTCTAGGAATTCCTGGAAGCTGCTGCTGCTCCTGCTGAAAAAGACTCCCAAGCAGAACTGCAGCAGGTTGCTGGAACCCATCAGTCAATTTGTATCATGCAGTAGGCAAAAGCATTAGGCTATACTCTGGGATGATAGTAGGATCCATACCCTTTTACTGGAGAACAACCAATTTAAAGAAGACCTTACCTAGAACCGTTACTGCTATTCAACTGAGCATCTGACATCTTGCACTAATCAGCTAATTACAATCACAGTAATAGTACAGGCCCTGTTCTGGAAAAGGGGCCTATTAAGGGGTGCAGGTGTACCCTGCCTGCCAGAAAAATTCCAATGCCACGATGCATTTGCCTGAACATCATGTATAACCAGTCTGGTGTCTGTAGTTGCCAAAAGTGGTGCAAATTTTTGCTACGGAAGGTTATATGAGGCACCCTCGGAGATCGCGATTTGTCCATTTTTTGCCATGAATGAGACCATAAAAGCATTTCTGAGCATCAGAAACTCACAAAATTTACCATACAGACTATATCTGGTATGCTGAATTCAATTCTTGCATTTTCATTCAAGTCTTGGGATTGATGAATTTGTTATTCAAGATGGCGTCCAATATGGCCGCCAATTGCGGAAAACTTCGCATTTTCACCTCGATGTGCATGTAAAAAAGTGAAGACTCAGGTTTATGAGTTTGAAAACTTTAATTATTTTTATCTGAAGCCCTGGAATACATAATCTACTCATTATGACCTCTTGGGGTTTAAAAAACCTGGCCTGTATGACAGTGTATGTATTGTGTTATCTCAAGATGGAATAATGAATTGTCAACATAACGGCGTATTGTTATACTCCTCTTGGATTAAAAATGTCTCTATCAATGCGAAATATTTACCATACAGACTATTTCTGGTATGCTGAATTCAACTATTGCACTTTCATTTAAGTCTTGTAATTGATACATTTGTTATATAACATGTATTAGATGGCATCCAATATGGCTGCCAATGTTGAGAACAACTGTAAGATTAGCTTCCATGTTTCTTAATGTCATGGGCGTAGCAGAATAAAGATTCTGAAATGCCACAAAATATTAATTTTTAAAATTAATATCAGGAGGAAGTTGTTGCAACAATTTTTAAAATAACTTCATGTAAGCCACATACAAACAAAGCGGTGCTATTCCTATCATGCAGACAAAATGACCAACTCCACATCAATTTTCTCTACCCGTTTAAAAAAAAAAAGTTTTAACAAACTAATTATTTATACACAGAAAAGTCATGCATTGTTCTCTTCGATTACACTTGTGATATCAGTTGATCCAGTTTTGTTCTATATCATAATGGATGCTATTTGAAGGTGTCAACATATTTATTATAGTAATTTAGACCATAAAGATTTTTGGAAGACCTAAATAAAACGTTAAGTGTGCAGATAATACATATGTATAGGCTTGTATGCATTTTTACTGATGCCCACAATTGTACATTAATATCTGGTGTGGTATCTCAATATCTGCTCTTTGGTCAATCTGAAGATCTTGTGATTACAACAAGGGCCTATGACTTCACAAAATTATGAATGAGGCGCTGCATCATCTGAAAAGGGCATCATCTGGAAAATGGCTCCTGGAAACGAACAATCTGCCCTCAGAGGAAGTCAAAGTAACTCTTTCATCATGTGCAGGATATGCACGTTGAACTGCTTATCACCACTAGTACCGGTTAGTTTGCTGAAGGAATTACTCAATTTGTTGAAGCACTGGAACCAATCCATCAATTGCCAATGAAATTCAGCAACCATGGCACGGACTACTCAGAAACATTTGCTTTCTGGGAGAAGTACCTCTCTGACTATTCTCAGCTCTTGTTAGATTATGTTGCAGCAAAGAGAAATGAAGATCATGAAGCTGAGCTGGAAATGTTCGCAGAAATGCTGCCATTCAATTTCATGTGCGGACATGTTAACTATGCCCATTGGGGAACCACCAACATTGTGGAAGGGAGGCTTAGCACTACCATTTGAAGATCCTGAAGTATATAGAGCGCCTTGTGATGGAAACTGGTCATTGCATCACACGCAAAGACCATTCAGTGAATTTTGGCACGATATGGAGATTGAGCAAAGTATAAATAAGGATAGCGGAAAGTTTCACCATTTGTACACCAGACTAGAAGCACTGGAGAGGTACTATTACACTGCACATCTCAAGGCATTCTGCACTTCTGTCTTGAATGATCTTTGTGGAATGCAAGTTCTATTTTCCGAAATCAACCGGGGAGTGAGTCAGAGCATATAGAGTGCATAGAAACAAGGAAGCAGTTGAAAGAGTTGTCAACATAGTCTCCTCATGGATGACTAGGAGGTACGTACTATTAGAAAGAACATCTTTCCTTGGGAGCTCTACCAAATACAGCCAGAGACACCATGTTGGTAGTGGACTTCATGGTGATAATTCACATGGGTTGTACAGACAAGCTACACTGTGCAAAATTTGGAGATTTGTCAAATGTTCTGCTGTGGATGATACTGTCAGCAGGACACAAGTTCAATGCCGTTGATTGTGATCATCATGAAGTCGAATCCATCAAAAACAGGAAGACACCCTGGAGTGGAATGATACTGATGCAAGAAATCAGGAATCCAACAAGAAACACCCCTTTTCCAAAACAACCTGGTAAGATGCTGTAAACGCAGCCAACAAGGCGAACTTGATGGAACTATTGATGCAGGACTGGACCATTATCTGTCATCTCAAGAAGATCTCACTGGTGATGAGATGTTTCTCTTGGCAGGAGGATATGATATCAAAAGAAGAGTAGTATCTGTTCAGTGTTGCTAACTGGAGAATGTCAGTGACCTGTTCTTAGACCATGAGGAGGCAGACTCTTGGATGTTTCTTCGTGTATGTTATGCAGCCATGAGTCTAGGAGCAAACTGTGTTGTCCTGTGCAGTTGTGACTCTGATGCAGCTGCTGTATGTCCCAGACATGTCAATATGCTTGGCATTGAAGAGATTTTCATTAAAGAGAGAGAGATACATTCCTATGCATGAAGTAGCTGAACACTCGGGTCAGAGATATTACTGATATTACCAGTAGTGCATGACTGCATATGCAATCCGCAAGCGATTCAACATGTGCATTCTTTGGCATCGGAAAACAGAAATGGATGAAAACGTTAAAGGAGAACGCAGACATCTTGCAGGATCTCCAGGAAGCTGGAAGTGATCATAAATGAATCAATTACACACAGGGCTATGACAGCCCTGGTTTTGTTGATCTCTCTTGTATATACAAAGAAGAGACACACTTCTCTTAATGTGCTCAGGTATGACCTCTTCTCATGGAAGTGCCCATCTAATGAAAGACTTCCTCCAACAATAGATGCTTTTGCTAAACGTGTAAACAGAACAAATTATCAAAGTTGCATTAAGCTCCATGCCCATCACCCTTTCTGAAGTCTTGCTGTTGGAAATAGATGTACACGCAATGCCGCTGGAGAGTTCATATTGGTTCTGATGGCATTTGAAGCAGTCCCAGTAGCTGTCTTTGCACTCTCTGAGTGTCATTGCAAGTCTTAACTGCTCTACAAGGTGCTGTCTCTGCAGGAGGGAAAATCCTGTATGCTCAGAAACACGTTGCTGTGATCCTCAGAGCTGATGAATATCAGGTTGTTCAGGTGGAAACAGTTTGCAGAAGCAACAGAAAATAACTGTTCTTTATGGGAAACTTTGTCACTTGCATGCAGGTTTTAAGTATCTGACCAATGCATTATATCTTGCTTGGTAGTTGTGAATTCTGATTGGTTATCATAATACTCATAATATTCAGAGGAATTGCACATTTGATAAAAAAGAACAGGAAAAGGAGAAATTTAGTTATTTCAAGTTGTTTAGTTTGTTTTTTTTTAATTGTATGAACATCACTTCGTTGACATGCGTAGATGTAGGTAGTTATGTGAACAGTTATTTTTTGTTTCTCAAGAAATAAATCTTATAAAAGATGCATAATTTGTTGAGAATATAGCTTGAAATGTATGAAGGTTGGTTGACCATTGTATGATACTAGTTGTAAATGCAAATAAGGTCAATTCAAGAAACAAGTAGAATCGTGTCCCGTTTACAGCATGTTTCTATTTGGAGTGTGATGATATCATTGAATAGCTGCATTCAAAGTTTTACAAGAATGAGCTGACTTACTTACCACTTTCACTAATGTTTTTCATTTCTAGAGAAAATTTTATCCAAGACAAGTATAACTTAACAATACGCCGTAATGTAGACAATTCATTATTCCATCTTGAGATAACACAATACACACTCTGTCATACAGGCCAGGTTTTCTGAACCCCAAGAGGTCATAATGAGTAGATTATGTATTCCAGGGCTTAAGATAAAGATGATTAAAGTTTTCAGAATCATAGCCTGAGTTTTATCTTTTTTACTTGCACATTGAGGTGAAAATGCGAAATTTTCCGCTATCAGCGGCCATATTGGACGCCATCTTGAATAACAAATTCATCAATCCCAAGACTTGAATGAAAATGCAAGAATTGAATTCAGCATACCAGATATAGTCTGTATGGTAAATTTTGTGAGTTTCTGATGCTCAGAAATGCTTTTATGGTCTCATTCATGGCAAAAAATGGACAAATCGCGATCTCCGAGGGTGCCTCTTATAACCTTCTGTAGCAAAAATTTGCACCACTTTTGGCAACTACAGACACCAGACTGGTGATATATGATGTTCAGGCAAATGCATTGTGGCATTGGAATTTTTCTGGCAGGCGGGGTACACCTGGCCGATTTTTGCCTGACCCAGGGCCTGTACTATAACTGTTGCGGCTCTAGCAAAATGCAATTCTATGTATCACCAGCGTAAATTGCTAGCGTTGTACAAAATTTGGTCAGATCACCTGAGTTTGTATCATTGTAGGGCCAATGGCTAAAACGTGAACACATTACCAATGAAAGTCCTTAGAATGCAGATGTCTAGTTAGTTAATAGTCATGAAGTGACTTAGAAATGGAGCCAGCATGGACTCAGTCTCTTAAGGGAAAGAAAATATGGATAGCCTAAAATTGGGAAATGAATTCATGATACCATATCAAACGACTTAGGGCAGTTAGGGGCCATGTGTAGATGGAAAAGTGTATTGAAACTTTGAGGAAGGAAAGGGAGGAAAGGAAGAAAGGGAGAATGAGGAAAGAGGAAAGGAGAAAAAGAGGAAAGGAAGAAAGCAATTGAATGGTGGCGACAAAGAATAAATATATAGGGATTATAGGGGCTTGCCACCCTTGTGGTATCTTCCCCATGCATATGACTGGAATAATGGCTTAATGGTATAACATATCAACTTGAAAAGTATTAATTTATCAGTTCTAAAGTACCGGAAGGTCAAATTTAACAAAATGACAGGAATAGGGTTCCAAGTAATGGAGGAAAGAATGGATAAAGAATAATAATTAACTGCAGGTTCCAAGAAGGCCTAACACTTATTAGATTCTCTGGAAGCAGGCCAAACCTAATAAGAGTATTTTCTTTATTTGTCAACAGTTCAAAGGTACCATGCCTTTTACTGCTCCTGCTGACTTCATCTGGACAGAAAATATAAAATAAGAGGTCACTTGTGGAATCAACCAATCAGAGAAGTACTCACAAAGTTTAAATTAGTAAGAACTTCTCTGATTGGTTTAGTTCGAAGGTTACCTATTTTCTGTCAGATTGCGCATGGCACCTTTGAATATCTTAATGACTAGTGTGACAAGCCTATACGGCTTAGGCCTGTGCTCTGGGTGGGGAATGGGGAGTAACGGGGTAATCATGCATGTCAAATATATATGCATGGATCCAAGGAGCAATGACTCTTCTGGATTGAGATGACAACTACAAGTAATTTCTCAAAGGTTGGATACCATTTTGCATGCATTTGAATGTGTACATGTTTGACTTGTATTAATTATTATTAATATTATTTACAACAAATCGAATGGGTTCTTCATTGTATAGATTTGAAAATCCTGCAGAGTCTCATTAAAAACCATACATATGTAGCAGTTCTTCCTCAATTTTGTTTAGTGTTGACAGACAGACGTCCAGACTGTCCCTGAACAGACAGACACATGTAAATGGGGGGGGGGGACTCCTCTCGACAATTATGTTTTTAATTGGCAGGGAAAGAAACATGTAGTGCAAGTTTACTCTTTCAGTATCACAATTAGAATGCAAAAAAAGAACAATTTTTAGAGTTTCAGGAAATCGCATGGTAATTTTTTTTTTCAGCTCTATATTTACACCAACGGGGAATATTGTATTATACATTTCAAAGGATTATGCCACTTCTTTTTTTAGTGAATGGGGAAAAGGAAAACTTTACCACCAAATCTTGAATAAATCAATAAATCTACTGTATTATCTTTATCGATGAGACACAGACGGCTGAACGCCTAGACCCAGAAAATGTGTTAGAAGGGGCCTGAGGGCTTGGGGGGCAGTGGCGTCCCTATGGGGGGCACGTGCCCCCAATATTGGACCTGTGCCCCCAGGTGCCCCCCATATGAACTTTTTCAATCTTGTATAAAATATGCAATTAGCCCCCCCCCCCCCTCCCAGGGGAATCGTGTGCCCCCCAGGTGCCCCCCGCTCGAGACCCCCTAGTTACGCCACTGGGGGGGGGGGTTCATGAAAAGAATCCTTAATTCATATTTAAAACCCTTGGAGCGGGGGCTTAAAACCCAAATCAATGCCCCTCCCTCCGGATCCGCTACTGATGCAAAAAATATTTTAGAGACCGCTAACTAGTGTAGGCCTACCACGCACAAATTCTTCATTCAATGTGCTTTGCAGCTTTGGCAAGTTGTCAATTTAATCACCCTCACCTGCAGCATCTATACACCAGCTATTGCTGCAGCATAATGCCATTTGGTAACTAATCCCTGCGTGACACGTTGGTTTGAGCTATTTTTGGCAATGGGTGTGGCGCGAAAACAGGATCGACCGGCAGGGGGCGACTTTCATCAATTATGGACCAATCAGAAGGCAGCATTTTAGTCAGCCCGTGAACATCAACAAACCAACATGATGGGATGGTCAAGAAAATATTTGGCGATTTTAGGTGAGATTTTAGGGTTATATAAAGCTCTGAATTACTTATTGTATTCTTAGAGATGTTTAGTTTACTTAAAACTTGTCATTTGTGTTTTCAGCTTGCTTGTTTGGCAGTGTGCTGGCCCAAGTTCTGGAACTTGATGACCGGTGAGTGATAATGGATTGAATTGATGCATTTTTGGGAGTGAAAACTTTCATTTGAATGTTGTGTTTGTCACACCTCACTCAGTCAATAATATGTATTTGTCTGATCAGTTAATTCTGCCTGTTTTCAGCTTCCCTGACATCAAGAAAAACCACCCATGGCTAATAGAGGTAGGCCTGTTTTAGTATTTTGCAACTTCATCTGTGAATAGCCTAGTCGTGTTCAGTGGCTTCACTGGGGGGGGGGAGGTCAAGAGCAGGGGGGGGGGGCACTTGGAGGGGGAGGGGGCATGCCGCAACCACTAAACGAAATCAGTGGCGGATCCAGACAAGGTCGTGTCAGAATTTGCGGCGCATGGGCATCGTTTCAGCATTCGTGGGCCTGCGTTGCTTAACTTGTGTTGTTGTTCCGCATTTTCTTCACCCCCTTGGCTCCCTGGATCCGCCACTACCAAATGCATAGTAATTTTTGGCTGTTGTCACTATCAAGATTTACGTTTAGTGGGCACAGATCCTAAATCATATAGGGGCAATGTCCCCCCCCCCCATCCAGGAACGCCACTGGTTGTGTGTGCCACTTGATCATGTAATGCAAGTGATCTCTGACGAAATGTTTTTTTAAATGATGCCCCGAGTTAATAACCAAGGTGAGGTATTTGATCGTGTGTCTGACATTCAAACATGGAACAAGATAATTATTTGGGAGTGGCGCTGCAATGATTTGTTGTGTCGCATAACCACTCACGGGTTCATGGCCTGGATTGCATCATAGATGTCAACATGTCGAGATTCTTCAGAAATTCCTGATCTGCAAAATTACTTGAAGAAATTGTGAAAATATGCTGAACATTTAGGAATTGGAATGTTCAATTTATCTACTCAGTGGCGTAACTAGGGGTCACAGGCAGAAAGGGGCATACATTTTCTAGAGGGGCACCGGGTCCAGGGTTCAAACATGCTTTTGCTTTTTCACCTGTTCCTATGTTGGACAGCAGTTTCAAGCATCCTTCCCCTCATTGCTGTGTTCTCCACCTGTCCTTATTAGCCTACCAAGTGCATCAATGCATGACATAAAGCCCCAATCATCCATCTATCCAGGCAGTCATTTGAATAAAATCAGTAAACTTATGGTTGATTGTATTGAATTGAAGAATACTAAACATTATAAGATTGAACTTTGGAATGTGTGAAATAATCAGGGCTAGAAAAATGTTAATTTCCAGGCAATTTCATAAAATATGATTGAAATTTCCCACGATTAGTCGCGAACCAAGCGACTGCATCGAAGTCAATAATTCGAACCTTTCTTTTGAAATTTCCATTGAAATGTAGAAATTTCCAGGCAATGACATGCCCGAATTCCCTACTTTTTCCAGCCATGGAAATAATCAGAATAATGATATAGGCTACCGTATACATATACTACAGGGAGCAGGGATGGTCTAGAATTGCCATACTCATAAGCAGTTTATGAGGTCATAGCCTATACTTGCAATGCTAACAGCAAAAGTCATTTGACGTGTCACACCTCTCATCAATGAGGTAACAAGTTCCCTTATGACAAATTCAAAGACTTTTTAAATGTATTTGATAGGGCTTGCTGTGAGGTCACTGATGGCCACCAGCAGCTGAATGTTAGTGCTCCCCGTTTGCCTGAAGTGTAATGAACTCTGCACAAGACAATATTCAAAGACCCTTTGTGAATTTATTGATCAGGTTTTGATATACACTCACCAGCAAGAGAAACGCAGCACTTGATTTTGGCTTATAATTGTGCAAAGAAGTTTTTTTGGACAGAACAAATTACAGGGTATTGATTCTCAGATCAACTAGTGTCTTTGTGCCAAAAATCATTCAGCTGTGTTCATAGGCGTACGGCGCGCGCGATTTTTGGGGGGGGGCGAGCGACATTTGCCCGAATTGAAGATCCAGATTTAATACAATTTCAAATGAAATTGCCTGGAAATCGTCAATTTTCAATAGTGATTCTTTGATCATCTGCCCGAATTTTTTAGCCTTTTTGCCCGAATCTTACTGTTTCCAAACTTTTGGGGGGGGGCGATCCCCCCCCCTGCCCCCCCCTCCGATACGCCTATGGCTGTGTTTTGTCTAAAAAAATTTATTTGCAAAATTATAAGCCAAAATTAAGTGTTGCATTTCTTTTGCTGGTGAGTGTATCTATTTATATCTTGCTTTTAACTTTAAGTAAATTGTGGAAAGTGGCGTATTTAGGGGTGCCATTGGGCCATGCTCCTCCCGGCACAAAATTAACATGGAAGAGACAGGAAACACATCCGCATTGACCCCATGTAATGCCCCCCCCCCTCAGGCCATAGATACGCCCCTGATTGTGGGAAAAATAAAATTCAATAAAATAACCTTCAAAATGATATGCATCTAATTTTGCTAATAGATGCCATTGAATACTCATGATGAGCCTGTCAGATGACGGCTAATATTGTCAGCTGCTCTGAGCAGTTAATCTTACCGGCACCTGGATGCTAATCCTTTAATCATAGCATTACTCTGCTGTGGTGCAGGTGCACTGCTTTTACTTTTAGGTACAGATAGCAGTTTGCTATCGATGCTATTGACATGTGGAACTAATCATGTAATAACCATAGTATGTCAGAGTTCTTTGTTACTTAATTCTCTGAGGTTGTAGGGGGAACAAAGGCCACTGTATGCTGAGTTTATGATTTAAAACCCTCTTTTCTGCCAGCCTGTAGGTAGAACTATCAAAGCTATTGAAAATCAAAATAACCTACAAATTCTCTCTCCAAATCTTTAGCCCAATGGGGGATAGAACACAAACTCACTCACTCTTTCAGCCAGCCAGCTCCACTGTTTTACTGGGTGTTTCTGTTCATTTTGCGACCGATTGGCAAGTTGGAATATGATACTTTAATATGTGAAATCCTTCAAATGGTTGTCAAATTGAGAGGAAAAAACTGAGCAATTTTCCAAATAGCTGTAATCGCAGCATCTGTAGCATTTGAGTGAAGATGTTGTCATGGCAACTGCAAAAGCAAATTGCACTTGAACTTCACATTCAGGTGCTGTGGCAATTTTTTGTCTACCTGTTGCTGCAGTGTTGCAGATATAACTCGGAATCACAATCTTAAAATACAATAGTGCAATAGCAATATATCTGTATATATATACTTGCATGGAATGCCTGGTTACGATTGAGGCTGGTTAGGTTACATGTGCTCATATCAGGAATATGAGTCGCTTGATCCTTACTTCCTCCATGATTTTTGGGAGGGGGGGGGAGGTGGTTGGTCTAGTGGTAGCTTGCTAGGTTGCCAATCGCCAGGTCCAGGGTTGCCAATCGCCAGGACATTAAGTCCCTCGTGCTATATAGTTTTCTTCTACTAATCTGATGCTTTCTATAGGTATCATTTTTAGGGGTTATCGAAAATTTAACTACATGTAACTAATCTGCTTCTAAATCACAATTTAAATCAAGATTGGTTATCAGGTTATTGGCTCATGTTAAGACAATAGAGATACAATTATTTAAAAAACAAAATAATTAATTGTTCCTGTGTTGTTAAACATGAAATATCAAGCAATTAGTGAGAAAATTAAGATATTATATTACATGTCTCATCTTATGTCTCAGAATTATTCCTTAATGCTGAACCGATCCCAGTGGAGATTATTTGTCCCTTTAATTGCATTATTACATCATTACGTTGTAGTGGTTTTCGGGCGATTATTTTATTAGAGACGATGTTCTTATGTCTCAGCTGATCAACAGTTACTATTATAAAGGTCCACAGTTCAGTCACTATTTGAAAACAAGTTAGGCCAAACATAATTGATCTTTAGCTTCTCGATCCTCTCAAAGCACTTTTTCTAGGGTCGGTAGGTAGGACAAAAAAAAAAGGTAAAAAAAAATTATTTTTTTTCCATTTGCAGGAAATCTATTGTGTCGGCGGGTCCGCGAAGCTAAAAATCAATTATGTGTGGCCTTATTAGTTGATCTGTAATGCCAGCATAGTGAGTTTTCTCTTGATGGCTGTCATGTGGACAGGAGCCAGCAACAGCCACATCCAAAGTAATTCAAATGAGAATTTAAATGGAAACACTCTTGCAATTTCCTGCATCCATGTCCAAATTCAACATTCTGTGGGACGACCCAGGGCAGGGATTCCTTGCTTAACATGCTTAAGAGGGGGGAGGGTTGGTCTAGTGGTAGCGTGCTGGCCTGCCAATCGCTGGGTCCAGGGTTCGAATCCAGCTCTTGCCGGGTCACCTGGGCTAGGGTGCTCCTTCTGCCCCCCAAAATTGATATTTTTTCTGGATCCAACCTTACTTTTTTTTGGTGGTGAGGTTATCAATGTAGACCATTTTTCTGAAATTTCATGAAATTTGAAGAATTCCTAGGTGTAGCACATTGCAATTGAAATTTTGTCGTTTTTCGTAATTTCGAGAGAAAAGCAGTGAAACAGCCAATCAAGAGATAACATGGTTTGCATGATAAATTAGATTTAAACATGCATAATGAAGTACAGACATCATTTGGGAAAGATAGAGGTCAGCTAAGTACTAGTTACCACTTGCCAGGGTCATCAATATGATAGGTGTACAATATAAAGTTTTTGCTGTTTTCTGTGATTTTGGCGATAATTCAGAGAAGTTCATTTTGAAATCGATCTTCCTTTCTTGAATGATCTTAATAATCTGCTTCCAATTTTATCCTCTTTCTGCACAGTAATTTGTAACCCTGCAGGCACTGGAGATCTTTTTCCCTGATATATGCATCTGTCATCATGTTGTCATTCAGAAGGTTCTGATGTGTACATCAATCTCCAAAAGGATGGTTCAATCTTCATTAAAGAAACAATGTGCATGCCATAAGTCTGCAATTACCAAAATTACCCCTAGTGGGATTCAATAAAGTTATATTCTATTCTTTTTATTCTATTTCTAACCCACAGTTTCATATTTTCCCTCAATTCAGGAAAGGAATTTAAGGCTTTTGATGTCGGACATTTTATGGTTGTTTTAATATTTCTTGCACTAACTTACTGTTTGTGTTTTTCTCATCAGTATGCAAGTGATCATCAAACAGTGTCAAAGCAATCATGTCAGGAACAAGAAAACAGAGACAATGTTTCAGTACTTTCAGCTCAGCTTCCCGAATTGTGGAGTGAGTTGTTAATAACTTGATGACATTATTGCATAGTACGAGGTCATTGCTTGGGTTGTAGTTGAATTCAACCAAGGCGCATACACAAATACCTCACATTTGACGAATCGTTTAATTTTTTTGAATGCTGCGAGCACAGGCAAAAGCCTGGAGTCTTGTCTTTAATTGTCACTATTTATTTATAATTGTCAAATAAATACAAGACTCTATTCAAGCAACCGCTAACTAGAGTGCATAAGAAGCTTTGCCATCCAAGTTGCACCCTCCTTTTCAAGTCATTGCTAGTCGCAATTGAAGAGTAGAAACACAGCAAGACAAGATCAAGTATCAATACATATTCAGAATTAGGGTACCTTCTGAAGTTTTACAAAACGTCTGCCATAATCTCTTTCAGCTCACTGAGGAAAGGCTGCAAACCACTATCCGCCATTGACAATAAAGTTAAATCACTGAATCACATTTTTTGGGGTAAATTTTCTCTTAATTTTGACATATATAATGGTGAACATATTCATGGTCCTGTGCCCAGCCACTGTGGCAGGATTCTTTCCTCTCTTGATGTTTTATTTCAGTAACACTTGAAATTCCTCATAGCATTAAATATAAATTTAGTCCAAAGTCATCTTATTTGGGGCTGACAGGAAATATGTGCTCTCTCACAGAAAGATAAAACAAGTTCAGAGTATTTTTTTTTCCAAATATCTTCTCTATGAGCTATGAAGCTAAACAAGACCTGCTTCCTTTGGGAAGAATTGTAGACACAGTTTCTTGTAAAACAAATACCTTGATCCTAGTGTCTTGACATGACTAAGAATGCTGCGAAAAATGCAAAAGGACTATCCCAAGGATCTGCTGAATTTGATGATTGACATCTTTGTAGGCCTTTAAAACTTCAGAAATGTCCTTCATACTTTTACCATGTGAGGTACTGTGCAGCTGGTCACATTACAAAACTTTAATTAAGTCACTACTAGTGTCACAAGTAAATGATTTAATGTGTAAATAAACACTGCATCTTGAAACTCTTGGCAACTTCTATTCTTCAACTCAGTTAAATGATCAAAATTCTAGTTTCCATCAAGATATAGCCTTATTTTGATAAAAGCATTCAAAGAAGTGAAAAAGTTTGATTTCTAACAAAGGTTACCATGTAATCAAGGGAAAAATAATTTTATTTGTTGTATAATATGCTATATATACTAAACCAGCCTTTTTATCAACAATTAATGATAATGTTATGACATTATTAGATGACGCAATCAGTGTTGCCACCTACAGTGCCTTCCTGAACCTAAGCTGAGCCTTTAATCTGATTTTAAATTTAGAAATGAGTAAGATATGGATGGAAAATGCTGTTTTGACCCAGAAATCTTCTTAAACAATATTCAAGGCTATTGAAAAAAATATGATAGATAACCTAGTAATTCACAAGAAATCGCACAATTTTAAGGAAATTTGACAAATTTCAATCCAAATGTGCTACACCTAGGCATCAATAAAATTTCTTGAAATTTGGCATGATTACTTCTATTGACTAACCTCACCCACAAAAAAAAGTATACGGGGTTCTGAGGAAGTTGGGGCAAAAGAAGCACCCTAACCTGGGCCTATGTTGGATGGCTGTTTCAACCATCTTTCACCTCAATGCTGTGTCCTCCTCCTGTCCTAATTAGCCTACCAGGTGCATAAACACAGGACGTAAAGCCCCAATCATCCATCCACCCATCTGGTTCGATTCCTTATCTGGCTTAGTTGCAGAATCATCTGGACTCTTATCATGTATGTAAATTATATTTAAATGATGTTCTTTTTCAGTTTTACGCCCCCTGGTGTGGCCATTGTCGACGGTTAGAACCAATTTACCACCAGGTGTATTTGGAATTGCGGAAAACCCCCATAAAAGTGGCCAAGGTTGATGCTACGAGATATGGATCCATCGCCTCAGAATATGACGTCAAAGGATTTCCTACTATTAAATTGTAAGTGGATGAAAACGAACGACATTGTGTTAAAATATGTGGACAATAAGTTTTGTTTGGTTGCAGGCATATCCATGTATATAATAGGTTGAAACCTCAAGTGTCCAATATTGTAAGTTTCCAGGGAACAATATTATTATACATAAAACATTGTAGGTATTATAATTATATACTGTAATATCTAGCACAGGTGACTAGTCTTGGTTTAGACAATATCTAGGCCTGCTGCTCTGTTCAGAGATTGATGCAAACTTTTTTGACGGTTTGCCCTTTGAGCAAGTGGTGGACAGATTTCATTGTTGAGCCATCACTAACAAATATTCCTGTAAATTAAGAAGTGGTTATTCATGTTGTCTTTAAAATAAAGGAATTTTGGATTTCTTGGATTTATTTGCTGAGTTATCTGTTTTGAGTTATTCTCATTTATTGATCAATTATTTTACTGTTTGTTTCAGTGTCCAGGGTGATGTTGTATACACCCACAGAGGAGACAGGTCAAGAGAGGGCATTATGGAATTTGCAAAAAGAGCTCTTGGGTAAGTGTCACTTGTAAATTCATGCAAACTCCATGGTTTGTTTTGTTAAAGTAACAAGATGTATACATTATCATGGTTATATGATATGTATCATCATGTGTGAAATTGTTCTATTAAGTTGCTTAATTAAGATGTAACTAGTGAGCCATTGTAGGGGCGACTACATCGAATAATTTAAGTTGTGGTGTTGGGTACATTTTTTCAAGCTTGAACAATTCTTATCAAAATCTTACTTTATATATAAGGGATCTTAATGTTGCTGCATTTATATCAATCTTTATTTGCATGTATTCTATAGACTATAATATATGAAAATATAGTTGCATGTAGGCTATAATAAATGAAAATATACATATCCAAGAGGATCAAAAATAAAAGAACAGTTTCGGAAAAATAAAAACAATTTTAAAAGGACAAAACAAAAATGAATAAAATCACACTGTAGCTATACATGTGCATGACAGTTGTGGGATTTCTTTGCCGGCTTTGAAAACCGAAAGTTAATAACCATATTTCTATCATGTGATTTCAGGCCTCAAGTTCGTCCTTTGAGCAATTTAGGGAGGTTCCGTGATGCAATGAGTGACCATGACGACCAGGTGTTCTTTATTTATGTAGGAGACCCAGATTCACAGGGCGACCTCATGGTAAGAATTATAAGAATTACAAGGTGTGTAGGTTATTAAAGGAGAGTTGATCCTGAATTAATACGGTCTCATTTGCTGGTTGCGCTTGAACTATTTCTCAGCTTCTCATAAAATTGTTGTGACAGTCTGTAGGGGTGTGCACATTGCACATCGACCATGTTGACTGATCTGTTGCTTCAGTGATGTCATAACCAAGACAATTCTCAAGTAAATATCGCAGTAAATATCACAAAATATCAGCGTAACATTGTAATTGCTTATGCTCAAAATTGCCGATATCTTCTTAAAATGATTATTAGGTAGTGGTAAAACCTCTACAGTTTGTCTAATCTAGCATGTGAACTTGAATTTGGCACTTTTTCCGTAGGCTGTAAAAATGCAATGCATAATTCAGAAGCAGTGTAAATATTTACCTTCACTAGAACTAAGTCGAAAGTGGCGCTGCAGTGCATTTTTTTTGTGACGTCACGGCAATTCAGGCCATTGTTATGGTTGCGTCAGTAATGTCAACAAGTGTGAATGTGCTGCCGTCGTCAGAAATTGCCGAAAATCGGCAAAAAAACGGCGATAAAACATCGCGAAAATGTGAATTACAAATAAGCTTATCTACCTGTGAGTATGTGTAGATCCACTGTGTGACTTTTAGAAACTGAGCAATCAGGCCAAACACCAGTTCGCATGTTGGATGAGACAAACTGTAGAAGTTGCGATATACATTGTATTGTAATATTACACTGCACCAACTGTCAGTGACTCAAGTGTGTGTATTAGACTGTGTATGCGTACATTTGCTGATTAGGTGTGACAAACTCATGAATTCAATACTAAAAACCAATTATAAATTTCTAGGTTTTACAATTGAAATTACAAAATTCCTAAGGCTTACCATATGCTGTAGTTATTTAGTAGATTAAGAAGTATTTATTTTGTTGTTGAAACTGGCATTTCCTATATTCAACTACAAATTTAATTTTCAGACTAAATTTACCTCAGTAGCAGAAAAATATGCTGTATTAGCATATTTCTATGCAGGAGAAAAGAAAGTATTACCAAAGGTGGGTCATTATTTTCGTTGTTAAGTGGCTATTTCTCTTAATTTGTTTCCTAGTCTGTGATGATTTATCAAGTGACTCTTTATTATATTTCAGACTGTTAAAGTCAAGAATGAACCTACAGTTTTAGTATTTAAGGATAAAAATTTCTATGAATATGACCGTAAGTATGGAGATTTCGTTTTTGTTTTCAAATTGAGTTCCAATTTTTATCTATTTAAATATTTATCTTCCTGATTGATGAGGCAGATATTCATGAGGGTGTTTTGTTGATTAAAATCAAGAAATTATGAGGAATAAGTGAAAACAATGTTCCATTAATTTGGATTACAAGTGTAATTTTTATTGACTGTTGTGAACAGTATTTTCTTAAAATTTTGGTCATAGATACATGTATTACCATGAATACAAGATGGAGTTTCACAAAGTAGCAAAGAAAGGTTTCAGTATCTGTCCATGATAAATGGAACGTTTTGTCGTTTTCGTGCATTAGCACCAGAGGGCATTCCAACCAAGTCTTCTCTGGACGATTGGGTAAACAGAGAGAGGTACACAGCATTCCCCAAAATCAGCGGAGGAGCTTTAAACGAGATGTCAGACATTCCAAAAAAGATGGTCATGTTGATCACTGACGAGAAAGACAAGGAGAACCCTCGTCACGACAGGTATGTTGGTTATGTGGCAAAGTGGTTATGTTTGAACCTACAGGTGTTGTCTGCGACTGATGTTTCTTTTTACAGCTTCATTATATATTTTCGTAATTGAGGATGATATAAGGATGAGATAATATGTCTATGAGTGGTCAGAGTCGGTCTAGTGGTAGCGTGCTAGGCTGGCAATTGCTGGGTCCAGGGTTTGAATCCAGCTCTTGCCGGATCACCTGGGCTTATGATGGATGGCTGTTTCAATCATCTGTCGCGATCGCCTCATTGACGTGTCCTCCTGTCCAAATTAGCCTACCAAGTGCATGAATACAGGACGTAAAGCCCCAATCATCCATCCATCTTTGAGTGGTCAGGGTTAAAACGTAAACTGTATTGGGACGACATCTGCTTTTGACTGCCGTAAAGTGTCTTGAAGCAGTTTTAAAATACTACCTTTTGTTTCAATTATATAATGTGCATCTATCTATACACAAGATGTTCTTTGCTAGTGGCATTAACTCCAGAAAAAAAAAACCAATTTGTATAAATCATAACTATAAAATCTTTATTCTGTATACACACAACAACATAAAAATACAGTAATACATAAAAACATAATACCAAATTGCACTTTACCAACACATTTTCAACATACGCGAATAAATAATTTGAATTATAAACAAACATCTTTTTAAAAATCAATCAACAAAGCTCTGATTACTTTCACTTGTATTTCTTTTCGCTGACATTTTTGCAATTGTGGGAAATTTCTCCATGATTTAGTGTATATTTTTAGCCTGGCTCACCAGGCTAATTCAGGTGTAATGGTCTGAAAATATTGTCTGTCAACTCTACTGTTCAATAACTATAGGTTCAATAGATTTGTTATTGTGTTTTATTGGTTTGTTAGGGTAGCTAGATGTATGGAAATTACTTTTTTTTTCAATTAAAAAAAAATTTTTTTTTCCAAATTTTTTTTTTCCAAGATTTGAAAAAAAAAAATTTCAACTTTTTTTCAATTACACAATTTTTTTTTTTCAAAAAGAGGAAATCAGGCAACTTCTCTTTTTCAAATTTAAAAATTTTTTGTGCCTAGATTTACAATTTTTTTTCCTAAATTAAAAAAAAACTATTTTTTTTTTCCAAATTTTTTTCAATTTCGCCATTTTTTTTCAAAGGAGGAAATTGGGCGACTTCACGATTTGAAAAAATCGTACACATTCTTTTTGTGGTTATTTGGATATTGTTTTGTACATGGAACAACTACAATAACAACACTTCACTTGCCGCAATTCAGAACCACCTTTCTCTGCCATTTCCAAACCATAAAGTAGACTTAACTATTTCACCAGCATTGCTACATATTTTGCCGTCATCACTGCCACTTGAGCCAGGCTTTGAATCCGCAGATTCTTGTTTATTTATGATTTTTATTTGCAATTCTTGAGACGTTTTCCAGATATCTGAATTTTCACAATTGTGCTCTGTAGGTCTAATGCAAACTTCATGATTATGCAAGATAATACTATAGATAGAGAGGAACTTGGCCAATTTTTGATTCAGATGTATGTCCCAAACCAAACAAAAATGACAATAAAATAAAATCCTTGCCAGAGCATGTTGAGCCATTTGACATTATTTTCAAGTGTATTTTATTGAGCCCATGATTACGAATATTTAAGGTAAGCGACTTTGACGTTTCATAATACAGCTATTCTGAGCTATATAAAACAACGGCAGTTGGAAAACTAACCCGAGAAACATATTAATTGAATCCAATTTTAATCCACTCTGCATGGCATCCATGAGTACACTCTCAATTTCTCAAACCGCTTTCTAGTATATTTATAACATAGCCGCCCCAAGAATATTTTGTAATCTCTATCAGTCGTAAATATGTTTCCCAAAATTTGCAATTTAGAAGTAATTGCCATTATTATTTTTTTATAGCAGAAATTTCCTTGGTCATATATTTCTCTTGCTTATATTATTATGTCATTTACATTTTAGTTATCATATTACCTGTAATCGCCAATATCTGTAGATGTTTTACATTTTGGTACACGGAATGACCCAATTATAAGAATATACAGATATAAGATGATTCTTTCCTCTAGCAGCAATTTCCTTGGTCATATATTTCTGTAGCTTTTAATATTATGTCATTTACATTTAAGTTGTCATATTACCTATAATCGCCTATATTTGTCGATATATTTATCCTATATTTTGCATTTATCAAAATCCAGCAGGTCGTATTTTCATCTCGACATGTTTTAGTTGTTCTGATTTCCAATCATTCCATGATATTCCTCGATATTTGACGTCAGTGACATTATAATATGGTCCGTTTAGGATGACAAACCAGCAATTATTGAACCACCAACCGGCCGCCCACTCTTTTGCGCAATGGTAATCCGTCCATTCATCATGGTCTTGGTCGGGGGTGCTGAATTTTACTTTGTCATGGTTAGTCAGACCGTCCGGGGCGGTTCCGGTGTGGTTAGCTATGTGCAGCATGTATCTATCTCTCTCTCCGTCTATCCGGAACGTCTTGTATTCCGCGTAAACTCTGCTATTGTAGAAATCGTACAAATCCACCCGCAGGGCGTAATGCAGTTGGTTTGTTATTAAGAATAGATTGTCATTCCCGATCCAGTGTTCTCCGCCGACCTTACCGAAACCATGGCGATACTCCGCCCATGATTTGTTAAAAGACTCTGATCCGTCCATTCTTCGTTGGATGACCAACCATCCACCTGGGGGCGTCTCCATGTCGCAATAAACAGGAATCGGACAACTGGTGTAAATAGGAGTGATGTAGTATACGCCACTTCTCTTGTGGCCACTGTGGTACAGGTCTTCGCAATCTGAAAGATAAAAAATATAATACTATTAAGCATCAGTCAAGATTTTCAATATTCGAGATGTATTATAATAAAACTTAATAGGAGTGTGGTTCAGAGCAATGAACCTCATGAATGTCAGGTCGCGGAAGAATACATCACGAGTCCGAAGGACGAGTGTTTATTCTGCAGCAGACCTGACATGAGTGAGGTTCATTGCTGTGAACCACACTCCCATTAAGTTTTATTTATATCCCACAATAAAAATTGACATCCTGTCAAAAATAATAATAATTTGAAGAGGCACTATTTTGTTTGAGTGGCCTAAAAAAGATCCGTAAATTCTTACTCGAAAAAGCTTGAACTGATGCATTTTGACCTTCCCCCAAAATTAAGACACCATAGCATGGGGAAGGTGCATACGCATTGAAGATTGGGATGCCGGCGCCCTTTCTCAAAGGAAGTATGTTCTAACACCTACTGATTTGAGATGGAATTCTGTGCCAAGGGTACCTCTTTCCTTGCAGGCAATCTCCCTTTGATATATTCCTCCCACATGACATGTCAAGATGGATTTACCTGTTTACCCCTAGAATAAAATAGAATAAATTCACTAACAAAAACCATACTAATAACCAAGTAAGTGTATCTTTCTCCGTGAAGAAATAGGAAGTTTCTTTGTTTCCTGGGAGGCCTGGTTGATTTACTGTAGCTCTTAAATTTTCTCCTACAACAATTTCTACTAGCCTTTTGTCTTCCCAGGGTGTTAACCATGGGTGATTGCAGAGGTTGATTGGATGATAAAAAAATTATGTAGAAGAAAACGTTTGGCTTGTTTTTGTTTAATTCTCTTTATCTGTGAAAAATGATTATACATAATTTGGAAACTGGAGATGTATGTTATAGTTATCAATAAACAGATCATCAGGGTCACATCCTGGGGCTATGTTAACACTGTAAATAAAGATCAAATTTTAAACAATTTGTTAGCAGTTGGGCATGTTTAAGAGTTTTGTTGTCTACATCGTCTATTTTAAAACATGGTTCCTTTGTGGCCCTATTCATTCAGGGATGCCCAGGGTCTGTCAGTTGCCCTAGTACAGAACACCTGATACAACCCGCCACCATTTAATTACCTATAGGCTTAGACTAAATTGAGATCCGGGGTGAGTTTTGAACTCATGTCCACAAAACCAGAGGTATAGTGTAAGCAAGCACTCTTCACCATTAGGCATGTGCCAGACTCCCAGTCTTCTCATCAATCATCATTATACGATCAACAACACTGGAGGGTGCTACGGCATTGGAACCTTGAGCGATGTTCCTGTATCCTCTGCCCGTCAGATGACCAAGAAAGGTTATACAAATGAAAATGTTTTTGTATTCCTGCTTCCCGAACCTGATCCACATTGATTTTGAATTTACTCTCAAGGAACATAGAGTTTGATGTGGTATAAATACAACATTGTCTTTCATTGATATCAGCTGTTGTGGTGTTGTTTGGGGGGCTGAGGCGTTGAAAATCACTTCTTGAAAATCAAAAAGGTAAATTCATCAAAAATTAGACAAAATGTCAATTGTTTGCCTAGAAACATGTTTGACATTCTGCAGTGTTCAACAGATGCAGTGTTTGGTAGCCGGTGGTGGTGCATATATAGGTAGTTCAATGGTAAGGCGATTAAGGTTGTTCATGTAACCCAAATCTGTTAGAATCAAGTAGACAAGTTAATTAACCTGGTTGCTGGACAGGTGGCAAACTGTAAGCACTTGTATAAACAATCTTGAAGGTCATTCTGGTGGTCTTGCAAATGTCCAAAGTGATCTATTGCATCCTAATGTTATTTCGACAAATGAACAAATAGGTTTAGCATGTTTAGTGAGATTTGATTAGGTTTTGTGTCCTATACATGTACGCAACTGGAAGATTATTAATGATAAAAGAAAATCCCATTCTTGCAATCTTGGAATTTTAAAAGGATGATGATATTTTGGAACCTATTGAATGGAGAATTTGCTAATTGTGTTTAAAAAAAAAAGGTGACCTCCAGACCGACTACTGGCATGCTAAATTGCTCCACACCGAATGCCCTAAGGTAAACCTAAAGTCTGTCCTCAGATTAATAGAGCCCATTTAGTGGACACAGGTGAAATATAGGATATATATACAGCTTTATGGACCAGCCAACCGTATTTTAGGGACCCGAATAATAAGTAAACAAAAAATATTTTCGGTGTTACCTGAATATTTTGATGTTACCCCAACGTGACAAAATGCTTTGTATATTTATACACCATATACCTGAATACAGTTTGTTGTATACACTGACCTTTAAATGTTGTAGCATTCTTGACACCTGTGCAAGTTTCTTGACCAGTAGATTTGACGTAGATGGACTTTGCAGCTTCGTCGTTGAGTTTCATGATGGAATCTTGTTGGTCGAGTCTGTTGTGTAGCTCTACCACGTCCAGCATGACTCCTGAGAGTTTGGTATCGACGTTCTTCCAGTATCCCATCTGCTTTTGCTGTCAATGAGGAAGATTTATTAATGAGAAATATTCACATGATTATTAAGGAAAGTCTGTGTGGTAGATGCATCAAGTGTATTTGATGCAAATTCTGCTCCAGAGAGGGAAGAGGGGAAGAGGAGGTATGCAGGAGGGGAGAGGGAGGTGAAGGACTGGAGGAAGAAAGTGGGAAGAAGGGGGGAAGAGGAGAAGGAAAGAAGTGGATGGAAGAAGGAGGGAGAAGAAGGTCAGAGAAGAAGAAGAGGGAGGAGGAGAGAGAGGAGGAGAGAAGAAGGGGTAGGTAAGAGATGGGAAAGGAAAAAGAGGGAGGAGATGATAAAAGAGGAGAGGGGAGGCAGGACTGGGAGAGATGAAGGGAGAGAGGGAGAAAAGAGGGTGATGGAAGGTGTTAAAAAATTATGATCATGCAGAGCGAGGGGAAGTGGGGAAGGAAGAGGGAGAAGTGGGAGAGAGGAGAGGGAGGAGATAGTACATGTAAAGCGATTTGAGAGAAGGGGAGAGAAGGAGGAGGGGGAGAAGGAGGAGGGGGGAGAAGGGGACAGGAGGGGAGAGGAGGGGAGAGAAGGGGGAGAAGGGAGAGAGAAGGGGAGAGAAGGGAGAGAAGGGGAGAGAAGAGGAGAAGGAAGATCGATATGAAGGAGAAGGAGGGGAGAAGGGTTAGTTAGGAGAGCAGTTACGGGAGAGGTTGAGGGAAGTGGGGGAGGTGAGTGGGGGGAGGGAAGAGAGGGATGGAAAGATAAGAAGGGAAAAAAAGGGTTGGAGGGAAGAACACCAAAGAAGGGGAAGGAAAAATGGTTAAAAGATGATGGGATGGGGGAAGGATGAGGGATTGAGGGAGGAGGTAAAAGAGCGGTGGGAAGTGGTTGAGGGGTGTAGGGGAGAGGGGAAAGGAAGTGGGAAACAGCAGGAGGGAAGTAGGGAAGTAGGGAAGTAGGGAAGAGAAGGAGGAAGTGGGGGAGAAGGAATAAAATGAGCTGGAAGATATCCCTTCAGTTTGCTACTTTTTCGATAATGACTAAATATTGTGTCAACACATCTTTTTCAAACCCAGTTTACCTAAACAGCATAATGTATTGCTGAAGCTTCCAGTTGGGAAGAAAGAGGCACTAATATTATTCTTAGCACTAAAAACATTGTTGAGAGCATAGTTTTGGATCAGTTACTCATTGCCTCCTCCAGTTCGTGCCTTCTCAAAACATCTGCATTGCCAACTCAGTGGGGTTCTAGCATTGCATATCAAAGAGAAAGGGATATGATTGTCTTAGATTTTAACACTGATATGAGGCTTTGTTTTTAATGTATTTATGTATCACACCAAGATTGTAGGTGGATGGGGTTGGCAGACTGGTGGCTCCAGACGAGATAAGTAGACCAATGTAAATGGAGAGGGATAGGTGAACAGTGATAGATACATAAATAGGTAGATAGATATCTAAATTTGTAGATGTATAGGTAGATAAGTAGATAGAAAGGTACAGTGCCGCCTGTAAGTAAGTGAAACGGGTTATACATAAGCCCAATGTTATATATCGGCTGTATGACCCAATAAGATTTCCTCTCATCAGATGAGAATTCATGTCTCTACAAGCAGCTTGGTTGAGATGTTTAGCATTGTGGCAATGGCAATATAGAACCCGTTTCACTTACTTATGGGCGGAGCTGTATGTAGGCCTATATATATATAGATAGACAGACAGAAAGATAGATGGATAGATAGATGTACAGAAGAAACATAGATATATCAATGGAAAAATAGATATTCCATAATTTCGATTAGTTTCCGTCCAACCTCTTCTTCCTCTTATTAGGCCAGACATATTTAATTTATAGTTTCTCGGATCAACCGACCCAAAAACAATTTTCTGCCTCCGGAAAAAAAAAAGCTAAAAAAAAAAGAAGCTAGCCCACAATTTTTGTTAAATTGACATGATAAAAAATGAACTTACAGTTGTTTTTTCTTTGCCCTACTGACATACCCTGGAAAACCTCAAGAAGATCCGAGAAGCTAAAAGTCAATTATGTCTAGCTTCACTGTTACTCAGGCAAACCACTCTGTAGCAGACACTACTTGAATTATTCTTTCGTACTTTATTTTCTGTATTAGAAGCACACCCTTTTAATATATATATTTAATAAAGCCCACCCCCTCCACGAAGAACCTATTTTCATCAAAATTCCATCAAAATATGACTTTGTCTTTTAATGCAAAAAATTATAAATCACGCTTCTCATCATTACATCTGCCCACTGGGCGCCTAATGCAAACAATATGGTATCACTTTCCTTTTGGCCATTAAAACCATCGCGTTCTACAATGTACTGTACTGTGAAAAAGATGGCTAGCCACGTCTGTTTATCTCTGTGAGAATACTGGCAATACTAACCTGCATGATTTCGCCCCTCTTGATGACTGTAGCTATGTTGCTAATGTTTGTTTTGTGGTAGTCCACCAGTCTGTCCTGCTTTTTCACTTTGTTCTCCAGTTCCAGCATATCATTTTCCAGCTCTCTGTTTTTGGCCACTTCCCGCAGCAGCTTATTCTCCAGGGTGTCTATACGCCGCACGAGGACTTCGAGTTCTTTGTTGATGTTGAGAGACTCTTGGTACTTGGAGAGGATGTCTTGATCGCTTTGAAAATGAGGCTGTTCTGATCGTTGAGGCTGGCTGTTTTGTTGTTGCTGTTGGAGCTGTTGCAACAACATTGGGCATTTCGAAGAGTCAAGCTCGTTAACGATGAACGAGTAAGAGCACTGCGGACTGCTCTCTCCTTTGGCTTGCTGATGTGTCTGTTGGTATACTTGCCTCGCATGAGTGTACTCATCCACATTGTCTCTTGTACTTCTGCGGCTTTCAACATTGTCTCGGTTATCTCTATTGTCTCTAGATGTACGATCGACATTGTCTCTAGCAGTAGTAGCAGCTTGGTGACTTCTACCGACATTGTCTCTGGCTGTATGGTGACCGACATTATCTCTACCGTGATGGTGACTCCGACCCAATATGCCTCTCTTTGCGTGGGCATCTGTGTGGTGACTTTGGGGCACATTATCTCTAGTCTGGGGTGCATTATCTCTAGTTTGGTGAGTTTGGCCAACATTGTCTCCAGTGGCATGGTGACCTTTTGGATGAGTTCGAACATTATCTCTGTTCGAATGACTAATGGTAGCCCTTGCTTGATGACTGTTATCGACATTATCTCTAGAATGGTGACTATGATCTACATTGTCTCTACTTGAATGGTAACTTTGTCCGACATTGTCTCTGGTACTATCCCTGCTATTGTCTGTTGTATCTCTGACATTGTCTCTGGTAGTGTCTCTAGAAAAGTCTCTGGTGTGTTCCCTAGCATTGTCTCGGTGGTGATTATAGACCTGCTGGTGTTGGGTGTGCACTTTAATTTGATGATGTCTTTGTCTCTGTGACGCTGTCTGTGTATGAGTGACATCAACATTATGTCCTGAGAGACTGTGACCTTGACCTTGGGTAGTTGAAGATGAATGACCTTGACCTAGTGAATGACCTGGTTGGCTAACAGAGTGACCTTGGCTCGTGGTGCTGCCCTGACCTCGCTGAGGAGGCTGACCCCGCTCTAAGTGCCCCTTGGGCATCCCCGCTAAATACTGACGCTGGTAAGGGTCGGCGGTCTCAGTTCTTCGCCTCAAGTGGTCCCACCATCTTGTGTTGCCATGGTGACCCGTGTAAGCCTCACTTTCGCTAACAATTACAACAGACAGAACAATCATAACAGTGGGAAACATGAGAGTGGAGCTCAGATGTTGGGCAAACATCTTGGAATTGTGTTTGTGGTTTAGTGTTATCAAATCACTGCAAATACTTCCTTGGAAATGTTGAAGGTTATGTTCTGTCCTCCTTACAATAGTTTTGCCTTATCTCGTTCCGTTCAGTACTTTAGCGTCATATCCTGTCCTTGTAATAGCTTGCGTAAAATCTACCTGTCCTAAATGTCCTTACAATATATTTGCATTATCTCCTGTCCTTAGACTACTTTTGCATAATATCCACTGTCCTTGCAATTGTTTTCAATAATATGGATCCGGTTGTCTTTACAATAATTTGTCACTGTATCTTGCTGTCCTTAAAATATTTTTGCATAATATCCTATTGTCCTTATAATATATTTACATAATATTCAACCGTCCTTACAGTATTTTTGCGTAATATCCGATAGACCTTATGATGTTTTGGCAAAATATCCAATTGTCCTGACAATGTATTTGCGTACTATTCAGCTGTCCTTAAAGTATTCACTTGATATCCAACTGTCCTTACAATATTTTGCTTGATATTCTGCTGTCCTTGTGATATTTCTGCTCTCTTTCTCTCTTTTGTATTATTGTTGTCTCTTCAGATTTGAAATATCTTGGTTATACCCTTTTTTCCTCCTCCTTCCACTGCAGTAGTACTTACTGTCAGGATGAGTGTTCATATAACAAGTGCAATAGTTCAGAGTACATTTTTGTTCAAATACCACTTGGTATTTATTGTAGTCTTTTTCTATGCAACAGTCTTCTGTTTTATTTTCTTGCTAGCAGGGCTTGGCACTTAATGTGAATCTGTCACTATTGATATAAATCTGATTTGTCTGAGTGTCTTGAAGTCTGCTGAACTGTATTTCTCCATTTCTCGCAGAATGTCTCCGATTCTTTTATCAACAATTCCTGAAATGATAAACAAAACCAAAATTTAGACATTCTTTCATATTGAAAATGTGAAATTGTCCAGAAAGGTTTTGAATACAATAATATGGTTCAATTTCATCCCAATTCAGCCTAGCAGACATGATGTATTGAAAAACAGTTTTTAGCCACAGTACAGTCATGCAAAAATTGGCTGCTTCTGATGCAGTCTCAAATTGAAAGGGATCTAATAACATAAAAGACAAAAGCAACAGGGTTACCCAGCATGAAATTAGAAAATTGATATTTTGGATATCTTGGATCAAGAATGGATAATTTTTTTGCAATAGGTCATCACCACCATTTGTATTCTACATTTTCAGTGTGAATTTATCTATCTATAGATCTAATATTTCAGAAAGTATACCCCCATGTCTCTACATGTCATTCAGAATTACTTCATCCAACTGATATTTCCCAAGTATATCACAATTGTTTGGAAGGAGTCTTCCTTTTCTTTTGTCGATGATTAATTAGTCATTGACTCTATGGAAGTTTAAGATATCTCTTTTTGTGATCTGGATGTGAGGAGAGGTTGTGATAAATAAAATGATAGATAAGACTAGATTAACAGGTGTGAAAAACAGTTAGCTCCAGACATATATAACAGCAAGGGAGCTTAACTGGGTGTACACAGAACAGTGGGGAGGGAATTCCCTATCACATGACTGATGGGAATACCCCCTGCTCTTCTGCTCTCCAAGACTGGAGAGTACCACTGGTATATCCAGAAAGAAAAGAAAGATGTGTTCTTTTATTTTGTGAGACATTTTTGTGTTGTGTTTTAGTTTTTTCAGTATTTTTGACATTTTTTGTCAGCATGTTCCTGACTCACATAAACAGAAACAGTTGTACTACACACAAACACAACATTAGTGACGTCATCACTGGAAAAACTTCGAAAAAGGGAGCAAAAAGGAATGGAAAAAGTGACTGAGATATAACAAAGTCAGAAGAAAATGGTGTAAATTAGGGTAAAGGTAGGATGAGTTATACAGGTAAGCTGGTGGTTAGTGTGTTCTTTTTTGCTTTTTATGAGCTGCACAGGTTTGACTTTTCTCTAATACTTTTCCTGCGGATTTTTGCCAAGGTTTTTTTGGGTTTAGTGATGTATTTGGATGGTGGGAGTTATTTCAAGCAGCATTTGGGTCCAATGTGTCAAACATATGTTATTCTTGGAGTGGTCTGTGTGCTAGTTGACTACTACAGTTTCCAAGGGGATTGCTCATTGTCTGTCTGCCACATGTATCTGAATGCTCAGAATTAGTTCTGTACACCTGTGAGCTATAGCTGCTTTGTATACCATCGCTTTGTATCTGTGTCTGTGAACTGGGTGTTGGCAACTAAAAGGCCCCACACATATGTGGGGAATTCTTTAGTTTTGTGGTGTCTTGTTCGTTTTGCCCACCTAAATCTCAAATTTTATCAAATTCTCTCGGCGTCGAGTCGCTTGGTTTTGGTTCGATTCTGGCTATTAAGCCTGTGGCAGATTTCACGAAAAAGCTGCAAAATGACTTACCACAACTTGTCCACAAGTTACATTAGCACAATACTGATAAGGTCAGACATAATCGATTCATAGATTCTCAGATTGTCTCAGGGTGCTTCTTCTGAGGATAGCTGGCAGGACAAAAAAAAAGCTGAAATCTAAATCTTTTATTGTGTCAATCCATTAAATAAAGTCATGGGTAAACAATCTTATCTGTTGGATTGGTAGGTCAGAGTAGCTAAAAATATGGCCTTGTGCTAATGTAACAACGCTGAATGATGGAGGACGAAATTTTTTATGCTGATCCTACTGCAATATAAATGAAGTCACCAGCAGGGTACCATCCCTGGCCTGCTCTTGGGAGACCTGGCTTTCAGTTCAGAAAAAATTTGAGATCTAATCATGTGTTTTTTAACATAATTTTTATGTACACATTTTGCTAATGTAACACTATGAAATGGACGGATGCAAAATTGCAGTTACATTAGCAATAAAGAAACAGGTACCACACCCAGTCGTTTATGTTTTTGGTGATGTATATAGGCAAATAAGACACATTTTTCAATAAAATATTTTAATTTCATGTTTGAAATTGGCATGAGTAGCGAGAACACAGAAAAATTTCCATGTAAAAGTTGCTAATGTAACCTCAGTGTCCTGTGACGGAATCGAGTTACATTAGCAGTCTTTTTTTATTTTTCATTTTTTTCAAGTTTTATAATGACCAAGACAATTAAAAATGGTTCCAAAATAATTTTCAAGATGTTTTTCATCAATCACATACCATTACATTTTCCTGAATTGGTTTTAGCAGATTCCACAGAGTGCCAAAGTAAGCATGTCTGATCACCAGTAAAGTTTGGTTGTCCAAAATTGTCCTCATGAGGCATTAAAAAATGTCTTTATAAGAGGAAAAAGCTACATATTTGAGGAATATTTTATTGATATTTATTCATTACCTCACAGATATACTTAGTAATAGGTTCACTAGCTTCAGGAAGCAACAGAGAGATAACAAAAGGGTTGGAAAGTTTAAGGTACCTTTTAAGAGCACTTTTCGTGAAATCTGCCCTGTAGCAATGAATAGATACGGGATATGAAGCTTAAATCATCCATCCATCTGCCCATTTAATGAGTACTGAGCAGATGACTCCCATGGAGGGAAAAAATTTAACTTACTGTTGCCATACAAGAAGGGTTTATCACACCCTTTGTGTTTATGATGTAAGCATCAAAACAGAGTCAAGTGTTCTGCACTCTACCTCCTCTGCTTAACACTTGGAACACTTGGAGGTTTACTTGTTAGCTCTTTCTGCATTGTTATAAAACAATAAAGATTGGCAAAAAAAAACTAAACAAATTGAAACCTTGATTAAATTGGCAAGATAAGTGATTTTTAGACCTTGAGCAAAACAAAGCCCATTCATGAAATTAACAGCATGATAAAACTTCTTTAATTTTGTGATTAAGAGTATTTTAACCTCAGAAAAGGTCAAACTCATTATGGAAATTAGCAGATTGGGAATGACCTTACTTACAGCCAAATTGGCATTTCAAGTTTCCTGACAAAATTTAGTATCTGGTGGTCTTGATAGAATACTTAATAATATGTTCATTTTATTGTCTGCTGCTCTCTTTCTAGGTCTTTCTGTTCTTCTTAGAATAGTTCAGTAAGAATCTTAGGGTTAGAAGACTCTATTGGGATCTCTGCATCTATTCCTTTAGTCTTCATCAAGATATGACAGCGTCTGTGATTCTAACTTAGAACCCCTTTGTTCAGGCAGAATTTCTGTTGGAACCTTTCATGAAGGAATGTCACTATTCCTATTGGAACACTTCTGTTTGTGGACAAGTGTGGTAGAATGTTGTGATAGAACATTTGAGTTCTCAGAATGAGGAAAGTAAGTGATTCTTTCGGATTTATGTCTGCTGTTACTAACAGAACACTTCCGTTCATTAAATTTTTTTTTTTATGATTTAAAAAACTTATGAGGAAGAAGATCATTGATTATACTAAAATTTTCAAGGAGAAGAGTTGGTGATTAGACTATTCTTATACTTTTGGAGTTGTTGTAGAATATCCGTAATTCCAATTGGAACATTGCAGTTGATGATGGAATGGCAATGATTCCAGTCAGAACTCTTCTGATAATGGAAGAATGTTTATGATTCCAAAGAGAACACCTCTGTCCACTGTCCACTGCTAAATGGCAGGAAATTATTATTGATATAATGATTGTGATTCTATTGAGAATTTAGAACTCTTCTGTCTGAATGGTCTGGAACATATGTGGAAGAGGACCAGTATCGTAAAACCAGCGGCCGGTCAACTGAGAACTATTTTGAAAGGTAAATTGTGAAAATTTAGCTTCAATTGATTATCACGCCATCAATC
Source organism: Platynereis dumerilii (assembly GCA_026936325.1). NCBI lineage: Eukaryota > Metazoa > Annelida > Polychaeta > Phyllodocida > Nereididae > Platynereis > Platynereis dumerilii. The sequence continues at coordinate 6,943,190 of JAPTHN010000003.1, read as the reverse complement.
ATGAATAGCTAACTGCAGGAACATAGTGTTGGATAATTGTGTTGCTGTATTAGAGAGCATTGTCAATTTGTCAACCACTTGCCTAGACAAATTTGGCTCTGGAGGACAGCGGTTACTATGCAAGCCTTGAGCGCATGAAGCCACGGGTTAAAACCCCATTCCGGCATATACATGTTCATGATAAATCTGCTGTTAACTTAAGTACCAGTGAGAAGGTTTATGGTTGTTTAAAATGGCACCTTTATAAAACTTACTATTCATACATGAAGGTTTTAATTTGATTATATAAAAGGAGATTTATAACTTACCTTGAATGGTTGGTCGTCCAGTTTTCTGCTTCTTGTTGGAGAGTAATGATGTTAGAGAATTGATGATTTAAGCCAGTCCTGTCCAAAGTTAAGACAATTTTTCTATTGGACCTTCATAAGGAATCTTGAAGTCAGACATTTACAAATTTTCTTGTAGCAATCCATTGTTAATGAGTCTGCATGATAGTCAAGATATGAATATGCTTAATCCATTAGTTACTTCATTTATATTACTGCGATGTAGATAAAATCCAATCTGATGTATCCTACTCTGAGCACAGGCCACTATAGTCCTCTATAGTCCTCTGGCCTCTGGTACAAATAAATTAAGACCGTCTTGAACACCATCAGAGATTCAAAGAGTGATAAACCAGTCTGGTCTTACCCTGTGCTGCTAACACCACAAAGTAGTGTTGCACACTGACTATTCACCCTTGTTGAGATGCTCTACCCCTTATGAATGGGCAGGGTGAAACCATAGCCCTTGCCCAACTTGTGATGGGGTGAAAAGGGGTAAAATGAGTGGTTCTGCAGTGTTCTGCAGTTGTAGCATCGTGGATGGGGCATTACAAGACCAAGGAGCAATCCAGTGAAGACAGTGAATACTGTGAACACACACATTACCATATTTCATTGATTATAAGGGGAGAGGGTTGGTCTTGTGGTAGCGTGCTGGGCTGCCAATCGCTGGGTCCAGGGTTCGAATCCGGCTCTTGCCGGGTCACCTGGGCCTATGTTGGATGGCTGTTTCAATCATCCTCCGGATTGACAAACCCAACTTGATCAGAGAAGCTAAAAATTAATTATGTTCAGCCTAATAAGTGGTTGCAGAAGTTGATTTCAATGATAACCAATGGGATGCTGAGCCAGGTTCAATTCGCGGCTCGAGCAAGACGTATCTCATCCTTGCAAGGGATGATGGACAAAAGGCCATATCATCAACTCATCCTTCAAATGGCTGATTAGTGGTTACCTTCCTTAATACTTGTTAAAATTTAATAGAAGCCCTGATCCGCCTGTAGCACGTAAACCAAATTTGCGCTCACCGCATGGAACGGTAATCGTATCGTACTAAATCACTACTAATAATCATTATGATGGTATACAGTAAGTCATAAACTCTGGATATAGCTGCAGCTGGGGTTTAAGAGTTCCCGGTGGCCTAATTGGTAAGTGCGCTTGTCAACTGGCTTTGAGGGCGTGGGTTCGAATCTCACCCAGGGAACTCACTTTAGTCCGAGCCCATGGGACATTAAATGGAGGCGGGTTGTATCCAGTATTCTATGCTAGGGTAACTGAAAGACCCTGGGCATCCCTGAATTAATAGGGTATGTGCCAGACTCACAGTCTTCTCATCTTATCATCATACGGCGATCGCCTGCCTCGATATAGCCCACTAAGGTGCTGCAGAGGCGTAAACCACAAACAAACTAACAAACAAACAAGCAGCTGGGATTTGAACTCCCTTCCAATGTGCCCAAGGCTGACCCACTAACCACTGAGCTATGGAGCCACATTAAACTACTTAGCCAATTGAGCAATTGAGTAAAAGTAAGTTGGTTTGGGGGGAGGGAGTTGTTTTGGCAATACAAGACAGAAGAAACAGAAGTACAGAAAAGATGTGAAGACTTGCATGCAAGTTGGAGGGGGGGGGGTGCTGAGAGGTGTGGGAGGGGGGAGCTGGGGGTGAAGAGGTTAGCATGAACTACATCAAAAGAAAAATGCAAACAGACAAGCAGAAAATGGCCAGACTCCTTCAAGGGGTGTGGTTTAATTGTGACTTATTGAATTATTAATTTGTAGAGACTTCATGACTATTACATTATCAGGATTATATATCTCTTTGTGGGAACTTGTTATTTCTCTGTCTTTCTTTGTGTACACCTCATCAACTTTCTTTCTTTGTCTTACTTTGTGTCATTGTCCTGCCAGCTGGTGAGCTGACTTTCTTTTTCCTGCATGCCACATACCTCAGGTTCATGGTAAGATCGATACAGTACCCTTTTTTAAGGGTACTTTTCTTGTTATCTGTGTGTCTATCTCAATATCGAACTATCTGTCTCTCGATCAATCTATCTCCCATCCATCTTTCTATTTGTGGTTCGATCACTGACTATGAGATTTTTGGGTCTATCGTTTTCTTTGATATTTATACCAGATTGCTCCTTTACATAGATTTCGATTAACCTATCTGCTCATTGTTTCTTGTCTAGTTGTTTGCTGTTTGTATGTCCAGATTTGTCTGTCCAGCTCTTTGGGTCCAAAAATTTAACCCTAGTTATTGGTAATAAATAGTTTGTACTCTACACTAAGATTCTGCATCTTCATCTGATCTACCTGCCCATCTATCTCAGCATCTTTCTATATTGATCATTTATCTGCAAACCTCTCAGCAGGTCCAAATGCCACCTCAACACCAGACTATCTCAAATGCCTTGTGCCTACCTGACTTAAGCCATCAATCAGCCAATGCAGTGATCACTCAATCTTGGCCCCCTCACTTGCCATTTTTATTGGGCATGCAGCACTGCCCAATACATCTCACTTCACCTTTGCTGGGATCACTACATCTCAGTGTGCTCCTGAAGTTTGTAACACACCTGTGTGTGATCAACTTGTTACCTGGAATCATGGTTCTCTTTGAAGTTTTGAAGTGATTGTAAACATCTTGCCTGAAGAACTTGTGAATGGCACTGAATGCCATAGGAAAAATTCATTGTACATTTTATATACTCAGGGTCATTTGGTAGAGCTTTTGCCAAGTTTTGGCTTCCAATCGCTCTGTCCCAGGTTCCATTCCTGCTCGAGTCGACTTACCTGGATCTATGTTGGACAGAAGTTCCAATCATCCTTCGGCCTTTGCCTCATTACTGTGTCTTCCTCCCTCTTACAGTACTATTAAGGAGCATAAATATAAGACATGAAGTCCCAATCATCTGAACTCCAGTTCTTACTCTGATGTGGTTAGGCGTTCATCAACACGCTTATGCGGCCAAATCTTTCTGTAGAGGGCTGCACCTACTATATCTGTTCTTTCTTTCTTTTTCTGACAAGGTCGTGACACTCAATGTCTAATGTCACATAAGAAAGTTAAGGACATTTGAGCGAACGCATGATGATGATAAAAACATTTTCTCAAAGTTATGTTATTTGCCCAGCTGGATCCAAACCTGTGACCAATGGTTACAGGGGCAGCACAGTCTGTTACCACTAAGCCTGTTCCATCCCTCCAAATGTTCTACTTCATACTCAATTCTTGTAGTGATGTGACATATGCATTCCCAGCAAGCTTCAATTCCATCTCACAGTGGGGGGATGTTGATAGTAGGAAATGTTAAATTCCTTTGTAATGTTATGGGTTGGGGTTGAACACTCCAGCTCAGTGGTTATAGAGGCATCATGCTGGGTTAACTCCCAGTGGTTCCCAGGTTCAAATCCCTTTGTGTCAGAAGGATAGATCACATCATTTCATTGTCTTGATAAGTTGTAAATCAATGCCAAGATGGCTAGACAGACAGAATGATTGCTACTATGAGGTAGGACAAGGTAGGTAATTCAGTCAGTTACCATAGATAGATAGATATATATGGTAAGTGCAGCCCTCTAAGCCCAGTTCTGGGCGCTCACGAGGGTTGATTGATGAGATGGGAGAGCGAGCGGGAGTCCTCAACTTGTTACACATTTACCCCATGTGAGGGATCTTTTACTTGCCCAGCATAGACACTGATACAAATGGAAAGACAGTGGTTAAGAAAGTTTACAGAGACATTTTATGTTATGTTCTTGAATGTACATACTCCATGTAATGCCCACATTTCCGATTTAATGTTAGGGAGACCCCGAATCCGGATTGTTACTCCATGAAGTTTTGTAATTCGACTCCTGATTGACCTCTCGCAAAGCTTCCGACTTTTGCATCCAGCGTTAAATCCCTTCATGTTTCTGATATTGCATTATGTCTCATTATTATATTTGATAAGTCTCTGTAAAACAATACACATTGTCATGCCATTAATCTAAGGAGTCAAGACTCAAGAGTCCTAAGTTGATTTTCCAAAATCGACTCCCAGTTCAACTCCCCCTAATTCTGTTATTCGTCTCTTGAATCTCGACTACTCAAAATTCCACAACTGCGACTGTGATTTTCTGACTCCCAACTCGAAACTCCTGGAAAATAAGACAATTTTCAAATCATGATTTGATCAGTTTGACTTAAAGTTTGTCAGTGATTATGCTGTGGAACTGTGTGGTTTTAGTCTCATCAATATAGAAACATTGTATTCAGGTAGATTTGAAAGGTTTGTTCACTGGTTTATTCACTGTTTGGGATGCTAATTATGTTTGATGGGGTAAATGTCTAGGCGATGAGATTACAGTGGTCCATGCGTTGTAAAACCGCCCCTTCTGGAGTCATGAAGCGGTCTCTCATGGGGGTGCGGTCTCTCGTCGGGGTGAAAAATGCACTAAAAATACTACTTGGTGCGGGAGGAAGGCGGTCACATAAGACAAGGCGGTCGTACAACAGGGGGTCTTATAACGCAGGGACCACTGTATTTAGTTCTAACTGACAACAGAATGTATTTATTTGACTTTCTAGCCGTACCTGTAGACCTACAGCATCATGTGCACAGGTATGCACCTGTCTCAGCAACCCACTATATTTGCTTTTGATGTATTTTATGTTGAAGTGCGGCTCAAGCAAAGGTTGGTCTTCAATTTCTTTTGAAGTCTTTATGCCCCAAGAACATGTGGCAATAAAGCAGCTGAAATAACTGTCTGAAAATAACAACAAAAATGACCAAAAAAAATACAACTTAAAATAGGAGTCGGAATAACTCTCACAAAAATGAGTGACTCTTGAAAATACACAAGACTCTAAAAAGGTAACCAAGAAGAGTTGAACTAATTTTTGAAGTGAAATAGCTCTTTAAAATACATGTTTCTCTAAAAAAAATATATATGTTACGAAAGTCTGTTTCATCAAAATCAACCATAAAACAGTGGAAGTAACTTTTATTTCTTAAAAATAAATTGCATATCCTAAAAAAACTATCAAAACCTAAAATAACTCTTTATTTCAAGTGAATATAACTGGCATTGAAAGAATAAGAAATGAAACTCAAAATGTACGATGATTCGTAAAATGACTTGTCTGTTGGAAGGGCAATTATGAATGGCTCATATCGTCTGGGTTTTTGTCAGTCAGTTTGCTCAGGCATTTAGGCTGGTGGTTTTGATTTCCGAGAGGTGGTGAAAAAGGAAGCAAAAAATTGATAGTTTAGTCTATGCTGCATCCAATGTGGCTTAATACCCAGGGGGTTTAAATAGCTTTTTTTCACTTTTTATGTTGTTTTTTGTCTAAACATTTGCCCAGAAAATGATGATTATCAATATTTTTGATAATTTTTGAAATCTTAAATTTCCAGGGCGTTGACTTGTGAATAATGCAACGGGCTGGCTCAGTGGTTAATGCTTTTGACTGCTAATGATGATAGACCAGAGGTCTCGGATTTGATTCCAATGTATTGAAAAACTTTTACCATGTTTTACTACAACATAGTACGAGGTGTCTGACTGTTCTTTGAAGGGCAATGTTTATTATCTGGACGCAGTCCAGATACTGTCGCACAACGGCCTACTTCCTGTCTTTTCGCGTGTGTTTCAGTTTCCTGTTGGCTGAACATTACACATAGTGATGTGCACAGTAAACTCATCAAACTCACTTTATGTTGCACACACGTGATCCCAGTGGATCAGACTGATGTAGTAAACAGATACTGGATAGATCTACAGATAACGCCTGGTGAATTGGTCCTTAACACAGAGACTAGCTGGAAATCTTGTGTTGCAATCACGCAAAATTGATGGGATTCTAGATAGGACACTGTACTAGAATTATGACTGATATACGAGTACTGTCCCTATGGCACTCCAGGGAGGGGGGACCAGTCTGCCAGAACTGGGCATGCTTCAGCGCACACCCGTCGCTCCACATCGTAGCCACCTAGCATGTGAAATGCGCACTAGTGCTATTGGTTGAGAGAGCTTCATGGATTTCCATTCAAATTGACCTTGGTAATGGAGTGGGAACCCTGCATGCAGACTGAAGGACCAGTGCCAGATGTGGATTGAAACTAGCATGCATGCAGGTATATAGTATAGCTTGTCTGAAATGAATTCTGAGCTATAAGAAGGGCACATAATTATATAGCAAAAACAAAATCTGTCAACAGTCTGACGTCTCATGTTGAGTTTAACTTACAGATTACAGGCCTCACAATCATTCTGCACAAACCCCCATTCCAAAAGCCTATATTTATAACTATTATATAGGGAACTGGTGGGTTTCAGAATGATTGTGTGGCTTGTGTTATAGTTCCATGGAAAATTAAATATTTTTATTTAGTCATAATTGGGATATAGGCCTACAATATCTATATGAAACAGTGGCAGTTAACTGATGTAGTGCACTGATTGGAGTTTTTCCCATCATGAGGCAAACCCTGATTTTTTGTGGTCAGCCCCCAGACTATCAGGTTGTAGTTTTTGCCTAGCAGGTCGTAGTGTATGTAAAATTTATGCTTAATTTCTGATGACGCATCAAGCTTCAGCAGACGAATTTTTTCAATGTTTACATCATGCAGTGTTGTGAGTTAGTGCGCGTTGAAAAACACCGGAATCGGACCGGATCGATTTTTTTTTGCGTTACCCGTCCCTAGTTCTGACTACTGCTATTATAATTCAGCGCCTACCAGACCAAGATTTTGTTACAAAGTTCAGGTCAATTATCAGCGTCCAGATATGCAAATTGCAATTTGCCTTCTAGTTTTCTAATATTTCTTGAATGATCCAGTCTGGTACTCTTGCAAGCCCAATGGTTAAATCTCAAGTTTGCTCCTCCACAGTTCCTGAGTTTTATTTCCAACAGTGTCAAAGATTAATGTCTGACACAATGGACCTCACCTGTGTCCTTTCTGGAGTGTTTGCTGGTTCAAAAGGTCATTCTTCTTGTCTTCTTCAGATCCGATCTCACCGGTGCTGATGGGGCGTAAAACACAAACTCACTCACTCTTGTCTTCTTCTTTACTTATCACCCATTTATGATCTTCTCAATCTTAAATTTATCTGCTTTCTATTTGTTTTTCAGAGCAAAAGAAGTCTGTGATCTTGTTTCAAGAAACTTTAGAAGTACTCTTCATAGGTAAGAATGTATTTCACTAGTAATAGTCTGACTAAAAAGCCAACAGCAATTTATATTACGAGAATTAAGGATTAATTGCTTTGACACACTGTTTTATTTTGACTTGCCAGAAAACAAATGTTATTGTTCCGAGAAAAAAAAAGGAACAGTATTATAGGATCTTAGTGACAGAACTCCTTAAAGAGAATAAATGCGGAGTTCCACTGGTCTATATTTTCATGTCCTTCTCACAAACAACAATGTCATTCTGGGAAGGCAAAGTATTGAGCTGGTCAATAAGATACTGTCTTTTTGTTGTTTATTTTTTTTCTCCGTCACAATAGTACCAGGCATGATAATCAGTCCATTATTATTTTATTATCTTCTTTTTTTTTCAGCGATTATCAATTCATGTGGATGGGAGAGGCTGAAACGGCTGACTCAATCACCATGTCGACGTTGGACTTGCCGACCTTGGTCGTCCTTGACCCCGAGACACAGTTCTACTTCTTGCCAAACTTCACATCTGCAGAATTCACCCAAGACAATGTTCTGACATTCTTAAACGAAATAAAATCAGAAAAAGCACAAGTAAGTCAAGTTATGATGGATTCATTGACAAATATTAATGTTAGTCAAAATAATTATACCAGGTATATTATTTCTTAGGTTGTTTTGTATTGGTCCGACAGGGAGAAGACTCAAAAGTCTCCAATCAAAACAATCCATGTAACAATATAATAGTATGTGTGTTGAAACTAAGTGTCTTACGAAAAAGAAAAGCTATTTATAAGGAAAATAAGGTATCTTTTGACCTCTTTGGCTGTGGCACACGCTTCCATACAGCTGCTGTTGTACTTGATCATGCATGCTCATTTTGTTTATGCTGCCCTCTTGTGTATAAAGTAGCCTACTGGAAACTCAAAATATATTTTCTGTGAAACTTATATGAACAAGTAGTTACCAGAAAAGACAAAATGCACAAAATGTGCAAACTGAATTCATCATATTTTACTCTTGTGTTATGTCGGGCAGATAAAATGTTTATTATTCATAATTTTAAAGAGGCATCGATATGTGGTACAATATATATAATATTATATGGAAAAAAAGTAGTTAAACACTATATTTATAAAATCGGTGCATATCTTCCAGTCTGTAATAAAATTTTAATTGAATCCCTAAACTGCTGACGAAAGACCGGTATAGTTGCTGTCATATCTGGGCATTGTATATAGATATTGCTCCATTTATATTATAATAATTTATAACAGTTCATTGGTAATTTTTTTTTCTTTACATTTTCAGGCCTTTGGAGGCACAGGGTTTTTCCAGAGATTAAAGCGTGTGTTCTATGATATATGGACAACTATTTATGTAAGTATAGATGTCATGAAGAGACTTCTTTCTTTAGCTTAAAAGTTTTTTTCTTTTTTTCCATACTTTGAATTTGATTTGATAATTTTGGCAATCTTTGTTTTGTCTTTGATTATGTTTTTCACCAGCCTGAACTTGCGGTAAGGCTTATGTGTAAAAGTTAATTTCTTTGTTTTCCATTGCTCGGAACAGGGGCAGACTAGACAACAAAGGTGGTTATTGGCAGAAATTGAAACCTATGATACATCGGACACAAAGGCAATGCCTTCTGGTCCTAATGTCCAGTCCGTCCCTTTCGTTTTGTCATGGCATTATAAAATGACTCCGCATGTATTGTGTATTGATGTTACATCTTTGCAAATGTAAAAACTTTCGAAGTTGTCTATTGTACGACTATAGCATGTCTTAAAGATGGACAGACATTTTCTACTTATGAGGAATATGATCTATGGATGAGTCAGAACCGCAGTTGTCTGTTGGTCTAGGTATTTTTGGAGAAGAAGCATGAATTACAGTGATTCAGTGTTATGGCTGATGTCGTCGATGGCATTACATGCTTGTAAAATTTTAAAAATTGTTGTCAAATATGAAAGTGGTTCATAAATATATTCTTATATTTATGAAAGTTGATGCATTTATATATTGTGCATGCAAAATATTGCCTTGGATTACTGGAAGCCGATTCATGAGACAGAGATCTATGATCTTTGAAGGTCGCATACCTATTTTCTGTGAATATCATAACACTTCAGTTTTACTAGAAATCATAATGCAATGTCTCAAATCACGTAATATCAACAAAACAGGTTCGGTTATGCTCTTGGCAGATGTTTTATGAAATTGCCCAACTTCTTCATCAAAATTGAGAATGACAAACTAAATTTAAATACGAAGAATTTCATGATGAAAATTTCCATAAAATGGAATCATACGTATATGGCCATTCAACATACACAAATCTTGCGGAAATTGTTATTTTTCAATTGACAGAAATATCCACTGTAATACCTTTATAATTATGATGAAGTTCATTACTAATTAGGTATCATGTTCTTTATTTTCCAGAGCATTTATGAGACTTCAGGGTGGCTAGCCATAATAGTCTTTGGTATTCCCATTGGAGTGATCAGTATCGTGTGTTATGCCCTGTGTTGTATGGAGCCAATTGATGAAAATGTTTACGAAGGCAGATTTGAGGATGATGAAGAAGGTAGAGTCGAATATCATATTTTAAAAGACAAAATTAAGGTCTTGGAGAAGCTCTTGCATCAAAATAATAACAATATTTGAATATTTGATAAGAGTTTTGTTTTATTGTCAGATTTTAAAAAGCATTAAAATTAAATTATGGATATGAGAATTCTAAATTTTCAGATTTCCTCTATTTACAGATCTATGTATTTTTTTGTGAACTCCCTGTATAAATAGCTATAAATTATATTTATTGAACGAGTGGTCATATCTTTAAAAGCCTGCTATCTAACCAGCTGAGCTAATGGCCGACCCAAATCCAAGTGCTTAGGAGCAGCTTATCACCTAAACCACTATATTATACTAGGGTGTCCCAGAATACATAGGACAAGGGGAATGCCAAGTAAACCTTTATAAGGATAGATTACACTGCTCTTCAATCATGTTTTTAAGGACATCCCTTTACTAAATTGAAATTATTGATTTTCAGATGAAGAAAGAAAGCTATTAGAACAAGGAGATGCTGACAGTGATGGACATATGAAGAAAGAGTGATGGAAACATCACAGGAGTTTGGACAAGATATTTCATAGTGTTATTCCGTGTCAAAATACTTTCCTGTTTTAATGAAAAACTACCACTGCACTACACCATCCATGTAAATGTGATGTTGTGTTTAAAGTTCTTTTATAAAGTGTTATTTTAATTTTGGTGCATGATATAACAGACATGTTTGGTCATGTTGTGTTTTATCAGTTTCTGACTGTTTTTGTTTTGTGAAGAGCAGCCATTTCTTGAACATAACCTCGCCAAGTTGTCTAGTTTGGGGTTTTCCCATATTGATGCGGCAGAAATATGGTTTCATTGGTCTGACAGTTAGTATTGCATCAGCCCTCAATTTTACGAGTAAACATCAGTCTTCTTTTTTCTCATTGACTCTGATTAAAACTCATATCAAAGGAGATCTTTGAACTAGTCATATCATCCTTAATCCATATATGTTTGCCCTTATTCCATTGCATGTCACTCATTCATTTTAAGAAATAAATGAAAATTCTTTATACGGAATCGTATCTAGAGGTGTAATTCATTTGCATTGCATACTAGTCACTGTTTGAATTGGTAAGTAGAAATAATGGCTTTATAGGTTGATATTTATTGCAGAATGCTAGATAAGAAGTTAGTTTAGCCGTTCAACCTCAAGTATTATTTTGTCACCTCCTCTCTTTTAACTCAGTGTTCAAAATATATTTATTTAAAAAAACTTATTACAGCCTCATTAATGTAAGAATTATCTTACAGTGTTGCACCTAGTCTTGCACAAGGTGGATTGAAAATTTATTTTGTTTAAAATTGTATGTATATATGAATTATATATTGATATGCATTCTCACAAGTCAGAGTCTGTCACTGCGAGCTGCACACCAGCCCAGGAGCAAGAGAGACTCTGACATTCTGAGAATGATTGATATAATATAAAAATAATGAAATGCCAAAAATGCCTATAAATATTTTTCACATAATCGTTGAATGTGGATGGTGTAAATGTTATAATTTCAGTCTGATGACTGCGTTAGTGAATATATTATAATTGTAATGATATGCATATATATATTTTAATGCATCATTATATTTTGTATGTGGTCAACTGAAAAAGTCAACGCATGAAAGTTATTGTAAATGATATTGATGATTATATATTGCATGTAAACTACTTGTATCGTTTCTCAACATATATTTTTTTTAACCAGTTGTGGAACTAATATTTGACATACATTATACAGGATTAATTACGTGTACTAAAAATTCAAGTCAAACATCCAGCATCAGAATTTATAGTTAATTCAATAATGTCATTGAAAAGTATTGAATGAACCAATTGTTGATATAGCAATTAGTGTTCAGTATCATACATAAATGAATGTGCCAGTGTGCCACTTGTATGAAAGTTGGGATCAATTAAGAATATAAATTAATCAAACAATGTAATTTTGTTGATAACAATGTACAGTTATTGCATTGAATGTTTCCACCAAAATTTTATAATTGTGACCGTTCAATGTATTAAATGATTAAATTATAGTTTTGAAACTATGATTCAACAATCTGTTATGTATATTTATGATGTTGTGGCAAAGACGGTAACTGAATGTTAAAAATCTTAAATGGTGCATGTTTTATCCACAATATCAATATGTCTCTGTTATTGTTAATGTATTGTTAATACATTTTATAAATGAAAAACATTGTTCTGTTCTGTAAAGCCATTCCGCACATATTTTTGTATCTGCTATCAACTTAAATTAAGACTTAAATAACTTAATCTGTATTGTGTACATGTATTGATTAAAACCACATGATTAATAAGTCATAGGCCTATGTCTCTTATTTTCTTGAAAACTTGCACCAACCTTTGTGAACTCCTGGTGTTGTACAATATTTATATCTTGGTGCAGGTCAGATGGTCATGCAGTTTTAGCTAGTTTTGTTGACAAGATAAACAAGCCAATCTTAAATCGGCAGACAGTCACGATGGTTGCTGACTGGCAAATTTCTAAGAGGATTCCCACAACCGGGGAAACTAATGGAAAAATCCAATTTTGGCCACCATTAGTGCTTAAATATTATTGCATGTTGTTGGGTTATGGGCTTATGGCAGTTGGTCGGTTGACCAGATTGTGAAATGACAAGACAAATCTTGACACAAATTTTGTCTAGGGTGAATCTCTACCTCAATGAGTGAAGCATCAGTCATGGAAAATCCTAAATTTGGTCATGGAAAAGTCATGGAGTTTCCATAAAATTTTGTGGGTCCACATAACTAGTCGAACTGGAAATAGAAATTGAATGTTGGCCGATTTAAGTACAGCAAATCCTGTTTGTCCCGGCAGTGCATATAAGCGTGTAACCACGTTTTCTTCGGTCTCTATGTCTTGCTCAGTCTCCTACAGTTCTATATGTCAGAGATCTGTTCGTTTATGATTTAGAGCTTTTTAGCCGGTGTTTTGGATCTGTGTCTGGTCCCACTTTGAATATCATCTGTTATTTCATTCTGTTTGCCTTAATTATTAGTAATGGAGTCTAAGGCTAAGCTGTGGTCAAATGGTTATTTCTGGGTCATTTTCCTTCTCTCTTGTTGGAAGTTCCTTCTTTTCCAGTTTTTTTTTAAACTTTGATTAACTGTGCTCACTGTCAAAGTGTCAATGCTCATAGTCATCATGCATCTTTGTCTCTCATTGTCATGAACATCCACTTGTGCTTGTCAGGGTGAAATTTCAAGAGCCAGTCAGTTGCCCATGTGTGGACCTGCAATGTCTCATCTGCTTTGGACCCTGGGGGAGGGGAGAATATTCCTAGACATGGTCCAACGTTTCCAGCACCAAGAATTTCGCAATAAAATCACCTAAAAATCCTCTTTAAGGGGGCAAATTTTCCCTAGTTAAGGGTCCTATAAGTTACAGAAAAAAATAGATAGGAGTTAGGCTTAAAGGCTATAACTCATATCTATTTTTGGGTTCATAGCACTCCTTTACCTGGTGTGGGCGACAGACGCTCATTAGACCCAGGAGTTAAAAATCAAATCATGACTGACCAACAGGAATTCAACTCTTTTTTTTACCAAACAGTTTAATTCAACTACTAGTTGGCAGAATTCCACTCGGAACTAGTTGAATAATTTATAACTGACTAAATCCAACTTTTCCAACAAAAAAAATTATTCTAACGTTCAAATTACAATTACCTAAAAATTGTTTTTCAAAAAATCAATGAAGACAACAGATCAAAATGTTATTCACCTTCGAAATGATTAAATCAAAGTGGTTTTCATCCTTGAATATGCTTTTTCAGTCAATATTTATTTGAAAAATTCCAACAGACTTTGACAAAACACACCAGTGACCAGTTGATCCAAATGTGACTAACCAATTGAAAATGAAGTTCACCTGACTTTTTCAACTTATTCGACAGACTCCACAGTCTGTGCTCAGCTGACCAGTGACCACCCGCATTATATTTTGGGGCCAGAACCCCCATTCTAACTCTTTGTGATCTAGTATTCAAGAAATCTTTGATCCATTAATTAATTACTACATACATACAGTATCTTAACATCCCTCTCTAAAATATTTGAAGGCATTGTTTGTGACCAAATGATGTCATACTTTGATAATATTCTCTCACCACTTCTTTCGGCCTACCGTAAAAAATTTAGTTGCAATAATGTTCTGATTCACTGCATTGAAGAATGGCGAAAATCACTTGATGACGGAAACATAGTGGCCACAGTGCTAATGGATCTCTCTAAGGCCTTCGATTCTCTGCCCCATGGCCTGCTCCTAGCTAAATTACACGGCTATGGAGTCTCCTTAAATTCATGTAATTTCATAAGATCCTATTTAAATAATAGGCCACAGCAAGTTAAAATCGGCCAATATACAAGTTCATGGCAAACTCTCATTAGGGGCATTCCGCAGGGTTCCTTAACCGGACCCATGCTATTTAATTTCTTTCTAAATGACATCTTCTACTACTTAGGCACCAATAATATCTGTAATTATGCCGATGATAACACTCTTTATTTCTCAGGCCCCAATATAACATCAGTTAAACAAAATATCGAAAATGTTTCCAATAAAGCCATAGACTGGTTCTCCCTCAATTACATGGAGGCAAATCCAGAAAAATTCCAAGCCATGGTTCTCGGCCTGGACAATATAAATAACTTAACGATTAACATAGCCAACAACCAAATAGTCCCAGTAAACTCAGTAAAACTCCTAGGAGTCAATATAGATAGGGAATTAAAATTTAATATTCATGTAGCTCACATCTGTCAAAAAGCATCTCGACAAATAAATTCTTTAAAACGTATCTCCAAACACTTAAATGTAAATGTAAAGCTAAAGATATACCAGTCGTTCATAACATCAAATTTTAATTATTGTCCGGTAGTCTACCATCATTGCCTAAGTAAAGATACCAAAAAGCTGGAGAAATTGAATAAAAGAGCTCTATCTTTTGTGTATAATGATTTTACCTCTAGCTATAAAGACCTACTTAAAAATAACAATAAGATTTCTCTCCATTTAATGCGAACTAAATGTATGATCGAATTAGTCTTTAAAGTCCTCATTTCTGCCTGTCCACCACTCAGCAAAGATTTTTTCAAATTAAAAAGTATCCCATATGATCTTAGAAGTAATAAAATACTAGAAATGCCTAAATTCAGAACTGTTAAATATGGACAAAACTCCTTTGGATACCAGGGTGCTAAAATATGGAATCTCACTCCATGTGCTATACAACATATTCCAAATTTCAATGATTTTAAAAAGGCCCTATTGGCATGGAATGGACCAGAGTGTAAGTGCTCCACTTGCTTTTACTGTATTTACAAGAATGACAATGCTATGCTATCATATTTACAATGATTTTAACGTTTTTACCCCTTTGTTATTAATTTTTTAATGTCCATGACTCTATGTCATCCATTCATCTGTTCATAGCCTCATCTTCCATACTCATTTTGGTCGAACAAAAGCTTCTGCTTGTGTTGCTGTTGTTTGTATACGACTTTAAATAAAATATATCTTATCTTATCTTATCTTTTTACACTGCTCAGAAAAATTAAAGGAACACATCTTTCCAGCCATTTTTCTGAAACTGGGCAATCTGTAACTAAATGCCTTTTTAAAAAATATGCTTCTATTGTCTGTTACTAACCAATTCAGTTTTCACAGCAATATTGGTCAACAAGAGATTTTTGTTGATTAGCTGATCTGAAAAAAAAAAGGATGATCAAACAGTGGATGAAAAAATTCCTCATTTGTCTGGTTTTTCTGACAACTGCAGGCCAAGGCAAATTGTTCCACACAGTTTTTGTCTCAAATTCATGTTGTCAGGGATGGGTAACTCCCACAGAAAGGTGCTGAAGTGAGAAGGAGACTAAAGGGTTGGTGTGTCACCAAATGTGGTATCTTGGCTCTGGCAGAGGTACAGGTGCACTGAACAGTATGACAGAAGACCTGGGAAGGGCAGACATTGGTCCATTACGCAGCAACAGGACGTTATCACCAGCAACTTCGGCAGTGGCGTCATCATGCGACTGAAAAATGACTGTGATGATGCATCAAATTTCGTAACCTTGGACCGAAAAGTTAGGAACCAACTGCATGAAGAACATTTGAGATGCAGAAAGTTGTTTTTGCTCCTCCAATTGCCACACAACGCCGTGCATCAATATTTAATTCAACAGGGAGCCCCTGTTTTAGCAGTTGTGTTTGCAGTGACCTCTATTGTTTGTGGGTGCAAGCAGGTTTTGATTTTTACATTCGGGCATCATGTCTTTGTCAGAAGAAACCCATGGTGATGTTTTTATGTGCGTAACATCTTCAAACATGAAGATTTTTGGGAGCTTTCTTGATGGTCGGAGATGCCTTGTCAATAGAGGGGTACATGGAGTGTACGGAGTGCATACGGGACAAATGAATAGCATAATGTGCTGCAATGGGCTTGTGGAAATCACATTGAAGCCTAGTGATGGGTCAGTGGAAGGAAAACTTTTGCTCATGCATGAATATGCATATCTGCGACCTGCTTGGGTTACCACTGCTCATCTTAAATTGGAAGGTATTGCAGTGATGGTCGGCCCAGAAAGGTCATCAGACCTCAATTCCATAGAACATGTGTAGGACATCCTTTGTTTCCTGACAGCTGCGGCCTCCATGGACCATATGGGAACATGAAAAAAAAAAACTTTTAAGAGTTGCCAGGGATCCCCCTATTGACCACCCACAGGTTCATCAAGAGCATTGCAATCTGATTCAAACAGTGTGGTCATGCTCATATTGGCCTGACACAGTATTGGAAGACATTTGGCTGCAACAGAGAGTAAATTTAACAAAATTTCGGATTTGGTCATATTGTGTTTTCACATCAGTTTTGGCGGTCACCAAAGTTTCAGTGTACCTGTACAGACAATATTCATTCAATTCATTCTGCTGTGATTTGATAAACCCTTCAAAATGATAAAGAAGATCAACTTTGTATTGAAATTCATTTGCATCTTTCCAATTTTCTAACATTTTACTTGAAAGAGCTGTTCCTTTAATTTTTTGAGCAGTGTAAGTCAAGTAAATGATGAATTGTTGGTTTTGCTCATATAAACGGTTCAACAAAAATTAGTGCCGTAAATGAATCAAATATTTCAACTGAAGTGTTTTCGATGCTGAGGTATTATTTCCTCCTCAACAAGTGTACACTCTTGACAAAAATGCTGGAATATTTTGAGAATTCGATCAAGTAAATTCGATCTCAGTCAATATATCCTGGTACATGTTTCACAGAGCTTATGGGGATATTTTTGTGTGATGGGAAGGTGGCCAGATACAGTCCGAATACTGGCTCATGGCCGCAAGGTCTCAGGATAGCAGTTCAGTGCCTGTTTTGGGTGTCATCCATTACGACAGAAATTTGTGTCTGGTAGTGTGGAATAGAAACGTCCAGGCTGTCTCCCATCCAAGTTTTTTGGAAGAGGAAATGCTACCTCACTGTAGAGAACACTTCAGTTGAAACAATTTATTCTTTTATGGCCATGCTTATAGCTTGTAGAGCACAACGAATCCTTCTTAACCTTGAAAATTGAAATAATTAACAATTTCCATTTATTGGCAACTTCACCCGATATGAACCTAAATAACATTATATGGACACCTTTGACCAGTCTGCATACAAGATGGAGGTCCAGCCAAGTACTCTGGACCAGGTGCAAGTGACTTTCACTGAAGAATACCCATATCGGTCAAAAAGAAGCAAAAAACAGGTTGGGGGAATTCAAAGTAAGGGGTAGGTCAATGAATGTGGAATTCAACATGATATTGTTATGTTTTTTGGTTGTAGACATCAAGATTAAGTTGGCATTTTTTTGTATATGTTGAAATTTTAGGTCTGTGTTGTTGAGCCCGGATGCAATTTTTGCTGATTATTTACAAAAAATTATAAATTTTTCCGGGTCATCCAAAGAAAGTTTACAAATTATTATCAGCAACTGAAAATGTAAATCTAATGTCTGAGAAAAAAATCTCTGCCATTCCACACATTCAATCAACAATTTTAGAACTTTGAAATCCTGACACCTTGAAAATCCAAATTATTCCAGGAATTTGACCACCCCATGGGCATGTCGACGTTGCAGCAACGTTGCAATGACGTCGCACTTTTCGTCAAATGACGTAGAATTGTATGGTTGAAATTATCTTGTCACAACGTTGTGAAGCAACGTCAAAGATATGACGTTAGCATGCGACGTTGTGGCGACATTTTACGACATTGTGAGGCAATGTCAGGAGTTCGACTTTAGCTTGCGACGTTGTGGCAATGTTGTAAAAAAACCCCGACGTCGTGTTCACAAAAATAGCACAATTGGAAAGGCATGAAGCTATATATATTATTTGCGTCACTGTGTTCCCAAATTGGTGAAATGCTAATTTTCACAGTTTTGTGTGTAGACGTACGAGATGGCGATTTCGCAGGGGGGCTCTTGCTATTTTGCCCTGTAATTTTAACATGTTGCAGATGTGACCAGGGCAGTGGATCTGCCCTGATATTGGTCAGGATTTGCCCTGATTTGCGATTTGCCCAGATACCACAAGGGGTGCCTGCTACCCTCCTCCGAACCCCTGCGAAATACGCCTATGGTTTCGTTTAAAATCTAAAAACAAAGTTGCTGTAGTATTTTTCAGTTTTTTTAACTTCTATTAGGCAGGCTGCCAAATGATCTTATCATATCTTTTTTTTTGTGTTTGATTGTATATATTAAATATTCGGAATTGCAAATTTACATCTGAGGTTATTCATGATTCATTGAAATAATTGTTCCAAATTTTTGAAAGATTTTAAAGACAATATAATTATATATCAAAGTTTCAAACTACACAGGATTTGTTTATATGTTATGCATTTAGTGAGTTTAGGGCTATGGCCAATGTTACCCCAAATCTCCAAGTCAGTGTCGGGGTTACTTTGGCCACCCCAGGAAATGGCAATTGGCAAGAGTTGGAACATCATTCGACAAAAAATGACTAAAGACAGGAAATGATAGCAGTAAATGATTTTTGGTACAATTATGCTGGTCGATAGTAGAATCAATTCCATCTATTTAGTTTTGGGCAAAAAATATGTGAGCGAAAATCAAGTGTTGAGTTTCTTCTGCTGGTGAGTGTATCTTGCAAAAAGTCACAAGTGTGTTTTTAGAGTAATATAATTATGTTTATCAGTATTTACCTCCAAAATGTATATTTGGCTTTTTGAAAAGCAGCACTGGGAAAATGAAGTGCAATTTTTTTCTTTTTCTTAGTTGCATAAAAGTTTCTTTTCAATCATACATGCAAAGTGTTTTCTGGTGCCATATACAAACTTTGGAACTCTCTGGATCATATTTGCATTGCCTCAATGACTCAATGCTTCAGTCACAGTCAGTGCTTTTTAGTGCATGCAATCTTACAGGCAGACATCTACCCTTCAAGGCCTGGTTTCACAAGGATGCAGTGAAGCAAATCAGAAACCCCTTTCAAGATATTATATGCAGACCTATATTCTAAAAGTAGTCATATACTGCCTGCTCTGTCACAATGAGGGTTCTCCTGTCTTTATCTGTGTTTATTTTCTTTTTCGTTAATTTTGAGACTTCCGAAGCACAAGTTATAGGATTTGGAAAATGTGTCAGACCCAAAGTTCAACCGAACTTTAACAAACAGAGGGTAAGAAAGCTGTTATCGATATTTTGTATATTACATTTTTATTTATTTTATTTAAAATTTGGAATCTCATATGTGCATTTGCATCAAATTTGTTGTCTACAGTTTGTGAATGAACAATCTCATATTACATTTCAACTATTTTGCAACATGAGTATTTGATAATCTTTGGCGTAACTGGGGGGGTCTCGAGCGGGGGGGGCACCTAGGGGGGCACGCGATTCTCTGGGGGGGGCACCCACTATACTGTTTGTATATTTTAGCCGGAGTTGGCAAGTTCATATTGGGGGGCACCTGGGGGGGCACAGGTCCAATATTGGGGGCACGTGCCCCCCCATAGGGACGCCACTGTTGATAATAAGTCGATTAGGTTGAAGTTTTGACACATTGCCTTATAGCTGTTTGCAGATTGGTACTCCAAACAGTTTCAAAATTAATTTTCAACTTGGTCGTGTGATGTCAACAGCTTTAAAAATGTTTTGTTTGTGTCATTTATGGGTAATCAGTTGATTCAGTGCTTATCATATCTAGCAGCAAAGGCAGTGTCAACAAACTAATTAAATCACTTGAGCTAGGCACTCCATCAAATAAGGAGAATAGGGGACCAACAGAAAACAGTTACTGTCAGTGACGTGGCAAAGCCAGTTTGCAAATTGAAAAAATACGAAATTAATTTTTCCAATGGATGGCCAATCTGCAAAGAGCTCTAAGCTATTATTATTTTGATATCAGATATAAAAGGTGTAAATTAGAATATTATTTCCCACTGTTTTTCAAAATGTTTACCGGTTCCAATCACGTAGCTAGTAGGACTTACAATACTCCTAAAAAGTAAAGACATTTCAAAGAAATATAGTACACGTGTGTTGAAAATATTGTCCAATGAACACAGTGTCACCTTCTTTGTAACTGTTCAGAGGCCATTAATGTTATGCTCATAAAAAGTTAGCGTAGATATTTCTTTAAAATTTGTGTTGATAAAAAGTGTCTAGAGACACATATTATCTCTTAAAATTCGACAATCGATTCCGATTTTTATGACCCAAATAGTCCTATATGTAATTATAGAGGACAAATTACTTTTTGAGGCTTGTGTAACTTCATTACTTTTTTAAGGAAGTGTTCTTATATCTGAACAACAACATGACATTGCAAAAGAATACAAAGATTTATTTATTTGTGGGAAAAAATAAATGTTCTGCTCTGTCGGATACTGTTTATGCAACATTGCCACACGTGTCAGAAAATGTCACGTTTTCTTTCATCTATCACTATTGAAACATTTTATATGATATTTTGATATTCATGTTTGTATTTATATCAATCTTTATTGCATATAATATTTATATGTATACATGTGAAATTTTGTATTACATATCTATTATACGTACAATCATAAGGATTTTATTCAGCCCCACTCCACTTTGCTTGACAGGAACTTCATAAATGATTTTTGAAAAAAAAAAAAATTTATCAAAATAATTATGGTATTGATCCTATTGTAATATTGATCACAGGCCGAAAATCATAAATGTACAATTATTTCCTGCTTACCTTTAGCCTTGTTTATCACATTTTCATTTATTAACAAAATATATGATCTAGACTGTCCTGATGTAAATCCTCCTCCCCTGACCGAATGAGATAACAGCGAAACACTTTGTCATTGTGACTTTGACATAGAATGAGAGTGGACTGCTGCACTGTGAAAATGGCACTTCGTGTGTCATCATGCTGATGATTTGTCATGATCAAACCCAATACTTTTAATGTTAATTTGATTGAAGGAGACTTATCCCACTTGTTGGTGACAGCCAAACGAAAGGATTATGCATCTGATTTTCACTCTAAAATCCGTTATGAGAAGTCAAATGATCATGACTAATCAAACAGCCTCTATGTTTCCCATGTTGAAAGTAGAGAAGATGACACTTCATCGGCTATCATGAGTCACGAAGTGCCATTTTCGCAGGCTACAGCAGCCTGCTTTAGTTGCGAGCGTGAGCGAGCAGGCTACAACATTTCAGAATCGGTGTTGCCTTTCTGGTCCTCGCTCACATGAATTTCTGAAGCAGCCAGCACAGTTCTGCTGAGTTCTGCTGAGCGCGGACCTGATAGGCAGCAGCGTGGACTTTAGAGGGAGCAGTCCTACTGCCTACATTCCAATTTGATACCCAATTCGACTTGAATTTCATCAGTCTGCAGCCTCGCTTGCTCGCCTGCTTCTCAGCAGACTGTTGTCAGTCAGCCATTTTCGCAGTGCCACAGTCCACTCTAATTCTATATCAAAGTGTTTCGCTGTAAACAAATTTGAACTTACTAATTGTATCAGCGCCGAGTGAGGTCATGTCGTAGGCTATGCGTTCTGCCATGTGATTACCCAATGGACTCCCTAAAATTTTTTCTGGATCCCTCCCTGGCTGCTCATATCTTCACAAAGAAATATGTACGAAAATGTCGCAAATAGCAAAAGTATTGCTTATGATCCCAAAAAGGCTACTCATCAAGTGCTCAAGCATAGGCGGAAAGGTCAATCACTTTTTTTTGGGGGGGGGGGCTGCCCAAAAGATATTGCCCGAATTACTCAAAAAAAATTTAATTCACAAAATTTTCTGACCAAAACCCCTAAAAAATTGCTTTTTCAAATCTGTGAGGGTGCGCATGCCCCCTCGGACACCCCGCCTCATACGCCCATGGCTCAAGCTACTCCTATGACTGAAAACTTAATATTTTTCTAAATTTTCAGTATCTTGGCAGATGGTACGGAGTGCAGTACTACTATCCCATCTTCTTCCAACTCAATGACAAGTGCGTGACTGCAACCTACAGTGAGAACCCCGATGGATCCATCAACGTAAGAAATGCAGGAGTTAACAAATTGTAAGTTATTCAAACCCCTTTGCAAAATTCATTTTACACTCTTCACAAAAAGTTTTAAATGGAATCTTTTGAGTGTTCTGTAAGCTTGTATAGATAAGGAACCCTAAAAGGTTCATTAATCAACTTTAAAAAGGCTCCAATGGCAAGCAAAAACAACTTTTAGATAATCCAGCTGCACGGAACTCCCACAATGGAACCACTTGAAATTCTCTCAAGTTTGGAGCATGGGATCCTATCATAGGGCCTTCCCACCTAGTATTGAACCTTTTCAATTCAATTGAACCCTAAAAATAATTAGAACCTTTTTTCTATTGTGGGTTCTTTATCCATAAAGAACATATATTGCGTTAAGAGTGTGTGATACAGTGCCACCTGTATATTCGTAAGTGAAATGGGTGATGTTTTGCCGTTGGGTCAATGCTAAACATCCTCAACCAAACCACTTTTGATTTGGAAGCAAGGATGCACATCCCAGGATGTAAAAAATATTGGGCCAAAAAAGATGATATTTCAGGCATTTCGGACATAAATGGATGCCGTTTTTCTTTGCTGCACTCAGAGTTATGTGTGGGTCAAGGTCTTTGATAAGTCAGTAACTCAAAGGAAAAATATACACTACTCTGGACAGTTACTTACGACGGCACTGTGACCTGGTTGCTTCGTTAACTTTCATGCAGAAAAAAACAACTTTCGAAACATTTTGAGTATTCCCTCTCCCTTGGTAAATAAGTTTCCCTATACTAATTGCTCCTGTCAATTTCTGACAGTATTGGCCTCCTAAATGTCCTAATCAAGTGCGGGAAACACACATTCACAGTTTCCTATAAATAAAGAAATCAGTTGCATAAAATGTTTTTGTCTTTTTCATTTCAGTAATCAGGTGCCAAATATCATCAATGGACGAGCTGACATCATAGACAATGCCAAACTCAAAGTTGGCTTCGGTTTCCCTGACTTCAGTAGGTATTTGAAAGCCGGCCAACTTAATTGTGTGCATCATTTAAAAGTTTATGGCTATTTGCGAAAATCAGGTCCTCATAGTCTTAAAGATATATTTGTAAATTAGATTTTTCATTTACATATAGCAAATGCTATACTTTGTATTTTTGTTGCATCTCTTTTGCCGGTGGGTCTAAACTCCACAACACTAAAAACGCACAAATTTTTGAACAGCTTAAAATCTAAATTGCTATTCAGATACTTCCATGAAACTCTACAATATATCAGTTTACATCTCCTTTGGTTGTCCAGAAAATTTCATGAAGAAAGAATGTGAAATGGCTGGATAAGGCCACTTTTTATTTAGTGCAACATGTCCATAAACCAAAATCACAACCAATGCAAATTGGCCCAAAATCGATTATACGTTACGTCCATAACAAGTTGCATGAAGTTAAACTACTTCAAAAGTTATGATAGGTGAAAAAACTCTGCATTTGTAATGTTTCTGAGTTTATATTTATAATGGATGTGTTGGAGATTTTTTATCTCACCTAATCTCTTGCTAACCATCTCTTCAGCTCCTGCAGGAAACCCAGACTCCAACTACTGGATCCTTGAGACAGATTATGACACATACTCCATTGTCTATTCCTGCACCGACTACTATGGAATCTACCATACTGGTAAGTCTTTTGGCATGTTTTGACGATAAATTGTGAATGGAATGCAACAAAATGGCCATGCTACAAGACACTGATTCTCTGTACCTTTGGGGCTTGGGAGGGGGTGGTTATTACGGACAAGGAATTCAAAAGTAAAATGGCCAACACTCTAAACACAGGGTGGTCAAGATGACAATTCTAGACTGCTCATTTCTGGTGCTTAAACCAACAACTCCTTGGGTCAAAATGCTAAAGGGTTGTCAATGTGACAAATATTGGATTGGTAAGCTGTACCACTCTCATTTATAATCAAAGCTACCAGATGGTGATCAAATTGACTACCTTTCCGACACTAACATAGTCGACGTGGTCATTTTGATTATGATAGAATAGTCAAAATTATTTACCAGGAAGTCACTACACAATTTATGCAACCATTACCACCCTAAAGTAGTCATAAACTAGTCACAGTGACAACCAAATGTTTAGAGTGAACGGACAGGGGCAAGGGTGCCGGAACAGGGGGGGGGGGGGGCAGGGGGGACAATTGCCCCTCCTGCACCTGGCCAGGAGGGGCAGGGGGGGGCAAGGTTGCCCTTTTGATCTCAAAGAAAAAAACATTATAAGGCCTTAATTTACGGTGAATTTATGCAAAAATTTATAAGTATAAATTCAAAATTAGTATTGCCACTACATTAAATTTTGGTCGCGCAAATTTGGTTTGCCCTTTCTTGCCCGACCGCCCCTGCCGCCCTCATTTCCTTCCGGCACCCCTGGACAGGGGGTACAAAGCCCCATCCAGAGCCTAACTTTTGATATATATCATTCTGAAGAATTATTACAACAACAAAAATGACAAAATCCTCTTTTCTCCCTCAGACATGTTGTGGATTTTGAGCAGACAACGACAGCTTCCAGCCGAGACGACCCTGAAGATCTACGACCGACTGCAATGCGACGGAATCCGTCTCTGGCCACTAAGGAAAGATGGACAGACTTGCACTTAGACCTACTGTGCAAAATAAGAAAGAAGCAATAAGTACTGTAAAATTTGAAATTTTGAGTTAGCTCAAATGATTGAGATGGTAGCACAATTTTTTTTCAGCTGACATAGCTTGTTGTTTTGAGTCATGATAATATAAATTTCTGCTGTTATATAACTTACAAACAACAAGCTATGTTGGCTCAAAGCAATTGTGCAACCATCTCACTTACATAGCCATTTGAGCAGACTCAAAATTCTAATTTTAGAGTGAACAACATCGGAACACATGCACTGTAAAAGCCGCATAATCGGGTTTGTTTGGACCCATCGAATAACTTCAAATTACAATTTGTTTTCGTTTAAATGATGGACACATCACAGCACTTACATAGGCACTTATGTAGATCCATACAATTAAATCTTCAATGATGTGATGGTCAATGCCATGAAAGAACACTAATAGTTACTGCAACTGCAAAACACACATAAAGTTTATCTATATTTAATAAGACACACTAAGTGATGGACTAATTGTGACAATAATGAATTTTAACACATTTGGGTTTCATTTGCAGTGTGGAGGATCATACATAAATTTATATAAATAGAACATAAATTTGTTAAGGTGAAAATATTACAAGATAAAGTGAATATGCATGATTCTCTGTATCTTCGTGGATAATGGATTCCATTGAGTTTTTGTACGATTGTAGTTTATTATGTTATTTTTCCCTCTAAATAAAATTTTATGGATGATTTTGTCGAACTTTGTTGTCTCAAACCGACTTTTTTTCTACTTTTCCTGGTCTGTGTATCCTTCTTTTCCTTCTTTATTCTTCCTTCTTATTTCCTTCCTTCATCTTCTTCATCTTATTAGTTTTCCTTCTTTTTACTTTGTTATCTCGTCTTCTTCCCATGCAGTTTCACTCCACCCTTTTTGGGTCCTGGGAATTCATTCCACGACCATTGTCGTCAGCTTCATTTCCTGTCAACAGGCAAAGTTGGTATATACACAAAAGCATTTCACAGACAAAGTGACAATCTCAACTGATGTTGCTCTGATCAAAATTGCACTTATGCATCACTGGCTACAATTTTGGGCTTCTCAGTGATTAATTGACATTGACTACTATTCTTAAAACATATTTCTTCTGATTACTGTCAGCACTTCAAACAAAAACCGCATGGTTCTGTATACACCACCACCACCACCACCACCACCACCACCAAAATTGGACTGTACGTGCTGCTCTCAAGATTGTGCTCAGTCATAGATTACCATACTACCATAGTTGCCTACAGGTTCATTTCATAAAGAAAGACAAAACAAGGCAATCTCGAAAGTAACTTTCTTATAACACTGATCCCATTCACCCCATTGTGGCTAATTTAGTTTTGTTAAATATCTTCATAAGAATTTAATATCAAAGTGATTGAAGTCTAGTGCGGATTCATGTTCAATCAATAAACAATATCTTTTCATATTTATAATATAAAGTTAATGAGGCAAAAATTGTTGAAATAGGTCAAGGACCCTATGCATGCATGCTATTTTTCTCCTTCTTCTGAGCTTCTTCTTCTCCCTACTTTTCACATTTCTTCGTCTTCTTGAAACTGTTTCTTTAGCTTTTTCTATGATTAAACACTTCAAGTGATATGAATCATGAAGTCATCATTAAAATTTCTGTGAATTAGCTGACACACAGCCAGAAATTCGGACTTCGTAGATCAAGGTTGTTGCAACTGCAGCTATAACTGCGCGCGCAAAAAGCAATACCAGAACAAGGTTGATAGCTACCAAAACCTTGGGCACCAGGATCATTCATTTGGGACCAGATATTCAAGAAAATTAACGCATTTGCTTTCAGTGGATTAATTTTGGGAATTAATAGCATGAATTATAGGCATTTTATCTGGATTAACTTAGTAAAATCTCTTATGACATGGACCTTGGACTATAGAATCACTAAGCTATAAATTGTAAAAAGAAAAATTTAGCCTGCAGTTAAATTCCATTGTTAAGATGCAAATTGCGCAGTTGGGATCAAAAAGTATAATAGGTATTAATATAAGCTGTAATTATATTGGGTGGTTGGTATCA
The DNA here is from genome assembly GCA_026936325.1 of Platynereis dumerilii. NCBI lineage: Eukaryota > Metazoa > Annelida > Polychaeta > Phyllodocida > Nereididae > Platynereis > Platynereis dumerilii. The sequence continues at coordinate 6,915,809 of JAPTHN010000003.1, read as the reverse complement.
GTCTTCATGAATAGAAAAAGATTCTTAATATTATTTTTATTTTTATTTTTACAATTATAGGCCTATACATTCAAACTTTTCTTTTCTCTTTTTACTTGTAAGCCTTAATTAGGCCTATATTAGTTAAATCTGCTCAAGTACGGCCTGTAGATCAAGTTGGCAACAGAGAAATTAGTCTAAAAATATATCTATACATTCATTGTATGTGTATGTACATGCATTTTTCTTAAACTCATCAATTGAAAAGAGACAGTTATTAACAAAATCGATAGTTAATTTGAACTGTCTGGATCTTCATTTTCTGAATGTCTATAAAAAAATTCAACTTTACATGTTCAATAAGAAATCTATGCAAGATGTGCGCACAGTATTTTGTTAAATTGGTTTAATGCATGTACGTCGCATCATGTAATTTCAGGGGAGTATCAGAATTAAAACAGTGGTGGGGGGATTACCATGGCGTCTACAGATCGCCTCCTCAGCTGAGCACACAGTAAATACTATTCTTAATTGAACCATGGTATGTCATCAACGCAATTGTGTCAATTTTCCTGAAGCCTGTATCCTTGAAAATCAGCTAGAATTGTTATTTTAACAAGCTCACTAAAATGTCAGTATAGTATGTTTCTTAAACTCTAGGCTATATAAAAGTATAGCTTCCAGGTACAATGGGTACATATGTAACAAGTGGTTACATAGACCCGAACAGAAAGCCCCCCCGCCCCCAGCTTTTAGGAATCCGCTCCTGTGGGTGCAGCTGGGGCCTGCCACATGTTTGATTTATCACAGAGCACTTATTTTTGTCAGTGGATTTTATTTGCCTCACTTTAGTTTGGAGGTGAAGGTCTAATTGTGTGAAGGACGTCTGTATCCGGGCCATTACACGAATACATGGCTGATTTTTATCCCATGTTTCTCCCATTAACTCAGTTCAATTGGTTTGTCTGGCTCAGACCGCATCAGTTCACTCCTCTGCTTCAAGCAGCACACACTGTGTTGTCGAAAGCTGGACTTTAATGTCAAATCTTCAGCGTATTTTAAAATGAATAGTATGCTGCATTTGGACTTTTCAAATTTATCAAGATCTAATCTCTCATTTTGCTTGGATATTATTTGAAATGACTTCAGATTATGTATTGGATATGATTCAGCATCCAATCTTACAAGTTTTGCAAATAGTATTAGACCGAAATCCTGCTTGGTCAACCATTGGCAACTGACAATGCACCCACAAATTAGCTAACTGACCAAGAAATTATTCAACCACTGAAATGAACATTTTTCTCTTTTTAAATTCTTTATCATGGAAGACTTGGATTATCTGTTAAGAATATATACTGACCTTCAAACACACTTCACAACTTCAGGATCCATGGCTTTCAACCATGTCTTCACAAGCTCACAGCTAGTGGATTAATTTTCACTTTCTGGATTATTGTTTCATCCGTCTTGAATTTCTACATTATGATCTGAAATTGCCTTGAAAAGATGAGTCCAAGCATCTGTGAATTTCATAAAATGGTAATTGTTTTTCAGTCAGATTTTTCGGTTTCCCATTTTAGAATGGTTTTCTTGAAACAAACAGTCTATTAGTTTCGTGGTTTTGCATTGGTAATTTGTTAACAATTTAGACATTTTCTTACTTCTGGTTAAATTGCTGTAAGTTTTAGTACTGCTGCATTGAAAGCTGTTTTTTGGTCTGGGTTGACGGATTAGTTTGAAAACTAGCCAGAGGAGTAGGATTGGTTTGGGTACTTATTACCCAATGTGGTTGAAAGCTAGTCCGAGGAGATGAATGTTGTTCAAACTTCGAATTACAAAGTTAGTCCGAAGAAAAGTTAGCCTTAAAACTAGTCCGAGGAGATGGAGAATAATTGAGGTTATTGGATAGCCCATCATATTGTTGGTATAAGATGGCCAACCGTGGCTGGTTTTCTGGTTGTCTCTTTGATTTAATTATCTATCCCACAGTTGAATGCATAGTTGCAAATGTGATAAATCTTGAATTTCATGTATACAGCATTGTATTGAACCTTGAACTTGGGGAGGAATTTATCCATTGTCTGCATTGTATGGTACTTCCAAAATCAATGTTATTGAAATGATGCTGCCACAAACGTCTGTGAATCTCATTTCAAACAATTATTACTTAATTCTGTAATTTGGTTGGACAATCTATAATAGAGTTACAAAGTAGGTACATGAATATTCAATCCTTTGGTATCTTCCGGTCATTTATATCAATTTTAATTGGAGTTTGTCTTATTGAAACTAGGCCTACTCATCAGTTGTCAACATAATGTTATTTCTTTCAACATGATTGTTATAGCTTATTGACTCTCTTCTCTGTCTGTGAATTTCTTTGGAAAATACAGATTGGTCCTTCTGAATTGATTTATCTTTGATCAACAGTTACTGTATCAACTATTCTGGTCATTTGCTATCTTTAGATCATTTGCGATCAATTTGGATTTGGTTTTGTCTCATTGGAACTATTTACATGTAGTTTGTGTACTGGAGTTTGTTCTGCTTAGGTTGTCTTGTCAATTCCATAAGTCTCAAAGTGTTGTTGGTGAGATGAAAGCTTGGAAAATTTTGCTCAAGCTATCAATCAGTAATTTCTGGCAAACACTGAAAGGATGACGCCACAAACGTCTGTGAATTTCATTAAAAAGGTAAAAAAATGCTTACTTGTCGGTTCTCACAAGAATTGTGTCTCAATTGTCTGCAATTTTTGAAGCAATTGCAAAGAAGATCATCACCATTCTTTAAAAATTCATTGGAGAGAAACCTTCCCGAGAGACCTGCCCACCATATCAAGCTGGGTGAAACTGATCTATTGTTACTTCAGTCGGTAACTTCTAATTTATTGAAAGGATGTCGCCACAAACGTCTTTGAATTTCATCAAATAGGTAAAAAATTCTTAATTGTCTGGTTCTTACAAGTCGAAGTAGGTCTCAATAGTCTGCCATTTTCTAAGCAATTGCAAAGAAAATGTAACTATAATTTGAACAAATCCTTGAAGAGGAACCTGCCCATGGGGTGCACTGTTCCAGGGTTAAAATAATTCACAGTTAGGCCTACTTCTATTTTTCACTTCTAATTTACTGAAAGGATGTCGCCACAAACGTCTTTGAATTTCATCAAATAGGTGAAAAATTCTTAATTGTCTGGTTCTTACAAGTTGTGTGTCAATAGTCTGCCATTTTCAAAGAAATTGCAAAGAACGTGTTACTATTCTTTGAAAAATTCCATTAAGAGGAACCTGCCCACTGTTCCAGGGTTAAACTGATCTATTGCTTCTTCAGTTGGTAACTTCTAATTTATTGAAAGGATGTCGCCACAAACGTCTTTGAATTTCATCAAATAGGTAAAAAATTCTTAATTGTCTGATTCTTACAAGTATAGTGTCTTAATGGTCTGCAATTTTCAAAACAATTGCAAAGAACATCTTATCATTCTTTGAAAAATTCCTTTAAAAGGGACCTGCCCACTGTTCCAGGGTTAAAATAATTCACAGTTAGGCCTACTTCTATTTTTCACTTCTAATTTATTGAAAGGATGTCCTCACAAACGTCTTTGAATTTCATCAAATAGGTAAAAAATTCTTAATTGTCTGGTTCTTACAAGTATAGTGTCTTAATAGTCTGCCATTTTCAAAGAAATTGCAAAGAACGTGTTACTATTCTTTGAAAAATTCCATTAAGAGGAACCTGCCCACTGTTCCAGGGTTAAACTGATCTATTGCTTCTTCAGTTGGTAACTTCTAATTTATTGAAAGGATGTCGCCACAAACGTCTTTGAATTTCATCAAATAGGTAAAAACTTGCCCAATGGTCAGGGTTGAAAAAACATTTTATTTGTTATCTTGTCTGCATCTAGTGAATTTATTGAAAAGATGTCGCCACAAACGTCTTTGAATTTCATTGAAGAGGTAAAAATTCTTACCTGTCGATGCTTACAAGAATCTTATCTCAGTAGTCTGCAATTTTTAAAGCAATTGCAAAGAAAAGGTAACTATACTTTGAACAAATCCTTTAAGAGGAACCTGCCCACTGTTCCAGGGTTAAACTGATCTATTGTTACTTCATTCATAACTTCTAATTTACTGAAAGGATGTCGCCACAAACGTCTTTGAATTTCATCAAATAGGTAAAAAATTCTTAATTGTCTGGTTCTTACAAGTCGAAGTAGGTCTCAATAGTCTGCCATTTTCTGAGCAATTGCAAAGAAAGTGTAACTATACTTTGAACAAATCCTTTAAGAGGAACCTGCCCACTGTTCCAGGGTTAAACTAATCCACAGTTACTTCATTTTTGACTTCTAATTTATTGAAAGGATGTCGCCACAAACGTCTTTGAATTTCATCAAATAGGTAAAAAATTCTTAATTGTCTGGTTCTTACAAGTATAGTGTCTTAATAGTCTACCATTTTTTTTAAAGCAATTGCAAAGAAAATGTAACTATACTTTGAACAAATCCTTTAAGAGGAACCTGCCCACTGTTCCAGGGTTAAACTAATTTAATGTTACTTCATTTTTTAACTTCCAATTTATTGAAAAGATGTCGCCACAAACGTCTTTGAATTTCATCAAATAGGTATAGGCTTGCCCATTCGGTCAGGATGGAAAAAATATTATATTCTTGCGTCCTGCAAAGAAGATGTTATTGTTCTTAAGAATTCTTCTAGAGGACCCTGTCTAAGAGACTTGCCTAACATTCCAGGGTGAAGATTGCCCACTAATCTAGGCAAAATGTATATCTTGTAACTTCAGTTGGTTACTTTTGATTTATTGAATGATACCGCAAACGTCTGTGAATTTCATTAAAGAGTTGAAAAATTGTTACCTGGCGATCCTTGCAAGGATTAAGTCTCACTCACTGGACTCTGTGGATATAACCCGTTCACACAATCATTAATTTGAATTTTTATTGAAAAGATGTCGCCGCAAACGTCTGTGAATTTCATTAAAGAAAAAAATACTTTCTAAAGTTAATTTTGCAATTGTTGGTTGTATCTGAAGCAGTTGAAAAGCTGACACCACAAATGTCTGCTTGTTCGATTTAATTGGTTTGCGCCTTTGTCCAAGTGAATACCTTTTCTTTCTCAAGGCCAACTTTGATAATACCAAATGAGATTGGCAAGATGACACCACAAACGTCTGAATTTCATAGAAGATGCTGTGGTTGTCTCTGTGTAATTAATGATAATACCAAATTGAAATGAGATTGGCAAGATGACACCACAAACGTCTGAATTTCATAGAAGATGCTGTGGTTGTCTCTGTGTCATTCAGCTGCTGTGAATTTGCCATTTTCCTTAGAATTTGTAGCTAGTGTGGTTTGTCGGCTGTGTAACTCTTGGTAATCTAGTTGTTCATAAAACTCTGTATTATTCAAATTCGATTCGTCTTTTCCACGTATTCCATTTTCTTTACAAGACTCTTTTGCTCTAATTGCTATTTGCGCACAAAGTTAATATCTGACCTACATTTGTAGAGCATTTATCATGTCAGTGTCGTTGGTCTTGTCTCTAGGGATTATCTCGACCCCGAAAATTAAAATTACTGTTCCTATTCCAACACTCGTTTTGATAATGCCCGAATTCGTTGCAACAATAACATCTTACTTGAGACTTATCATGTCAGTGTCGTTGGTCTTGTCTCTAGGGATTATCTCGACCCCGAAAATTAAAATTACTGTTCCTATTCCAACACTCGTTTTGATAATGCCCGAATTCGTTGCAACAATAACTATGACATAAAGATACCTCATAATTATTGGGGATGTGAGAAGGACGGTTATGCCATCGGATCGATGTCTGACTCTGAACCAATAGTAACCATAAAATGAACAAACACATGAAATAGCATTAACCAAGTGTGTATCAACATGAATTAGATTCCTATTGTTTCCTGTCACATGACTTATAAATTATAATTTGGAATATTTATAAACAAAAGTTTTCCTTACATGTAGTTGTGCCACCAGGCTGGTATTCTGAATTAAGCTCTTATCTGAAATTCTCTTTGCTAGTTGTTAACTCAAATAATTGTTACATAATATCTTACTTGAGATTTATCGAGTTGTGATCTTCCTCGTTGCTGACCTCTACCTAATTGCTGTGTTGTTGCCCACTCCTGTAATTCTGTTGATATTGGGTTGCTGATATTTTCTCCTGTCTGCTCCATCTGATGATCGATATCCTCCTAGGACATTACATTTGTAACATCTTACTTGAGACTTATCAGGTTGTGGTCCATGCTCCACCTCTAGAGTGGTCAATATCCTTCTTGGAAATTTCTGTGGCTCTTGAAAGACTGGTAGTTTCTATTCGTTTGCGATATCCAATTATACCTCCTCTGCCCCAGTAACTTGGGCCTTCATCCGTTTTCCTGGACATATTGCATATCTCCTTTTTCATATCGTCTGACCTTAAAAGATATGCCTAGTAGGGATTCGGTTACTTCTTCATTACGAATCATATTACTATTGCCTTCAGTACTTTGTTCATCGATGACAGCTTTTACTGCTTCTATAGATTCTTTGAATGTTTTAGGGTTTGATATTTTTGCAAACTTTCTTATATCAGATGGCATTGCGGACATGAACTTGTCGTGTATGACTTTGTCGCTATAGTTTGAAGTCCTGTTGAGTCTCATTATCTTGTTTACAAAACTGCTGAGTTTTGTCGTAGGATCATAACTCAGTTTTGCAAATGCCTGAGAAGCAATATGCTCTCATTCACGAATTTAAAATTGGTCGGAATTAGAATCGGTCTTTTATCTGACTTATCTTCCGATGGAGACTCTATCCTACTCTAACGTTTTAATCTCGTCAATTGTTCTTAAATCGTCAAATGGGAAGGACTTTTCTGATCTTTCAATGTCAGTTCTAAGAAAAACACATGATTTCATTGTCTCCAGTCTTCTAGTTATAGTTAAATGTTGTTTCAGGTATAGTTTACATTTGATAAACATACCTCGCGACATTCCCAGAATTGATGTCACTTTTCCGTGAACACAGTTTTGAATCCCTGGATTCTTGTATAGTTGCACATCACTGCACAAAAGTCAGTACTTCGTCCTGATTTATGTACTTGTTTGCGCACCTTTATTGTTTTGTTTGCGCAAGGTCTTCACAATTTTGCAAAGACTTTCTTAATTAGTAAATATTACTTCTTGAAAGGTACGGTCTTTGCTGGGATCAGATTTTTATATCTTGATTGAAAAATGATCACAAACTTTCAATGTAAAGTTAATTTAGAAATAATCAAATAGCAATGTACCAGGCACATGTTGATCCGTAACCCAATTTTAATCTATCCAAATAATAAATATTAATTTACCTGCACATACTTGATGTCTGAAGGTAGTCTTCTCTGTGTTCTGAACTGCCCTTTTCTGCTTCAGTGTCGCTGTAGCTAACCTCTTAACTCTGGCCACTACCTTAATTATATATGCAACTGCCTTCAGCCACCAAGCTTGTGTTTTCCCAGTCCTAAATGCTGACGTGTCTCAGTTCATTTCGTTCAATAACAATTTTTTCTCAATACAATATTGTCTCACTGAATCTTATCATGCCAGGTTGTGGCCATGGTAAATGCACTCTTGCAGTTAACTGGTAATTTTGATTCCTCAAATGGTAGTTTCTCAGAAATGAATCTTCGCAGTCATAGATTTCTGAGTGTATTATTAACTCATCTTTTGCATAAGGATTCTTTAGATGTTGTTTGATAGTTCTAACTTGTAAGAGGACCCTTATGATGGGGTCGGTTAATCTAGTACTTCTCCTATACTAATCTGCTGTGCTGAGCGGTTGTGCCGTTCTAACTGGTTTGATGTTCTTGATTACTCTAAACTGACCGCTTTCATTTTCCTTATATAAGTGGCTTCAATCTTTTTATAAATAGCTTTTGGCAATCGTCATACAAAGCTGACGTGTAAGTCTTATTAATCAATGAACATTTTCTAGATCGATCCTCATTAAAGTAATATTTTCTTCGTAAGGCATCAATCATTCCGTGCATAATGAAATTGTCATAGCCAAATTTGTTCGATACCTTTTGAAAATATCCAGCAATGACATTGACGTTTTCATACCAATATTCAATAATATGCTGTAAGATTATGGTGCATTTGATTGCATAAGTCGTCTCAATTATGCTATCAAGATCATCTGTCGCTGAAGTTGGATAAAATTCTTGTCTTCTTACCCAATCCTATAGGTAGGAAATGACATCCAGCAAAGCCAGATTAATCTTGGGTCCTATTCCTATTCTTATCATTTTGGCATTCTTCATACCTTTTGCACATAATTTTTCAACAAAATCAGCTATAAGATCCCATTCTATAGCTAAATCAACTAATTCATCGATAGTCCTCATTTCCGCATATTCTAATTCTAGAATGCCTTCTTCTGGGTAATATGCCTTGCTCACTGTGAATCTTATACGATCATTGAAAACCTTGTGACAACTACCAATAACATATTCTTCCTCTTTTACTCTTTCTGCTGCTTCTTGAAGAAAGGACCAGTCAATAAGTATTTTCTTACCTCCTGAATTTTTCTCTGCCATTTTCCTGATGAAAGTGAAAAAGAAATTTTGATATTCATTTTATCTTAAACAAATAGATTGATTATCTATCCTCATAGGTAAAAATAATCATCTTCACCTGATTCACTTCTTATACCCACGTGATTTACCCATTCATACAAGCCTGGCACCTAATAGTTTCCATTAACCTCTCTATAGTCCAATACATCCGAATCTAAGTCTTCATTTTCCCAAGGTCTATTTAGTAATTTATCTATTGTCAACTTTATTACACTATGATTTAATGTATATTTATTCAACAATGGTTGTAACCATTTTAATAGTGTGTCTGTATGCAACACTTTCCGTTCGTATTCATACAACATTAATCTTATGATCTCATATTACCCTAAATAGTTGCCAAACTCAACAATTTCAATCGGTTTTAACCACATCTATTATCAAATAGTAAGATAACCATCTTCTTTCGATTTTAAAATTCTCTATATTAAAAGGATTTTCTAGTCTAATTGCCTCTGGTTACAAAGACCAGGAATTCAGAGTGTGTTCAGAATTCCCAAAAGGATTTTGGTTGTTTTATCTAGGTCCGTTATTGAGTGATCCAAAATTTTTATTAAAAGAGAAGTTTAATCGAGCCTGTCACAAAGTGTTGCTATTTGGCATGATTTCATGGTGCTAAATTCCGCTGGCAATTCTTCTTCATTGTTTAATGTAATGTATTTCATTATTTCTTTTGGTTCTAGGGTCATGTGATCCGGGGTAACACATTTTAATTCTTGTACATATGTTCAAGGACAGTTTTTGTCTCTTCCACCTGCATGCATGATCCAATGAGCCAAAATTAAGATGTTGTAATTTTCTGCAGGTGCAGAGTTATCACCAAATCATCAATAATTCTAGTGGTAACTGGGTCTGCTACTTTCTTGATGAGATTGTCCGTGTCACTTTCTAATGAAGACCATATAAACTTATCCTCCTTCGTCTGTTAAAAATATAATGACACTCAGTTTTAATACATGAAACTTTAATAAGTGGTCTGATTCATTCTATTGGTTTCTCGCTTTCCTTCTTTAATAATAAGGCTGCTTTCTGCTTTAGTGTTAATTCTTGTATCTGGTTCTTTTTATTTTGATAGATTATAATCATTGTACGCCTTATGAAATCCACATGGCAATAATGATAAAAACAAAAGCAAGTTACCATATCCCTCAGGTCGAATCTTATTTCACCGCCGTACACTGCTACCGTTAGAATTTTAGTTGAGGTGAGTGGTAATTTCATTCTTAGGCCCAAGGTAAACCAAAAAGTCGCGTTGTGGGCTTGCGCGCTGCCAGTTTCTTGGAGTTAGGCCCAAGGTTATTTCTACCATGATACTGGCAACTTTTGGGAATTTTTCACGAATCAATTTCCAATCTAACGATTGATTACTGATAGCAATACTAACTCGTCCCAAAAAAGTTTCATAACAATAATCTGTGATCTGTTGAGCAAATATTTTATCCTCTTTCTCTTCTTCAAGGAAAGACCAATCTTTCCGCCATCGTCCTGTTAAGAGGAAATGATAAACATTTCCACACTGATTCTTAGTTCTTAAATATAGTAGTAGTAGTAGTATTTATTGAGGCTAATAGCACAAAGAGTTGTTGATACATATAGAAGAACGAAATTCACAAATTTGACGTCCAGTGGGTCATTCAAGCATACATCAAAAGAGTCTTTAAGAATAATATGGTGGTTGGTGTGCCAAAGTGTCTTTATAATATAAATACATACCTTATCAAAATAGACATAAGAGCAAATATGGCAATTAATCAAAATCTGATCATTTTATTCAGCTCTCAATTTCTTATTGGGGGGCTCTGAAGTTTGGTCGGTGAGGAATGCATCACATCACTGAAAGATGCAGTTGCCCATTGCCATATTTGGATTCTATCATGCTCAGACTCCCAATGTTCTGTATCTAATATATCATCAATTCTAGGTTCCCTAGTTGTTTCCATTTTAGTCTGACCTGACCTGCGTATTCTAGTTTGTCTCAATTGCAGAATTGGATCCTGAAAAAAAGTAACCAACTCTTGAAATCTTTTACGAACCCGTTCCCTCAATTCTGCTGTCTGTCGATCTGCATAAGCGATCAACGGTAAGTAGTCTGAACACACTCTTCTTACCATTTCTTCTTCTCCACTACAAATTTCATTTAAGACTTCTTTAGGGGACTTCTAACCCAATGATAAATCGTTTATTTGCTGAGAAAGTACCATCTCACTGACAAATATTGATACTTGGAAATGGCAATCATGGTTTTGTGTTTACAAGTAATCTACAGGTAATGATATTTCTTTTCTGAGTACCATAGAACAGTTATTTCATGGATTTTCCATATAGCCATGTATTTCACCTGTTTTGTTAAATAATATTTCATAATAAACCCTCACTCCCGTAGTGCGGTTTTAAACTGCTTAAACGATAATTTTGGGCAACGTTCTGGCTGTTATTCATTAATGTTTCCCTGAAAGCAATTGAGCCAGGTTGTGGCCAAGGTAAATCTGATCTAGCTGTTAGTTGGTAGTTTTGTTTACGTAAATGGTGATTCCTAAGAAAGGCATGTTCGCAATCATCAGTTTCAAGGTCTATAATTAAATTATTAATTTCTGTCTCGTACAAATATAGTACTACAAATCTTGCACATGTATGCATTTTCCTTTTCAAAACCAGACGCTGCTTCAATTGACCTACGTTGATTAGCTCTAATACGTTGAGTGATTTTTGGTAATCCTGAAATAAAATAAATATTTCACCATCCTGTAACATGTTCTCATTTGGGACAATGGGTTATTTTCTTTAATTTGCTTATCTTAACTAGAATTTAATTCAATTTAAATTTTGTTTTTGTTTTTTCCTCTTTAATTAATTATCCACTATTGGGTCAAGCTGATCAAACTGTCTTAACCAGTACCCCTCTTCTCTAATACCTAAATGATAAGCCAAAGTTATCAGATCCTTTAAAGTAAAATAATAATCATCTGGAAAGGTGTCCAAAACCTTCATTGCCAAAACCTCATCGAAATAGTATTTTCTTCTTAAAGCATACACCATTTCTTGTGCTATTTTATGTGTATGTCCCAAAGTATTGAACGCTAATTGAAAGTATTTCCCAATGATTTCAACATCTTCGTACCAATACTACAACAAGGTATTAATTCAATGCTATCTTGTCGTCTGGTTATAGGCAATAATCGTTTCAGATCCGACTCACAATGTTTGCATATTGTTACCTCGCGACATTCCCAGAATTTATTCCAATCCGTATCTATTTGTTCTATTCTTGATAGTATCCTGTCTAAATCCAATTTTATGTTGTTTTTTAAAAAAGACTCCAAAAATCGCAGGGTATGCCTGTATCACTAAATTTGTCAAAAAAGGTGCACATCACAGCACGGTTTAAATTCAAACATTTCCCGATTAATTTGAAAGCGCAAGAAGCAATTTATGACTAACATCTTCATCAATCTTTTGAGAAGTGGCTTGGATATTTAAGAATTAAAGTAGCCTGAGTTCCTTTATAACGTTCTTCTCATCTGGTTTTCCTGAAATATGAAAATGCTCCACCTATTATGTTTGTGGGTTTAGTGGACATAATTTAAATATGCCCTTGTGCATATATGATGGCACACAGACAATTCATTCAAGATATTGTTGCAGACACAATTTAAATTTGCCACTCTAGCAACTAGCTTTGTGGTAGGCTTTTTGCCTATTTTGATTCATAGAATTCTTGCCTTTCAACAAGATCCCTCAAATAAAACATAATGTCACCCAAACTCAAATCAATATTTCTACTCACAGTAACGACTATTCCTGCCACATTTGTTCGCCCCTCATTCTTTATTTTCATAACGAAATTTGTCAACATGTCCTGATTTACCACCAAATCTGCTTAATCTTTGATGTTCCAAAACTCTATGTACTCCAATTCTGGCATTTCATCCTCTCCTAATGATTGTTCACTGATAGCAATACTAACTCGTCCCAAAAAAGTTTCATAACAATAATCTGTGATCTGTTGAGCAAATATTTTATCCTCTTTCTCTTCTTCAAGGAAAGACCAATCAATCAACTTACCGTGTTTTCTTTCCGCCATCGTCCTGTTTAGAGGAAATGATAGATCTTTCAAAGTGAAATAATGATCTTTTCACACTGATTCTTAGTTCTTAAATATACATACCTTATTAAAATAGACATAAGAGCAAATATGGCAATTAATCAAAATCTGATTATTTTATTCAGCTCTCAATTTCTTATTAGGGGGCTCTAAAGCTTCGTCTGAATCTTCATGACTGCCAAAGAAATTAATAGGTCTAAAACCTGCGCACGCTGCCCATGCTTTTAAACTTTCCATAGTAGGCTCCTTCACTCTTTGAAGAGCATTAATGGCTCTGCGATATATTTATAATCGATTATTGTAAAATTGTAGTTTGTATCATGTACTCTTGAGAGTCATGCTATTGCAATATATTCTGTTCCTTCTCACCAATCATCATCAATAACAGGTAGCAACCAAATGTATTACACAATTTATGATTTAATAAAACCAACTAAACTTTCTCAATACAATATTGTCTCACTGAATCTTATCATGCCAGGTTGTGGCCATGGTAAATTCGCTCTTGCAGTTAACTGGTAATTTTGATTCCTCAAATGGTGGTTTCTTAGAAATGAATGTTTGCTGTCATAAATTTCTGAGTGTATTATTAACTCATCTGCAAGTTGATGTCAGAATATTCTCGTTCGTCAAACGGTGCAAAACTCCAAACAGGGGACCGAGGCATGGGATACCCACAGTCGGGCAAGCAGGACAATACGACATCCTCACATGGCAGCAGAATCTAGAAAAACAAGTGGGGGGCGATCTACATTTTATTTTTTTAGGAGTACAGGAGCCTACTCACAGAGGAAGGCATCCCCCTGAAGTCCTATTGATTCAAATTGAACATAAATAGTTCATCAGAACCAGTTTGACACCATGGTAAATCAGTTCTTCTAGTTAAAGACATGTTTTGCATTTATGGGCCAAGTTCAGTTTGTGTGTCATTGAAGGTCGTCATATTCTAGATCTATGTTCGATTCTGCTTTCTATAATCTCTCTCCCATCTAAGTTTTCAATTTGTTCTTATTCTTCTATATCACATCGCCCACCACCGGTATCAGAATCAAATTGTTATAGGAAACTTATATAATTTGATTCTTACTGATCATTTTTCAATTTGTTCTTATTCTTCTATATCAAACATCTGCAAGGTGTGGTCAGAATATTCTCGTTCGTCAAACGGTGCAAAACTCCAAACAAGGGACCGAGGCATGGGATACCCACAATCGGGCAAGCAGAACAAGATGACATCCTCACATGGCTGCAGAATCTTTGTAACACCTGATTGAGGTAAACTATTGCCTGAAATTCACTCATAAATGAAGACATAAAGAAAATGCAATCTGTTATCGCTCACTCAAACAACAGGTTTATTTTTCTCAATTGAGCCTACATGTATGTTGACTTGGTTTCGCCCATCATATTGCCAATATTAAATTCAACTTTTGTATGTGTCATACTTCATAGTTATTAATAATGTGAATTTTGAATTGGATAACGGTGATAATTCTTGAATTTTTCCTTGTTATGTAAACTGACATACCAACAGGAGAATGTATGATAATGTTATTGAGTCATTTTTGAGATAGCATGTCTCACCCTCTTCAAGCATCACAACTGTCAATTGTCAATATCGGCCTTAACTGACTTAAATGATACCAGACCACTGTCAAAACGTATTAAAAGACAGCGCTGAGCTACATATAGATATGTTGGCCTGCTGGTTGCCAAGATATCTGGCCAAACAGCTGACTCTGCTTTGCTTTTGAATCACTAGAGGGTGCACTGAACTTCACTGGAAATTGGCGTTTTAGCTTTTTGTGTGATCATTCTTGTAATGTTAATCAACTTTATTGGCAGAACCCACACTTGGGCCATCGCTGAGAAGCTCAGGGATAGGCTGAAATGATTCTGCTTGACCATTGGCCTTTCTTCTTAACCAATTCATTCCGATGCGTGCAATAAAGTTCAGTCATTTTGTTACAGGCGCCACACTCTCCTCAAGAGTAGAATCAATTGAAAACAACCTCTGTTTTGTTGATCCCAGACATTGCCAGACGTGTCTGGGGCACGTAGACGTTTTCTGGAGCACATGAATCAAGTCCTGACCTACTGCTTGACGTTGTCTAGTGACGCTTGTGTATCTGGACTCATTTGTATAATTCCAATATTCTATTCATAACTCCAACATTGCCTCAATCAATAATATTTTGTTCCATAATTATAATTGTCTTTGAAGTTTGATGTTCACAAAACTAGGTTCACACTGTATCATCATTAAATCACTGTGGACAACAGAGCAAAAAAAAAATTTTTTTAGGGGGACAGGGCACACTTGATCCTTCAATTTGTCCTTGTTGCGGAAGTCGACACACATTAATAGGAGGATGTGTGATAAAGTTGTGCAGTCTTTCCAGAGACAGCCTGTCTCACACTCATCAACATGCATCTCAAACTGTCAATTGTCAATATCGGCCTTATTTAATTCAAATTGTCTCAGACCACTGTCAAAACTTGATATATTAATATTAAGGCAATGATGAGATACACATGAAGGTGTGCATTTTTGCTGTAGGCCTGCTGGTTGCTGAGATATCTGGCCATCCAGCTTTTTTCTGCTTTGCCAATAATTCACCAGAGGGTGCACTGAACTGTTCATGAAATGGGCATTTCTGTTTCATGGTGTGATTTTCACTCACAATGTCAATCAGCTGTAAATGGCAAACCACACATATAGTTCATTGTTGACAAGCTCAGGACTGGCTAGAACGATTCTGGTTGACCATTGGGCCCTCTTCTTATCCACTTCACTCAGCTGTAGGCAATAAAAACTCTAGTAGATCGTCATTTTGGTCATTTTTTTACGTACGCAACACGCGTAAATTGAATCGAAAACGACCATTGTTTTTTACGCTTTCTGGAACACGTGCACCAAATCCTGACCTACTGCTCTATTTTGTAGGGACGCTTGTGTCTCCGGACTCATTGTGTAAGCCTCCGCCAAAGGAATGTCATCAAAGTTTTCTATCTCCATGGATTTGCTGATCGATTGACAGGTAGCCTAACAAAGCGAACGGGGCGCAGTTACCATCGGATTACCAGACGGACAGGTTGTGGCTGAACAAATAGCCTTTATTTGCTTTCTTCAATCTTCTGTACAGTTAACTGTTCATCGCTTCAGACATCAAGCATCAAACCAACGCTTCAGCTGCCTCTCCAATTGCACAACCAGTAGTAACTGCTGTTGGCATGACTTGTCATCACCAGTCGGAAGCAGGTCTACAAGTTGTCGCTTGTGCCAATGTGGTCACCAATCGTCACAGCAACAGAATCCACGCATGGCTCCGATGCCTCGGCTGCAGGCTTATCTTCAGTAAGTGAAGTTTATTTCACTTGTAATTGAGCACTTATTATTGTCTTTCAGCTCATAAATTATCCGCTGTGTATGATGCATTATAACCATAAAAAGCTTTGCGGTTATAATAATGATTTTAAAATGTAATCAAGTTCACACCATTGTCTTCACTTTTAATGGCAAAGCATGTACACGATCAAGCGACAGTTAATGTTCAATGCTTTTGCCAAAAACAAAAAAAACACATATTCTGTGCCCCAAGGGAAGTCACTGCTCCTACTGTATTAAGTCACTGCTCCTTATGTGTGAAGTTACTGTTCCTTGTGTCTGAAGTCACTGGCGAGCTTACCCGGATTCTCCACCATGTGACATAAGAAAATTTACTTGCCTTGTGTGTTTATGGCACTAATTATTAATAGAGAGGTACCCTTATGTCATCGGGACCTTTTGACTGTTTTATCAATTTTGACTCTGACTAGACTTACTTATTTAAAACAAACTCATTCAATTTAATTTTAGAACTCCAATGTAACCTTAAGGAAACTGTATTGTCATGTTTTCATCTTAATCAATTTTGATCTTAATTTAAATACATGTAAAAAGCCTACCTTGAGACATAAAGTTTCAGCTTGACATCTACTCTGTCTCTGCTGGGCTGCTTCTTACTGCAACTGCTGAATTGTCCCGACTTCCTCTAAGAGGTTTAACTTTTATCGGTACACCAGCCTCTGGCCCTCATTAATATGCAACTATGTCAAGCTTCAACTTTGGCATCAAGCTAGGTCAGGTTAGGTCACTTGAATTTTGGTGATGTGCCAGAACTTGTTATCACTGTTTAAGTTTCCTTCATGTAAAACCTTTATTAAAGAAACAATTATATGCAATGTAATATTACAATTATTACAATAATGCATTTGTATTTACTTATCTGAATCAAAATAAAATCATATCAAATATTAAACTTGATTTTCTTATTATTTATATGCGACACTGCATGCACATGATCTAAGTTTGCAAGTTTCTGCAGGTGCAGAATTATCCCAAAATTAATAATTCTATTGGCAACTGGGTCTCTTGTTTTGAGGCTCTAAATAGAGTAGTAAGATTTCTGATCCTATTGTTTTACAAGTCTAATTTAGATCTAATCATTTTTGATATAATCAGTTTTAAATGCCTGAGAAGCAACATGCTCTGATTACAAATCAAGCATTAATTAGTATTGGTCTTTTATCTGACTTGTCAATTGTTAAAATTGTCAAATGGGAAGAACTTTTTTGTCTTGCAATTTCAGCTCTAAGCTCTTCCCTTAACGATATCATGTTCTAGCAGATGGGTTTGTCTCCTATGCTACTCTTGGTAATCCAGCATGTATGCCTTTGTCTTTACAAGCCTCATTTGCTCTAATTACTATTTGCACAATAAGTTTATTGTGTCATACTCCAATTCAGGCATATCTTCATCTTCCAAAGATTCTTTACATCATTTTGATGAGAATTTTGATCCTGTATTGTCAAATTTTAACAATACAAAATTTATAGGATCAATTGGGAGAAACGCAATACTCCATCATATTTCCGTATAATAATACCTCATGCAAATAACTATATTGCATTGCAGTCTTTCCCATTGATACTCTCACATCAATGGTTT
Source organism: Platynereis dumerilii (assembly GCA_026936325.1). Taxonomy (NCBI): domain Eukaryota; kingdom Metazoa; phylum Annelida; class Polychaeta; order Phyllodocida; family Nereididae; genus Platynereis; species Platynereis dumerilii. The sequence continues at coordinate 6,898,099 of JAPTHN010000003.1, read as the reverse complement.
TATAGACACACTTGGAAACACTAGCGCCATCTCACAGACGTATATTGATACATAGAATTGCTGAATTGGCAATCATGGTTTTGTGTTTACAAGTAATCCATTGCTAATGATATTTTTTTTCTGAGTACGGTAGGGCAGTTATTTCATGGATTTTCCATATAGCCATTTATTTCATTATAATAAAGACCGGTTTTGTTAATTCATGTTTCTGACTTCTGATAAACCCTCACTCCCATAGTGCGGTTTTAAACTGTTTAAACGATAATTTTGGGCTACGTTCTGGCTGTTATTCATTAAAGTTTCCCAGAAAGCAATTGAGCCAGGTTGTGGCCAAGGTAAATCTGATCTTAGTTGGTAGTTTTGATTTCGTAAATGGTGATTCCTGAGGAAGGAATGTTCGCGATAATCAGTTTCAAGGTCTATAATTAAATTATTTGAATTTCTATCTCTAACAAGTATAGTACTACAAATCTTGCACATGTGTGGATTTTCCTTTGCAATTTCAGCTCTAAGCTCTTCCCTTAATGATATCATGTTCTAGCAGCTGGGTTTGTCTCCTATGCTACTCTTGGTAATCCAGCATGTATGCCTTTGTCTTTACAAGCCTCATTTGCTCTAATTACTATTTGCACAATAAGTTTATTGTGTCATACTCCAATTCAGGCATATCTTCATCTTCCAAAGATTCTTTACATCATTTTGATGAGAATTTTGATCCTGTATTGTCAAATTTTAACAATACAAAATTTATAGGATCAATTGGGAGAAACGCAATACTCCATCATATTTCCGTATAATAATACCTCATGCAAATAACTATGTTGCATTGCAGTCTTTCCCATTGATACTCTCACATCAATGGTTTTATAGACACACTTGGAAACACTAGCGCCATCTCACTGACATATATTGATACTTAGAATTGGCAATCATGGTTTTGTGTTTACAAGTAATGTATTGGTAATGATATTTCTTTTCTAAGTACGGTAGAGAAGTTATTTCATGGATTTTCCATATAGCCATTTATTTCATGATAATAAAGACCGGTTTTGTTAATTCATGTTTCTGACTTCTGATAAACCCTCACTCCCATAGTGCGGTTTTAAACTGTTTAAACGATAATTTTGGGCTACGTTCTGGCTGTTATTCATTAAAGTTTCCCAGAAAGCAATTGAGCCAGGTTGTGGCCAAGGTAAATCTGATCTTAGTTGGTAGTTTTGATTTCGTAAATGGTGATTCCTGAGGAAGGAATGTTCGCGATAATCAGTTTCAAGGTCTATAATTAAATTATTTGAATTTCTATCTCTAACAAGTATAGTACTACAAATCTTGCACATGTGTGGATTTTCCTTTGCAATTTCAGCTATAAGCTCTTCCCTTAACGATATCATGTTCTAGCAGCTGGGTTTGTCTCCTATGCTACTCTTGGTAATCCAGCATGTATGCCTTTGTCTTTACAAGCCTCATTTGCTCTAATTACTATTTGCACAATAAGTTTATTGTGTCATACTCCAATTCAGGCATATCTTCATCTTCCAAAGATTCTTTACATCATTTTGATGAGAATTTTGATCCTGTATTGTCAAATTTTAACAATACAAAATTTATAGGATCAATTGGGAGAAACGCAATACTCCATCATATTTCCGTATAATAGCGGCGCAGATTTGTCATGAATAGGGGAGTAATAGTGCATTTATACATAGAAGCACAAAACTTTCCGCACATTTCAAAAACGTCTTAAAGAAAATATTTAGATAGGGAGCCACTTCAGATTTAACCTGGTTGACCCATGGCAGCCATTTTCCAAAATGGCGGCTAATTTTCTCATTTTCCTGCTTTCTGTGAAGTGCCTATATTATTAAAGTATCAAAACAGTGCTCATTATTCCTTCTACAGATCTAAAGAACATTATCAATTGATTTCTGGATTGAACTGAGGAATTTTATGGTAGTCAGGGTCCATTTTGTTAGAATTGTAGAAGAAAATGTATCATTTTCGCGGTTTCCGATAGTTTCATGGAATCTCAATTGATTTTAAAACTGACTACATATTTGAATTCCTTGTAAGAAGAGCTTTCAAATGAATGGTCGCATCAATAGTTTCGGTTAATTTTTTGTCAAAATTAAAGAAACAACAAAATCTTCAAATATCATTTTATTTTCATTTTTTCCATTTCCGCAAAAAGTTTATGAAACCCATTGATGCGACCATTCATTTGAAAGCTCTTCTTACAAGGAATTCAAATATGTAATTTATTTTGAGATTTATAAAGAATTGGTGTAACCATCCGTAACCGCGAAATCAAGTGTTTGAATCAATATTTCTTACAAAAATGATTCCAAAAAACCTGAAAATAGACCAAGGCTACCAAAAAATGTATAGTAATGTACTGAATACTTAGAGAAGCAATAAAAAACAATATTTACATGTATTCTATTTGTAGAAAATACACAGAAAGCAGCAAAGTGGAAGAATTGACCGCCATTTTGGAAAATGGCTGCCAGTAGCCACCTAAGCTAAATCTGAAGTGGCTCCCTATCCAAATATGTGTGTATAGATGTTTTGAAGTATGTGCCAAGTTTCATGCTTCTATGTATAAATGCACTATTTTTTTACATACCTGCCCCGCTATAATAATACCTCATGCAAATAACTATGTTGCACACATGTGTGCATTTTCCTTTTCAAGGATTCCTACATCGCAAGATCTGCAGATAGTCATATTGCAACAAGGCATTAATTCTATGGTCTCTAGTCGTCTGGTTATTGGCAATAATCTTTTCAGATCCAACTCACAATGTATACATATTGTTACCTTGCTACATTCCCGTATCTAGTTGTTGTATTCTTGATAGTAACCTTGTTGAAAAAGGTTCGCATCACAGCATGGTTGAAATTGAAATCAAGGTGTTCAACCATTTTTGCAAAACAAATGCATAATTCCCACCTACTTATTTGTTCAATGAGTAATTCATCTCTATAAAGTGATAATAATTGGAGACATTCAATGCAAATCAATGCAGTCATACATTTGTACGGTCTGTATCCAAACATTTCCCGGTTAATTTGAAAGAGCAAGAAGCTATTTATGACTATCATCTTCATCAATTCTTTTGAGAAGTGGCTTGGATATTTAAAAATTAAAGTAGCCCGAGTTCCTTTGTAACGTTCTTCTCATCTGGTGTTCCTGAAATATGAAAATGCTCCACCTATTTTGTTTGTGGGTTTAGTGGACATAATTTAAATTTGCACTTGTGCATATATGTTGGAACACAGACAATTCATTCAAGATATTGTTGCAGACACAATTCTTAATGGAAACACTCTAGCAACTGGCTTTGTGGTAGGCTTTTTGCCTATTTTAATTCATAGAATTCTTGCCTTTCATCAAGATCCCTCGAATAAAACATGATGTCACCCAAACTCAAATCAATATTTCTGCTCACAGTAATGACAATTCCTGCCACATTTGTTCGCCTCTCATTCTTTATTTTCGTAACGAAATTTGTCATCATGTCCTGATTTACCACCAAATCTGCTTAATCTTTGATGTTCCAAAACTCTACGTACTCCATTTCTGGCATTTCATCCTCTCCTAATGATTGTTCACTGATAGCAATACTAACTGGTCCCAAAAAATTTTCATAACAATAATCTGTGATCTGTTGAGCAAATATTTTATCTTCTTTCTCTTCTTCAGGGAAAGACCAATCAATCAACTTACCGTGTTTTCTTTCCGCCATCGTCCTGTTTTGAGGAAATGATGAACATTTTCACACTGATTCTTAGTTCTTAAATATACATACCTTATTAAAATAGTCATAAGAGCAAATATGGCAATTAATTAAAATCTTATTATTTTATTCAGCTCTCAATTTCTTATTGGGGGGTTCTGAAGTTTCGTCTGACTCTTCATAACTCCCAAGGAAATTAATAGGTCTAAAACCTGTGCATGCTGCCCAGGCTTTTAAACTTTCCATAGTAGGCTCCTTCACTCTTTGAAGAGCATTAATGGCTCAGCTATAAACAGAATCATGTACTCTTGAGAGCCATGCTATTGCAAAATATATTGTTCCTTCACACCAATCATCATCAATAACAGGTAGCAACCAAATGTATTACACAATTTATGATTTAATAAAACCAACTAAACTTTCTCAATACAATATTGTCTCACTGAATCTTATCGTGCCTGGTTGTGGCCATGGTAAATTTGCTCTTGCAGTTAACCTGTAATTTTGATTACTCAAATGGTAGTTTCTTCGATATGAATGCTCGCAGTCATAGATTTCTGAGTGTACTATTAACTCATCTACAAGTTGATGTCAGAATATTCTCGTTCATCAAATGGTGCAAATTTCCAAACAGGGGACCAAGGCATGGGATACCCACAATCGGGCAAGTGGGACACGATGACATCTTCACGTGACTGCAGAATATGGGAAACACAAGTGGAGGGCAATCTACATTTTATTTTTGTGGGAGTACAGGAGCATACTCACTGAGGAAGGCATCCTCCTCATTCAAATTGAACATAAACACTTCATCAGAACCAGTATGACTCCATGGTAAATCAGTTCTTCTAGCATTCACACAAATCAGAGTCTGTCACTGCAAGCTGCACAGCCAGGGAGCAATCGAGGCTCTGACATTGTGAGAATGTTCTTCTAGTAAAAGACATGTTTTGCATTTATGGGCCAAGTTCAGATTGTATTTGATTGAAGATCATCCTTTTCCATATCTATATATGTTTGATTCTACATTTCTATAATGTCTATCCCGAATAGCATTACATCTAAAGCACAGAAAGGAGGTTGTGTTGCAAATTCCATTTCATATTTGCCATGCTTACAGACATTTCTTGCATGGTGTCTGTTAATTCGTCATCTTAGTTGTTCAAATACACTTTTTACAGTATCTGTGCGTTCTTTGAATGTTTGAGGCTTATATATTTGGGCTAGCCTTCTTACATCAGTAGGCATCAAATCTATAATTTGGAACCAATAGTTAACATACCTGTTTGCCATTCATGAGTATTGAAGCCCTATTCTAGGCTCAGCACTGTGAGCAGTTGTGTTGTTATAACTGTTCTGGTGTTCTTGTCTACTCTAATCTGACTGCATTCATTTTCAAAAGGATCTCAGTTGTTTTATCATGATTGGTTGTAGACTGATTCAAGATTTTGATTTAAAGGTCAATCGAATCAACCCTTTCTTAACCATTTGACATAATGAAAGTTGGGGAATGGGAGGCGGTTATGTCATAGATAGATATCTTACTTATTCTGCCCAAAGTGTTACCAAGAAATCAACAAACACATAATATAGCAGTTAATCAATATTGCAGGGTAACTAAAGCAAACTCAATCATTCTCAAGGAAATACCATCATACTTAGGATGGTATCAGTATCATGCATCTCAGAGTAGTTCAACTTTATCATTTTGCTTCTTAGATTGTATATGATCAACAATTAGTGTTGTAAGCAAACTTCAAGTACAGTTTTAAGAATTAGGCAATTTAGTTTGTCATCTGTGCTGGCCTTTATTAAACATTTAAATAAATGTCAGTGGTATTGCTGGCCCTGTTTGAAATTTCAATAATAGGGGCACTGGGACCTCCAGTTCTTCCAGCTCCACTATCGCAAGCACCCTTGTGCCTTTTGGATCTTTGATTATATTTCAATCATTTCGATTACTATGCTAACTAAAGTGATGTAAAATAAACTAATTGATTTAATTTTAATATTCAAATGTAACAATTAGGAAACTGATATTATGGCCAAGACATTCTATCAATTAAATTAAATTATGATAGTCCTACCTAAGTCTGATGTCTCTGTTGACACCTAGCTTCAGGACCTTGCATCTGGTTGTTGGTTTCAAGGCTCTGAGTAGTCGACTGCTCTAAGGCATTCAATTTTCCAACTTTACAGCTCCTGGCCCAATCAGTATGTATTTGTGCCACGTGGGCCTGGCATGCAGATCTGACTGAATATCATAATATAACTCTGTCCTTTATTGTTGTGTAATTTTCTATATATGGGAGCATCAAGCATCCCCTTTTATACAAGTCAGATCTGGCCCAGAGCAACTCACCACTTTGTCCATATCTACGTCATTGTTATTTTAATGAACTTCATGCTTGTGGCTCATGGCCAATCATGATTATATGAAGGGCACACTCCCAGTTTCTGGCATTGCAATAAGGACATGTTTATTTTGTAAGTCAATGTCAACATCATTCATCAATATCATGTATTGCACAATTTACATTTTAATAAACCAATTTGTAATTTTCAAAGTTCTCTTTGTTTCATATATCATATCCCCGAACTCCCAATATAAATTTGAGTTGTTATCCAGAAGATGCAACTCAAATTTAGTCGTCATATATTTCAAAGGTCTCTTTTCTAAACCAAATTGAAATTTTCCCTAATTTTGAGCCTCCAATTTTTCGAAAATCTATAGGCTTATCACCAAATAAAGTTAACATGTTTCCCATAAATATACAAAAGCGTCATACTATCAATTCTCAATACATTTCAATCAACATCAATTAACATCAATTTCTTTTCTTTTTATCTTTTGCTTTTCCAATCAACAATTACAAACATAACATATATGTTTCACTTATCAATAGAGTCCTTTAGAATGTTGTTATATTTTGAAAGACATAGGAATAGGCGCTGCTTATAATCAATTCAATCACCATCACAGAATATCAGAGCATAATAAAGTCACCACGGAATATCAGAGCATAATAAAATCAACACATTGTCAAGTTTAATATAATCCAAGTTCACTCATTCATTGAATCCGCGGGTTCTTGTTAAAATTGTTCCTTGGTTCATAATGTAAAATTCATCCTTGAGTCCATCATCCTTCAATCCATGGGTTCTTCTTAGTATTGTTGCTTAGTAATGTTTTCTCCACAGGTGGAGCCTCCATCAAATTTCCAAGTCCCTATAAATCAGCTGTGATTATGTGGAACCGTGGATAATCATATAATTCAGGCCTTTATTAATTAAATATGACCCTCATTAGTATTTTGGAGAAAGTAGCAGCAACTTCAATTGTTTATTTGGTGCTATTTGATGCCAACTTGTTTCACACTTGCCTCTTGTTGAAATTCAGTTGAATCTGTCCTCCATTTGTAAACAAGATGCTCCACTGTTGTCAAGCTGTCAAGCCTTAAGGGTACTACTTTACGGTCTTCATACGGCATGATCTGGCATGCGATTATAATGGACAGTTGATCTCTCTCTATTAGCATTTTGGTTAATCCTTCTACATATTGTATGTTATTACAACTGCAATGTATCGGGTTGTTTCTGACATCAATTTTTATCAGCGTACTGGGCAAAGTTAATGGCAGGTTTGTTATGTTGTTTTTGTTTAATGATATTGATCTTATAATTTGAGGATTTTGAATAAAGAACTGATGTTTCTGATATTATTATATGACAGGTCTAATTCAGATATAATTAATCCCCTTACTTCTGGCTTTATCATTTTTGATTGATTATAACTGATGCCAGCATTCTGAAATTACTGTTAAGAATCATCGAAAGGTCCAAAACTTCAAATTTTGTGATAAATCAAGCGTGTGTAATTCATTCAGAGTGGAAAATGCTCTATATGATAAAAAATATATTTTATTGGTAGCTAAATTTAAACTTTGCAAATTATTCAATTCCCTATATTCATCACCACTTATTTCTGTTAGCAGATTATCTTTCAAGTTGAGGTGTTTTATTGTTGATTTATTGAATAGGTCATACCAGTCGTGATTATGCAAGGATAAATTAGTAAATTCTATTTTTACTGCAGTAAATGTATTGTGGATGAGAAAATGCTATGCCCCTCATTTTTTTTAGTTTACTATTTGGCGAAGCAATAATGCTGTAATGGTTTTCAATTGGGATGCAGATACTTGTTGATTCTAAGAAATTGCATATTTTAATAGTTTTTAGAAGTTTGAGGTTGTTGAAAGTATTTCGAGACAATTGTGTCATTAGACAGAGTTCAATATTTTTCACGCTTGTTTGCTTTTGTTGTCTGGTCGATGTTCTCTGTGATAATAAAGATTAAAGTCAGCTTGGCATGATGTATATGAGGTCCGGAACCGGACTATGGTCTGATACTCAAGACAAATTACTTACGTAAATGAGGACTACGACTACTACTACTCTGCATGAATTTTTAAAGAACATAATTTATTAAACAAAACAGATCCAATTGATCTATTGATTGTTAACAATATTTGACATAGTATATATATATATGCAGTTCACTACAACCAAGGTCAGGAGAGCAGCTGCCCAATTACATCTCAGTTATCTACATATATCTGACACCCAATTTATCCACCCCAAAAACTCTATTCACTAATATAATTGGTGATGTAGACCTCTCCAAAATAAGACTTTTTTGCATTTCAATGCCTGTCTGTAACTTTTCCCATGCCTTTGAACATGGGAAAGCCAAATATGTCAACCATTTTGGTCTGGGATGATGGGAAGCATTGCCGCATGGGCCCTGAAGTTTTATAAAATTTTATTTTCGAAATTTGTCAAAATCGCCCCCTTTTTAGGCACATTTTTGACCATATCTTTTTACCTAATTAAGATAGAGCCACACAAATGGTACCAAATGGAAGCTGTTTAAGTGGGCTATTTGATACAGTAACATTCATATTCACTTTACATGATTTTGAGGTTACAAAAAGCCAAAATATGCTAAAATCTTGAAAAAAAAGTCTCGCAACTTGGCATGCTTTGGTCATAGATATACATAGAATTTCACAGACTCAGCTAACACCAGGTTTTATGTAAAGTCTAGTCTTTAGTATATTTCCTACTGCATATTACTGGCATTCTGTCACTGAAATTGGGTATTTCTAGACCAGGGCTAATGTTTTCACTGGTCTACACCCTGTTGGAGAATTCTGGCCGATGATAATGCTGCTGAACCAAATCTGTTTAACATGTTAAACAGAATTGATAACTCATGTTTAGTTGAAGGACTTTCACATTATACAGCATGGTCAGGAAGACTAAAGTTGTGAAATAAGGGATTAATTAGGATCATAAGGATATCATAACAACATACATTTTACATTTCATAACATACATTTATGCAAACTTACACCTTTTTCCATGCCTAATAGCTTGACAGTACTAAGAGCACATAAGGTATACTGGCAACCTAAAATTAAATTGTGCATATTAATATTGAGTTTTAAAACTGTTTTGCTGTCTGTCACATGTTGCATTACCCATCCATATGTAATGAACTGAGTTTAAATAAAAATTTGTTTTGAGCATCTTATAAGATCAAACGGAAGAATAGGAACTCTTATCAAAATAAAAGATTAGAGCAATCTGATAAACAATACCATTACATTGGAAGGAGTGAAAGGTTGTTCCAACATGTTCATTGCATTGAATGCCCATGCAAGAAACATATAACAATAGGCCTAAATAAAATCAACTAATTCAAGTAGATAAAACTGTCCTACGAAAAACTGGTTGCAAACCTGGTAAAGTGGCAAACCTCACTGAGTTACCCACCAGTCGGTTATGTTCCTTGTAGTGTGAAGCCAGAAGGAGATCACAGTATGTATAACAATCATTTGCAATAGAAACCTTCATTGAAGAAAATTGAGTAAATTCATGGCTAATAAATGGAAATGAGTGCTCCTTTCAAGCAAATATGCATGTATGGTGCATCAAATAATTCTGGTCTTTCAAAAATAATTTGTACTATTCTGTCCAATGTTATAAGATGCACTCTTACCTAAACTCAATTAATTTTGATTGGATGGGTGATGCAATTGTTGCATACAAGTGATCACTGTTTGCACGTGTATGGCGTAAAAATGTTGGTTTTACACAGAGATTCATGTTCCCACTCAGTATATATCTTGTCTACCTCTTTGTTAAAAATAAAGAGTCTAGTGAGTTGTAGAAATGTGAATCATTTTTGTCTCTACTTCCAGCAGCTCATGCAAACAACAAACTTGATGTACCACTATCAGTCCTATCACTCCTTTGTGTTTATAAGCCTCACTTTTCTGAAATGTGCATTCTCCTTTTCCAGTCAGTTGTATCATCCACTGCTTGGGCAGACCGAAAAACCATATCAAATAGGTGATGCCTCCTGTGTGTTCACACTATACACTAGTATTGATGCACCATTACAAGAGAGCCAGTTATCCTCAGTGCAAGGCTTCTTCCAAAGTTGAACCTGTTGCAATTAGTTGCGAAACACTTACAATTTGTTATGCAAAAACTTTTCACTGCGAAAGATGTACTCTGTGACTCATGGTAGCTGATGATGTGTCCTCATCATTCATTTAACATGGGAGCCATGGAAGTCTTTTGATTAATCATGATCAAGAAGACTAGAAGAGGCAATTGTATTCAAATGTCATAGTATTAGTTAGAACCCTACAATAAGGTGTCTGACTTAGACGTCCTACTCCTCTTATGAACTTATAATTTTCACAAAATAAACAATCTGATTGTTTGTTGGCTGTCCACAACAAGCAGTATTAGTCTCCTTAGATAGATCAAATTAACATTGAAAGTAGTGGGTATGATCATGATAAATCATCAATATGATGACTCACAAAGTGCCATTTTCACATTGCAACAGTTCACTCTTTTTGCATAACAAATTACTGACTGTATTGGCTCTAACATCCATGTGTGCTTTTCTAAAGAATACTGTCAACATTCTGAGACAGATAGCAACACAACTAACTCAAAACTAGTGCACATTTACTTTTGGGTTGCCAATCTATATAATTTTGTGTCCTTGGAAAAATTCATTTTTATGCTAAATGTGTATCTACCTAAGAATGTCTGCATGACATATTTATGATCTTAATTAATTCTTTATTTAACAACTAGTCATAAATGGGATCCTGACAATTCTGCATCTTGTAAATGTCTGTAAACCAACAATAAAATATCAAGTCTGTTCAACAAATTTGGTTCAGCAGCATTGTCATACGCCCATTTTCACTGACAGCGTGTAGGCAGTGTAAGGCTTAGACCTGGTCTAACAATACCCAATTTCTGTGACAGAATGGCAACACTTTATAGTTGGAAATGTGCTTAAGACCAGGTTTAACATAAAACCTGGTTTTAGCTCACTTGGTGATATTTTATACATATTAATAGCCTAAGCATGCTTAATAACAAACATTTTCTTCATGATTTTAGCATATTTTGGCTTTTTAAAGCTTAAAGCATCATGTAAAAGAATATCAATGTTACTTTATCAAATAGCCCACTTCAGCAGCTTCCATTTGGTACCATTTCTGTGGCTCTATCTTAATTAGGTAAAAAGATATGGCCAAAAATGTGACTAAAAAGGGGGCGATTTTGACAAATTTCGAACATAAAAAATGATAAAACTTCAGGGCTCATGCGGCAATGCTTCCCATCATCTCAGACAAAAATGGTTGTCATATTTGGCTTTCCCATGTCTAAAAGCATGGGAAAAGGTACAGACCGGCATTGAAATCCGAAAAAGTCTAATTCTGGAGAGGTCTATTGGTGATGGCTGGCAAATCACAGAGCCTTTCATGGTACTTGTCTTTAAGGGATGTCAAATATGAGTTGCAGAGCTAGGGCGTCCCGCCGACCTCCCTCGTTCCTCTCTGAGTCACTCAAAGGCCTCCGTTCAGCATCGTTGTCCGAGAACCACAGAGACCATCAGGGCATGCTATTGTTTAATAACAGAACTCATAGAGGTCCCATGTGGGTAACAGTGGTTAAACCACGGCTGGCTGCAATTCTTAGCAGCAAGCTGTTCTACCTTCAAGAGCCTCTTTGTTTTTCGGACTCCAATTTCTGAGAACTAGCTCATCAATCAACCCGGGGCCTTGGTATTAATTCTCTGAGTGTGCTTCTCATACATCAAGATGTTTTCCAGTGCGCTATGAAGGAGCATTCAATGTCGGCATGACTTTCATAATGAAGGCCCTCATCTAATGCAAGATTTTTCTAAATTAACTCTTTCTTTAATAAAACAGTAACAGCAAATCTGTTACACTTTATTGGGTGTTCTGAAAGTTATTGTTTCTGATGAAACATATCTCACATTGGGAGCTTTGATGATAATTTTATACAGCCCTCCCTTTTCCTGAAGTATGTGGTCATTTATCATGTATAGATTGGGAATGTCTAATAAGAGCTCCCTAATTCCGGAAAGATGTTGAAAGTCCTCTGCCTTAATTGATTGCACAGTGGGCAATATTAATTCTATTACTCTGATATTGCTTATCTTCATGAAATCATCTCCATTTGATTGATTACCGATGTTATTGACAGTTAGTTTTAGTTTTTCAGGATCAACTATGTTTTGAAGGGTACATCAATGGATCTCTCACACCCCTGGCTTGGTCTTGATTTGATATGGTCAGCCTCAATGTGATTTCTGCGTAAACCCATGGGATTTTCACACGATTGTGTGACATAAGAAAATTAACTTGTTGAGCAAATATTTTATCCTCTTTCTCTTCTTCAATGAAAGAACAATCAATCAACTTACCATGTTTTCTTTCCGCCATCGTCCTAATATTGATCTTGATTCTCAATTGAATCTGCACACTTTGATATCTTTTTCTTGGGGACTGTAGTGGACAGTCACCTTGGATATGCTGGACTTGTAGACTCAGTCATATGTCTTCATTGATGTGATGATGCAATTCAAAGAAGCGGACAACTCATGGCCCGAGTTCCTTTATAACCTTCTTCTCATCTGGCGTTAGCTTCTTTGTCGTCTTCTTGTTAAGTTTTCCTGAAATATGGAAAATGCTCCACCGATTTTGTTTGTGGGTTTAATGGACATAATTTAAATTTGCACTTGTGCATATATGATGGAACACAGACAATTCATTCAAGATATTGTTGCAGACACAATTCCAATATTTATTTTGGCTTAAATGGAGCCACTCTAGCAACTGGCTTTGTGGAAGGCTTTTTGCCTATTTTTAATTCATAAAAAATATATTGCAATTCCGCTAGCTGAAATTTATGATCTTCAGATTTTGTTACATAAAGAAGATCAATTGCTTGCATTGTGTCAAATTTTAATCTTTGGCTTAAAAAGGCTGCTATTCTGGGTACAATAGGGTGCGCCGTTCGGAGTTTGTTTAGAATTTCCAAGAAGATTTCAGCTGTTTTATCCAAGTTTGTTATTGAATTAGCAAGAAGATCAGTTGAATCAAGCCTGTGTTGCACTTTGGCCAGATTTCATAGTGCTAAATTCCACTGACAATTCTTCTTCATCGTTTAATGTAAAGTATTTCATTATTTCTTTGGGTTCTAGGGTCAAATTATCCGGGATAACACATTTTAATTCCTTCACTGTGTTCTTGGACAATTTCTAATTTGTCTCTGCCACTTGCCTACATGATCTTAAATAGGTCAAAATTCAGATGTTGTTAGTTTTCCAAAGTCATTAATTATCCTAATGGTAATTGGGTCTGCTATTCTCTTGATGAGATTGTCCGTGTCACTTTCCCATGTAGACCATATGAACTTTCCCTCCTTGAAATTTTTCATTTCGCCTGTTAAAGATAAAATGACACTTAGTATTAATTCATAAAACTTTAATTGGTGTTCTGATTCATTCTATTGGTTTCTTAATTTCCTTCTTTAATAATAAGGCTTTCTTCTGCATTAGTGTTAATTCTTGTATCTTGTTCGTATTATTTTGATAGCTTATGGATTCCAAACTGGTTGGGTTATACAGTCGATTGCCAAAGTATGTGTGCGACATTGTCTTGGTCTGTTAAGATCATTGACTAGAATGTATCAGATAGAAGAATTTCTCTAATTTTCCTTGCCATTCTCCAGCTGACATGTAATTCTTTTGATAAATCTATTTTATGATTTTTCACTAGTACATAATGATGATCTATCAGCCTCCCAATCAACATGCATGTTTGTGATAACCAGTTTCTTATGATTCTGATGTTTTCAATATTAAGGTTGTTTTCAAATCTAATAGACTCTGGCATGGCTGAAAGCGAGACATAATGGTATCATTACTCTCTCTTCATGTGTTTTTAATTTTAGGTAGGCCTATAGGTTAGTTTTTCCTGGATCTTTTGAAGAATTTTACGCCATATCTCTGAATACTCATGTTCAGAAACGGATAATATCATGCATAATTTCATGATTTATCGCATTACTTGATAACACCTGTCTATTGATTGAGGTAAACTATTGCCTGAAATTCGCTCATGTAATTTTCATAAGTGTCCGGTCGATATTTCTCTGACATTTGACAATTAAAGTAGATTGTCCTTTCTCGCTAGTATTTATGATCACATTTTTTTTAGAAAAACCTGCTGCTTCGATAGACCTACGCTGATAAGCTCTAATACCTTGGGTGATTTTTAGTAGTTCTGAAAAAGATAAATGTTTGGCCATCCCTTAACATATTCTCGATTGGAGCAATAGGTTAATAACTTCAGATTATTAACTGAAATTAAGTTAACTTAACAAAGTGTTATTTGATTTGACTCTATTGGATCGAGCTGATCAAATTCCATTAACCAATATCCTTCTTCTCTAATTCCCACATAATAGGCGATGGTAATTAGATCTTTCAAAGTGAAATAATGATCTTCTTGGAAAGTATTTAAAATGTCGATTGCGAAACTTTCATCAAAATAATACTTTCTTTTCAAAGCATGTATCATTTCTAAAGATATTGGGTGTTTGTGCCCTAAGTGGTGTTGAATCCTACTTGAAAATATTTTCCAACAATTTCCACATCTTCGTGCCAATATTCTAACATGTGCTCCAGTATCTTGGTATTGTTAAAGTGGAGTGTCATGTTGATAATACTTTCTTTATTTTCGGTGGCTGAATGTACACAACTTCCTCTCAGAGGTTTCATTTTATCGGTACACCAGCTTCTGGCCCTTATTAGTATGTAACTATGTCATGCCTCAACTTTGGTCTCAAGCTAGGTCAGGTCAGGTCATTTCAATTTTGGTGATATGCCAGAACTTGTTAACCTGGGTTAAGTTGCCCTCATGTAAAAACTTTATTAAGAAACAATGATATGGAATGTCATGTTACAATTCCACAATAATGCATTTGCATTTGCTTCCTGGAGGTCCTCTCTGGAAGGAGTTACTGGATTAGCTTTAGCTAAGTGTGGTGCTCCCATGAACACGAGAGATCAGAGTGTTCCAGCATCTCTAGACTGGACAAAACATAAGTAACAAGCCATAACAAAAGCAAGTACGCCGACAATTGCCCCAATTGCGAAGACGCCTTTTTTCCAACCTGTAGAGGTGAACCACCCTGCAATATCTCCATCCAATCCAAGGAGATCCCATTGCTTCTTGAACTCTTCTCCCTTCCTTTGTAACTACTCAATTAACTCTTTCAGTCTTATAATAGATGCAGTAGTATTTTACATCCTAAATTTCTTCAATTTATCTGGAGTTTCTGACTTAGGAGCTGTCCATTCCTGATATTCCTCCATAATTTCCCAACTGCTAAGCTGCTTTCCCATTGTTAGGTTTGGAAAAGCCTCCCTAGCTACCTCATTCCAAACATATTGAATAATTATTATCTTATTATCTGGACACGGGGTTATTTTTCGACTTACTTGACCGTTGACAGAACTTACACTACATTTACATAGTATGTCCTTAGGTAATAAGGCATAAGAATGAAATCTGCTGTTTTATTTAAAAACAATGCATTCATGCAAGTTACTCATGCCATCTTGTTCCAGGAAGTTTTGGTAACAATGATAGGCATTTCCTATTAGTTTGCATTCTTCAAGATCAATGCCATACAGTTCCGTAAAATTTCTTCTTCTGAAACCGCTACCATCACTTAGGACGGGCAGGGGCAAAGCTCTGGTTCTAGAAAGCCAATATTCTGGATAAGTATAGGCCAAGAGAGTTGCAAGACTAGTCCCTGTTGGTTAGTTATGAAACTAAAGCTCCCTCCATAAAACTCACTGAACGTTCTGAACGATAATTTATGGGTTGAATGCCATTCTTTTAGTAAGTTCTGCGCCCTGTTAATTAAATCCTTCATGTCCGTCAGGGCCAACAACTTGTAACTTAAATATTACTACTCAAGCTGCTGAACAGCAGTTAAAATAGATTCGATTTCAGTCAAAAATCGTTTATACTGTTCAACCCTTTCATTATTTAAACTTATGGGTTGAATGCCATTCTTTTAGTAAGTTGTGTGTTTGAATTATTTTCAAGCCTCACAATTTTTCATGCATTTAAAATAAATCATTTTGATTAGAATTATAATCCTGTATTGTGAAATTTTGACAGTACAAACTTTATAGGATCAATTGGGAGAAATACAATATTCCATCAAACTTCCGTATAATAATACCTCATACATAAAACTATGTTGCATTGGAGTCTTTCCCAATTGATACTCTCAAATTAATGATTTTATGGACACACTTGGAAACACTAGTTCTATCTCACTGACGTGTATTGATACTTAGAATTGGCAATCATGGTTTTGTGTTTACAAGTAATCCATTGCTAATGATATTTTTTTCTGAGTACGGCAGAACAGTTATTTCATATATTTTCCATATAGCAAAGCATTTCATGATAATTTTGACCTGTTCTGTTAATTCATATTACCCCTTTATAATAAACCCTCACTCCCATAAGATATCACTGCTGAACCATTCTCATAATTATTTTGGCTTAAATGGAGGCACTCTAGCAACTGGCTTTGTGGTAGGCTTTTTGCCTATTTTTAATTCATAAAAAATATATTGCAATTACGCTAGCTGAAATTTATGATCTTCAGATTTTGATACATAAAGAAGATCAATTGCTTGCATTGTGTCAAATTCCAATCTTTGGCTTAAAAGGGCTGCTATTCTGGGTACGATAGGGTGCGCCGTTCGGAGTTTGTTTAGAATTTCCAAGAAAATTTCAGCTGTTTTATCCAAGTTTGTTATTGAATTAGCAAGAAGATCAGTTGAATCAAGCCTGTGTTGCACTTTGGCCAGATTTCATAGTGCTAAATTCCACTGACAATTCTTCTTCATCGTTTAATGTAAAGTATTTCATTATTTCTTTGGGTTCTAGGGTCAAATTATCCGGGATAACACATTTTAATTCCTTCACTGTGTTCTTGGACAATTTCTAATTTGTCTCTGCCACTTGCCTACATGATCTTAAATAGGTCAAAATTCAGATGTTGTTAGTTTTCCAAAGTCATTAATTATCCTAATGGTAATTGGGTCTGCTATTCTCTTGATGAGATTGTCCGTGTCACTTTCCCATGTAGACCATATGAACTCTCCCTCCTTGAAATTTTTCATTTCACCTGTTAAAGATAAAATGACACTTAGTATTAATTCATAAAACTTTAATTGGTGTTCTGATTCATTCTATTGGTTTCTTACTTTCCTTCTTTAATGACAAGGCTTTTTTCTGCTTTAGTGTTAATACTTGTGTCTCGTTCTTATTATTTTGATAGCTTATGGATTCCAAACTGGTTGGGTTATACACTCGATTGCCAAAGTATACGTGTGACATTGTCTTGGTCTGTTAAGATCATTGACTAGAAGGTATCAGATAGATGAATTTCTCTAATTTTCCTTGCCATTCTCCAGCTGACATGTGATTCTTTTGATAAATCTATTTTATGATTTTTCACTAGTACATAATGATGATCTATCTTCTTCCCAATCAACATGCATTGTATGTGATAACCTGTTTCTTGTGATTCTGATGTTTTCAATATTAAGGTACTTTTCACATCTAATAGACTCCAGCATGGCTGATAGCCGACATAATGGTATCATTGCTCTTTCTTCATGTGTTTTTAATTTTAGATATAGGTTATTTTTTCCTGGATTTTCAAGATTTGTACGCCATATTTTTCAAGATTGGTATGCCATATCTCTGAATACTCATGTTCAGAAATGGTGCTGACATACAAGTGCCCTATGGCCATCTTTCTCAAGAAAGTTCTGATAACGGTGATAAACATTTCCAATTACCTCACATTCCCCCATTTATTTCAACATTTGCAATGACATGCAACTTAATTATTGTCATAATATCATGAATAATGTCATGATTTATCGCATTCCTTGATAACACCTGTCTATTGATTGAGGTAAACTATTGCCTGAAATTCGCTCATGTAATTTTCATAAGTGTCCGGTCGATATTTCTCTGACATTTGACAATTAAAGTAGATTGTCCTTTCTTGCTGGTATTTATGCTCACATTTTTTTGAGAAAAACCCGCTGCTTCGATAGACCTATGCTGATAAGCTCTAATACCTTGGGTGATATTTAGTAGTTCTGAAAAAGATAGATGTTTGGCCATCCCTTAACATATTCTCGATTGGGGCAATAGGTTAATTACTTCAGATTATTTTCAACTGAAATAAAGTTAACTTAATTTTTTTTTATTTAGTTTGGCTCTATTGGATCAAGGTGATCGAATTGCATCAGCCAATATCCTTCTTCTCTAATTCCCAGATAATAGGCTATGGTAATTAGATCTTTCAAAGTGACATAATGATCTTCTTGGAAAGTATCTAAAATGTCAATTGCGAAACTTTCATCAAAATAATAATTTCTTTTCAAAGCATGTATCATTTCTAAAGATACTGGGTGTTTGTGCCCCAAAGTGGTGTTGAATCCTACTTGAAAATATTTCCCAACAATTTCCACATCTTCGTGCCAATATTCTAACACGTGCTCCAGTATCTTGGTGTTGTTAAAGTGGAGTGTCATGTTGATAATACTTTCTTTATTTTCGGTGGCTGAAAGCGGATGGAATTCTTGCCTTTCAACAAGATCTCTCAAATAAAACATAATATCAACCAAACTCAAATCAATGTTTCTATTCACAGTAATGACAATTCCTGCCACATTTGTTCGCCCCTCATTCTTAATTTTCATCACTAAATTTGTCAACATGTCCCAATTTACCGCCAATTCTGCTTAATTGTTGATGTTCTAAAACTCTACGTACTCCAATTCTGGCGTTTCGTTCACCAAATATTGTCTCACTGAATCTTATCATACCAGGTTGTGGCCATGGTAAATTCACTCTTGCAGTTAACTGGTAATTTTGATTCCTCAAATGGTGGTTTCTTAGAAATGAATGTTTGCACTCATAAATTTTTAAGTGTATTATTAACTCATCTGCAAGTTGATGTCAGAATATTCTCGTTCGTCAAACGGTGCAAAACTCCAAACAGGGGACCCAGGCATGGGATACCCACAGTCGGGCAAGCAGGACAATACGACATCCTCACATGGCTGCAGAATCTAGAAAAACAAGTGGAGGGCGATCTACATTTTATTTTTTTAGGAGTTCAGGAGCCTACTCACGGAGGAAGGCATCCCCCTGAAGTCCTATTGATTGAAATTGAATGTAAATAGTTCATCAGAACCAGTTTGACACCATGGTAAATCAGTTCTTCTAGTTAAAGACATGTTTTGCATTTATGGGCCAAGTTCAGTTTGTGTGTCATTGAAGGTCGTCATATTCTAGATCTATGTTCGATTCTGCTTTCTATAATCTCTCTCCCATCTAAGTTTTCAATTTGTTCTTATTCTTCTATATCACATCACCCACCATCGGGATTAGAATCAAATTGTTATAGGAAACTTATATAATTTGATTCTTACTGATCATTTTTCAATTTGTTCTTATTCTTCTATATCAAACATCTGCAAGGTGTGGTCAGAATATTCTCGTTCGTCAAACGGTGCAAAACTCCAAACAAGGGACCGAGGCATGGGATACCCACAATCGGGCAAGCAGAACAAGATGACATCCTCACATGGCTGCAGAATCTTTGTAACACCTGATTGAGGTAAACTATTGCCTGAAATTCACTCATAAATGAAGACATAAAGAAAATGCAATCTGTTATCGCTCACTCAAACAACAGGTTTATTTTTCTCAATTGAGCCTACATGTATGTTGACTTGGTTTCGTGCATCGTTTTGCCAATATTAAATTCAACTTTGGTATGTGTCATACATCATAGTTATTAGATATAATAATGTGAATTTGGAATTGGGTAAAGGTGATAATTCTTGAATTTTTCCTTGTTCTGTTCATTGACACGCCAACAGGAGAATGTATGATAATGTTATTGAGTCATTTTTGAGATAGCATGTCTCACCCTCTTCAAGCATCACAACTGTCAATTGTCAATATCGGCCTTAACTGACTTAAATGATACCAGACCACTGTCAAAACGTATTAAAAGACAGCGCTGAGCTACATATAGATATGTTGGCCTGCTGGTTGCCAAGATATCTGGCCAAACAGCTGACTCTGCTTTGCTTTTGAATCACTAGAGGGTGCACTGAACTTCACTGGAAATTGGCGTTTTAGCTTTTTGTGTGATCATTCTTGTAATGTTAATCAACTTTATTGGCAGAACCCACACTTGGGCCATCGCTGAGAAGCTCAGGGATAGGCTGAAACGATTCTGCTTGACCATTGGCCTGTCTTCTTAACCAATTCATTCCGATGCGTGCAATAAAGACTCTCGTAGTTCAGTCATTTTGTTACAGGCGCCACACTCTCCTCAAGAGTAGAATCAATTGAAAACAACCTCTGTTTTGTTGATCCCAGACATTGCCAGACGTGTCTGGGGCACGTAGACGTTTTCTGGAGCACATGAATCAAGTCCTGACCTACTGCTTGACGTTGTCTAGTGACGCTTGTGTATCTGGACTCATTTGTATCTCTCCGCCGAAGGAATTTTACCAAAGTTGGCCATCTCGATTGATTTGCAGATCGATTGACAGGTGGTGTAGGATAAACTGTCATTCAAATGATGATGCTGATATGTGTTGAAGACCATGACCTCGTCAAAGTAGAATTGCTTCGATTAAACTGCATGACAACCAATGGACTACATTCTGAATGGCGATAATACACAGTCTCAGTATGATGAGGCCAAGGGCAATGATCTGGCTTCCCGGGCATGAGCGGGCACAGTTTGCAGTGGATTACCAGACGGATGGATTGCGGCTGAAACTTTATTAAGAAACAATGATATTCAGTGTCATGTTACAATTTCCCAATAATGCAATTATATTTACTTTGTCTGAATCAAAATAAAATCATTTTAAATATTAACTCTGAATTTCTCATTATTTATATGCGACATCTGGCCTGATATCATAGTACTAAACCCTGCTGGTGAGTCTACCTCATCATTTAATGTGGTGTAGTATGTCATATTCTTGGGGGCAAGGGTCACATTATCCGAGATAACACATTTTAATTCCTACTCTGTCTCTGCTGGGCTGCTTCTTACTGCAACTGCTGAATTGTCCCGACTTCCTCTAAGAGGTTTAACTTTTATCGGTACACCAGCCTCTGGCCCTCATTAATATGCAACTATGTCAAGCTTCAACTTTGGCATCAAGCTAGGTCAGGTTAGGTCACTTGAATTTTGGTGATGTGCCAGAACTTGTTATCACTGTTTAAGTTTCCTTCATGTAAAACCTTTATTAAAGAAACAATTATATGCAATGTAATATTACAATTATTACAATAATGCATTTGTATTTACTTATCTGAATCAAAATAAAATCATATCAAATATTAAACTTGATTTTCTTATTATTTATATGCGACACTGCATGCACATGATCTAAGTTTGCAAGTTTCTGCAGGTGCAGAATTATCCCAAAATTAATAATTCTATTGGCAACTGGGTCTCTTGTTTTGAGGCTCTAAATAGAGTAGTAAGATTTCTGATCCTATTGTTTTACAAGTCTAATTTAGATCTAATCATTTTTGATATAATCAGTTTTAAATGCCTGAGAAGCAACATGCTCTGATTACAAATCAAGCATTAATTAGTATTGGTCTTTTATCTGACTTGTCAATTGTTAAAATTGTCAAATGGGAAGAACTTTTTTGTCTTGCAATTTCAGCTCTAAGCTCTTCCCTTAATGATATCATGTTCTAGCAGCTGGGTTTGTCTCCTATGCTACTCTTGGTAATCCAGCATGTATGCCTTTGTCTTTACAAGCCTCATTTGCTCTAATTACTATTTGCGCAATAAGTTTATTGTGTCATACTCCAATTCAGGCATATCTTCATCTTCCAAAGATTCTTTACATCATTTTGATGAGAATTTTGATCCTGTATTGTCAAATTTTAACAATACAAAATTTATAGGATCAATTGGGAGAAACGCAATACTCCATCATATTTCCGTATAATAATACCTCATGCAAATAACTATGTTGCATTGCAGTCTTTCCCATTGATACTCTCACATCAATGGTTTTATAGACACACTTGGAAACACTAGCACCATCTCACAGACGTATATTGATACATAGAATTGCTGAATTGGCAATCATGGTTTTGTGTTTACAAGTAATCCATTGCTAACGATATTTTTTTCTGAGTACGGTAGGGCAGTTACTTCATGGATTTTCCATATAGCCATTTATTTCATGATAATAAAGACCGGTTTTGTTAATTCATGTTTCTGACTTCTGATAAACCCTCACTCCCATAGTGCGGTTTTAAACTGTTTAAACGATAATTTTGGGCTACGTTCTGGCTGTTATTCATTAAAGTTTCCCAGAAAGCAATTGAGCCAGGTTGTGGCCAAGGTAAATCTGATCTTAGTTGGTAGTTTTGATTTCGTAAATGGTGATTCCTGAGGAAGGAATGTTCGCGATAATCAGTTTCAAGGTCTATAATTAAATTATTTGAATTTCTATCTCTAAC
The DNA here is from genome assembly GCA_026936325.1 of Platynereis dumerilii. Classification (NCBI taxonomy): domain Eukaryota; kingdom Metazoa; phylum Annelida; class Polychaeta; order Phyllodocida; family Nereididae; genus Platynereis; species Platynereis dumerilii. The sequence goes on along the minus strand of JAPTHN010000003.1, from coordinate 6,875,316 downwards.
AAGTATAGTACTACAAATCTTGCACATGTGTGGATTTTCCTTTGCAATTTCAGCTCTAAGCTCTTCCCTTAATGATATCATGTTCTAGCAGCTGGGTTTGTCTCCTATGCTACTCTTGGTAATCCAGCATGTATGCCTTTGTCTTTACAAGCCTCATTTGCTCTAATTACTATTTGCACAATAAGTTTATTGTGTCATACTCCAATTCAGGCATATCTTCATCTTCCAAAGATTCTTTACATCATTTTGATGAGAATTTTGATCCTGTATTGTCAAATTTTAACAATACAAAATTTATAGGATCAATTGGGAGAAACGCAATACTCCATCATATTTCCGTATAATAATACCTCATGCAAATAACTATGTTGCACACATGTGTGCATTTTCCTTTTCAAGGATTCCTACATCGCAAGATCTGCAGATAGTCAGATCAAACAAGGCATTAATTCAATGCCAACTAGTCGTCTGGTTATAGGCAATAATCGTTTCAGATCCAACTCACAATGTATACATATTGTTACCTTGGGACATTCCCGTATCTAGTTGTTGTATTCTTGATAGTAACCTTGTTGAAAAAGGTTCGCATCACAGCATGGTTGAAATTGAAATCAAGGTGTTCAACCATTTTTGCAAAACAAATGCATAATTCCCACCTACTTATTTGTTCAATGAGTAATTCATCTCTATAAAGTGATAATAATTGGAGACATTCAATGCAAATCAATGCAGTCATACATTTGTACGGTCTGTATCCAAACATTTCCCGGTTAATTTGAAAGAGCAAGAAGCTATTTATGACTATCATCTTCATCAATTCTTTGAGAAGTGGCTTGGATATTTAAAAATTAAAGTAGCCCGAGTTCCTTTGTAACGTTCTTCTCATCTGGTGTTCCTGAAATATGAAAATGCTCCACCTATTTTGTTTGTGGGTTTAGTGGACATAATTTAAATTTGCACTTGTGCATATATGTTGGAACACAGACAATTCATTCAAGATATTGTTGCAGACACAATTCTTAATGGAAACACTTACCGTGTTTTCTTTCCGCCATCGTCCTGTTTTGAGGAAATGATGAACATTTTCACACTGATTCTTAGTTCTTAAATATACATACCTTATTAAAATAGTCATAAGAGCAAATATGGCAATTAATCAAAATCTGATTATTTTATTCAGCTCTCAATTTCTTATTAGGGGGCTCTCAAGCTTCGTCTGAATCTTCATGACTGCCAAAGAAATTAATAGGTCTAAAACCTGCGCACGCTGCCCATGCTTTTAAACTTTCCATAGTAGGCTCCTTCACTCTTTGAAGAGCATTAATGGCTCTGCTATATTCATAATCGATTATTGTGAAATTGCAGTTTGTATCATGTACTCTTGAGAGTTATGCTATTGCAATATATATTGTTCCTTCTCACCAATCATCATCAATAACAGGTAGCAACCAAATGTATTACACAATTTATGATTTAATAAAACCAACTAAACTTTCTCAATACAATATTGTCTCACTGAATCTTATCATGCCAGGTTGTGGCCATGGTAAATTCGATCTTGCAGTTAACTGGTAATTTTGATTCCTCAAATGGTGGTTTCTTAGAAATGAATGTTTGCAGTCATAAACTTCTGAGTGTATTATTAACTCATCTGCAAGTTGATGTCAGAATATTCTCGTTCGTCAAACGGTGCAAAACTCCAAACAGGGGACCCAGGCATGGGATACCCACAGTCGGGCAAGCAGGACAATACGACATCCTCACATGGCTGCAGAATCTAGAAAAACAAGTGGAGGGTGATCTACATTTTATTTTTTTAGGAGTTCAGGAGCCTACTCACGGAGGAAGGCATCCCCCTGAAGTCCTATTGATTCAAATTGAACATAAATAGTTCATCAGAACCAGTTTGACACCATGGTAAATCAGTTCTTCTAGTTAAAGACATGTTTTGCATTTATGGGTTCAGTTTGTGTGTCATTGAAGGTCGTCATATTCGAGATCTATGTTCGATTCCGCTTTCTATAATCTCTCTCCCATCTAAGTTTTCAATTTGTTCTTATTCTTCTATATCACATCACCCACCACCGGTATTAGAATCAAATTGTTATAGGTAACTTATATAATTTGATTCTTACTGATCATTTTTCAATTTGTTCTTATTCTTGCATGTCAGTTGGTGCTAATAGTCTATAACTAAGATAACCCCTATCGAGTTGCTGAACTGCAGCCAAAACAGCTTCCAACTCCTTTAAAAGATGCTTAAACTGTTCAACTCGTTCATTACTTAAACTTAAATATCTGGAACCCAGCAGACTTAGAACACGAATAGTTCGCGTTCTTTTCTGCAGAACATTCATTCTCTGGTAAACTCCTCTTAAAGCTGACTGAATTTCAACATTAGTGGAATTATATATATATTAGTGGAATTATATAGATATTTCTAGTAGTGTTTTCAAACAATTTCGTTTTCAACTCCACTATTTCAATTAGGTCTTGTCTTAAAGTCTGATGAGAATCTTTCAACAAGGAAAAGTAGCTTGGAAAAGTAGCCCGAGTTCCTTTATAACCTTCTTCTCATCTGGTGTTCCTGAAATATGAAAATGCTCCACCTATTTTGTTTGTGGGTTTAGTGGACATAATTTAAATTTGCACTTGTGCGTATATGATGGAACACAGACAATTCACACAAGATATTGTTGCAGACACAATTCTTAATGGAGCCACTCTAGCAACTGGCTTTGTGGTAGGCTTTTTGCCTATTTTAATTCATCGAATTCTTGCCTTTCAACAAGATCCCTCAAATAAAACATAATGTCACCCCAACTCAAATCAATATTTCTACTCACAGTAACGACAATTCCTGCCACATTTGTTCGTCCCTCATTCTTTATTTTCATAACGAAATTTGTCAACATGTCCCAATTTACCGCCAAATCTGCTTAATCTTTGATGTTCCAAAACTCTACGTACTCCAATTCTGGCATTTCGTCCTCTTCTAATGATTGTTCACTGATAGCAATACTAACTGGCCCAAAAAAATTTTATAACAATAATCTGTGATCTGTTGAGCAAACATCTTCTTTCTCTTCTTCAAGGAAAGACCAATCAATCAACTTACCGTGTTAAAATAGACATAAGAGCAAATATGGCAATTGATCAAAATCTGATTATTTTATTCAGCTCTCAATTTCTTATTGAGGGGGCTCTTAAGTTTCGTCTGACTCTTCATGACTGCCTAGGAGTTAATAGGTCTGAAACCTGTGCATGCTGCCCATTCTTTTAAACTTCCCATAGTAGGCTCATTCACTCTTTGAAGAGCATTAATGGCTCTGCTGTAAACAGAATCTATCATTGTAAAATTGTAGTTTGTATCATGCACTCTTGAGAGCCATGCTATTGCAATATATATTGTTCCTTCACACCAATCATCATCAATAACAGGTAGCAACCAAATGTATTACACAATTTATGTTTTAATAAAACCAACTAAACTTTCCCAATACAATATTGTCTCACAAAATCTTATCGTGCCAGGTTGTGGCCATGGTAAATTCGATCTTGCAGTTAACTGGTAATTTTGATTCCTAAAATAGTAGTTTCTTAGAAATGAATGTTTGCAGTCATAAATTTCTGAGTTTATTATTAACTCATCTGCAAGTTGATGTCAGAATATTCTCGTTCGTCAAACGGTGCAAAACTCCAAACAGGGGACAAAGGCATGGGATACCCACAGTCGGGCAAGCAGGACAATACGACATCCTCGCATGGCTGCAGAATCTAGAAAAACAAGTGGAGGGCAATCTACATATTATTTTTTTAGGAGTACAGGAGAATACTCTTGAAGGAAGGCATCCTCCCGAAGTCCTATTGATTAAAATTGAACATAAATAGTTCATCAGAACTAGTTTGACACCATGGTAAATCAGTTCTTCTAGTTAAAGACATGTTTTGCATTTATGGGCCAAGTTCAATTTGTATATCATTGAAGATCATCATATTCCAGATCTATGTTCAACACTACATTTCTATAATGTCTATCCCGAATAGCATTACATCTAAAGCACAGAAAGGAGGTTGTGTTGCAAATTCCATTTCATATTTGCCATGCTTAAAGACATTTCTGGCATGTTGTCTGTTAATTCGTCATCCTAGTGTTGGTCAAATACACTTTTTACAGTATCTGTGCGTTCTTTGAATGTTTGAGGCTTATATATTTGGGCTAGCCTTCTTACATCAGTAGGCATTGCTGACGAAGCGATCTCTTATATGATAGTATTATGATACTATGTCTTATGTGATACTATGTCCTGCTATCTGGCCCCATTTCATAGCAGTTAACCCTGCTGGCAAGTCCGCCTCATCATTTACTTTGATTTAATCTATCATTTCTTTGGGGCAAGGGTCACGTTATCTGGTGATAACACATTTTAATTCCTTTACATATGTTCTTAGACAATTTCTAATTTGTCTCTGACACCTGCATGCATGATCTGAAACAGACCGAAATTCAGATTTTGTAAGTTTCTGCAGGTGCAGAGTTATCCTAAGTCATGTGATGACATCTGACCAAGTTGGGGTTGTCTGGGTTTGTGTGTGTTTGAAGTTTTGCAAAGACTTTCTTAATTAGTAAATATTACTTCTTGAAAGGTAGGATCTTTTCTGGGATCGGATTTTTATATCTTGATTGAAAAATAATAACAAATTCTCAATGTAAAGTTAATTTAGAAACGATCAAATAGCAATGTACCAGGCACATGTTGATCTGTAACCCAATTTTAATCTATCCAAATAATAAATATTAATTTACCTGCACATACTTGCAAGATGTCTGAAGGTACAATCTTCTCTGTGTTCTGAACTGCCCTTTTCTGCTTCAGTGTCGCTGTAGCTAACCTCTTAACTCTGGCCACTACCTTAATTATATATGCAACTACCTTCAGCCACCAAACTTGTGTTTGGCCATGGCCAGTCCTAAATGCTCAGTTCATTTTATTCAACAACCATTTTTGTCAGATCAATGTTGCCCACTACATTTACTACAATTTATATTTTTATGGCAAACACTTTCTGGTCAAGAATTACATCATCTTGATAAAATTAATTACTTTAAACTTTAATTTTGAATATTCGTTATTTGTATACAACAGAAGATTATTGTATTCCAGATCCATGTTTGGCTCAGCATCTCTATAATCTCTCTCCAAAACTGTATCACATCTTTAACACAGAAATGAGGGTTCATTTCAATTCTGTGATAGCATGAAACACATACTGGTAATTAGATTAGTTATCTTATTGTGTCTGGTGTTAAATAGACTCGCTCTGTGAATATAATACTTAATTAAGTGGAGGCACCACAGAAATGGGTGGGCATGTGGTAGACAAAGACAAGGAGTTCAGAGTGTGTTCAGAATTAAAGATTTTGGTTGTTTTGTCTAGGTCGGTTATCGAGTGATCCAAAATTTTGATTAAAAGATCAGTTGAATCGATCCTATCTCAAAGTGATGCTATTTGGCCAGATTTCATAGTGCTAATCTCTACTCGCAGTTCTTCTTCATTGTTTATTATAATGCATTTCATTATTTCTTTGGGTTCTTGAGTCAAGCGATCCGGGACAACACATTTTAATTCCTCTACATATATTTCAACAAAAGAAATTCAATTTAATTGGTATTAGCCTTAATTTGGGGATATGAGAGAGGCACCCTTATGCCTTTGGGATCTTTGATTTTATTTCAATCATTTCGATTACTATGCTAACTAAAGTGATGTAAAACAAACAAATTGATTTAATTTTAATATTTAAATGTAACAATTAGGAAAATGATCTTATAGCCCAGACATTCTATCAATTTAATTTAATAATGAAAGTCCTACCTGAGTCTGATGTCTCTGTTGACACCTAACTTCTTGACCTTGCATTTGGCCTGTTGGTTTCAAGGCTCGGAGTAGTCGACTGCTCTAAGGCATTCAATTTTCCAACTTTACAGCTCCTGGCCCAATCAGTATGTATTTGTGCCACGTGGGCCTGGCATGCAGATCTGACTGAATATCATAATATAACTCTGTCCTTTATTGTTGTGTAATTTTCTATATATGGGAGCATCAAGCATCCCCTGTTATACAAGTCAGATCTCGCCCAGAGCAACTTACCACTTTGTCCATATCTACGTCATTGTGATTTTAATGAACTTTATGCTTGTAGCTCATGGCCAATCATGACTATATGAAGGGCACACTCCCAGTTTCTGGCATTGCAATAAGGACATGATTATTTTGTAAGTTGATGTCAATATCATTCATCAATGTCATGTATTGCGCAATTAACATTTTAATAAAACAATTTGTAATTTTCAAAGTTCTTTTTGTTTCATATATGATATCCCCGAACTCCCAATGTAAATTAGAGTTGCTATCCGGAAGATGCAACTCAAACGTATCCGTCATAAATTTGATATAAGTTCTCTTTTCTAAACCAAATTGAAATGTTCCCTAATTTCGAGTCCCCAATTTTGCAAATATCTATAGGCTTATCACCAAATAAAGTTAATATTTTCCCATAATTATACAAATGTGTCATACTATCAGTGATCCCAATAGACTAAGAACTCAAATGGTTCTTGTCCGTTTTTGCAGAACATTCATTCTTTAATACACTCCCTTCAGTGCGGACTGAATCTCAATATTAGTAGAATTGAGTATATCATATAATTCTTCAATATTCCTTGTGGTGTTTTCAAACAGATTTGTCTTTAATTCTACAATTTCTATTAAATCTTGCCTTAATGTCTGATGCGAGTCCTTTAACAGGGACTGCCTTCCTACCAATAATCTTATAGCCTTTACAAAAGCCTCAGCTCTAGTCTGCGTCGGTGAGGAATGCATCACACCGTAGTGCGGTTTTAAACTGCTTAAACGATAATTTTGGGCAACGTTCTGGCTGTTATTCATTAATGTTTCCCTGAAAGCAATTGAGCCAGGTTGTGGCCAAGGTAAATCTGATCTAGCTGTTAATTGGTAGTTTTGATTTCTTACACTGTGATTCCTAAGGAAGGCATGTTCGCAATTGTCAGTTTCAAGGTCTATAATTAAATTATTTGAATTTTTTCCTCTTACAAGTATAGTACTACAAATCTTGCACATGTGTGCATTTTCCTTTTCAAGGATTCCTGCATAGCAAGATCTGCAGATAGTCAAATTACAACAAGGCATTAATTCAATGCTATCTTGTCGTCTGGTTATAGGCAATAATCGTTTCAGATCCGACTCACAATGTATGCATATTGTTACCTCGCGACATTCCCAGAATTTATTCCAATCCGTATCTAGTTGTTCTATTCTTGATAGTAACCTGTCTAAATCCAATTTAATGTTGTTTATTAAAAAAGACTCCAAAAAATCGCAGGGTATGCCTGTATCACTAAATTTGTTAAAAAAGGTTCGCATCACAGCACGGTTGAAATTGAAACCAAAGTGTTTAAAAAACAATGCATAATTCCCGCGAATCTGTTTGTCTAATTAGTAATTCATCTATATAAAGTGATAATAATTGGATACATCCAATGCAAATCAATGCAGTGATAAATTTGTATTGTCTGTATCCAAACATTTCCCGATTAATTTGAAAGCGAAAGAAACAATTTATGACTTACATCTTCATCAATCTTTTGAGAAGTGGCTTGGATATTTAAGAATTAAAGTAGCCTGAGTTCCTTTATAACGTTCTTCTCATCTGGTTTTCCTGAAATATGAAAATGCTCCACCTATTATGTTTGTGGGTTTAGTGGACATAATTTAAATATGCCCTTGTGCATATATGATGGCACACAGACAATTCATTCAAGATATTGTTGCAGACACAATTTAAATTTGCCACTCTAGCAACTAGCTTTGTGGTAGGCTTTTTGCCTATTTTGATTCATAGAATTCTTGCCTTTCAACAAGATCCCTCGAATAAAACATAATGTCACCCAAACTCAAATCAATATTTCTGCTCACAGTAACGACAATTCCTGCCACATTTGTTCGCCCCTCTTTCTTTATTTTCATAACGAAATTTGTCAACATGTCCTGATTTACCACCAAATCTGCTTAATCTTTGATGTTCCAAAACTCTACGTACTCCAATTCTGGCATTTTGTCCTCTTCTAAGGATTGTTCACTAATAGCAATACTAACTCGTCCCAAAAAAGTTTCATAACAATAATCTGTGATCTGGTGAGCAAATATTTTATCTTCTTTCTCTTCTTCAAGGAAAGACCAATCAATCAACTTACCGTGTTTTCTTTCCGCCATCGTCCTGTTTTGAGGAAATGATGAACATTTTCACACTGATTCTTAGTTCTTAAATATACATACCTTATTAAAATAGTCATAAGAGCAAATATGGCAATTAATTAAAATCTTATTATTTTATTCATCTTTGTCTCTCCTGCAGCTCTCACAACTCTGTACATTTTATAACTGAATAGTTTGGGAGAGATATGAAATTGTAATTTTCATAAGTGTCCGGTCGATATTTCTCTGACATTTGACAATTAAAGTAGATTGTCCTTCGTGCTAGTATTTATGATCACATTTATTTTAGAAAAACCCGCTGCTTTGATAGACCTATGCTGATAAGCTCTAATACCTTGTGTGATTTTTGGTAATTCTGAAAAAGATAAATGTTTGGCCATCCCTTAACATATTCTCGATTGGAGCAATAGCTTAATTACTTCAGATTATTTTCAACTGAAATTAAGTTAACTTAAAAAGTTGTTTATTTAATTTGGCTCTATTGGATCGAGCTGATCAAATTCCATTAACCAATATCCTTCTTCTCTAATTCCCAAATAATAGGCGATGGTAATTAGATCTTTCAAAGTGAAATAATGATCTTCTTGGAATGTATCTAAAATGTCGATTGCGAAACTTTCATCAAAATAATACTTTCTTTTCAAAGCATGTATTATTTCTAAAGATACTGGGTGTTTGTGCCCCAAAGTGGTGTTGAATCCTACTTGAAAATATTTCCCAACAATTTCCACATCTTCGTGCCAATAATGGAACACATGCTGCAGTATCTTGGTATTGTTAAGGTGGAGTGTCATGTTGATAATACTTTCTTTATTTTCGGTAGCTGAATGTACACGACTTCCTCTAAGAGGTTTCATTTTATCAGTACACCAGCTTCTGGCCCTTATTAATATGCACCTATGTCAAGCGTCAACTTTGGCCTCAAGCTAGGTCAGGTCAGGTTGGTTAAATTTTGGTGATATGCCAAAACTTCTTAACCTTGGTTGAGTTTCCTTCATGTAAAAACTTTATTAAAGAAACAATTATATCGATGGTGAAAGTGCAAAACCTCGTATGTACAATTTTGCTTTTTTTAGATTTTTGGTGGAATGACTATTTTAATATCCAATACACGTTGTCAGTTGATTACCTTGCCAGTTTGCTATTTTTGGAAGCTGTAACACACTTGTAACTGAATGATTTCACCAAACCTTGTATTTCAATATGTTTCAAAAAGTGAAAGTGCAAAACCTTGTAACTCAATTCAGAACTTTGAAGCACATATTGTAGGATATTTCAACTTTTTTTTAAAAACAATTACTTTGTTACTTTTTTATGACTCCCAGCAAGTTTCTTGATTAAAAAAAATTTGCCTCCCTATATTTGTTTTGGTGATGTAGGCTATTGAAAAAGAGAGTGCACGAAAATTTGAAAAATTGTCATTTTTGCCATTGTAGCCACTCGATAAAATTTGTTATTGCAATCTGTCATAGGCAAATTATAATTTTCACTGTATATACATAGATTGAAAGTATATTCAATGCTGCAAGTTGCTTTAAAGTGTGATAAATGATCCAGTTACAAGGTTTTGCACGGGTAGAAAATGAAAGTGCAAAACCTTGTAAGTCGACATTTTCAATCACATCTGATGGTAACATCAATGTAAGGGGTAAACGACCTCTGACAAAAAATTTCCTACAACAGGGTGTCACTTTCTATGTATCTAGTTGGCCATAACTCACTTATTAACAAACATTACCATAAAAAAGACACTTGACAGTTTTTTTCAATTTTTGAAAAACAGCTTTTTTTGACTTATGAGGTTTTGCACTTTCACCATCGATATGCAATGTCATGACACAATTTCATAATAATGCATTTTGTATCTAATATGAGCTCCCTAATTCCAGAAAGATGTTGAAATTCCTCAGCTTTAATTGATTGCACAGTGGGTAATATTAATTCTATTGCTCTGATATTGCCTGTCTTCATGAAATCATCTCCATTTAATTGATTACCAATGTTATTGACAGTTAGTTTTAGTTTATTAAGATCAACTATGTTTTGAAGGGTACATCAATGGATCTCTCACACCCCTGGCTTGGTCTTGATTTGATATGGTCAGCCTCTATTGTTCTATGTCATTTTTGCGTAAACCCATGGGATTTTCACACGACTGTGTGGTATACGAAAACTAACTTGTTTAGCAAATATTTTATCCTCTTTCTGTTATTCAAGGAAAGACCCATCAAACAATTTACCTTGTTTCCTTTCTCTTCTTCAAGGAAAGAACAATCAATCAACTTACCATGTTTTCTTTCCGCCATTGTCCTAATATTGATCTTGATTCTCAATTGAATCTGCACGCCTTGATATCTTTTTCTTGCTGACTGTAGTGGACAGTCTCCTTGGATATGCTGGACTTGCAGACTCAATCATATGTCTACATTGATGTGATGATGCAATTCAAAGAAGTGGTGTGACATAAGAAAGTTTACTTGCCTTAGTTGTTCATGGCACTAATTATTAATAGAGAGGTACCCTTATGTCATCGGGACCTTTTGACTGTTTTATCACTTTTGACTCTGACTAGACTTACTTATTTAAAACAAACTCATTCAATTTAATTTTAGAACTCCAATGTAACCTTCAGGAAACTGTATTGTCATGTTTTAATCTTAATCAATTTTGAACTTAATTTAAATACATGTAAAAAGCCTACCTTGAGACATAAAGTTTCAGCTTGACATCTACTCTGTCTCTGCTGGGCTGCTTCTTACTGCAACTGCTGAATTGTCCCGACTCCTCTAAGAGGTTTAACTTTTATCGGTACACCAGCCTCTGGCCCTCATTAATATGCAACTATGTCAAGCTTCAACTTTGGCCCCAAGCTAGGTCAGGTTAGGTCACTTGATTTTTGGTGATGTGCCAGAACTTGTTATCATTGTTTAAGCTTCCTTCATGTAAAAACTTTATCAAAGAAACAGTTATATGCAATGTAATATTACAATTATTACAATAATGCATTTGTATTTACTTATCTGAATCAAAATAAAATCATATCAAATATTAAACTTGATTTTCTTATTATTTATATGCGACATACCCCAAACTGACCAAAAGAATTTTTGGTAATGTAAATATTCAAACAATTTTTTTTTCTAATCATCCAATTAATCTTACTGTCAAATTTTGTTATAAAATATCTAACATACCGAAGTACACTAAAGTATACAGTCTTAAGCACTACACTATAACTCATATAACCACATTATAATCCATTATAACTCATATAACTACATTATAATCCATTATAACTCATATAACCACGTTATAATTAATATGTCGCACACAGAAACTATTCAACAGATCTGCACGATGTAAATTGCGTTCTTCAAAATTATGATGTCATAGCATCAACTCAATAAACCAGAATGACTTAATCAATTAATATTCATAATTCCAATATTCTATTCATAACTCCAATATTGCCTCAATCAAACGCATCTCTTTTTGCAATATTCAAATCGTGCAGCTCTGTTCACCTGATTAATGTCAAATATATGCCAACTAAAACGATATATCTTATGTCAAATCATTACTTCACAATAAACACTAATTAATAATTCCCAACAGAACAGGAAAAATATAGTTAAAATATCAAAAATCATTACTCAACAAGAAAAACATATTAAACCATCATTACTGAGCCGAGCATAATTATCAACATCATAATATAAACAGCATCATTAAAGCACCATCCTTAATTCATCAATATATTATGCAATTTATATTATCAATGTTCATAATATTTTGTTCCATATTTTGCATAAGGTTTCTTTAGATGGTATTTTATAATTCTAACTTATGAGAGGACCCTTATGCTGGGGTCGATTAATCTAGTTCTTCTTCTGAATTAATCTATTGCCATGTAAAACAAACAATATTTATATATTGAAATATATATGTAGGAAATGCACCAGGATTAGCTTAATCAAATAATCAAACTATAATTTAGAATATAACATTTACATACCTGTGAGCCTTTCATAAATATTGAAGCTTCTAACTAGTTTGGTGTTCTTGAATCTCCTCAACTGACTGCTTTAATTTTCCTTTTATAAGTAGCTTCAATACCTATAAATAGCTTTTGATCATCGTCATACAAGGCTGACGTGTAAGTCTTATTTAATCAATATTCATTTTCTGGATCAAGGTCTCCCAGTGCATTACCACAAATATAGTTTTATTGTGACGCATACATTGTCTTTGTTCAACTTTGTATTCATACCAAAACTTGTCAAAAATAAACTAATTATCTAAAATTTCAATTGTTCTTATTTCTATGTTACATAACCCACCATAGGCGTTAGAATCAAATTGTTATAGAAACTTATACAATTTGATTCTACTGATCATTTTTCAATTGATCTTATGATACTATAATCCAAAACTTAAGTAAATTTTATTCACTACCTTAAAATAACTGTATCTATCCACCTAAATATATATATATATATATATGGTACATTAAAACATCCAATAAACAACATTATTCGAACAATATGTAATGAATAAGATCTGGTTCACACTGTCACAATTCTCACATCCATAATAGATCACAAAACTAGTAAAAGTCATAAATATAAAGTTCTTACGGTTTGTAATCCCAGGATTCTTGTTTTGCATATTAAAGTTTTAAGTGTACATTAACCTTTGCTTGAATCATGAAATCAATATTAATGAGATTTCTTCGTTCATAAAATCTCTACTCCACGTGTAATCCTGTAGATTGTAGACAGCTGTTGCATATCCACGTCAATGGTTTTCGATCTGCCTGATATTCATCCGCCTTAATGTTGGCACTTTTTAATTCCTTCAATTCTTTGTTGGTGCCACTTCCAGGGTGCCCTTACAGCTTTTCAGTTCTTCTATAATGCCAAGCACACCTGTCAACTTTCACACTTCTTTTTGATAAAGAAAGTCGCCAATGTAGAGCTCCTTAAAAGAGGACTATTTCTTTGTTGTGTAGGCTGATTGATTAGAAACACCACCTGGTCTAGCCCTATTAATAGGGTCAACCTCCGCTCTGCTCTATCATTCGGCTCCGACTCTTCTTGCATGGTTGAACAACTCCAGTGGAACTTCACTTCACAATGTTTGCTGAGATGCTGGTTGATGCACTATTCACCAAAATCTTGCCCCGGTTGTCCACCATTTTGTATAAGGTTACTTTAGATGGTATTTTATAATTCTAACTTATGAGAGGACCCTTATGCTGGGGTCGATTAATCTAGTTCTTCTTCTGAATTAATCTATTGCCATGTAAAACAAACAATATTTATATATTGAAATATATATGTAGGAAATGCACCAGGATTAGCTTAATCAAATAATCAAACTATAATTTAGAATATAACATTTACATACCTGTGAGCCTTTCATAAATATTGAAGCTTCTAACTAGTTTGGTGTTCTTGAATCTCCTCAACTGACTGCTTTAATTTTCCTTTTATAAGTAGCTTCAATACCTATAAATAGCTTTTGATCATCGTCATACAAGGCTGACGTGTAAGTCTTATTTAATCAATATTCATTTTCTGGATCAAGGTCTCCCAGTGCATTACCACAAATATAGTTTTATTGTGACGCATACATTGTCTTTGTTCAACTTTGTATTCATACCAAAACTTGTCAAAAATAAACTAATTATCTAAAATTTCAATTGTTCTTATTTCTATGTTACACATAATTATAATTGTCTTTGAAGTTTGATGTTCACAAAACTAGGTTCACACTGTATCATCATTAAATCACTGTGGACAACAGAGCAAAAAAAAAATTTTTTTAGGGGGACAGGGCACACTTGATCCTTCAATTTGTCCTTGTTGCGGAAGTCGACACACATTAATAGGAGAATGTATGATAAAGTTATGCAGTCATTCCTGAGACAGGCAGTTTCAAACTCATCAAGCATCCCTAACTGTCAATAGTCAATATCGGCCTCAATTAATTAAAATGGTCTCAGACCACTATCAAAACTTGATATTAATATTAAGGCAACAATGAGATACACATGAAGGTGTGCATTTTTGCTGTAGGCCTGCTGGTTGCTGAGAAATCTGGCCATCCAACTTTTTTCTGCCTTGCCAATAATTCACCAGAGGGGGCACTGAACTGTTCATGAGTTGGGTGTTTCTGTTTCATGGTGTGATTTTCACTCACAATGTCAATCAGCTGTAAATGGCAAACCACACATATAGTTCATTGTTGACAAGCTCAGGACTGGCTAGAACGATTCTGGTTGACCATTGGGCCCTCTTCTTATCCAATTCACTCAGCTGTAGGCAATAAAAACTCTAGTAGATCGTCATTTTGGTACGTACGCAACACCTCTGTCACGCGTAAATTGAATTGAAAACGACCATTGTTTTTGTGGAATCCAGACATTCCCAGACGTTTGTGGATCACGTAGACGCTTTCTGGAACACGTGCACCAAATCCTGACCTACTGCTCCATTTTGTAGGGACGCTTGTGTCTCCGGACTCATTGTGCAATTAGCACAATTATCAAGCCATATATTCTGTTCTTCCTGTGGTAAAATATGAAACAAATTGTCTGAAGCTTTTCGTCCTGTTAATGTCTCATAAACATCTCTATACACAAGATGTACCTTGAACTCTCTAACAGTTCTAGCTTTAAGGATTTCATACAGTAACTCAGCTAGACAACCTGCTAAAACATCTTGTCTCCATATTGCAAAATATACTGGTCTCATTAAAACACTCACATCATATTGATTAATATGTTCACCATAACGTCCATGAATCATAAAATCTTCTCTCAACGCATTTAATGCTATTTGTTCACCAAACCGCTTAGATAAACCAAATCTATACAAATTATCATGACCAGACATGTTCAAATAACATCAGCGCAATATTTAATCAGACACATATTTATGTACCATACATAAATAAACAAACTATTGTATCGCAATACACTTATTAAACACCAATTTTTCATTTTTCACTATTCTGATTAGTATTGAAGGTCTAATTGCTACACTAGTGAATTTAATCGATATTTCATATTCACCTTCATAGATTATTGTTTCATTTCTAGGTTTTTTATATGGACAATTACGTCGTATGTGTCCTATATTTCCACATTTAAAACACCTCCAAATATGCATTTTCAATTATAATAATTTTTATTGATCATGAGAATGATATTTCTGAAATATTCGTTTATGATATCTGAATACTCTTGTTATACCTGTTAAAATTTTGTGTAGCAATACAAACTCTACATGTATTTCATAATTACCTTCTACAAAAACATATTTTATTTCTTTGTCAGTTTTCCATTCATTTTCTCTGACTAATTTGTCAATTATAATACTTCTGTCTCCTACCAATAATACTTTGACTGCCGGTTTATTGAAAATTAGCATAAAATCTAACTGTATTTTGGTATTTCCTTCAATTATTTCAACTGTATGTTTTCTTACCACAATTTTTACTGGATTGTTATTAGACTTGCAATGTTTCTTTATATGTTCTAGTTGGTTACATTGGCAACACTGGAAATTTCTGTTATCCATGCTTGTCTTATTATTTCCATGTTTTTATGTGCTGTTTAAAATTACTGTCTCATAATATATTATGTTTGTTATAATGATATAATTATCTTATTCAATTACACACAAAGGATCCTTTATCCATATTAGCCTATGATACTTATTTAAGTATAAATCAAATTTCCATAATATTCTGAAGTATGGGTTGTCACATAAGTCAAAAATGATTACTTCCTTCTCCTCCACCATGTGACATAAGAAAATTTACTTGCCTTGTTTGTTTATGGCACTAATTATTAATAGAGAGGTACCCTTATGTCATCGGGACCTTTTGACTGTTTTATCACTTTTGACTCTGACTAGACTTACTTATTTAAAACAAACTCATTCAATTTAATTTTAGAACTCCAATGTAACCTTAAGGAAACTGTATTGTCATGTTTTAACTTAATTTAAATGCATGTAAAAAGCCTACCTTGAGACATAAAGTTTCAGCTTGACATCTACTCTGTCTCTGATGGGCTGCTTCTTACTGCAACTGCTGAATTGTACCCACTTCCTCTAAGACGTTTAACTTTTATCAGTACACCAGCCTCTGGCCCTCATTAATATACAAATATGTCAAGCTTCAACTAAGGCCTCAAGCTAGGTCAGGTTAGGTCACTTGAATTTTGGTGATGTGCCAGAACTTGTTATCATTGTTTAAGTTTCCTTCATGTAAAAACTTTATCAAAGAAACAGTTATATGCATTGTAATATTACAATTATTACAATAATGCATTTGTATTTACTTATCTGAATCAAAATAAAATCATATCAAATATTAAACTTGATTTTCTTATTATTTATATGCGACATGCCCCAAACTGACCAAAAAAAGTTTTGATAATGTAAATATTCAAACAATTTTTTTTTCTAATCATCCAATTAATCCTAATGTCAAATTTTGTTATAAAATATCTAACATACCGATTACCGAAGTACACTAAAACAACTCATGGCTACTCATGGATGGATACCAATGTCATGTCTCATGGATGGATACCAATAAATATTTTATCCTCTTTCTCTTCTTCAAGGAAAGACCAATCCATCAACTTACCATGTTTTCTTTCCGCCATCGTCCTAATATTGATCTTGATTCTCAATTGAATCTGCACACCTTGATATCTTTTTCTTGCAGACTGTAGTGGACAGTCACCTTGGATATGCTGGACTTGTAGACTCAATGATATGTCTTCATTGATGTGATGATGAAATTCAAAGAAGTGGACAACTCATGGCTACTCAATTTTTGTCAATATAGGTTCTTGATTCTTTCCATGTGGCGTGAGAAAACTAACTTGCCTTGATTGTTTATGGCATTGAGTATTCACAGAGAGGTACCCTTATTTCATCGGGACCTTTTGACTGTTTTATCACTTTTGACTCTGACTGGACTTACTTATTTAAAACAAACTCATTCAATTTAATTTTAGAACTCCAATGTAACCTTCAGGAAACTGAATTGTCATGTTTTAATCTTAATCAATTCTGAACTTAATTTAAATACATGTAAAAAGCCTACCTTGAGACATAAAGTTTCAGCTTGACATCTACTCTGTCTCTGCTGGGCTGCTTCTTACTGCAACTGCTGAATTGTACCCTCTTCCCCTAAGACGTTTAACTTTTATCAGTACACCAGCTTCTGGCCCTTATTAATATGCAACTATGTCAAGCCTCAACTTTGGCCTCAAGCTACATGTAGGTCAGGTTAGGTCACTTAAATTTTGGTAATGTGCCAGAATTTGTTATCCCTGGTTAAGTTTCCTTCATGTAAAAACTTTATCAAAGAAACAGTTATATGCATTGTAATATTACAATTATTACAATAATGCATTTGTATTTACTTATCTGAATCAAAATAAAATCATATCAAATATTAAACTTGATTTTCTTATTATTTATATGCGACAGTGGGCAACTCATGGCTACTCATGGATGGATACCAATATCATGTCTCATGGATGGATACCAATAAATATTTTATCCTCTTTCTCTTCTCATATTTAATATTAAATTTGAATTACTCATTATTCATATGCGACATTATTGTCCAACCTTTTATTGCTGGTTACACTCATTGGACAGTGTCCTTTCTTATTACAAGAAAGAATCGCATCATTGACCTGTTGGCCATCAGTGTTTGTTGCTGATGACCTATTCCTCTGTACTTATTGTATTGAACTCGCCTGTGGTAGGCTCGGTTGGGCTGCAGGCTCAAATTGTGTGGTTGCTTTTCTTTGATTTCCACTGGCCTCCTGTCTGGCCTTGTTTTTGAATTCAGGATTTTTGCAAAGACTTTCTTAACTAGAATCGCAAGCGATATTTATGTGACCACCAGATGGACAATATATATACCGCATTATTCCTTCAAACAGGCAATCGATAGGAAAAAAGTAAATGGCAATGCCAGCCAAGTTCATGCTGTGCTTTTCAGTGGTTTTCCTTTTCAGTGGTGGACAGTTGCATAATAGTAATAATAGGATATGTATATATATTCACTGGCATCTATGTCGCAGATGAAGAGGGGTCCTTTATTCAAACGGTCGTCTTTTCAAGGGGGTCTTTCATTTCAAAGGGGCTTATATTCAAGGGGTCCTCTATTCAATGGGGGGGGGGTATATATTCAAGGTGGGCCACTATTCTAGTGGGGCCTTTATTCGAGGGGGGTCTCTATGCAAGTTGGGAATTTATTTGACGGGGCCTTATTTTTAGGTAGGCTCTATCCACTAGGACCTCTATTAATAGAATAGAATAGGATATATTTGTATTTGTCCATCCATGAGAATACATACGGAAACTTTAGGTTAATTCAAGGGAGGCCTTTATTCGGGGGCCTCAATTCATGAAGCCTTCTTTTTCTGTGACCACTCTGGAAGGGTTGGCTCCACCTATACATAAAAAATGATAACTGCAACAAAATGCTCAGGTCAGTGCTTTGTAAATGCAGTGCTGTAATGCAGTGCAGTGACGCATTGTTGTAGTGCAGTACAGTGATGCAATGCTGCAATGCAGTGCAATAATGCAGTACAGTAATGCAGAGCTGTGATGGAGGCTAATTCAATGCAGTGCTGTGATGCAGTGCTGTGATGCAGTGCTGCGATGCAGTGCTGTGATGCAGCGCTTTGATGCAGGGCTGTGATGCAGTGCTGTTATGCAGTGCTGTGATGCAGCGCTGTAATGCAGTGCTGTAATGCAGTGCTGTAATGCAGTGCTGTAATGCAGTGCTGTAATGCAGTGCTGTAATTCAGTGCTGTAATGCAGTGCTGTAATGCAGTGCTGTAATGCAGTTATACTATTACATGGATTGTATTGTATTGACCCTAGTATTCTCCCTGCCAGTCCATATTTTCCCGAGGGCCCTTATTCCATGATTAGGCATACAAATATATTTGCTTGAAAAATATGATTAATTTAAATTGTGGCGGTGAATTTTAAACAAAAAGACTTTTCTGAACGTCAAGACAAGAGGGCTCTGTTTGCAACATCATCTGAGGGTAATATGAGTTATTGTCCCTCCAGAGTGGTCATTAACACAAAGGGGCACTGTAAGCAAGTCTTTTGAGGGAAATACGAGTTATTGTCCCTCCACAGCTAGTTATTTCCCTGGGCAGTTTGGTGTTATTGGGGACAATACATGGCTAGTCATGGAATAAATTGTTTTAATGCAGTGGTGCAGTGCAGTAATGCATAATGCAGTGTAATAACACATTGTTGTAATGCAGTGCAAGAATGCAGTGTAGTAATGCAGTGCAATGATACCTTGCTGTAATGCAGTATGCTGTGCAGTAATGCAGTACCTACAGTGATGCATTATCCCTGATGGAGTTTTTTGAGTGGAAATCCCTTAATTATGTAGAAATGCAATAAAGACTTTCTTTGACATTGAACTTTAATTGGTCTGGGGTCACCAAGTGCAAGATCTTTTTGCCTGTGGTTCAAGAAATGGCCACTAGAGGACACTGATGCTGTGTTGCGCAATATGATTCAGTGGGGGCCCATCTCCAAATTCACCTGTCATAGTTAAATTGTTGGCCACTAGAGGGCCCTTCACCTGTTTATGTTGACTGTTCATAATGATGAAGGGAAAGCATGCCAAAGATGCCAGATGAGTTCAGATGCCACAGAGGTGCCCCCACCATTTGGGTTTCCCACTGGGGTGCCTCACCCTTGGGTTATCCCATGGGGTGCCCCCACGGGGATGCCCCCCCCCCCCATTTGGGTATCGCAGGGGGTGCCCCCACCCTTTGGGTAGCCCACAGGGGTGCCCCTACCCTTCGGGTATCCTACGTGGGTGCCCCACCCTTGGGGTATCCCATGGGGGTGCCCCCACCCTATGGGTATCCCACTGGGTGCCTCCACCATTGGAGTATCCCATGGGGGTGCCCCAACCCTTTGGGTATCCCACAGGGGAGCCCCTACCCTATGGCTATCCCACTAGGTGCCCCCACCCTTTGTACCCAGTGCCCAGTGCCCACTGCTACAAAGGTATTCCACTGGATGTCACCAATCTTCTCATTCTTATAATTATGTGTATTCCACTGGTATAGGGCATCCCAGTTGTTTTATTTGGAAATACAGAGTTTGGCTGCTTTTGAGACATCCCCCTGCACTATTTGGAAATACGGTTTGGCAGCTTTTGAGACATCTCCCTGCACTGGCCTGCAGTATAAGCCAAGGCAGTCATGCATATGAATATTGAGTCTGATCAATATAGACCAATGGCTGAGCTACAATTTTGGGGGCTGTCTCAAAACACACCAGTTGCCAATAAAAAACGAATAAGGTAGGGCGTGTCGCTGAAAACCCCTGAATGACAGAAGTGCATGAAATATCTTTTTTTTGGATTGGGTCTTATAGCTCTTTGCAGATTGCTTTTTGCAACTTCAACTTGCGAATGGGCTTTGCCACGTTACAGCCTTAACATGGCCTTCAGGTTCCTGGCTCACAAGAATAAGTGGTCGACCATTAGATTGGGGGGGGGGTACTTGAAGAGTAATCATTATTTATTTTGGATGTGTGATATTCCCAAATATTTTTTAAATCAAACGAAACCCTGTTACGATGATTTCACAGTTGTGGACACTGTGACTGAATGGGATTTTTTATGGCATACATTTATTCCATAGGAAAAGTGACATAGGGCCTGAAAAAAAACTTATGACATCACTTTACCCAAATAGAGTAATATTCATATTTGTCCATTTAAACAAAACTGTGCACGCAGTTATTACTTATATTACAAAAAACAAAAACTCCAATCTACCCCCCCCCCCTGCTAAGATTGAATGCTGACCACTTTACAAATTGACAGGTGTGCACATTAGGGCTTCAACAAAGGTAACTTTATAAGCGAGGTCGCTAATCCAGCATGACAGAGAATAAAAAGCGGTCATATATACATGGGGAAGATTTTTTCACAAATTGTCTTGAATCAACAAGGTTGTTGTAAATGTCATTCACTGTCATGCCTTTAAGATAGTGTTTGAAATCGACTCTCCATCTGATATTGTTTGGGTAGGCCTTCCCACTGATATAAATTGACATGTTGGTGAAATCTGAACTTCATACAGGAAGGTCTCTCCAGGTACATAACAAGAACTCAGCTGTCACCTATTCCCTAATCCATTTTGTCTAAAATTGTGTATTTTGTATTTCACTGTAACAGTGGCTACAATTATTTATTTCAAGCAAGCAAAGTCCCTAAATATTCATTCCCATATCAAGCGACACCTTATAAAGAAATACCCCTGGTAGAAATTACAGATTCATTTCAAGACTGCAAAAAGAATTTATTTATTTCACCAAAACTGGACAAGAAATTATTTATTTAAAATTAAAACAAACTCCAAGCCCCCCCCCCCCCCCACCGTTAATCTTGATTATATGGCGGCCCCTAACAGTTGATCACTGCATGCACAGTGCTGTGGTCATGCAGCAGCCTCTCTCTATTAAGGCTTAAGGCCCTGTCCAAATTCGTCTGCCTACGTCACGTGAACAGTTTGTGATTTCAGTTATGAGTTGGGACGCTGATCTGCAAGAAGCTCTAAGATCACCGATTAAGGAGTGTAAAGTATATAAGTGCATACAGCAAGTTTCATGACTGGCTATAGATGGATAGACAGATAGATGGAAAGATATCAATCAATCAATCAATCAATCAATCAATATCTATCTTTCTAATCTATCTATCTAGATAGGAAGACCCACCTTGACAATGCAGTTGTCAAGGATGGGAGACAAACCATAAGCTGAGAATTACATTTGCGACACACAAGCGTGTCGCAGCTGTTTTGGGACTGTTTTGAGCCTAAATAAAGGTTGACTAGATAGCAAATGCTTTAAAACATATTGTGTTAAAATTTTAAAGCATTCCTGTAATTTAAAGTATCAAAATCGGCCGATTTTCACTGATTTACCTGCTGAAATTATACATATTTTGTGTTGGATATTTGCATAATTTGATAACTGTTGATATGCTTGTTGTTCATGTTTAATAAATTTGCAAACCTGATCTGAAACTGTGTAGTTTTGTACTTCACACTTCCCGTGCAAGTCGCTTTTATAAACCTTGTTGGTCACACAAAACAACAGTTTCATTGGTGGGTATTCATGCAATTCATACATCATCAGAACAGTGATTGATTGAAACCACATTCAGACCTCTCAGACCGCATTTTTTTAAATCAGAGCAACTAGCTACTTTTCTGTATTGAAAGCACACACAAAAAAGAAATGCTAAATAAAGGCAGGTTATGAATAAAGCTTTCTCCAAAATGTTGATAATTGATAATTAACTAAGTCTTCTCAAAATGATAGATTATATCAGATTAGACTAACAGATTAATAGATAGATAGATTGTTAGATAGATAGACAGACATACAGCTGGATAGACAGACAGACAAAAAGATAGATAGATAGTAATATATAGATAGATAGATAGATAGATATATTTATGCACTGGGTATACTAATTAGGGAGGAGGAAAACACAGCAATGAGGTGAAGGATGATTTAAACAGCTGTCCAACATAAGCCCATGTAACCGGCGAGAGCTGGATTCGAACTCTGGACCCAGTGATTGCCAGCTCATCATGCTACCACCAGACCCACCTCTTCTCAGATATAAGAAATGCCATGGATAGCAGTGCAGTCTCCATATGTTTCCTCCCAAAGGCAATATCTAGATATATATATGCCCCTGCTATCTATCTTTTTCGTAGATCTATCTATCTATCTACCCTGACAGAGAAAAAATAAAAAAATTGGCATGTAGGCCTTATAGTTTTCAGGGTAACTGTTACGTATTATTCTAAGTGCACAATTTACTTATAACTAGCATGATACCAGTTAAATGTGGGTGGGAGAGGGGGAAAAATATGAAGTATAAATCTTAAACATAAAACCCAGCCTTCTAGTGGGTGAGAAAAGCTTGCATGCAAGTTTTTGTGGATGGGCAACTTATAATTTGGCTGGGAAAGACGGAGGGGTCCATGAATTGATAGTAGGATTTCTCAAACATGATTAATTCAGCATCATTACAATGCACTGTAAGGTGCTGCCACCATTTCATTAATTACCAGTCTCATTCAGTTCATTTGGCTTGACAAGGGCAGGGGAGGAGGCTGTTTTGTATTTCTCTGTTTGAAAGTTGTTGTTTTCACTGTTGTGGGTGTCATTTCTGTGTTTGAGACACCCAAATCCCATAGTTTATTGCAGTTAAAAAACTGATTTCAGTTCTTGACTTTTCATGAGTGGTCAACCAATGCAATGTCCTCAGTCTACGTTGCCTACAGCAACGTGATGACTGTGACCTCGGTCTACTATCTATCTAATCTATCTATCTATCTAATCTATCTATCTAATCTATCTATCTAATC
Organism: Platynereis dumerilii; assembly: GCA_026936325.1. NCBI lineage: Eukaryota > Metazoa > Annelida > Polychaeta > Phyllodocida > Nereididae > Platynereis > Platynereis dumerilii. The sequence goes on along the minus strand of JAPTHN010000003.1, from coordinate 6,851,534 downwards.
TATCTATCTATCCTATCTATCTATCTATCTATCTATCTAATCATCTATCTATCTCATCATCTATCTAATCATCCATCTCATCATCTATCTAATCTATCTATCTAATCTATCTATCTAATCTATCTATCTAATCTATCTATCTAATCTATCTAATCTATCTATCTATCTAATACATCTATCTATCTATCTATCTATCTAATCTATCTAATCTATCTAATCTATCTATCTAATCTATCTATCTAATCTATCTATCTAATCTATCTATCTAATCTATCTATCTAATCTATCTATCTAATCCATCTATCTATCTATCTATCTATCTATATAGACATATAGATATATAGATAGATAGATAGATATATAGATAGATAGATAGATAGATTCTATAGCTGCATATCTGTTTATCTATCTTCCTTTCTTTTTCTTTTTTCCCTGGTTTTCTACTTTATCTTTAATGCACCACAAAGCATAAATTAAATCCAATTTATGTTTCATTGATTAAACTGAGTTTTAAGTACTTTTAACTACCTATATTTTATTGGCATGAAATATTTATAAACAGATTGAAGAAGAAGAGAAATATACTTCTTTAAATAAAGTGTGATCTTGCATTGAATTCAGCAACATAAATACATAAAGTGTTTCTGTTATTAGTAACTTGTTATTGCATTGATTGCAGCAACACAGTGACCAGTATAGAGGGGGCCACATGTCTCTTGATGTGAGCTATTGTTGAGTGTTGCACATGTTAATTTAATTTAAGCAATTCTCATTTCCTAATTGGCCAGGGACTGTAAAACTTGACATGAACATTTAGTACAGTATATTAAAGAAGGTGATTCAGCTTATTTGGTTGAAATTAGCATTGTCTTCAAATGACAAAGGAATTTGTGGTAGGCCAAAAAGAAACAACAATCAGCATGTCTATTCTCTTTATAAGAAGTAAATTGCACAAAACCTTGCCTCTCTTTTAGGGAGAGGCCTGAGAAGGATTAGCACTAAACTTCTCCTAATTTGAAGGTGACTGGAGTGAGACCAGATATATCGAGATCCGATGTGCAAGTCTGGCTCTCCCAGCTGCCAAAATGTCAGAACTTCTTTGCCATTACTGTGTATGTAGTGCCAGTGCTGTGAAATAGGCCTGCTGTTTCTTTAGAAAGAGTTTGGCTTATTTTGAGACATCCCCTAGTAAAAGAGTTTGGCTTATTTTGAGACATCCCCTAGTAAAGTATAAGTTAGTGCAATCAAGTGTGAAAGAATGCACCAATGGCTGAGCCAGGATTCTGGGGGCTGTCTCAAAACACACCGGCTGCCAATAAAAAAACAATAAGGTGGACTGTGCCACTAAAAAACCCTGAATGATAGAAGTGCATCAAATATCCTTTTTTTGCATTGGGTCTTAAGAGCCGCGAGTAAGGAGTGTAAAGTTAGGTACATACAGCAAGTTTCATGACTGGCAATCAAGTGGAACTTGTTCTATTCCTCCGCAAAAATGTGCGTTGAATCGTACGATTTCTAAGTGACCACAGCCATGCTGGTGGTCACAATTATTAATTGTTACGCCTTGTTGAGAGATAAAGTCTCGGCTGCGATCAGATTTTAACTTATGAAATAAAGCTATCACAATTTTTTTTCTCTCCCAGATTGTGTTGCATCTATGGCACAGAAATAAAGTTTCGTTGCAAATTTGGTTGTAACAAGAAACACAATCGGGTAATCTACAACAGGTTAGTTCTTTTACGGTTTCTAGCCGTCCGACAAATGTCGCAATAGGGATTGTTTCTATTTCCCACAAGGTAGCCTTTCTAACCTTCTGATTTCAACAGGAATAGCTGTTATGAACTTGTCACATAATACATTGTCCTCATAATTCAATTGTTTGTTCAATCTCATGATCTTGTTGACAAACAAACTCAATTTAGTTTTTGGATCATGCTACAAATCATGCACATGTGTGCATTTTCCTTTTCAAGGATTCCTACATAGTGAGATCTGCAGTTAGTCATATTACAACAAGGCATTAATTCAATGCTATCTAGTCGTCTGGTTATGGGCAATAATTGTTTCAGATCCAACTCACGATGTATGAACATTGTTACCTTGCGTCATTCCCAGAATTTATTTCAATCTGTATCTAGTTGTTGTATTCTTGATGGTAACCTTTCTAAATCCAATTTAATGTTGTTTGTTAAAAAAGATTCCAAAAAATCGAAGGGTATGCCTTTATCACTGAATTTGTTAAAAAAGGTTCGCATCACAGCATGGTTGCAATTGAAACCAAAGTGTTCAACCATTTTTGCAAAACAAATGCATAATTCCCACCTGTCTATTTGTCTAATGAGCAATTCATCTCTATAAAGTGATAATAATTGGATACATCCAAAGCAAATCAATGCAGTGATACATTTGTACGGTAGGGTGCATCATCTGCCCCTATATCTTCAAAACATCATGCACTTTTGCATGATTGCTCCTTTGTATCATAAAAGAAGCCCTGCAAAATTTTAGGAAAAAATTCTAATGCCAAAGGGTGGCACAACAGCCTTGAAATTTCAGTATTAGGTCATATTTTAGCGATTCGCAGTTATAAATAATATTGTCAATTTTAAATGAAATGATTTTTGAATGGCACAGTTAGATTCCTTATAAAGAGAGCTTTAATTTGAATACCAACATCAATGGTTTCCATTCAGTAGAAGTCAAAATTGAGTGGAGATATTTTCTTTTTTATTCGGTAAAATGTGATAAATCAAAAAAAGGATGTTAATATGACTTTGGGAAGTCAAAGAAGTCTACAAAGTGGAAATATGGTCTACTACATCATCTGATAAAACCTTGATTGCATTGATGTAGTCAGAATAAAAAAAAGATGTAGAAAGGTGTCTCAACGAACTGTTGCATTTCTCATATTTACATGTAATTTATGAAAATTTGAACCTTTGAATTTGATGAATAACTATCTAGAAAAAATTTTCAATTTCCTAATTTCTTCAGAAAAGTGTTCCTTACGTTTTATTCCAACGATTATGTCAAAGTTAGGCAGAAATTGAGCTCTTAAGTTGATTTTTCCAAACATTTTGTCATAATAGTCAGAAACTTTCGGCTTTCCAAAATACTTAGGCATGAGAAATTTTCGGGAATATAGCTTCCTACCATTCAAATTAAAGACAATTTTCTTCTGAGAATAATGGTATATGAATTGGAATCATACAGCAAACCATAAGCTAGATATGTCTAACCGCGACTTTGCAAAGCATCGTTTTTTGACAATTTTGGACTGAACTTTGACACAAAAGTGCCACCCTAAAGCCACATTCGATCTTATTGAAATTTTGCAGAATGCGTTTCTATGGGCATAGGTACAATATGGCAAAAGTGCAAATGAATATTTCAATTTTTTAATTTTTAGGGGGCAGACGATGCACCCTATTGTACGGTCTGTATCCAAACATTTCCCGGTTAATTTGAAAGCGCAAGAAGCAATTTATGACTAACATCTTCATCAATTCTTTTGAGGAAAGTAGCTTGGAAAAGTAGCCCGAGTTCCTTTATAACCTTCTTCTCATCTGGTGTTCCTGAAATATGAAAATGCTCCACCTATTTTGTTTGTGGGTTTAGTGGACATAATTTAAATTTGCACTTGTGCGTATATGATGGAACACAGACAATTCACACAAGATATTGTTGCAGACACAATTCTTAATGGAGCCACTCTAGCAACTGGCTTTGTGGTAGGCTTTTTGCCTATTTTAATTCATCGAATTCTTGCCTTTCAACAAGATCTCTCAAATAAAACATAATGTCAACCAAACTCAAATCAATATTTCTACTCACTGCAACGACAATTCCTGCTACATTTGTTCGCCCCTCATTCTTTATTTTCATAACTAAATTTGTCAACATTTCCCAATGTACCGCCAAATCTGCTTAATCTTTGATGTTCCAAAACTCTGCATGCTCCAATTCTGGCATTTTGTCCTCTTCCAATGATTGTTCTCTGATAGCAATACTAACTCGTCCCAAAAGAGTTTCATAACAATAATGTGTGATCTGTTGAGCAAATATTTTATCCTCTTTCTCTTCTTCAAGGAAAGACCAATCAATCAACTTACCGTGTTTTCTTTCCGCCATCGTCCTGTTTTGAGGAAATGATGAACATTTTCACACTGATTCTTAGTTCTTAAATATACATACCTTATTAAAATAGACATAAGAGCAAATATGGCAATTAATCAAAATCTGATTATTTTATTCAGCTCTCAATTTCTTATTGGGGGGCTCTGAAGTTTCGTCTGACTCTTCATGACTGCCAAAGAAATTAATAGGTCTAAAACCTGTGCATGCTGCCCAGGCTTTTAAACTTTCCATAGTAGGCTCCTTCACTCTTTGAAGAGCATTAATGGCTCAGCTATAAACAGAATCTATCATTGTGAAATTGCAGTTTGTATCATGTACTCTTGAGAGCCATGCTATTGCAATATATATTGTTCCTTCACACCAATCATCATCAATAACAGGTAGCAACCAAATGTATTACACAATTTATGATTTAATAAAACCAAATAAACCTTCTCAATACAATATTGTATCATTGAATCTTATCGTGCCAGGTTGTGGCCATGGTAAATTTGCTCTTGCAGTTAACTGGTAATTTTGATTCCTCAAATGGTAGTTTCTTAGAAATGAATGCTCGCAGTCATAGATTTCTGAGTGTACTATTAACTCATCTGCAAGTTGATGTCAGAATATTCTCGTTCATCAAATGGTGCAAATTTCCAAACAGGGGACCAAGGTATGTGATACCCACAATCGGGCAAGCAGGACAAGATGACATCTTCACGTGACTGCAGAATATGGGAAACACAAGTGGAGGGCAATCTACATTTTATACTCACGGAGGAAGGCATCCTCCTCATTCAAATTGAACATAAATAGTTCATCAGAACCAGTTTGACACCATGGTAAATCAGTTCTTCTAGCATTCTCACAAATCAGAGTCTGTCATGCCATGCTTAAAGACATTTCTTGCATTGTTTGAATGTTTGAGGCTTATACATTTGGGCTTGCCTTCTGACATCAGTAGGCATTGCAGACGAAGCGATCTCTCATATGATACTATGTCTAATATATGATACTATGTCTTGCTATCTGGCCCCATTTCATAGTACTAAACCCTGCTGGCAAGTCTGCCTCATCATTTACTTTGATTTAATCTATCATTTCTTTGGGGCAAGGGTCACGTTATCTGGTGATAACACATTTTAATTCCTTTACATATGTTCTTAGACAATTTCTAATTTGTCTCTGCCACCTGCATGCATGATCCGAAACAGACCGAAATTCAGATTTTGTAAGTTTCTGCTGGTGCAGAGTAATCCCAAGTCATGTTGTGACATCTGACTAGGTTGGGGTTGTTTGGGCTTGTATGTCTTTGAAGCTTTGCAAAGACTTTCTTAGTTAGCAAATATTACTATTTGAAAGGTACTGTCTTTGATGGGATCAGATTTTTATATCTTGATTGAAAAATGATCACAAACTTTCAATGTAAAGTTAATTTAGAAATAATCAAATAGCAATGTACCAGGCACATGTTGATCCGTAACCCAATTTTAATCTATCCAAATAATAAATATTAATTTACCTGCACATACTTCATGTCTGAAGGTAGTCTTCATATACATTGAATTACATATATAGGGAATACCCTGGGAGCATGTTGATCCAAGTATCAAATCTATAATTTGGAATCAATGGTTAACATACCTGTTTGCCATTCATGAGTATTGAAGCCCTATTCTAGGCTGAGCGGTTGTGTTGTACTAACTGTTCTGGTGTTCTGTCTACTGTAATCTGACTGCTTTCATTTCCAAAAGGATCTCAGTAATTTTTTCTAGATTGGTTGTAGACTGATTCAAGATTTTGATTTAACGGTCAATCGAATCAACCCTTTCTTCACCATTTGACATAATGAATGTGGGGCAATGAGAGGCGGTTATGTCATGGATCGATATCTTACTTATTCTGCCCAAAGTGTTACCAAGAAATCAACAAACACATAATATAGCAGTTAATCAATATTGCAGGGTAACTAAAGCAAACACAATCATTCTCAAGGAAAAACCATCGTACTAAGGCTGGTATCAGTATCATGCATTTCAGAGTAGTTTAACTTTATTATTAGCTTCTTAGATTGTATATGATCAACAATTAGTGTTGTAAACAAACTTGGCATAATTACTGAACATTCAAGGCTTCAATAAAGTACAGTTTTAAGAATTAGGCAATTTAGTTTGTCATCTGTACTGGCCTTTATTAAACATTTAACTAAATGTCAGTGGTATTGCTGGCCCTGTTTGAAATTTCAATAATAGGAGCACTGGGACCTCCAGTTCTTCCAGCTCCACTACTGCAAGCACCTGGATAATCAGAAAGTTCCATGTTCCCCAAGCATCTTTGTCTCTCCTGCAGCTCATGAATTAGATGTTGGTAAGGTCGCTTATTTTCGTTCCTCCAAGGGGGTATCTGTTAACTTATGGAGATAAGATATGTCCGAGGCCAGCATTCCAATTTCACAATTCCCTGCAAGCAATCTTTGGATATAAATGATCAAATTGCAATGCACCAGGCACATGTTGATCTGTAACTCAATCTAAATCTATCCAAATAATAAATATTAATTTACTTGCACATTCCTGATGTCTGTAGATACAGTCTTCTCAGTGCCTGAACTGCTCTATTCTGCTTCAGGGTTACTGTAGCTAACCTCTTAACTCCACCTTAAAGCTTGTGTTTGGCCATGGCCAGTCCTAGATGCTGAAGTGTATCAGTTCATTTTGTGCAATAACAATTTTTGTCAGATCAAGGTTGCCCAGTACATTTACTACAAAGACAATTCGTATTTTTATTCCATCACTTTCATGGTCATGAATCATATCATCGTAATAAAATTAATTACTTTGAACTTTAATTTTGAATATTTGTTATTTGTATATACAACACAATATCGTATTCTAGCAAGCTGGGTTTGTCTCCTACGTTACTCTTGGCAATCCAGTTTGACATAAGTAAACTGGGGGAATGAGAGGCGGCTTATGTCATTGACCTCTACATTATTTATACTAACCAAATATAACCCAAGTAATTAACAAACACATCATATAACCATTAATCAATATTGGTCAGCCAACTGAGAGGTGCATTCGGTGTCAATTGTAGCTTGGAACACATTGATATAATTTGAAACTAAAACCTTACCTTTTGTACTGAGTCAAGCTGGGCCTGGCATGCAAATCTGATTAAAAGAAGTGTGCCAGGTTGTGACCAGGGTAAATTTGATCTTGTAGTTAGTTAATTGATAATTCTGATTTCGCAAATGTTGGTTTCTAAGGAACGGATGCTATCACACTGCCAAATCGATATAAATTATCATTACCAGACATGTTCAAATTACATCTACACATTGTTTAATCCGACGCATATTTATGTACTACACATAGATGATCTTGTTTAATTTATTTCAATGCATTTATTAAACACCAATTTTTTATTTCTCACTATTCTGATCAGTATTGAAGGTTTATTTGCTACACTAGTGAATTTAATCGATATTTCATATTTACCTTCATAGATAATTGTTTCATTCCTAGGTTTTTTATACGGACAATTTCGTCTAATGTGACCTGTATTTCCACATTTAAAAAACCTTCTAATATGCATTTTCTATTGTAATTATTATTATTGGTCATGAGCAAATAATTTCTGAAATATTTGTTTACAAATTCTACACACTCTTGTAATTCCTGTTAAATTCTTAAGTAACAATACAAACTTGACATGTATTTCATAATTAACTTCCTCCAACAACATATTTTATTTCCTTGTCAGTTTTCCATTCATTATCTCTGACTAATTTGTCAATTACAATACTTCTGTCTCTTACCAATAATACTTTGTTGTAATTATCTTATTCAATTACACACAAAGGATCCTTTATCCATATTAGTCTATGATATTTATTTAGGTAAAAATAAAAAATCCATAATATTCTAAAATAAGCACTGTCACATAAGTCAAAAATGATTACATCCCTTTCCTCCACCATGTGACATAAGAAAACCTACTTGCCTTGTGTGATTATGGCATTGAGTATTAACAGAGAGGTACCCTTATGTCATTGGGACCTTTATCAAACATTTAACTAAATGTCAGTGGTATTGCTGGCCCTGTTTGAAATTTCAATAATAGGAGCACTGGGACCTCCAGTTCTTAATAATTTATCCTTGAACCCATGGGTTCTTCTTAGTGGTTTTGCATTTTCTCCACAGATGGAGTCTCCATCAAACTTCCAAATCCCTGTGAATCTGCTGTGATTATGTGGAAATGTGGATAATCATATAATTCGGTCTTGATTAATTAAGTATGATCCTCATTGTATTTTGGAGACAGTAGCAGCAACTTCATCTGTTTATCTGATGTCATTTGTTTCACGAGAGCCTCTTGTTGAAGTTCAATTGAATCTGTCCTCCATTTGTCGACAAGATGTTGTCAAGGGTACTACTTCACGGTTGTCAAGGGTTTTCTACATACGCCATAGCCTGGCATGGCTTTGACTTCAGATTTTCTGGTCCCCCAACACATTATTTTAAATAATAATGATAACGTGAAGATACTGCCACATGGTCCGTATGTGGTGTAAAGGCATTAATGATGCTGTAGATACAGAACTATTTTCATCGGCGCCGAAGTACGTGGTTCTGCCTGTGTTGTTTGAGTTTAAAATTCAGAAGCAACTGTGTCAAAGAGAGTCGGATATATTTTTGTCTGTAGTTTCGAGCACAAAGAAATGTTTGTGGATTGCACTGCACATTGCCCTTGGAGTAGACTGGCATTGGAAACTTTATTCAACTGGATAGATTGAATTCAAATGTCTGAATACACAACTGACACCATTGACAAGACTGCCATGACTGCCATGTGAGAGGTACGGGGATCGTTACCCCAGTTCTCCACCATTTGACATAAGGAAACTGGGGCAATGAGAGGCGGCTTATGTCATGGACTTCTATACTATTTATCATAACCAAAAAGTAACCCAAATATTTAAAAAGCACATCATATAACAATTAATCAATAAAGGCCAGCCAACTGAGAGGTGTATTCGGTGTCAATTGTAATTTGGAACACATTATTATAATTTGTTACTAAAACCTTACCTTATTTGCTGAGTCAAGCTGGGCCTGGCATGCAGATCTGACTGAACATCATAATATAACTCTGTCCTATATTGTTGTGTAATTTTCTATATATGGGAGCATCAAGCATCCCCTGTTATACAAGTCAGATCTCGCCCAGAGCAACTTACCACTTTGTCCATATCTACGTCATTGTTATTTTAATGAACTTTATGCTTGTGGCTCATGGCCATTCATGATTATATGAAGGGCACACTCCCAGTTTCTGGCATTGCAATAAGGACATGTTTATTTTGTAAGTCAATGTCAACATCATTCATCAATGTCATGTATTGCACAGTTAACATTTTAATAAAATAATTTGTAATTTTCAAAGTTCTTTTTGTTGCATATATGATATCCCCAAACTCCCGATATAAATTTGAGTTGTTATCCAGAAGATGCAACTCAAATGTATCCATCATATATTTCATATAGGTTCTCTTTTCTAAACCAAATTGAAATGTTCCCTAATTTAGAGTCCCCAGTTTTGCAAAAATCTATAGGCTTATCACCAAATAAAGTTAACATGTTTCCCATAATTATACAAATGTGTCATACTATCAATTTCCTCAATACATTTCAATCAACATCAATTAACATCAATTAATTTTCTTTTTGTTTTTTGCTTTTCCAATCAACAATTACAAATATAACAAATATGTTTCACTTATCAATAGTCTTTTAAAATGTTATTATATTTGGAAAGAAATAGGAATAAGCACTGCTTATAGGCAATTCAATCACCATCACAACACATCAGAGCATAATTAAGTCACCACAGAATATCAGAGTATAATAAAATCACCACATTATCATGTTTAATATAAACCAAGTTCACTCATTCATTGAATCTGCGGGTTTTTGTTAAAATTGTCCCTTGGTTCATAATGTAATATTCATCCTTGAGTCCATTATCCTTCAGTTCATGGGTGCTTCTTAGTAATGTTGCTTAGTAATGTTTCTCCACAGATCGAGCCTCCATCAAATTTCCAAGTCCCTATAAATCAGCTGTGATTATGTGGAACCGTGGATAATCATATAATTCGGGCCTTTATTAATTAAGCATGACCCTCATTATATTTTGGAGAAAGTAGCAGCAACTTCAATTGTTTATTTGGTGCTATTTGATGCCAACTTGTTTCACACGTGCCTCTTGTTGAAATTCAGTTGAATCGGTCCTCCATTTGTAAACAAGATGATCCTCTGTTGTCAAACTGTCAAGCCTTAAGGGTACTACTTTACGGTCTTCATACGGCATGGTCTGGCATGCGATTATAATGGACAGTTGATCTCTCACTGTTAGCATTTTGTCAAATCCTTTTCAATATTATAGGTTATTACAACTACAATTTAACAGGTTGTTGCTGACATCAATTTTTATCAGCGTACCGGGCAAAGTTAATGACAGGTTTGTTGTTATTTTTGTTTAATGATATAGATCTTATAATTTGAGGCTTTTTGAATAAAGAATTGATGTTTCTGATATTATTATATGACAGGTCTAATTCAGATATAATTAATCCCCTTACTTCTGGCTTCATCATTTTTAATTGATTATAACTGATGCCAGCGTTCTGAAATTACTGTTAAGAAACATCTAAAGGTCCAAAACTTCAAATTCTATGATAAATCAAGCGTGTGTAATTTATTCAGAGTGGAAAATGCTCTATATGATAAAAATGTATTTTATTGGTAGCTACATTTAAACTTTGCAAATTATTCAATTCCCTATATTCATCACCACTTATTTCTGTTAGCAGATTATCTTTCAAGCTGAGGTGTTTTATTTTTGATTTATTGAATAGGTTATACCAGTCATGATTATGCAAGGATTAATTAGTAAATTCTATTTGTACTACTGCATTAATCTTGTAATTTGAGTTAATGGTGGGTTGATTGTCTTTCGGTAAATGTATTGTGGATGAGAAAATGCTATGTCCCTGATTTGTTTTTAGTTTACTATTTGGCAAAGCAATACTGCTGTAATGGTTTTCAATTGAGATGCCAATATTATTGATTCTAAGAAATTGCATATTTTAATACTTTTTAGAAGTTTGTGGTTGTTGAAAGTATTTCGAGACAATTGTGTGATTGGACAAGGTTCAATAATTTCACGCTTGTTTGCTTTATTGGGTGTTCTGAAAGCTATTGTTTCTCATGAAACATATCTCACATTGGGAGCTTTGATGATAATTTTATACAGCTCTCCCTTTTCCTGAAGTATGTGGTCATTTATCATATTTAGATTCGGAATGTCTAATATGAGCTCCCTAATTCCGGAAAGATGTTGAAAGTCCTCTGCTTTAATTGATTGTGGGTAATATTAATTCTATTGCTCTGATATTGCCTATCTTCATGAAATCATCTCCATTTAATTGATTACCAATGTTATTGAGAGTTAGTTTTAGTCTATCAAGATCAACTATGTTCTGAAGGGTACATCAATGGATCTCTCACACCCCTGGCTTGGTCTTGATTTGATATGGTCAGCCTCTATCATTCTGTGTGATTTTTGCGTAAACCCATGGGATTTTCACACGACCGTGTGACATAAGTAAACTAACTTGTGGCGCAAATATTTTATCCTCTTTCTCATCTTCAAGGAGAGACCGATCAGTCAACTTACCACGTTTTCTTTCCGCCACCGTCCTAATATTGATCTTGATTCTCAATTGAATCTGCACACCTTGATATCTTTTTCTTGCAGACTGTAGTGGACAGTCACCTTGGATATGCTGGATTCGTATGTGTAAACGTAGCTAAGTTTATAATCAAGGGCATGGCTCACAACTATTTGCTCTTGGTCGGTTGATGTGGCTTGATGACCATATTTGAAAAGCCTACCTTGAAACCCAAAGTTTCTCCTTGACATCTACTCTGCTGGGTTGCTTCTAACTGCAGTGGCTAAATGTACACAACTTCCATTAAGAGGTTTCATTTTTTCGGTACACCAGCTTCTGGCCCTTATTAATATGCAACTATGTCAAGCCTCAACTTTGGCCTCAAGCTACATGTAAGTCAGGTCAGGTCACTTAAATTTTGGTGATGTGCCAGAATTTGTTATCCCTGGTTAAGTTTCCTTCATGTGGAAACTTTATTAAGGAAACAATTATATGCAGTGTCATGTTACAATTTCACAATAATGCAATTGTATTTGCTTCATTTGAATCAAAATAAAATAATATTAAATATTAAATTTGAATTACTCATTATTTATATGCAATGTTATTGTCCAACCTTTTATTGCTGGTTACACTCATTGGACAGCGTCCTTTCTTATTACAAGAAAGAATCGCATCATTGACCTGTTGGCCATCAGTGTTTGTTGCTGATGACCTATTCTGAATACACAACTGACACCAGTGACAAGATTGCCGTGACTGCCATGTGAGAGGTACGGGGATCGTTACCCCAGTTCTCCACCCTTTGACGTAAGGAAACTGGGGGAATGAGGGGCGGCTTATGCCATGGATCTCTATATTATCTATCCTTATCAAAATGTAACCCAAGTAACCAACAAACACAACATATAACAATTAATCAATATTGGTCAGCCAACTGAGAGGTTTGGAACACATTGATATAATTTGATACTAAAACCTTACCTTATGTGCTGAGTCAAGCTGGGTCTGGCATGCAGATCTGACTGAACATCATAGTATAACTCTGTCCTATATTGTTGTATTACTTTCTATATATGGGAGCGTCAGGCATCCCCTTTTATACTAGTCAGATCTGGCCCAGAGCAACTCACCACATTGTCCATATCTACGTCATTGTAATTTTAATGAACTTTATGCTTGTGGCTCATGGCCAATCATTATTATTTGAAGGACACACTCCCAGTTTCTGACATTGCAATAAGGACATGTTTATTTTGTAAGTCAATGTCAACATCATTCATCAATGTCATGTATTGCACAATTAACATTTAAAGAAAACAATTTGTAATGTTCAAAGTTCTCTTTGTTTCATATATGATATCCTTGATAATTGAAATGTTCCCTAATTTAGCGTCCCTAATTTTGCAAAAATCTATAGGCTTATCACCAAATAAAGTTAACATGTTTCCCATAATTATACAAATGTGTCATACTAACAATTTTCTCAATACATTTCAATCAACATCAATTAACATCAATTTATTTTCTTTTTGTTTTTTGCTATTCCAATCAACAATTACAAATATAACAAATATGTTTCACTTATCAATAGTCTTTTAAAATGTTATTATATTTGGAATAGGCGCTGCTTATAGGCAATTCAATCACCATCACAAAACATCAGAGCATAATTAAGTTACCACAGACTATCAGAGTATAATAAAATCACCACATTGTCAAGTTTAATATAATCCAAGTTCACTCAGTCATTGAATCCGCGGGTTCTTGTTAAAATTGTCCCATGGTTCATCCTTGAGTCCATCATCCTTCAATCCATGGGTTCTTCTTAGTAATGTTGCTTAGTATTGTTTTCTCCACAGATAGAGCCTCCATCAAATTTCCAAGTCCCTATAAATCAGCTGTGATTATGTGGAACCGTGGATAATCATATAATTCGGGCCTTCATTAATTAAGCATGACCCTCATTATATTTTGGAGAAAGTAGCAGCAACTTCAATTGTTTATTTGGTGCTATTTGATGCCAACTTGTTTCACACATGCCTCTTGTTGAAATTCAGTTGAATCTGTCTTCCATTTGTAAACAAGATGCTCCACTGTTGTCAAGCTATCAAGCCTTAAGGGTACTACTCTACGGTCTTCATACGGCATGGTCTGGCATTCGATTATAATGGACAGTTGATCTCTCTCTATTAGCATTTTGGTTAATCCTTCCACATATTGTATGTTATTACAACTATAATTTAACGGGTTGTTTCTGACATCAATTTTTATCAGCGTATTGGGCAAAGTTAATGGCAGGTTTGTTATGTTATTTTTGTTTAGTAGATCTTATAATTTGAGGCTTTTTGAATAAAGAACTGTTGTTTCTGATATTATTATATGATAGGTTTAATTCAGATATAATTAATCCCCTTACTTCTGGCTTTATCATTTTTAATTGATTATAACTGATGCCAGCATTCTGAAATTACTGTTAAGAAACATCGAAAGGTCCAAAACTTCAAATTTTGTGATAAATCAAGCGTGTGTAATTCATTCAGAGTGGAAAAAATCTCTAAATGATAGAAAATGTATTTTATTGGTAGCTAAATATAAACTTTGCAAATTATCCAATTTCCCATAAGCAAACAAGTGTGAAATTATTGAACTTTGTCCAGTCACACAATTGTCTCGAAATACTTTCAACAACCACAAACTAATTCATTTAAAACAAACACATTCCATCTAATTTTAAAACTCCAATGTAACCTTCAGGAAACTGTATTTTCATGTTTTAATCTTAACAATTTTGAACTTAATTTGAATACATATGTAAAAAGCGTACCTTGAAACCCAAAGTCTCTGCTTGACATCTACTCTGCTGGGCTGCTTCTTAATGCAGTGGCTGCATGTACACAACTTCCTCTAAGAGGTTTCATTTTATCGGTACATCAACTTCTGGCCCCTATTAATATGCAACTATGTCAAGCCTCAACTTTGGCCTCAAGCTAGGTCAGGTCAGGGCATTTCAATTTTGATGATTTTTGCCAGACCCTGTTTTCCTTGGTTGAGTTTTCCTCATGTAAAAACTTTATTAAAGAAACAATTATGTGCAATGTCATGTTACAATTTCCCTATGCAATTGTATTTATTTGTCTGAATCAAAATAAAATCATATTAAATATTAAATTTGAATTACTCATTATTTATATGTGACTCTAATTTTGTGGAATTTGGCTTTAGTACCAGTACCGAGAGCCAATCAGCTTTGGTCCTTTCTGGCAACCCTCCTTCCATCCCATAATTGGTATTTGGAATGTGGCGTGCTTCCCAGTTCAGCAAATATAATTCCGTTTGAATTAATGGCAAAGGACTGCTTTGTTGATATGACTTAATCAAAGTTAATGACATGACTCTTACTGAATTATTCAAAATTCATAAATCATGCGAAGTTTTATAATCCATCTTGTAATATACACGTCTGCATAAAGTGCATGTTTCTTTTCGTGCCCATTTGACATTTTGTACCATCTCACTGACATATATTGATACTTGGAATTGGCAATCATGGTTTTGTGTTTACAAGTAATCTACTGGTAATGATATTTCTTTTCTGAGTACGGTAGAACAGTTATTTCCAGGGTTTTTCCATATAGCCATGTATTTCATGAAAATGATCACCTGTTTTGTTAATTAATATTTTATAATAAACCCTCACTCCCGTAGTACGGTTTTAAACTGTTTAAACGATAATTTTGGGCAACGTTCTGGCTGTTATTCATTAATATTTCCCTGAAAGTAATTGAGCCAGGTTGTGGCCAAGGTAAATCTGATCTAGCTGTCAGTTGGTAGTTTTGATTATGTAAATGGTGCTTCCTAAGGAAGGCATGTTCGCAATCATCAGTTTCAAGGTCTATAATTAAATTATTTGAATTTCTGTCTCTTACAAGTATAGTACTACAAATCTTGCACGTGTGCATTTTCCTTTCAAGGATTCCTACATAGCAAGACCTGCAGATAGTCATATTACAACAAGGCATTAATTCGATGCTATCTAGTCGTCTGGTTATAGGCAATAATCGTTTTAGATCCAACTCACAATGTATGCACATTGTTACCTCGTGACATTCCCAGAATTTACAATGGGTTGCAGAAGTATACACCCCCTTGGAGTGGTCTTTCATTTCCTGACATATCTTTCTTCTGAAAACAACCATCATTCTCATGTCGCTACATGGTCATACTGACCTCTCTTACAACCTATATACACCATAAAATGCTGGATGGAAAGTCATGGTAAAGTAGAAAAAATTAAATCAGTGAAAATGGGTGTTGCAAAAGTATACACTGACATTGTGACCTGTTGGGATGCTATTTCCTCGAGAAGCCCCCAAACAGCAAGAAATTTGGTGGACAGGCAGGGACACACCCTGATACAACCTAGAAAAAGTTTTGGTTCTATATCTGGAATAGAAATGAAAATAGGTATGGTCACATAAATTGGTGATGATGCTTAGTTTTGGCACTCTCCCATTTGATGTCTTGTGTCTTAAAAGTTTCTGTTTTCAATAAAACCATTTATTGTGCATGGTTCTAACAGTTGGTGCAATTTGACAATGCTCAATGGAGTTTCAGTGATATTTTAGTTGTTTTCCAATGATGTGACAAAATATGAAAATTATCCAAAAATTTTACCGTTTGTATTTTCCACTTCTATTGCAGATATTGAACCGAAACTTTTTCTAGATTGTATCAGGGTGCGTCCCTACCTGTCCACCTAATTTCTTGCTTTTTGGGGGTTTCTCAAGGAAGTAGCTTCCCAACACCTTCTGTCAGGTCACAATGTCAGTTCATTCTGACACTGCTATGGGGGAGTCTTATGTGTAATTAGGGCTCAAAAATATTTTTGTTTACCCACTCAAGTTCTGAACTTCTCAAACTCAGCTTATCAACATCATAACATAATGATTCATTTTTTTATTGAATTTTTAAATTTTTTATTGCAGTACGTGGATTTTGTGATATTTTCCATCCACTAAAGTTACACAAATAAGGTAAAACAATCCAAAATGTTAAAAACCAATCAGAGATCAATGTTTTATACCATAATTTTACTTCTCTGGGTCAAAACAACACGGTTATCAATAAAGAACATCACAACTTACAAGGGGGGTGTATACTTTTGCAACACCCGTTGTCACTGATTTAATTTTTTCTACTTTACCATGACTTTCCATCCAGCATTTTATGGTGTATATAGGTTGTAAGAGAGGCCAGCATGACCATGTAGCAATATGGAAATGATGGTTGTTTTCAGAAGAAAGATATGTCAGGAAATGAAAGACCACTCCAGGGGGTGTATACTTCTGCAACCCACTGTATTCCAATCCGTATCTAGTTGTTGTATACTTGATAGTAACCTGTCTAAATCCAATTTAATGTTGTTTATTAAAAAAGAATACAAAAAACACAGGGTACGCCTGTAATAACTCTGTATCACTGAATTTGTTAAAAAAGGTGAGCATCACGGCATGGTTGAAATTGAAACCAAAGTGTTCAACCACTTTTGCAAAACAACTGCATATTTCCTGTGTATCCTAACCCATCTATATAAAGTGATAATAATTGGATTCATCCAATGCAAATCAATGCAGTGATACATTTGTACGGTCTGTATCCAAACATTCCCGATTAATTTGAAAGCGCAAGAAGCAATTTATGACTAACATCTTCATCGATTATTTTGAGAAGTGGCTTGGATATTTAAAAATTAAAGTAGCCCGAGTTCCTTTATAACCTTCTTCTCATCTGGTGTCAGCTTCTTTGTCATCTTCTTGTTGAGTTTTCCTGAAATATGAAAATGCTCCACCTATTTTGTTGTTGGGTTTAGTGGACATTCAAATTTGCAGTTGTGCATATATGATGGAACACAGACAATTCATTCAAGATATTGTTGCAGACACAATTCTAATAATTATGTTGGCTTAAATGGAGCCACTCAAGCAACTGGCCTTGTGGTAGGCTTTTTGCCTATTTTAATTCATAAAATATATTGCAATTCCGCCAGCTGAAATTTATGAATTTCAGATTTTCTTACATAAAGAAGATCAATTGCTTGCATTGTGTCAAATTTTAATCTTTGGCTTAAAAAGGCTATTATTCTAGGTAAAATAAGGTGCTCCATTCGGAGTGTTCTTAGAATTCCCAAGAAGATTTCAGCTGTTTTATCTATGTTGATTATTGAATTATCTAAAATTTTGACTAGAAGATCAGTTGAATCAAGCCTGTCACAAAGTGTTGCTATTTGGCCAGATTTCATAGTGTTAAATTCCGCTGGTAATTCTTCTTCATCGTTTAATGTAATGTATTTCATTATTTCTTCGGGTTCTAGGGTCATGTTGTCCGGGATAACACATTTTTGATGCTTTACATATATGATCTTGGACAATTTCTAATTGGTAACTGAAACCTGCATTCATGATCTGAAACAGACCGCAATTCAGATTTTGTAAGTTTCTGAAGAGGAAGAGTTACCCAAAAATCTTTAATAATTCTGGTGGTCTTTCTTGTTGAGATTGTCTGTGTCACTTTCCCATGTAGACCATATGAACTTACCATCCTTGGAATTTTCCATTTCGCCTGTTAAAAATAAAATGACACTTAGTATTAATACATGAAACTTTAATTGGTGGTCTGATTCATTCTATTCGTTTCTTACTTTCCTTCTTTAATGATAAGGCTTTTTTCAGCTTTAGTGTTAATTCTTGTATCTCGTTTGCATTATTTTGATAGCTTATGGATTCCAAACTCGTTGGGTTGAACGTTCGATAAGTATGTGTGCGACATTGTCTTGGTCTATTAAGATCGTTGACAAGAGTGTATCAGATAGATCAATTTCTCTAATTTTCCTTGCCATTCTCCAGCTGACATGCAATTCTCTTGATAAAACTATTTTAAGATTTTTCACAAGTAATGATGATCTATCTGCCTCCCAATCAACATGCATTGTAAGTGATAACCAGTTTCCTGTGGTGCTGATGATTTCAATATTAAGGTAGTTTTCAAATCTTATAGAAACTGGCCAATAACCGACATGATGTTTGACATACAAAATCTAACTTACATTAATTGCTGTTACTCTTAATTTGGGGATCGGGGAGGCACCCTTATGCCTTTGGGATCATTGATTGTATTTCAATCATTTTGACTACTATGATAACTAAAGTGATATGTAAAACAAACAAACTGATTTAATTTTAATATTCAAATGTAACAATTAGGAAACTGATCTTATAGCCACGGGCCCAAGGCATTCTATTAATTTAATCTAATTAATCTTAATTATAAAATTCCTGCCTGAGTCTGATGTCTCTGTTGGCACCCAACTTGATGGCCTTGCATCTTGCCTGTTGGTTCTATGGCTCGGAGTAGTTGACTGCTCTAAGGCATTAAATTTGCCAACTTAACAACTCCTGGCCCCAATTGACATGTATTTCTGCCACCATTAACATCAGCCTTAAACTAGGTTACAAGGTAGGGTCAATTTCTGATTTTGCCAAAACTTGCTAACCTTGGCCAGTCACCCTCATGCAAATAAAAACTGATTTTTTTTTTTATTATTTAAGACAGTAACATTTACAAACATCCATGCTTGCTTTGTTTAATACAATAGCATACATTTTGTGAATTAAAGTTTTTTAATATTCCTATGTGAAAAATGGTATCATTATTCCCTCTTAATGTGTTTTGAATAAACGGTAGTTTTTCCGGGATTTTTCAATATTTTTGCAATTTGTATTTCTGGGACAATATTCTCAAGTCTGTAAATTAGTCTTTTTATGATAGATAATTGATCTCATTCAGTTAGGATCTTGGTTAACTCTTCTACATATCGGATGTTCGCTCAACTACAATTTAGTGGGGCTGCCTCTCACATTGACTTTTATCAAAGTATTTGGCAAATTTATTGGCAAACTGGTGATGTTGTTTTTAATCAAAAATACACATCTTGTGATTTGAGGCTCTTTAAATAGAGTATTAATATTTCTGATCTTATCGTTTGACAATTCTAATATAGATATTATCTGCCCATAAATTTGGGCTTTACACTATTTAATCGATTGTGACTAACCTCCAACATTCTGAAATTGCTGTTGGCAAACATGGATCGGTTCTCCACCATTCGACATAATAATTTTGCATGTGGATTCAGTAACTTCTTTATTATGAATTGTAGCAATATTACTATTGCTGTGAATATTTTTGGGTTTGATATTTTGTTGAACTTTCTGATATCAGTTTGCCTAATCATTTGTTCATGACTTATGGCCTGAGTTCTGCTCATTGGCTTGGCCACTTGGTCATTTGGTTGCTGACTAACTTAAGAACTTGAGCAGGAATTAGTAGTTAAGACTGTATTGATTATCTGTCTTAATCTGATAATTTAACAATTAACAATTATGCGATACCCAAGAACTACCTACCACCTGATAATATATGTTGGCCATTGACCCTTACACCTATCATAAATAGACTCTCTCTAATATTTAGAATGTACTTTGTGTAATAATGAAATGGGTTTCACCTCAGCAATAACTGGATCTGTTGTCCTCACTCCTTTCCCAATAATTTCCTGCAGTTCCTATATCTCGATGTACAGCTGCTGGAATTTTAACTTGCTGTAAGAAATGTCTCACAGGAAATAGTTTCGAATGAAGTTGTTCCTCGAAATCCTTGTCACTCTAGTTGACTTGTTTGCAATGGAAGAGGCTGGTTTGACTAAACCAGAAATGAAGGGGTCTTTGGAAGAATTTACTGGTAAAATACAAAGTAAAAAAACCAGAGGTTTCATAAATGCACCTTTTGGGATAACTTTTGCAGCAAATCGAAAATTATTTTTGGGATTAGAAATTTATGTAAAACTGCAAATGTAAAACTGAGCTGGCCCAACTTTTAACTTTGCCAAAGTTCCTTCCCCGGTCGAGGAAATTTTACGAGAAATCTTCAAAAGTCAAGACGTAGTACATGTAATTAGAAGGGTGTGAAGATTATATGCCTCTTATCCGGCACACTGATCGGCAGACGGAAGTGCTAATAGAACAAATTCTTCTGAGATTACTGTATAAATCCAACAGAAGAAAGGACAAATGAAAAAATATGTAGATCAGAACAAAAAGAGCCCAAGGGCACTAGGGTGGTCCACATTTCAATGGGAAAAATTAAATCTCCTAAAACCCCCAATTTGAAAGCGGAAATTGATGACCACATAAGTAAAACAAACACATGCAAAATTTCAGCCAAATAGGTTAATATTTAGAGGTGGCACAAAGCCCTCGAAGTTTATAATGCAATTCCTCATTCGCGCAACTGAAAATATGGTCAATTTTCCACATCTTTCCTAGAAGTGAATAGTTTTTCCTGATTTTTCAGTGTATAATAAAATTGGCATGGCAAAGTAATATCTGGAGGTTATCTTTTATTTATTATTCATAGTAAGGGAAATATTTGCCTGTTTTTATGAAAAAAAGCTTGATAATTAACATATGTAATATCTATGCTGACCTGCTACGAAACATTATAAGTCAAAAAGAATATCAGGACTGAATTGGGCATCCTGGACATAATTAAAAAAAGGTCACTCAATCAAAATAATAGGCGGTTACAGCAAGATTTGCAAATACCAATGATTTTGTGGTCTGCCGATGGGAAATCGCATGTTAAACTTCAATGGCTTTGTGCCACTTCTAAATATTAATTGATTTTGCTGAAATTTTTACTCTATACCTTCTATCCATATAAGATTAGAATGCAAGATTCAAATCAGAGAAATTCTGAAGAAAGTGTTTTTAGACCACCCTAAAGGGCACTACTGCTGACTCTGAGTCAGAATTCGATATGATGTTTAATATGTAACACTGGAACTCCATCTATCAAAGGACACTGGGAGGAGTGCTGCATTGTAGGGGAGAGGGGGGCTGGTTGGCACAAACAGGGCATTTAGGTGTCCGGAACAAAAGCAATTCGGGATTTGAATTTTGTTCTTATGTCAATTCGAAGTCCTATCCCCAGCCTACATTATCAGTAGCTCACTGAGCCTGTATTATTATTTGCCCAGGAGATATCGCAGCTCAAAAATTCTGGGCCAACGTACCTCCATGGGGCAGGTTGGCACATAAGGGGGGCTGGTTGGCACAAGAGACACCAGGAAATCAAACAATGTGAAATGAAACTTTTTGTATTTTTAACATGTTCTATGCACAAAATAGATCAAATTAATACAGTGTGCACATTCTTACCGTAAGGCCTGTCCTGTATGCTCAACAATCCTCAGTTATCGTCTTTAGGCTAACAAATCTCAAAACAGCACTACAGCATGGTACTCAGGAAAAGTTAAGTATTATACAGTTCGTACAACTTACAATATCATTCAATTCAATTATTCAATAACTTATAGGTTTGATTTAAGTTGCATTCACTTAACACAGTGTGCCAACCTGCCCGAATGCCTGTGCCAACCTGCCCCGCCTGTCATTTTTTAATGATTTTCAATTTCAAGAAAAACTAAGAAAATCATCCAGGTGAGACATAGCACCCTTAAAGTCAACATATTTACAAAGCTCATCAATAATTAATGAACCAGGTGAGACCATCAGTTATTTATGCACACCTTTTTCCGTTTTATCGAAAAACGGCTTTTGGAGTCTTTAAGCAAGTGAAAGTGCTCCACAGCCAACATGAGTAAGCCGACACCCAAGATGTTTGATTCTCCTGAAGGATCTTATCATGTATATGAAATGTGGCAAAAACACATTTCTGTGCTACACTTCAGCTTCGCACAAATAAGGGTGTGCCAAACCAGCCCCTGTGCCAACCAGCCCTACTCTTTCAAGAATTCCGACTAAAGCCTTTGTGCGACTTATTAAAATTCTTTTCAGCAGGTAAAAATTGTTAAGAATGCACATTTTGGCCATAGAGAGGACCTAATTCGAGTCTTTCTGGATATGTCGTCCTTATTCTGGTCCAATAATCTGCTGCAGTTCCTTTACTATATAGTTATGCCAAGGGTGGGTACCTATAAAATAACAAACGTGGTACCCAACACCAAAAACCAAAGGGTTTATCTGCGACTTCAAAGCCAAGTCACAAAAAATATTTTATCTTCTTTTTTTAATAAATAGGTATGGACATGTGATAGTCATATATAATATCCTGCAATTGCGAGTGAACACCATGAGAAAACCATTGAGTTCACACCATTGAGTTCATCCTTCGGACTCGTGTTAATTCAGAGCAGACCTGACACTCATGATGTTCATAGCTGTGAACTACACTGTCATGGGGTTTTATTATATAACCACCTGACTACTAAATATATATATGAAGACTGGCACTTTGCTGTCACTTTGCATGGTAAATAGTCAAGGTCCAATTACTTTCACCCTTGGCTGATTTTTAGGTTTTACCGTGGACACAGAAGCAAAGATAAACACGTGCACATACATTTTGGACATTTCTTGTGTTTAGTTGTATAAGTGGTCATGGATTTTACTAAATTTGTCTTAGTTATTTTCTGCTGTGTCTTTGCTGTAGATATCTGCAATGGGCAGGTAGTTGGTTTTGGAAAATGTGTGAGGCCAAAAGTGCAACCAAACTTTGATGCAACTAGGGTGAGTGCCAACATTTAAAAAAATTGCTTGTTTTTCATAAGCTTTATGTTTATTAGCAGATCATACTATTATTGTTAGGTTGATTCACAGAACCAAGTGCAAAATCAGTTTTTATGACACCAATATGACTGACATTGCGCCAGGACACATCCGAGTGAAATGTAAATAATCAAGGTGTCAAAAAAAATTATTGCACTAGGCATCGTATAACAAATGTTATGCAATGTGCCTTACATAATAATCATAAACTTTTTTTAAATCTAAAATAAGAATGTGATGCTTGGAAGTTAAGTTGTATTTCTTTGGACCAAGATGTTATCAAGTCACCCTCCTCTAAAACACCAATAATTTAACTCTCACATATTTCACAAGTTATTTAAAACTCTTTTTTCTTCTTAATTATATGTAAGACCTCTAAGATAACAATGTGACAAAGTTAGGCAAAATGTGAATTTTTGGCCGTTTTATCTTGTATCTTTAAAGGTATAGTAAGTCCGCCGATTCTATGTAAAATTCAACTTGTAGTTATAGATCATAAATTGGCAGATTTTAAATATACTATACACTTCCAATCAAAAGAATAGCATGTTTTCCATAATTAAGTGCAGAAATGTAAACAAAACAGAGCTTTTTCACGGCATGAAAAACTGCTTGTTTACATTTTTCAAGGAAATGAACTTCACATATTGCCATTAGAATAGCAATCAGGTAAATCTATAAACTGGAATGTGTTAAATATGACTGAAATCTATCCATTGACAGTCTATTAAATATGCGGACTTACTACCTTTAAGTCATTATTATCCATCCAATAACTGCAATGTACATCCTTCCAATTTGCTTCATCAACTCAGAGCATGCATGTCATGCTATTCTTGCTGGTTGTGGATCATACTTGCATTTGGAAATTCACAGTTTAAGATTTCTTATTTAAAATGTAAAATTTTCACAGTAAAGAATGTCTCTGCTTCCGTTTATAACACAGTTGTGGATCCAGACAGGGTAGTGTAGCGGGCAGCCGGAGTGTCATTTCAATATACACTGGCCGGCGTTAGTATCGTGTTAGCATTTATGAGCCCGCCTTGCTCCACATTTTCTTCAAAATGTCATTTCAATCTCAAGGGTCTTGGGGGGCCCCCTCCATAGCCCCCCCCTCTGGATATGCCACTGTAACACTGTTGGAAAAATGGAATAACGACCATCTCTAGCTGCCTCAGAACTGGGCAAATAAAAGGGATATCAGCTTATCAGTTTCTACATACGCCATCCTGAAAATCAAAAGTCTGCCACGAAGTTCAGCAAAGCATGATTGCTTGGTCGGAAATAATTTAAACAAGCGATTGGACATTTAATGCACGTCTTTTGTGAATCTGTTTCACACAGCGGGTCGGTCAGTGCTGCATCTCATTTTCAAAAGATATATTTAATTTTTTTTTTTAATCGACTTTCATTTCCATAAATTCCATTGCCAATACTCAGGAATAGGGAAAGGCTTGGCCTTTTATTAGTCAAAGACTTTCCAATTGATACAATGACATGTCAATGTTTTTTTAGTCAAGGCTGGTGATTGCATTTTGCGTAACATGGGTACATATGATTTATGTTACTTTTTTCACTTTTTCAGTCAACCTTGTATAATTTCATGGGAAAGTCTTTGAAATGTCATATAATTTGAACTTTCGTTATTTTGTAATATTTTAGAACAATTTTATGTAAGTTATATATCTATGACTGTGCAGTATTTTTCTTTTTTTACAAAGGGGTCTTAATTGCTGTTGCAAAAAATAATTCTCAGTCAAAGTAGGCAATAGAAGGGTCCATTTTTTTCTGACTTCATTCAGACAGAAGGTATTATACTTTTTAAGACCTGTGGCCTGTATTTGGGGTTTCCAGTCCTGATAATTTTTAAAAAACCAAAATGTCATAACAGTCTACAACATATCGGAATTGCGCTTGCGATTTGTTTTATCTTAGACCTCTTTCACAAAATAAGAATATTGAATAAGAAAACAACATTATGAGATATTATTTTGTCATTCAGAATTTACCATGACACAAACACAATAAAAGTGAACGTCAGTTTTACAAACCATTTGCGAATGCAGAACATGTGAACAATTTTGAATAGCTTGACAAGTCTTATTTGTTGGCCATTGTTTCCAGTGATATACGGTTTGGTTCTACAACAGAAATTCCACAGGGGGTATTCCTGATTGAAGACTGTTGGACGCCAAAATCAACTGATTCCCGTTCGTGGGATCTCCTGAATGTCCTTTGCGAGAAGTCTCTCTGAATTTCTTGTAGACGACGTCTGGATTTCCTCTTGATTCCGAAACACAAGAATAAGTACAGACCTTGGAAACAATTGAACAAAACAAATGCATACCAGAGAAATGACAAGGAGTTGATATTAGCCAGGAACCCAAACGTCCAAGTAAAGCCCATGAGGAAGAATAGGCGGATGGCGACCGGAGCGAGACGTTGTTGTTGGTTCTTCCGGATGTTAGGATTGCTGGACCTGATTCGATGCAACATGACTCCGAAGATGAACAGGTTGATCGCCATGCACAGTCCGATTGGCAGAATGAAGGCATACCGCAGAACGACAGATGTCTCAAGCCAGCACGAATGAGGTTGCACATATGGTCTCCCTGATGCGATACTCACTGAAACGGACGTTGCCACTATCAAAGCAGGAAGAGCCAAGGCGGCAAGTATCAATGGTCTTCCTGGGGATTTCATGTCCTGCAAACTTTGGAGATTATGACAGATCCAAATGCAAAATGCAGTCACTTGATTGAAGTTGCAGAGCCATGCAAAGTGCTGGATGACTGTTAAAGTCATGCACAGCCACTGGGGCAATGCATCAGCAGCAAAGAAAGTATTGGAAAGAAGCAGTGCTTGGGCTGAAAGTAAGGAGACACTGATTGCTATCATGAACTTGGTGGTGGGGTTCTCCCTTTGATGACAGATGTTGTTCACAATTAAAGCGCTCAATGTTAGAATTGACAAAATCAGACCGATCCCAGTCAAAGCAGAAAGAAACTTCGTACTGAGTGATGTCACTTTATTCGTAGCACAAAGGATTAAGCTCTTGTTAGACTTCTTGTGAAGTTCCTGCTCTTCTACATCTACTGTCATATTGTGAAGGAGGCTGTCGTCTGTAATTTCTGTTGATTCATTACACCAATTGTCATAAGCCAAACATGACTCGAGAAACACAACTGGTGTTTTCTTTGTACTCATATGTAATGTCGCTGCAAAGGAATTATTAATATCGTAAGTATATTGTCCATTCGCAGATTTATATTCATAGAAGCTCTGTTGTACATTCTCATCAATGTGTGGCTCACCAAGCAAACAGGTGGTCTTTGTAGACATAGAATATTTTGAATGAATAAGATATTCCATTCCATGTGAAGCTAGTACCCCTATTAAGCCATTGGCTACTTTTTGGATGTTGTAGGTACATACATGCAAACTTATCACTATGAAGGCATCCTTGTCAAGTAAAGACCTCAATTTGATGTTTTCTTTGCACACATCCCTCAAGCACCAAAATTCAGAATCGAGGAAGGAATAAGAGACATCGAGATCGACAAGTACATCTTCTATCACATCAATTACTGTTTCAATTCCACCATGTGATTCAGGTAGGTCAGAGTCATGTACATTGTTGACGGTATACATGAAGTGAGTATTTCCCTCAGCGCAAGAGTTGTTCGGGTTTCTCATCATCTCATAGTTCTGCAAAACAATCCTGCCAATATCTCTTCGAGGTGAATTGGCCACATTTAAATCAAGGAGACTTTTGAACTGCAGGTGTACGGATCGTCCGATGAAACGTTGAGTGTCACCAAGAAATGCTGATGCATTACATGTGTTATTCAATGTAGCAAATTCAATATCTTCACAATAAGAGCAAAACATGTTTGCAAGATATGTTTCAAAGGTTGACTCAAACTCTGAAACAGTGAAATATTGTTCACCAACATATGCACTGCATGCATGTTTGATATCCAAGTCGGGACTGGGACAGTGCGTCCTTGCGTCATTCCCTGTACAAAAAAGGAGATCCATGTGATCGGTTGGTTCAAATACCAGATCGCACCAGTCTTGAATTAGTTTCTCTATGGGTTCTTTCAATTTCAAGGTTCTCAGCACGACTGCCCTTTCCTCCACCTGGGGCATGCATGAGGCAAAATACGGTTGTAAATTGTATTTATAGAATCCGTGGCATAAAGCGCAATACTTATTGAAAAACAAATGACCGTTAACTTCAACCAAATGAGGACGACCAGAACGGCAAGGAATTTCAAGATGGCTGCCAATGGGACAGTTCGCAATCAACAATATCTTTGTGTTATAAAAGCTAAATGCCTGATCGGTTGAATTTGCCACTGAAATCTCTCTACATTGGTAATACATGATCATTGAGTCCCTGGATCGCAGTAAATCGTGCATGTCATAGATGTTATCAGGCATTTCCGTCTTGTTTTTGCAGTGATATTCATAATCAATACAACAGTCCGATTTGATATAACATTTCTCATCACACCAGCATATTTCATCTATATTTAATCTGTCAAGTCCACACCTTCCTTTACAAGATGTCCAATTACAGGTCATTAAGTCAGGAAGGGATTCTAACATGAGTGCTAATGCACTTTCATACTGCTGAGAAAAGTTGTACGCAACCAGATTTTTGAACTGAGAGGCATTGTTGAACTTAGAGGCATTTTTGAGCTGAGAGGCATTGCTGAACTGAGAGGCATTGTTGAACTGTGAGGCATTGTTGAACCCAGACGCGAAATTAAAATAAGAGTCTTTCTGCAACTTTGATATACCTGAATAATGGTCCGGGTGATTTGAAATCTCCAAATTTGACAATTCAGGCCTTTCCGTGGAAGTTGTCTGCTCAGAATTGAATGTTCCAGTGAATTCTTCAGATTCTTCAGAACAATTTGTTGTATTTCTCACAGTAAGAGATACAATGTTTGGCGGCATCCGGTTGCTGAATGAACTCCGGTTTTGACAATTGATTTCGTGGAATATGATCATCCATATTAAGAAGAAGGTCTTGCGTTGTATTGTCTTCATCATAAGTTAGTACAGTATTGTCAAGTATTGTAATTGCTTTTACTATTTGGCAGAAAGTTGTAGATTTCCAAATAATGTGTTGTCCCTGTGTGGATGTCCACAAGAAAATAATTTAAAATGTACCGCTCACAAAGTATTATAGAACAAAACCAATCTGCAGCTATAATGAAAAAAGTATCCTGAATGTTTCATTGCTGAGCAGTAAATAATACTTCTTTTGCCGTTAAGGGCGGATATAGTAAAAATTGTGCATGTATCAAGTAAAAAGGCAGAATATGATCCCTTGTCATCATATTTCAATCAGCGCAAAAAAAATTGTGCAGATTACTGTTTGAATTGAAAAGACATTCATTGATGCACATTTCAGAGCGTGAAGTTTCAAATTCAGAATTTAATCATTAAAGAGGTCACATCCTGTGTGTGTTTGATTCATTTACCCAAAAGGCTTGTGATATCCGATCCGCAATTTGCAATCTGGCACCTCTCTCAGAGTTGTATTGTCAAAGATATTTGACAAATATAAGTGACAAATCCCTTTTTTTAATATGGAGAGGAAGATATACAAACAAGTGTTATGTTACTTTTTCCTCAGTTGGTTAGTGCCTTAATGGGCCTCAAATGAAAGGAAAATATGATTTTACACAATTCTCACTATTCAGATAAAGGCTTTTTAATGCAAAATATAGCAAAACTTCAACCTCAATGAGCCACCTCTAAATATTAATCAATTTGGCTTAAATTGTGCACACTTCTTCCACATGGCCAAAGGAAAAAAGTTAGGGGGTACCATCAGTGAAATTAAGACATATATTTTTTTGGACCTCCCTAGTATACATGTTTTTGTCTTTGTCTTTGTTTATGTCTTTGTTTATGTCTTTGTCTCTCTTTATGTCTGTTTTTGTCTGTGTCTCTTTTTTTTGTCTCTCTTCATATTTCTGTTTCCATTTCTTTCTTTGACTCTGTTACTGTATATAATTATGTTCTTTTCTATTACTGTCACTGCCCTGCCATTTCCCTGGTCCTGTCCCATCCTCCCACCTTTATTAGCCTACTGAGTTCATATTTACAGGACATAAAGCCCCAATCACTGATCCTATTCCTTGCCTCTGTTTCTTTTCTCTTTCGTCTGCATCTTGTTTTCTATGTTCCTGTTATATATTCTGTCTGCTTCTGTTTGATATAGATACATAGATGTTTTTGGTTTTTTTTTCAGTATCTTGGTCGGTGGTATGAGGTCCAGAGCTACACTCCCATCTATTTCCAGCTGAATAATGTCTGCGTCTTTGTCGACTACTCCGACTTGGGAGATGGGATTGTTGGTGTTTTTAACAGAGGTGTTGAACCAAGGTAAGTATATTTTTCAAGCAGATCACAGGCAGGAGCCTAAAATAGTCTATAGAGTCTTATTTGTCTCTGGAGTCTTGCTTGTCACAAGACTAGAATCTTAGGTGTCATTAGGTATAACTACAGACATTTAAGACAATTCTTTATTTACAATTCCCCATTCAGGTTCTGGCCTGTGAACAGATCAATGCACAATTTAAATTGACTGACCTCTGACCTGTTTTTAATTTTACCTTTATTCTCTTTAATCTAAATTTCCTGACAAATTGAAAACTTTGAAAATTTATATACCGGGGCACATGATAGCCGGACTCGAATTTAAATTCTGCCAATTACTACAATTTCAAGGAACATAATATTATAACCGAAACTTTGAAAATGTGCAGTTCACTTTTTTTTTTAAGTGAAGAAAATTATTTATGTAGTTTCGTGATTTTTTAACACTTCTCAGAGTTGCAAGAAAAAATCCGAGGAAGAATAATGCATTGCATTACAAACCTACACTCTTAGCAAAAAGGTTTAATATGGAACCTTTGAAGGTTCTATAAGCTGGTATGGATACGAAACCCTAAAATGTTCATTGTTCAACTTTTTAAAAAGGTTCCAACAGCAAACAAAAACAAAACTTAGATAGTCCAGCTGCACCAAACTCCCACAATGGAAACCCTTTCTCTCAAGTTGGGAGCCTACCCAGCAAACACAAACGGTTTTTCAACGGTTTTATAGCGGTCGGTGCTCAAACCGTTATTTGATAACGTTTTTTTAACCATATTTCAATGTTATTGAAAAACGTGTTATTCCAACCGTTAAAGTTTAACATATTTTTAACATTTAATGAAAATGTTGAGAATACGTTACCTGAAAATATGTTTCTGTAATGCATAAAATACATTATTCTGACATTATGAATGTTGGTAAAGTTTTAATGTCGATTTAACATCTGACTTTAGCATTGAAAAAATGTTTCCAGAAAATGTTAGAAATATGTTTTTTGAAAACGTATTTCTGTAACGTGGAAAATACGTTTAATGAAAATGTTGAAAATATGTTACCTGAAATAAGTTTCTGTAATGCATAGAATACATTATTCTGACATTATGAATGTTGGTAAAGTTTTAATGTCGATTTAACGTCTGACTTTAGCATTGAAAAAAAGTTTCAAGAAAATGTTAGAAATATGTTTTTTGAAAACGTATTTCTTTAACGTGGAAAAAACATTTAATGAAAATGTTGAAAATATGTTACCTGAAAATGAGTTTCTGTAATGCATAGAATACATTATTCTGACATTATGAATGTTGGTAAAGTTTTAATGTCGATTTAACATCTGACTTTAGCATTGAAAAAATGTTTCCAGAAAATGTTAGAAATATGTTTTTTGAAAACGTATTTCTGTAACGTGGAAAAAACGTTTAATCAAAATGTTGAAAATATGTTACCTGAAAATATGTTTCTGTAATGCATAGAATACATTATTCTGACATTATGAATGTTGGTAAAGTTTTAATGTCGATTTAACGTCTGACTTTAGCATTGAAAAAAAGTTTCAAGAAAATGATAGAAATATGTTTTTTGAAAACGTATTTCTTTAACGTTGAAAAAACATTTAATGAAAATGTTGAAAATATGTTACCTGAAAATGAGTTTCTGTAATGCATAGAATACATTATTCTGACATTATGAATGTTGGTAAAGTTTTAATGTCAATTTAACATCTGACTATAGCATTGAAAAAATGTTTCAAGAAAATGTTAGAAATATGTTTTCTGAAAACGTATTTCTTTAACGTGGAAAAAACATTTAATGAAAATGTTGAAAATAAGTTGCCTGAAAACAAGTTTGTATAATGCATAAAATGCGTTATTCTGACATGGAAAAAACATTATTCCTATGTCTTGAAAATATGTAAAACAATTAATGAAACTTGTTCATTTGACAATATGGTCACAGAAACATGTTTCCAAGACTGTTTCAGAACATATATTGAAAAGTGTCTTTAAAGCATTA
This sequence comes from Platynereis dumerilii, assembly GCA_026936325.1. NCBI lineage: Eukaryota > Metazoa > Annelida > Polychaeta > Phyllodocida > Nereididae > Platynereis > Platynereis dumerilii. Next base: position 6,819,581 of record JAPTHN010000003.1, on the reverse strand, counting down.
TAAAAGATCAATTTGAAAACATTTGAAAAAAACGTTTTTCAACAGAATTTTGAAACTGAACGACAATGTTAAACTTTTAACTTCATTGTTTAATGTTTCTAATATGTATAATGAAAACGTTAAAAATACGTTATTTGAAAACGTTTTTCTGCAACATGGAAAATACATTATTCTTACGTTGGAAATATGTGGAAAGCAAACGTGTTTGGTTGAAGACCCTGCATGAGGTCATTGAGGTATTGAGGTAGTCATAACATAAAGTTTTTAAATCAAAAGCATAGACTCAGAAATGTCTGAGCATGTCATGCTTTTCCTGTGTTACTCTGTGTTACATGATGACATATTCAACTAGAACGGGCGCTCGGAGAGCACATAGCTTCGCTGTCCATTTAAAAGTGTACTTCGACTTGCTAGATGCCACACAAAAGTAGTTGGTTAAGACTTAGGCCAATTTGCCAGTGTCACGATCCTAGTGGCGACACCTACCACTAACTGGTGGCGACACCTGGCGAAAAATCACCTCCCGGGAAAAAAACAACAACACAGAGCATGCACGGTACGGGATGGTTCTTGCAGTATCTTGGTTTGGCTATAAAGGAGTAACAATTAGTGATGAGAATTTAATCAGGTAAGGTGGGATGAGGAAAAAAAAAACATCATGCCAAAGGACAGCTTAATATGAATTGTAGTTTTTGCAGGAAGCAACTCACATACACACTAACGCACATGCTGGAGTGCCAGGCTCCACAATAGCTTCTGAGCGAAGCTAAATATATACTGAGTCAGTCGAGTTGTGTTTCTTTCCACTTGCATGTAAAAATGTATGTCGTTATCAATCATCAACTATTTTACCTACAAAAAAATGGTTCACACTTTTGGAATCCACAGATGATATACTCGATTATGGGTTATGTTAAAATTGTGTTCCTCAAAATTTGTAGACTTTAGACCCTCTCAACACAAAAAAGTCACACACAAAATCGGGAAAATGATGTTTTTCAGCCACTTAATGCTTTATTCTGATGAACAACAACTAGAACAGGAACCTACTGTCCACTTAGCCCATTGATATGCGCATCTTTTGCCCCAAATATCATCTTCCTATCTGCCTCCGTTGCTGCGCAATGAATTTTTTACTAAAATTGAAAAACACAACATTTTGTCACTTGAGGCTGCAGCAGCGCTGAAAATATGGTGTTTCCTCTCAGGTCCGTCCAATCTTTCACATGTTAAAATGAGCATGCAATTTATGCGTCCTAGACAGATAGATAGATTAGAAAGATAGATTAGATAGATAGGTTGGATTGATAGATAGATAGCTTGGATTGATAGATAGATAGATAGATAGATAGATAGATAGATAGATAGATAACTAGATGGATAACTAGATGGATAACTAGATGGATAACTAGATAGATAACTGGAGAGATAACTGGATAGATAACTGGATAGATAACTGGATAACTAACAACCAGATAACTAGGTAAATAGTTGATCAATAGACGGAACATAGATTGATTATCTGCCCCCCCCCCCTGCTCCTCTTTGTTCTATGCACAGAAGTCCCAATCTTTCATTTCCAGTAGAGTCATTGTAATGTGTTCAATACAAAGACAGTTTTAGACAAATCAAACTATTTAACTAACTAACTAACAAACAATGGGCAGACAGCTAGACAGATAGATAGATAGATAGATAGATAGATAGATAGATAGATAGATAGATAGATAGATAGATAGATAGATAGATAGATGACTAGATGGATAACTAGATGGATAACTTGATAGATAACTGGGTAGATAACTGGATAACTAACAACCAGATAACTAGATAACTAAATATATAACTAAATATATAACTAAATATGTAACTAAATATATAACTAAATATATAACTAAATATATAACTAGATATATAACTAGATAGATAACTAGATAGATAACTAGATAGATAACTAGATAGATAACTAGATAGATAACTAGATAGATAACTAGATAGATAGCTAGATAGATAGCTAGATAGATAAGTATAGATAGGTCCAATTTACTAATTTTATGGATCTACATGTAGCACAATATCATAATATAGGCATGCTATAATTATGACCTTATGTAGCATATTCCAAATGATATTCCAACATCTAAGCATGCTAAGCGCCCTTTTTTTAAAATTCTATTAACTAAAATGCAATGCTGATTTTAGATTCAAATACACATATATATAAATATACAAGAATTTATTTTACAGTATAGTTTGCTCATTGTAATAAAGCAGAGTCACATTACATTTCTGGAGCTAATTACCCCCTAATTGCCCCCTATAATTTATGCAAGAAACTCAATTTTACAACCTCCATGGCTGAATGCACATGTACTAGAGTTGATAGAATTCAGAAGTATCCAGATTTTGTCCAAGCAACATCATGCTGAAGACTCATAGGTGAGTTAATTGATATATATTTCCTATCAATTAAGAAACATGCATTACATTATTTTGGTGGTAATATTTTGAAATATGTGAAGAACACACATTGTATTTTAAAATTCACTGCAGATACACAATCACTTGAGCAATTCTTGGCTGCAGCTCCCAGGTATTAAGTATAATCTTGCTTATGCTATCTACAAATTAATCAAAGTCTATCTATCTATCTATCTATCTATCTATCTATCGATCTATCCATCTATCTATCTATCCATCTATCTATCTATCTATCTATCTATCTATCTATCTATCTATCTATCTATCTATCTATCTATCTATCTATCTATCTGGGATAAAAACTCTGTTTTCCCTTATCATTTACAAGAAATATTTATGTATATTGGTGAAATTTTGTCAAAATCAAATGAATGAACTTCCAAAGATGAAATGAATGAACTTCCAAAGATCTAAGGTATGAATTTGACTACAGTTGGTATAAAACTTACTTTAGCTTGGTATACTTTGCACTCTTAATATACACATTTTCAAAGCACTGGAAGATTTTCATTCAATTTCAGGCCCTGTGAGTTAAATCCATCTATCTATCTATCTATCTATCTATCTATCTATCTATCTATCTATCTATCTATCTATCTATCTATCTATCTATCTATCTATCTATCTATCTATCTATGTTATCTCATCTACATGAATGAATCCTCTCAAATTGATCTTTCCTGGCTGATCTTATCTTTCTGATCAAACTTATGTACAGCTTGTTACATGTTTGCCTTATTCCCTTATAAATAACTAGTGAATGACTGATAACAAATACTTTCTTTGCAGTGGGAGAACATGATGAGGCCATCAGTAACACAAGACCCTCAAGATGCATGGAAAATAACAAAAACAACAACAAACAAATGTTTACCCCTGCACCCCAACACCCCAGACCATAATAAAGGCATTCCTCCTCCAATATTGAAAGAACATTTCAATATAATTGTTGAAAAATGGTTTTCCCCACAACGTGATTAAAACGTTTCCCAAAAACGTTGAAAAAAGGTTTCATCAAAACGTAAAAATAACGGTTTCCCCATCACGTAATGAAACCATTCTCCAAATACGTCAAATAACGGTTTTTTTCATAACGTAATATAACCATTCCACAAGTAATGTTATAAAAGCATGCATGGCAAGCATTCTAAAAACATTTTTCAAATGCATTAAATAAATGTTCCCTCCATCAGTGTATTAAAAATGTCAAATAAACAGAAAATATATGATAAATTATAACCGTTGGAGAAAACATCAAAATAACGTTTAAAAAAGATTTTTAGAAAACCATTTCATGAAAACATGATTTTGCTGATTATTTGACGCTATCGAAAAAAAGATTTTGGAAACATCGTCATGACGTAATTCTGACCATTTATGTAAAACGTTAAAATCATGTTTTTTGGACCATCCAATTTTAATAACATAATTTAAACGTAGTGAAAAAACGGTTTTTCAACGGATTTTTGACCGTTTATAAACGTAATTTAAACGTAATTGTGTTTGCTGGGTAGGGTCTATCATATGGCCTTCCCACCCAGTATTTCATTTTCGGTAGAACCTTTTTTCGGCTGTGGGTTATTTATAAATGTATGTACCATCAAGCTTCAAAGTGACATCACTTTATAAAACATTTTAGAATATGCAAGAGCTTAATTGATGGTATAGTGAAAGTTTCAGATGGCTCTTCTCTGACATGCCGACATGCACTGAACTGATATTGTATTACAAAATGTTTACATAATCACAGCAATTTGAAATTATCTTTTTCTTCCACTTTTAAAATCAAATTTTAGGTCTATGAGGCAGAATAGAATAAGAGGAAGAGCACGCCAAGTGGAAAATGCTAAGCTAAAAGTCGAATTTGGCGGTGCTCCTGATTTTAGTAAGTAAATCCTTATAGTATGTTTGACAATGATGAACAAAGTTATATTCCAACCCACTTTTAACACAGTACAATATAGTAAAAGGTCAATCAGTTATCAAGGTCCCTCATTATGGAATATTCTGCCAACTCATTTGAAATGTACAGTTGATATAGGATCATTCAAGTCTGACTTGCGAAATCATAACCACTTTTAAATTAAAAATCAATGTGAATGTGGAACATGTTTACTGTATCTCAGAAATTCTTTGTAATACGTAAATGTCATGATATGAATAATATTTCACAGATACGTGTCAAAGTAAGAACTCAAACCTAAGTTAATTTCACTCATCGCTTTCATATGTATATAACTTCATCAATTCACTGTGTTCTGTTATTTTAACTTGTCGGTAAAAAGCTTATGGCTTAAATTTATTGTTTTATTGTCACCACCGACGTTAAATTAAGTTTTATCTTACCTTACCTTACCTTACCTTACCTCTTTATTGCATTACCAACTACCCTTCCGAAAGGTGTGTGGATTGTAGTTTTTTGTTGTAATATGGGAGTATGATATCACATTGTGGTTAGTATTTGAATTCATGCAATCAGGTATTCTCTGTGAGGTCACTTATATATTAAACCAATGATGGTCAAAAATTTAAGCCTCATCACATAGAAAACTACTATATCATGATCATCTACTATCACTTGTGATGATAATCATAATATATGGCTGTCAATTAATAAAGACGAATAACAGTGTCCCAGCAATATGACGTCAAATACCAATTTTTCTAGAATTTTCTTATCTTCGTTGCACATACTTTTTTGGAAAGACAATTAGAAGTGTCAATAGCTGCAAAAATAATCCAGAGCATTGTCAGATAAAGTATTAGTTAGACACCGATTTGGAGGGTTCTAACATGCATTTTTGTCAGTTAGATCCCGACCGAAGGGAGGGATCTAACTGACAAAAATGCATGTTAGGACCCGACAAAGAGGTGTCTAACTGACTTAGACATCATACGCTTCTTCTATTATACATTTTAACTTCTAATTTTTGCAAAATAAACAATAATCTGATTGTTTGTTTGCTGTTGTAAACAGAGATAATCCCTAGCCGGGCGCTAACATGCAAAATTGTCAGTTAGATACCAGCTTTTCCAATGGTATAAGTATCTTGGTGATGTCTAACAGGAGTTAGATAAAAATTTAATATATCTGATGTATACATCGTTTTTCATTTGTTCTTACAGCACCCCCTGGTAATCCTGAAGGAAACTACTGGGTTTTGGAAACTGACTATGATAATTATGCAATAGTCTACTCTTGTATTGATTATTATGGCATCTACCACACAGGTGAGTCTCTGTCGGGATTTTTCCAGATTGTTGCTTGTTGTTTGTTTGTTTGTGTTTTACGCCTCTGCAGCACCTCAGTGGGCTATATCGAGGCAGGCGATCACCGTATGATGATGAGATGAGAAGACTGTGAGTCTGGCACATACCCTATTAATTCAGGGATGCCCAGGATCTTTCAGTTGCCCCAGCATAGAACACTGGATACAACCCGCCTCCATTTAATGTCCCATGGGCTCGGACTAAAGTGAGTTCCCGGGTGAGATTTGAACCAATGCCCTCAAAGCCAGTTGACAAGCGCACTTACCAGTTAGGCCATGGGGGAACCAGATTGTTGCTCACCAACCCGGCAGAGGTCAATGACCGATCAAGGGGGGAGCCTAGGGGACTTGGGCCCCCCAAAATTACTGAGCTGATTACATAATTTTGAAGAAAATATGCCATAAGCAGACCGGAGCCGAGCCAATGTCTGAATTTTATGATTTCAAATGGCATATATCTGGAAAACCATTGATTTTCAATAACATATAATTTGCTCAACTGCCTGTATTTTTCCCCTCATGTGCCCGAATAGGCTCACAAAATTTTTGCAAAATGGGGGGCAGCACCCCCTACCGCAATCAAGTACACCGATAGATGACAACGCGTGCACTCAATGGGCAATTCTACAGTAGTCAACTTTCGAAGTGGATCAAGAATTTACATCGTAGCAATTCTTACATCAGTTGTTGTTGCTGCATAATTTTGCGTGAAATGTTAACTTTGATATCTTGGTAATGTACTTGAACGAGATTGTTTGGCTTCAGTTACTTCGATGGTCACCAGACACGATTGTTTGAAGCGAGGTGCAAAATGACTTGTCACACACTAGTGAATACACTGTAGCAGCACCAAAATAGAGTGGTGATTTCAGAGCCTTTGTCGCTCAAACAATGTCGAATTGGACTGAAGGAACCTAAATAATGTGAAAATGTTAAAAAAGGCCTCAATTGCTTACTAAATATGCTTGAAAAACGAATTTTCTCCAGTCACTTGATGAAGTATGCCCCAGCCGGTGGCTCCCCCGCTTGGTGAAATTGTTCATATCCATTGGAAAAGCCACAGATTTTTGAAAACAGTGAATGTGGAAAGTCAAATCAAAAGTTGAGTTCAATTGAGGTAACAACACAATGCCTGGTTTATGGAAACAGTTACAAAAGAAATGATAACCTGTTTTCAGTTAAGGTCGCCATTGCTTATTAGTGTTACAGACCATTTTGCACCTTGCGACAAACATTCATTGTTGTGAAGGGTATAAAATAAGTGAGGCATGAAGTTTTGTCGGCCGAAACATTGCCAAGACATCACACCAACATACTGCACTAAGATCATTTACTCATATTTTTTTGTGTTAATATAAATTATATGAAAAATCTTGATCCGCTTCATAAGTTACTACTGTATGTTGCAGCAATGTTGTTTTTGCATACGACATTAAATAAAATATATCTTATCTTATCTTATCTTATCTTTTGTCACAATGTCTTAATGTTGATGTAAGTAACGTGGAATTGTATGGTAGAAATGACATTATCACATTATCACAACATGAGGCAACTTCACAGGTATTAGCATGCAACATTATGACCAAATTTCGTAATGTTGTGAATAATCCTCAACGTCGTGCTCATGTCTTCGCAACTTAATTTCTACCATATATTTCTATGTGAGCAACACATGAGCCTTTATGCATTGTGCACCCCATTAGGTAACTTCTTATACCAAGCAAGTGCCTCATGACTTGTGTAACAGTTCTATGCCAGTCTACAAGTGGACTGCTCTTGCATTGCCACAGATTAGAATATATGCTGTCTTATGTTGCCACCTAGTGATTAGTGTGCTATTCGGCAAGCTCCTGCGAGCGTCCACATCATTTCAATCAGAGGAACACACACAATTTTGTCTGGAAGAAACCGGGGCTTTTTCTACTTCTTTAGAGAATGTGATTGCCGAGTCCGACTACAACAATGTTGAATAGAAATTTTTGAATGCGCAATGAAATTGGAACTATTTCTTGGGACAGCAATGCTGTAGCATACAAAATCAACTTTTGTGCCAGCTGGCAGCAGTATGCAGTTCTCATTTTCACCAGACTGGTTCTATGCCTTAATAATTATTGATTAATTTTCAGACATTGTATGGATCCTCGCAAGACAAACCAGCCTCCCCGCAGAGACCATGCTGAAAATATACGACCGCCTTCAATGTGAGGGAATTCGCTTGTGGCCATTGCAGAAGAAGACACAGACAAGCTCCGTGGATTGCACACCATATTACTAGCAGCAGAAATTGTGATATCGTCATTATCTTAATATACTATATTGTCTTGTTTTTTGTTTCCACAAATTGTAAACTTTGAACTTGGTTGTAAACTTCAGATGTCGATTTGTGATTTAAACAAAAATACAATGCATAATGCATCTACTCCATACCTCAGTCTATAACAAATAAATCTCATTTAAAAACAATCCTATTGGTTTTTGGGCTTGTTTGAAATCTAATACAAAAACGCCGATTGGTTTATTGGCTTTTCATAAATCTCATACAAAATCCCTGAATGGTTTTTGGGCTTGTTATAAATCTCATACAAAACCCGATTGGTTTTTGGGCTTGTTATAAATCTAATACAAAAGCCCCGATTGGTTTTTGGGCTTGTTATAAATCTAATACAAAACCCTGATTGGTTTTTGGGCTTGTTATAAATCTCATACAAAATCCCTGAATGGTTTTTGGGCTTGTTATAAATCTCATACAAAACCCTGATTGGTTTTTGGACATGTTATAAATCTCATACAAAACCCTGATTGGTTTTTGGGCTTGTTATAAATCTCATACAAAATCCCTGAATGGTTTTGGGCTTGTTATAAATCTCATACAAGACCCCAATTCGTTTTTTGGCTTGTTATAAATCTCAAACAAAGAACCTTTTTTTGGTTTTTTGGCTTGTTATAAATCTCAAACAAAAACACCGATTGATTTTTGGACTTGTTTTCAATCTTGTGCAAAACCCTGATTAGTTTGTGGGTTTGTCATCAATCTCATTCAATAACCTTTAAGTATAAGATCATTGCCAAAATCCACTATAGTCGGGTGTGACCAATAATGAGTGATTTAGGCATGCACCCAAAGGACCTATAGATATTTTGCCGGAAGGCCTCGCGGATATTGTGAAGGATGCGATGACTTTGAGAAAGTCATGCCAAAAGGAGTCGTAATGCCCAAAGGCCCTTTAGTTTGCCCAAAGACCCTATGATTTGCCAAAAGACCCTATGTTTCGCCCAAAGGCCAAATATCCATGCCCAATAGGCCTATTGGGCACAATACATTCTAAGAGATGTCAGCCTACCACAATGTTTTTATGTTCCATGATAATGTATTTCTGTGCTTTTAGTGGTCAATAAATTGAAATTGAAATTGAATAGTGGATATTGGCGGCAACAAATATTGTCTGGTTGGAAATGTTAAGGTAAAGAGTTTTCGAATATTGCATGGTAAAATCTATGGGCAATATAGCTTCGAGGTTATCTAATACATATGTGTAATGCATATAAGAAGTGTAGTGTTATTCAAAGAATACAGATGTTTTATGTAATGAAATTTTAGGGCATAAATAAAACGTTTTAGAAAAGACATGTTGTCTTTTTTAAATTCATAGATTTTTAAAAGTTTATTTCTGTCACTTTTGTCTTAATAAAATTGTGCAAGTTGCTCCTAAAATATGCAGGTTGAATTAACGATATTTCCTAATATGCATATATGTTTTCAATCGATCTAAAGTTGCATTTATAACGAAAAAATATATTCTCAAGACAAATAATTTGTGTAAGACTAGATTGCTTTCCACTCTTATACCAAAAAATTTCATATTCTGATTTATTTACATAAACCAAACTACTAAGCTTAAACCCCAAACTAGAGTTGTTGTCACACAAAAACCGACAGAAAGCAATTTCTGATGTTTACCCAACTGTTGTAAGGTTATGTAAGTCAACATTTCCAGAGATACCTCAAAGTGGTATATAAGTCATCGGACTCAGAATTCCATGATTCTTATGCTTACATTGACTGGAACTGCAGTTTCCACTATAAGAAGGTAAGGCATACTTTTGAGATGTTACTACCAATAGCCCGATTTAACCAAAAGAGCAGCATTTTCTTCTGGGTCCTCTGAACAGAGCTTTTAAAAGACCTTAACCTTGTCTAATAGATCTTAAGTTTGTCGCTACCTAATTTTTGTGACAGAATCACAGCACAATATAAACCAGGAAGGCAAGGTTTAACCTTTTGAAATAAACTTGATCAGTTGTAAAATCAGGCTTTTGATGTTGTTTAATTTGCCAGTTTTGATATGAAATTAGCTTTATTTTATTTGGTCAAGTATGATTTGAAAAATACCAGGCATATTCACCTGGTTGCAAAAGCAGATGTCTTTTATTTCACATTTTCACAATTTATTAAAGTTGGTAATTTAGCAAGCATTATTTTGTTGAAGAACCATTTTTGTTTAGGCCTATTAAATATTATAATTAATTAATCTATTAAATTGTTTTCGAGGTATCAAAAAGGCCCCTCATCTTATATTGGAGAGGTCCATTGCTAGAACCAAATTATTCTTTAATGTCCATGCACAAAGGAAAAATCTGTTTCTTATTAAAAAAATTTCTATGCTCTTCGAAACCTCTGTCAGCGGAATTGCAAACCAGTATTTCATGACAATAAATCCCATATTCTTTGTTGTCGATCTATTCTGCCATGGTCATATGTTTGAGTGTTTGTCGCTTTGTATTAGCTGGTTTTTTACCATGAGATCAAAAATGAAATATGGCTATATAGCATCTCACACTGAAGCCGTCATTGGATGAATCATACATGTATATTCCCTCTCCCCAGGTGTATAACTTGTACCAATTTTCCAATAGGATCACAATGAGGGCGCCAGAAGTTCTGTTGATGACAGTTTTGATATCAATCGTTGTCTTGATTCCAACTGAGTGCCAGATTCCAAAACTGAGAAGATGTCTGAAACCCCCAGTTCAACAAGATTTCAATTTGTCGCAGGTGACTCTCATTTTATTATTCTTTAATTCTCAAATTGAGATTGTCTCTCACAGCGCAATAATTCTCAACCTTTCAAAGTCTGTTGATGTGGTTTTTAAAATATTTGTCACAAGAGGGCAGGTAAGTGCATTTAGATGTGTCTCACAGTAGCTCCGAGCCTCCAAAATTGTAGACGTTTCTGTCTGGCTTCGTGTGTCTTTGGTGGGAGGGCTGAGTCTGGATAGCTCGGGATCTGAACGCCTTCTGTGAGTTGCACTGTAGCTTTTTATGAAGTGGGGGGGCTCGCCCAAAAGTCTGCCTAATCAAGCAGGAATAATGCAACTAAGCTACTAATAGTTGTTGATATATACCTAGGATTCACAAAAATTTGATTAAAAAAGTCTTGAGATAGTGAATTTTATTATATTCGCGCAGCGAAACTTAGCACAAGAATGGTTTCCAAATTCTTTGCAGTGATGGGCTCAACATCAATGGTCGACAGCAGGAAATTAGGTCAAGTGGGACCAGCTTCTTATCAATGATTTAGTTTCGAATTTAACAAAACATGACATATTCTTATTCAAAAGTGTCTTAAAAATTCAATATTCTCCATTAATATTCCCTGTATCTATATTTTTTATGGAGTAGTTAATTACAAGCCTTGACAAGCTAAATTAAATTATTAACATGTCATTCATTTCATTTCAAAACAGACAACAAGAAAACATAACAATTTTAAAGTTACATAATCTTTACATAATCTTTGTCACCTGATGATTATGTAACAGTGAGCTATTAATCTACATACAGATTGTTATTGTTTTTGTTATCACTATTAGGGGAGAGTATCCTCGATCGGACCGGTGCCTCGATCGGAACAGTTCAATTATTACATAACTATATACCCTATGAGCACCAGACCTGCCATAGGTGGTTGCTTATTGGTCATTTGGAAAGGGTCATTCGTAATTGACTTATAAATACATCCACGTTTGAAGTCCGAATAACAAGTTTAAAATGACAGTCTCTGATCTAACATAGGGGTGCAAATTTTTAACCCTTAGAATTCATCTGTTGGTGGAACATTTTTCAAAATCTGTTCCAGTGACCCTCAACTAGTTGTCTCCAAAAACGAACAAGAAAAATGCACTTATCTATAAAATAATAAAGCACTGACTTCAATTTTGCAAATGACAGTTATTTCCTCGATTGGAACAGCAGTGTGTCCTCGATTGGACCACCTCATGGGGGCATTTATATTGATAATAAAGCAAGCATATATGACAATTGAAGCTTTATAATGAATATTAATCCATAAAAAATTGAAATTCTCGTCCAGGGTTAAGTCAAAACCCTTATGCAAAATTCACTCCCATGCAAATATGCCCCCTACTGGCAGTTTTTGGAAAAATATTGATGAATTAAAAAAAAACTAAAACCAAACTTAATCACTAACTTTTATGGTGTCAAAAATTAATAATGACACACGGGGACTGTTGTTTTAAAGTAATCTGGGATAAAATCAAGGATTTGAATTGCATAAAACATGATTTTTGTAGTGGACCAATCGAGGCAACTTGGTGGTCCGATCGAGGATACCAAGTCAGTGATTTGAGAATTTCAAGACTTCTTTCGACAATGGCCTAGTGTCCATAAATATCAAGTTTGAACCTCAATATTGTAACCCAATGTATTTCAGCTCAACCTCCGCCTTTGTGGCTAGTTTTTAACCTCATACTACTGTTACCCTTTGAACCCTGAGCCCCTGAAGTTAGGTGTTCCGATCGTGGGGACTCTCCCCTATGTAATATCAACAATGAACAATCTAGCATAGACTTAAATTTGGCAGCTTTCAGTGTTGTCTTCCTTTTAACGATTTAGCTGGTTATCTATCAATTCTATTTATCCTTAATCCTATTTATTTGCTATCCTATCTATCTATCTATCTATCTATCTATCTATCTATCAATCTATAATATATACAATTTTGATCTATTTTATCTTTCTAATAGTTTCTGGTATAAATTTCTCTCTATTTTTCTATATATCTGTCTTTCAATTTCTTGGAAACAGTAACATAACTGCCTTTCATACACTGAATATGAAATAGATTTAATTTTTTTAAAGTGCTGCGCGAATTCCATGGCTGTGCCATTTACATATTAATTAAATTGTTGAAGTCAAGAGTTTGGTTGTAGACTCTGGTACTTTTTTTATTGTGGATCAAAATAGAGTTACTCATACATATATATCTTGAATTCATGCAAGCAAGGAGCTCACTCAGTTGTTACATAGCTTTGGTTCTCACTCAAGCAAATAATTCCTTTTTAAAGAAAAAAAAAACTAAAGATTGTTCTTAATGGTTGGTCAGTCATGACATTAGTTACCAACTTTAAATCACTACTACTCGACTGTTTCACCCTTTTTACCTTATGCCAATGTCTCCATATTTTTACTTGCCTCTAAATAGCGCACACCGGTGCTGATGGGGCGTAAAACACAAACTCACTCACTCCATATTTTTACTGATTGTGTTATTTTTGATGCTGACAGAAAAATTTAGAGGGCGACCATTTAATTTCCAGGGTGGTTGGAGGTTTCGTTAGCGAGGAGTTATTTATTTCTTGGTGATTGCTGCAGTAATTATTTATTTCAAGAGCGCAAAGTCCCCAAATATTCATTCGTAAATCAAGCGACGCCTAACTAAGAAATACCCCCGGCAGAAATTACTTATTTCAAAACTACCAAAAAAGACTTTATTTATTTCGCTAAAAGTGAGCAAGAAATCATTTATTTTTAAAAAAAGCTCCAAACTCCCCCCCCTCCTCGGATATTAAATGCTCTCTCCCTTATTAATAGTTATTATGTTTCTATTTCTGTAAGTGGTTTGTCTCTTATGATCTAGCTCCAGGGGTTCATTCGTATCTATATGAGGTGGGCGATCTTTAATTTTGCTTTTTTCTGTTCTTTCCTTTTGGCAGTACCTTGGAACTTGGTATGAAGTGAGACGCTACTTCCCTATCTTCTTTGAGTTAAACCTCATTTGTGGAACTGCTACATATTCTCAGAATGCTGACCAGAGCCTGAAAGTGGTCAACAGGGCTATTAACCAACGGTAAGTGAAGGATTAAAGATTGTACGAAAATAAACAAAAAAGTTCCAATATGCCCTGTTCCCCCTCCTTATCAAGGACAGGAAGGAATGTATTATAGATAAAGATAGATAAATATTTTATTTATGTCTCACCCTGTATACAACAAACTAAAAACAAGTGACATTATAAAAAACAGGCCTCTCTAAAAAGAGATATGGGAGACAGTACAATTTTAAAATACAAACATATCACAGATACTAAATTAAAAAAATATCACAGTTAAAAACTTGCAGTTAAAATCATATCACAGTTAAAAACATGGCAGTTAAAATCATATCACCCTTAAAAACATGGCAGTTAAAATCCTATCATAGGTAAAAACAAGCAGTTATGACAGTATTTGAATTATTACTAGTTAAAACCATAGAGGATTGACCTTCTCAAAGATAGTATATTAAAGCAGGCTTTGGCACTAACAAAACACATCTTCTCATTATTTAAGAAAAAACAAAGTTTTTCAGTATCACTCAGGGAAACAAACTCGTTATCTACTGACATGGCATGAGTTACAATATCTCTTCTGATATCATCATATGTACTACAACGTATAAGAACATGTTCCTCCGTCTCAACCTCACTATTACATGTTGGACAAATTCTGTCATCAATAGCCAAATGTTCATATCTGCCTGTTTCAAGCTTTAAGGGCGCAACACCACATCTGAACTTAGACAAAGCACTTCGATAATTCTAATTATAAATTAATTTTAAATATGGTGATGTCTTACAATCATTTTTAAATAATTTATATGTTCTTAATTTTGCTGACTGAGTCATCTTAGAGTACCATCGAATTTCATAAAATTCTTCTAACACCTCTTTTATGTCATACATAGTATTTTTAAAGTCATACATGGGGTTATGCATATGTTGCATTTGAATATCTAAATAGAATTTACTAACTCTGAAGCACCAATTCTTCTTATTGTGACGATCATAATTCAAAGACCACAGAAAAATTCTCTTATTCATACGATTATCTGACATACTCATTAGGTGGCACCACAGTCTAGTACACACATCCATTGTTTTTCACCAGGGAGTGACCAACCCATGTCGCCTTGAACAGCACAATTAGGGGTGTATTTACCCACCCCCATGAAAAAGCGACATGCCCTATGCTGTACTGCATTTATACAAGAGAATTCCCTTGTGCCCCATATAGCAGCTCCATAATCAATAATTGATTGTACAAGTGATTCATAGAGTTTCATAAAACAATCATATGGCATACCTCCATTAGCTTTTGATTTGGCAATTAATAGACCTAGTGCCCGACCAGCTGACTGGGCAACATTATACGCTGTAATACCATAGTCAAGAAATTCATTCAGGATCAGTCCTAAATATTTATATTTGTCTACAACAGAAATCGGAGAACTAAAACATGTGAAATTAAATTCAGTTTTTGTACTAGAGACTGGTCTGAAGTGTACAATACGAGTTTTTGAAACATTTATATTCATAGACCATTTACTACACCAAGCTTCAACAATATCTAAAATGGACTGGATACCCTCAGCACTTTCTGATAAACAGACAAGATCATCAGCATAACCTAACACACAAACCTTTTCATTATCAATTGGAATACCATTATCTGAATTTCTCAAATTCACAATCAAGTCATTCACATACAAATTAAATAAGATTGGAGATAGTAAACAGCCCTGTTTCAGACCTGACCTCACTTCAAAAAATTCAGAACATACTGAGTTAATTCTGACACAACATCTCACGTCACTGTATATTGATTGTAAAGCATTAAGCATATTTCCTCTGAGACCGATGTTATAGAGTTTAGACCATAGAAAGTGTCTGTCAATACGATCAAATGCCTTTTTAAAGTCTATGAATATGGCGAAGGTAGGCTTTCGAAGGCACTTCCGATTTTCTATAATGCTTGTTAATGAGGCAATTTGGTCTAGGCAGCTTCTTTCCGATCGAAATCCATTCTGGGCATCGTCTATCAAGTTGTTAGTTTCAGACCATTTAATTAGTCTTGCATTTAACACAGAACAGTACAGTTTGTACATGCCGCAAGCCAAGGTAATTCCACGGAAATTCATTGGGTCACGCTGATCCAGGGTGTAGTCTTTTGGGATGGGGTTTATTATTCCCCTCATCTATATTGAGGGAACAATGCTTTGTCCATAGCATTCACGAAAAAGGCTATGCATGAACGCGACAGCATTCGAGTTGTTAAGCACTTCTGTGGGAAGCTCATCACAGCCAACCGCTTTACCCGATTTCGCCCTTGTGACTGCTTTCGTCACCTCACTAAGAGTAATAGGGTTGTCTAGGCCAGTGTCGACCAAGCGAGCAGACTGCACACTTCCATCATGTTGGTCAGCTACAACCTCATCAGAAGCAGGCGCAGGGTTCAACAACGTGCAGAAATCAGACTTCCATCGATTCAACACTGCATCTTTGTCGTTAGAAAGCACACCATCAGCCGATACAACCTCCCAGGGAATTGCTGGCTTTCGCTCTGCACCAACACCAATTTCACCAAAGCGTTTCCAAAATTCCCGAGGATCACTGCTGTTCAAGTTAAGCAATTCTTCTTGGCCCTTTTTCCAGAAGCGTCTCTTAGCTCTTTGCACTTCCTTGTCAAAGATCTTCTGTTCTGCTCTCATTTTCGCTTTGAGTTGGGGCCTATTCACTGATGATTTTAGCCAAGCTTTTTCTGCTTCACATCTTTTTTGCCAAAGTTCAGTTAACTCATCGTTCCACCACGGTTTACGCATTTTCCTCCTTTTCTTACTCAGAGCAGGGTTGATAGTAAATGTCTTTTTCGGTAATTTTACATCCATTTCTTTCTTAACCAAATTGCAGAAAGCATCATATGTGGAATCAATATCGTTTCGTAACATCTGCTGCGTTTGCAATCGTCGAATGAGTTGACTGATGTCATCAGATGTGGCGTCAGTTGACATGAAGTCAGGTGGGACATCACGTGAAAACCGGGTAACAGACACTGGGCTCATATTCTCTTCAGTGCTAAGCGTCCCATGACTAGTCTGGAAATACCAGGTTAACATTGAGTGGTCAGGTAAGAAGTGAGACGGGTCCACAACATGGAGACAACCTGCACTATTGAAAATGTCCGATGACCTAATAACTTGGAACTTGGAGAATCTATGCAGGCCTTCATAGGTTGTTGAGCAGGAGTCTACCACCGCCAATCCTTTGGTAGAGACAGAGGTAAAATCATTAAGTGTGCACACCCCCGATCTGCCATTAAGCACACAGCAACTACTACTCAGCAAAAAGTCAATCATCTTGGCACCATGAGCATTACGTTTGAAGTCAATGACCTCACGAGTTGGCACCCGGTCCACACCTTCAATGAAGTCTGGAGTATCAGATATCCGGCTATTAAAGTCCCCACAGATAAAAAATGGACCCTCCTGCTGGTAGCAGTACACTTGACTCAATAATGTCTCGAAGAACTCATCTGCATCAGCTACTTTGGTACTACCCTCTGGTGGAAGATAGCAGACACACACACTGAATTTTTCTGACGTTTGTTTGGCCATTAACTGGATCCATAAAATACCTTCATAAGAATTATCCAGTACAGTCACAGAGTATACACGAAGCATGGAATTTCTTAGAAGTACGCCGACGCCTCCTGAGCCAGTTCTGGCATTCACATGTATCCGCATTCTGTTGTGGCCAAACCATGTATATCCATCAATATTCAGACCATCATCACCAGAGTTCCCCCGTGGCCTAATGGTTAAGCATGCTTATCCACTGGCTCTGAGGGCGTGGGTTCGAATCTCACCCCGGGAACTCACTTTAGTCCGAGCCCATGGGACATTAAATGGAGGTGGGTTGTATCCAGTATTCTATTCTGGGGCAACTGAAAGACCCTGGGCATCCCTGAATTAATAGGGTATGTTCCAGACTCCCAGTCTTCTCATCTCATCATCATACGGCGATCGCCTGCCTCGATATAGCCCACTAAGGTGCTGCAGAGGCGTAAAACAAACACAAACAAACAAAATCAGACCATCATCACCAATCAGTTTTGTTTCTGCAACACACAAAATGTCAAGCTCACTATGCTGTAAACACATTTTCCTGAGAATGTAATTGTCAGATGCCGGGTCATTGTTCCAATCATTAGGGTTCCAAAACCCGCACTTGACCTAGTGCTGACCACCACGACCTCTTCCGTTACCTGCCCCACGTCCAGCACCTCGTCCATTTCCTCCACCTCTATGCTAGTTACCATTATTTTGCTGGCCTTGATTCTGCTTTTTATAAACCATGCCATTTTTCCATTCCAGAGTCCCATTTGCCAAAGTCTCGACAATAGTCTGCATACTTCTCTCATTCTTCCTCTCACTCCATGGTTTATCAGCAAAGATGTACACTTTTTTCATCGAGTCGTCTTCACAAGTTTTACGTTTAGCTTTCTCTTTTAACACCTTTGATCTTTGCTCAATGGAGTCCAAAGTAGCCACAATAACACCAGGTGAATTCTCCTTTCTGGATTGCTTCCTTTCAGCATTCACAATTGTGACATCATCCAATCCAAGTGCGTCTTTCATGACCTTATTCATCTTCTCAACTGCATCTTCTCCATTTTCTTGTTTTAAATTCGAGATCACAACATTGTACTCACATTTTGGGAATGTCTTATCTTCAATAACAGTCAATCTCCCTTTAATTGTGTGTATTTCACCTTGAAAACTTTCTCTCACCTCATTCACTTCTTCTTCCACCAATTGTTTCACTTTGGCCGTAATCCTACCCTCCAGGCTGTTCAACTGCTCTTCAAGCTTTTCAAATTTCTCATCAAAACGTTTTTCCATTCGAGTCAGTGCTGCAAGAACTGCATTGTCATCATTGGCAGATATATTGCCTTCTTCACTGATTACCTGCTCAGTGTGGTCAGCTATTTCACTATGATCCTGGCTTCGGGTTTGTACCATTCCACTGTGAATAATCCAGAACAATGTATCCAACAGATGTGGTTATTTTAAAGCCTCCTGCTTGTATGTAAATCTAGTCAATCCTCCAATTATTTCACTTCAGTTCAGAGCTCCGTGAATTTGCTGCCATTAACCGTATTATTGTTAGATTTTGAGGGTTCGAAGTTCTAACATATGCATTTATCATTTATGTGTCCAACTGACGACAAAATCATGTCAGAACCCAAAATGGACATGTCTGATTTTTTAACGGTACTTTTAAGTCAATTTTTTTTTGCAAAATAAACAATAATCTGTTTGTTTGCTGCTAGTCCTTAGAAGTGCATAGACATACAGGATTGTCTGTTAGATCCCGGCTTTTCCAATGGTAAAAGTATCTTAATGAGGTAAAAAAATATTAGAAGATTGTTGGATGTCCATAATCACAGTATTTTGCTCTTGAAACTGAGACTGCATGAGGTGTCAAGATATGCTATTTTAGGGACAGGAACAGCTCCATCCAAGTGATCTCACACATGTTACGTATTTCTTATTTCCAGTTCAAAACAAAGGAAGACAGTTGAAGGAACAGCCAAAGTTATTTCTGGAGCAAAACTGGAAGTTAACTTTGGTTCTGCTGATATATGTAAGTTGGTTATTACTTCTGGCAGATATTCCTGATTACCTGGTATCATCACAATTATATTGAGACAATGCATGTCAAGCACAGAGCATGTTTCTCAACTGATTTTAATGTAAGAATCATAACACATACATGTAACCATTTAAAATGTCAGTCAAGAAGAAGCAAAAATGTGGTGCTCTCCTTGAATTAAAGTGCTCCTGGAACTAATGGCAAAAGTACAGTACATGCTATGACACATCTTCAACATCATATGACCCGAGGGCAATTTTTTACAGTGAAATTGTCCTCCCTTCCCCATGCATCAGTAGTGAAACTGCTGTCATATGTTTTTTTACTATTCCAGCTTTTGGTTCAACTCCTGAAGGTAACTACTGGGTCTTGGACACAGACTACAAAAATTATGCCGTCATCTATTCTTGCACCGAACTTCTACTTGCATTTGGTAAGTTAACATGAAATACGTTTACCTTTCATTTTGTTGTTGCCAAATTCTTCAAGATTATACTCATTATCCCTTCGATTTAAACATTCCTTCTTTTCTTTCATTCAGAAATTGTCTGGGTACTGGGAAGGACACCCACCCTTCCTCAATCGACCCTTGATACGATTTATGCCAACCTGAGGACACAAGGAATTGACACACTGCCTTTAATGTCAAGACCAAATATCCAGGGCAACAAAGATATCAATTGCACTCAGTATTATTACACAGACTGAATATTGCAATACAGCCAATTGCACTTAAATTGAAGAAGAAATAATGCAAGACGTGTATCAGATGAAATTTCAGGTCTAAGAAGCAAAATAACATACTTGATATCTGCCCGGATATCTGCCTGCTAGTAGTCTCATATTTACACTCAAGTGACAATTCAATTCAATTCAATGTACCATACTTCTTAAATATTTTGTAATTGAGTGCAGATCACTATGCCAAGAGTGTTGTTTCAGTTCCTTGACCAAAAGGTAACTAATTACAGACAACAGGTTATAATGTTTTGCTACAAATTGCTTGTGAGAGCGAGATCTGATAGATAATTACCACTTTTATATTACTTTAGTTACTTGTAGCATACTTTACTGGATGAAATTCTATCTGAATCTGAATCATGGCATCACAAAGATAATTAAAACATTTTAATTTCTTGTGAAGAAATTTAATAAGTACTCTGACTTGGAAATGTTGGTTGGCTTGTGTTGATGCAGTCTAATAACTTTCACAAATGAGTGTAAGATGGAATGAAAATGAAAAGTTACCACATGAAGTGGTGTGCTACTCAATTTTCTCAAAGATAGTGAAATATGAATGTTGGTTTTCTTGTAAATAATTATTTTAAACATAATGCTGTTCTTTGAGATCTGCTTGTTGTAGATGGTGTTGTATGTTGCGTGGCTGAGATATCAAGATGTCTGTGACGACAAAAGCTTTCACAGCTTGATATTATGATTCATTTGGACAACTCATAACCTTAAGCCAAAATAGCTTACAAATTGTGTATTTTCTGGGACATCTTAAAATATTGCTTCAACACAGTTTTCAAATTTAAATTTTGAAGACTTTGGCCTGCTTCAATGCTCTGTGTGTGTCACTTTTTTGGCTACCTTATTCATATCACTCTTTTCCATAGGTTAACATGCCATGAAAATAATTGCCTATATTATGCAGACTGAAAGCAAAATTTACAGTATATCTGACAACCGCTTTGATCACTTATGATAGTCAAAATCTTTCTGTCAGTACCTATTCTGACAAACTGAGTGGTCAAGTCTTTGGCAGTGTTTAAGAAGCAAAATCACAACATACATTCTTCGCATCCAACATTTCTTTAATTGATTGTCTCAGCAGGATACACCATGAGGACCACAGAAGTATTATTGGGAGCTGTTTTGTTATTAGTTTATATTTTTATGCCAACTGAGTCTCAGGTTCCAAAACTGAGAAGATGTCTGAAACCTCCAGTTCAGAAAAATTTCACTTTGTCTGAGGTAAGTCTTCAATTGATTATTGTAGGGACCATCTCAGATCTATGTTACAAGCTCCAAATGATGAAAGACTTTAAAACATTGAAGGTCCCTAACTAAAGGGACAAAAATACCCAGCCAAGTGCAATTTGTCATCAGTTATTGTGTACTGCAGTGGTGGAGCTTCTAAGTTTCTGGAGGGGCCACAGGCAAGTTAGACTTGCAGAGATACTTTCCCTATAGCAAGGAGTACCCTCCTAATTGACCTCCAATATTAGGAGGGTACTCATGCCACAGAGGAGGTATCTGTGAGTACAATTTACAAATCAAGTATATGTTTCCCCCTCTTGATACACAGTAGCTACATCAAACTGAGTGGTCAAGTCTTTGGCAGTCCGAGGTCACGGAGCAGTCCGAGGTCACGGAGCGCGGCCACAGCAACAACTCGAGAAGATATCGCTCTGCATTATATATCATTTAATCATTCAATACTTCATATTTTCACATTATCATTGACTGGATTAACGACCGGAATAACGCCCTTGCGATTAACGAACCTGGAACGGACTGATCTGACGAAATTGGTGAGAAAACTGGCTGAAAACAAGGGAACAACAGGACCGCTGGAAAAGAAAATGGCGGACGAAGACGCGGCAAACGTTGACATGGCAACGATCGACAGCGAAGGCAACGAAATAATAGATGTGGAATCACAAACCCACCAAGAAATCACAGACACAATTGGGGCTGCACGAACGAATCCCAGAGGGAACCTCAGAAGACAGCCCGTAGTCGATTATAAAGGAATGATCACAGGGAAGGGAATGGCACCACAGCCCACAATTTCAAGTAAGAGGAGAAATGATTCCCAAGTGACCGAAGAATCTGCCAACAAAAAGAAGAAAGCAACAAAAAAGGAGAGCACCCCTGGATCCAGCAAAGGAGATAAGCCTGCCGGGAAAGGTAAAATTATGGAGAAACTCCAGAACGGGGAAGCGGTGAAACACCAGAGAACCCCTATTACCATCCCTATAAAGGCTCTCAATACTGACCCAGGGGAGGCCCAGGAGAAAATAATTGTGGAGGTACACCAGGCCCAAAATGACGCGGACAGAGGGGAAGCCCAACCAGGAGGGGAAATACAACAAGGAGGGTTCGAAAATACGACCACCAACGAAATCCAAAATGGTCAGAGAGAACTAGACCCCCGGTCCCCCGAAGGAGCCCATCCACCAGATCCCACACAAAGCGGTACCCAAGCAATGGGGTTGGAAGGAAGGGAAAATACCCCTGACCCGGAACCAACCGGTAGTCGAGACCAATGGCATGGAACCGACAACGATGAGGAAGACGAAGGAAGTGTGGAAGAGGTCACACATGTGCCAGGGGCCGATGAGGACGAAGAAAAAGACAGCATTGATGAGGAGAACGAGAGCAGTGATGAGACGAGCGGTGAGAACAATGCCGCAGATGAGAACAGCGTCATAGACGAGTCCCTAGTCATAAGATCATCCTCCTCGGAAAGCTCAAAAGAAACTGACGAAGACAAAATGGACTCACACGAGTCAAACAGCAAAAATGACTTTCGCTACTACAAAAATGACTACCGCCACAACAGGAGAAGGTCAGTGAAAATGTCACTGGAAAGAGGTGAAGTCGAAAAACTGCGGAGGGAACAACGTAACTGGTCAAAGAAACTGGAGGAGCTGGAAAAACAAGCAGCTAAACTTAGGAAGAAAGTTGACCAGACTGAGAAGGAAAACCAACAATTACGTATGAGCCTGCAGAAAACCCGAGACGAAAAGAAAGAGAAAGAACAGGAGGTGAAAAAACACAAGGACGAGTTGAAAAAAGTCAAGAAGGACAGGGATAAAATTACAGAGAAAAAGGAAGAACTCCAGACCAAGGTAGATGAATACAAGAAGAAGTTGGAGGACGAGAGAAGAGAGAACAAAAGATCATCTAACGAACTCAAGGACGCCAAAGGTGACCACAAGAAGAAGATAGATGAACAAAAGAAACTTTCACAAAGAGAACTAGACAACCAGAGAGGAATACTCCAAAGGGAGATGGAAAACATGCGACATCAGCATCATATAGAACTAGAGACATGCAAAAGAGAACTGGACTCAATGAAGAAAAGACTGGAAGAAGGTGAAGTGCTCAACAGAGACCTGGTGGACGAGATCACGAAAGAGAGAGAGATGAGGGAAGAGCTACACACCAAAGAACAACAAAAACAAGAAGCAGAAAGAAGCACAGTCATACTCTTCGGGGATTCCAACACAAAAAGAATCACACCATACCTGGATGACTCTGTAAAGTGGGATGTCACCGAAGAAACCTTTGTGATCGAGGACAAGTCAAACCAGACAAGGATTACGACAAGTGCATCATCCTGATGGGCACCAACAACATAAAACAGCAAGGCAGTGATGGCAACAAAGAAGCGAAAAAACTAATTGAGACAGTGACCAACATCAACTTCTGCAAACAGAAGTACATCTGCGAGATCCCGCCAATCGACAGGAGGGGAGCAATAGTTGAGAGGAAAATCTTCAATGCCACCCTGGAAAAGCTGACCGCAAAAACGGACTTGATAACCATAACGACGCCACCAGAAACGGAGAGGGAAGAGCTGAGAAAGACCCTGACAGACGACCTCCACCTCAACCCGGATCACGCTAGAAAGCTTGCTGAGAAAATCACCAGCACCATATTGGAGCACAAGGGAGATGAAGATAGAGTGGAAACTATCAGGGTCACAGGAAAACCTGCAGACATCAGAGAAATCGTCGGGAAAGAGCAAAGAAACACCAAGGAGATCGGCAGAAGGCATAATGTCCGCATATGGACCTCGATGGCTGACCCGAAGGCGATATATGTAAGAGGGCATCCGGAGGAAGCAAAGAAAGCCGAACAGGAAATAGCAGACAGGCTCCTAGAACAGGAAAGAAAAGGAGTACAGACAACAAAACGCAGGGAAGAGAAGGTCACCACAGCCTGCTGGTTCTATGCCAGTAATAACTGCAACAGAGGATCAAGTTGCCCCTTCAGACACGACCCCCCACGAGAAGGGAGGAGACAGAGCGGGGGAAATGACAGAAGCACTGAGAGAAGGGGAATAGTAAGCAGGAGCCCAGAAGTGACGAGAAGATACAACAATGAGAGAGGAAGAAGCCAAGAGAGGACCAGTAAATCCACCAATGAAGGAAGAAGCTTCCAAAGGAATAGGAGCGCGGGAAGAAGCAACACTGACAGAAGCGGAGAAAGGGGAAGGGATAGGTACCACAGTCCAGAGAGAAGAGTAATCATCAAGTCACATGATTAGATTATAAGGGAAGGGGACCTGAAGAGGGTCACCTTCCCGGATGATGATAACATAGCCACCACATACCTTATACCCAGCCTTCCCCAACGTAAAACGGAAACAAGGAGAGGAGGAAAAGAAAAAAACAAAAAAACAAACATCAATATCCTATACTGCAACATAAATGGCGTTAGGGGGAAAATCCTCAGCCTGAAGTCACTGCTGGAGACAGAACAGTCCGACATAGCACTGATTACGGAGACAAAAGGTCAACCGCCAATCCTGGAGGGCTTCACATGGTACTCAAAACTGAGGAAGAGGAAAAAAGGAGGAGGTGTAGCCATAGCGGTAAAGGATACTATTGGAGTCAAGGTATCCCAGGTAGAAACTGCTGAGAAGGATACAGAGGCAGAAATTATCTGGCTGGAACTGACGACACCAAGGAGGGAGAAGATATTCATAGCTAACTTCTATGGCCCTCAAGAGAATATCCGAAAGGAAGAAGTAGAAGCTATTTATGAAGAACTGACATCCCAGATAACAGTACTAAACACAAAGGGAACAGTCATACTGGCAGGAGACTTCAATGCGAAACTAGAAATAAGGGACGGTGAGATGAACCAAAACATCTCAAGGAACGGGAAAATACTACACCAACTCCTGGAGGACACAGGACTCCACACAGTCAACCACATGTCAAAAACAGGAAGATGGACGAGAGTAAACAGACACAATCCGGACGAGAAATCTGTAATAGACTACATCACCACCAACAACATAGGTGCGCAGAAAATATGGGATGTGGAAATTGACGAAAGTGGAGCCAAAAGACTGAAGAACCAGGGGAAGGAAACAGACCACAACACCATCACATTCAAAGTCAGAACAACGGTTAAGCACCAGAGGAAACGCATAACCAAATGGAATATAAACATGGACACGGATTGGAAGAAGTACAACAGAGAACTTGCTGATAACCTAGGGCATAGGACGACCACATATGAAGAAATGGCGGAGAAAATAATGTTGGCAATGAAAAAAGCAGTCGGCCAAAAAACGATCTCCGTAGGAGGGAAGAGAAAAGAACCACTGGAAATGAAACAACTGAGGGAGGTGAAGAAGACAAAAAAGAAGGAAATGGAGGAAGCATCACCAAGAAAGAAAAGAGAGAAACTTGCAGCCTACTACAAAGCACAACAAGACCTGAGGGAGGCAGCAACAAGAATGGAAAAAGAAAGACTAAGGAATACCTTAGACAGAATCATAAAGAGCAACGACCCAAATACTATATGGGAAATAAGGAAGAGACTCCTGGGTAAGAAAAAACAAGACTTTGAAACCATTGACGAGAATGGAGAAAAAATAGAAGACCCAGATGCAGCGAAGGAACATATAGCTAGCTACTTTGAAAAATTATACAGAGCACGTGACGTGGAAGAAGATGGAAAAATATGGACAGAAATGATTCTTCACGAAAATACCAAGAGAGGGGAAGCCATGGAACAAGGTGAGAACCCAAGATGCATCTCACAAGAGGAAATTGAAGCTGTCAGAAAGAAGCTCAAAAAGAAAAAAAGCTGCGGACCTGACCAGATCCCAAATGAGGCCCTGATATTCGCAGACAAGGAGAATATGACGAAAATAGGGAATGTCTTAGATGGAATAATGACAGGAGAAAAGATCCCGGAAGACTGGAAGAATGGAAGAATAATCACTCTATACAAGGGAAAAGGCATGAGAGGAAAATGCTCAAACGAGAGAGGAATAAACATAGGCAGTAACGTGGGAAAATTCTTTGAGAGAATAATCAATAACAGAGCCAAGGAAAGGGTCAACATTAGCGACATGCAAGGAGGCGGAAAAAAAGGAGCCCAGACGGTCGACCATATAACAGCAGTAATGGAGATGGCAAGGAAGGGAAAAAATGTCTACATCGCCTTCCTTGATGTAACCAAGGCCTACGACAAAGCTTGGGCAGCAGGAATCCTCCATGTACTGTACGAGCAAGGCGTAAAAGACAAGACGTGGGAGTTGATAAAGAAGCTAAATGAAGACCTGACGGCCCAAGTTGAAACAATGCATGGAACCACAAGAAAAATTAAGATGAAGGACAACATACGACAAGGAGGAGTTCTATCAGTCATCATGTATGCAGTGCTAATGGATGAAATTTCCAAAGAAGTGAAAAGAGAAAACCTGGGGATCTTGCTCGGAAGGGAGAAAATTGGATGTCTCCTGTGGATGGACGATGTGGCCTTTGTGGCCACAAAAAAAGAAGAATTACAGAGAATGCTTGATATTGCGAACGCAATTAGCACCAAGTATAGAATAAAGTTTGGTGAAGAGAAGAGTAAAATACTAAGAATTGGAAAGAAGATCCCGAAAGTGGAATTTTCCCTGGGCCAACTAAAACTCCAAGAATGTGAGAAGTACAAGTACCTCGGCTTCATGATAGCAAAAAGTGGAAAAAGGGATGAACAACTGAAAGAAGTAAAGAAGAAGGTACAGGCGGCGTACAATACCATTATGGCACTCGCGGGGAACCCAGACTTGAAGGGCATCGAAATGAAAGCTATCTGGCAGCTGGTGAAGTCCTGTATACTCCCAATCGCTACCTATGGATGGGAAGGTATAGTGGGAACAAAAAAAGAGAAAGAAGACCTGAAGAAAATTATAGACAACCTCATCAAGATGATAATAGCGACACCAAGAACAACCCCTGGTGAACCCCTGTACCTTGAAACAGGACTCCAAGACATCAGATACCTTATAAACCGCAATAAAATCCTGTATATGGAGAAGATAAAGGGCAGTAAGAATAAGCTTCTGCAAGCCATCAGAGAAGAGCCAGATGAACAAGGATGGTGGAAATCTTCCCAAAGAATGAAAGAAGACACCCTGGGACCCATAGACCTGGAAGACGTAGGAACACGCTCAAGAAAACGGATAGTGGACCAGGCAATCAGGAAAAAAAATGGTACAGGAACTGAAAGAAGAGTGCTTGGAAAAAAGCAAGGCCAAGTTCTACATCCAGAACAAAGCACCGGAAAGCCTGGGTTCATGTGCAAAGTACATGAAAGAATGCACAAGGGCAGTTGCAAGCATAATCTTCAAAGCGAGGACAAGAATGCTGGACGTAAAGGAGAACTTCAGAAATAAGTACGAGGACACGCAATGCAGAAACTGCAGAATAGAAATAGAAACACAAGAACACATCTTGGAAAGATGCCAGGAAATCCATGGCAACAGTGCGAGGCTGAAAGTCAAAAAAGAAGATATTTTTGAAGAAAATCCGGCTACACTGAGAAAAACAGCCAAGAAGATTGAATCAATTATGGAAAAACACAAAAGTGCTGCCCCCACTAACACTGGGTGAGCAACCTGGCTGATCCAGGGATGCACACAGAAGAAGAAGAAGAAGAAGAATCAGAGAGGCAGCAGCCACTCAACCTTGACAAATATTTATAACACTATAATTAGGCATGTCCAATCATGAGGTAACATGCAGTAGTTTGTCAAATCACAGTAGGTACATTGGAGGTATAGATGTGACTACACATACATAGGAAATCAATTGAATATACGGAAAATAAAATATATGTTTGAGGAAACCTCATGTTTCACACAAAGGTCCCTACAATTTTTTTTTTAAAAAAGAATTTCTTGTTTTTAATTAACACAGTTCTGTTACAACGGGCCTAACAGCAACAGTAATTATTCAGTATGAATGAGCTACATCCTTATATATTCATTTCTAAATCAAATAACACCATGTTAATCAATACCCTCACCAGTAATTATTTATTTCAAGATTGCATAGAAAGCGATATTTGGCGAAGAGCTTCCTTCCCATATTTTCAAACCTTTTGTCCAAATACTATATGATGTTATAATGCTGTCGTGTGGCGCAAATAGCAAACTTTATTCAGCTCATCGCTCACCTTTCTATGTAAATTGAAACTTGGTTACTATGTTAAACTCCTGTGAGCAGGGAGCATGTCCTAGTAATGGAAAAAATAAGTATATCTAGGACAATGACAAGACTTTTCTCAACGGTTGGATACACATGAAGCCAGCCGAAAATTTATATACACTTGGGCGATGGTTACATTTCTGTTGCTCAATAGCAACTTTCACACAATAAAAATGATAATGGATAGTCATCTGTCGTAGTACTCGCATAAACACATCTAGATGGCAATAGGGTGGTCTAAAAACACTTTCTTCCAAATTACTCCAATTTGAATCTTCTATTCAGATCTTATATCTGTACAGAGATAATGTATTGTGTCAAATTTCAACCAAATGGATTAATAAAAAATTTAGAAGTTGCACAAAGCTGTTGAAGTTTAAAATGAGACTATTTTTATCAAATAACCTTTTTTAGTGTGTTTAGGTTTTCTGTTTCCTAAATATCATACTCACCACTTACTTACATCTGATTGGTCCAGGACACGACCACTCTGACCAAATACCTTCAGGATTTTTTGTATCGATGTCTTAACCTGTAAAAAAACTTCCATGTATTCCATGAATTGAATTTTGAATTTATTGACAGATAAAAACATGAATAACAACAAAACAAGGGGGTGTAATGGGAATGCTACTCCCCCTCCATCCTCATATCATATCGATATTATTACAATCAAAATCTAGACAGTAACGTCATAATAGAAACATTTAACATTTTAAAAAAAAAACAGGTCTGAGAACATGTTATTATAATCGTTATACAGTGCAAAGCTTCATGTCGGTACATTAAACAACAAACTGAATAGATTGTAATAGTTATATGGGTGAAGTCATTTTAAACGAGGCCAAACAGTACATTGATTCATCAAGGTAAGGAAAATCTACTGGCGAAATTTTTTGCGTGTGAAACGTAATCAAAGATTGTGACAATATAATTTCAAGAGGGGGCTCAATGCAAAATTTGGCCTAAAATCCTTAATAAACGCTGATTTTCAAAATTTAAAAACCTGCATATATATCAAGTAAACTCCTCCGAATTCAAAGCACTTATTCATTTTGCTCTATTTGCAATATTAACTTCGCAAAAAGCTTTTCGGCGCATTACACTGCATGCAAGGATGCAAAGTTCCAGTGGCCACAGAAAGTGGCAGATTCATGTTGTTGTTTTTTTTGTAGGGGGGGGGGGTATTTTTCGGGCCTGAAATCACACACTATTAAGTAGTACTGAAAAACATGTACACTGCACATGTAGCAATTAACAAACTAATAGCCAAACAGGTGGTTTTACATAACAGAAGTTGTTTTTTTTTACACATCATTGACTATATAATATTTTCATGAAACAAGAGGAGGGGCTTTGGAAATTTTTCTAAGGGTATTTATTTAATATAAATGCCTACTTTAAGATATTAAAACCTTTTATTACATGCCACATACCCTCAGGTTCATGGTAAGATCGATGCAGTACCCTTTTTTAAGGGTACTTTTCTTGTTTATAAGGTGGATGTGTTATACAGCCACAATTTTCTGTCTTTTCTTCCCTCACAGTACCTTGGAACCTGGTACGAAGTGAGACGCTACTTCCCAATCTTCTTTGAGTTGAACCTCATTTGTGGAACTGCTACATATTCTCAGAATGATGATGGAAGCCTAAAAGTGGTCAACAGGGCTATTAAACAAGGGTAAGTGAAATCATTTGTCATGTCAAGAAGTCTTATAAATCTAATTACCAAGCTGTAAAACAATAGAGTTCCCATAGCTTAATGGTTAGATAGCTTGACTGCGAATCCAATGGCACTTGAGGACGCGGGTTTGAACCCTGGTCCTGGAACTCAATTGGAGTGAGTTGGTTGCGGCTGTGGCCAGGAGTTCACCCTCCTGTCAGGTGTGATCAGCACACCTCCAGCCACCAGACTCCCCTGGACTGGATGACTGGACAAGCATGGAAGTGAATGCCACAACAAGGAAAGCTGTCACCAGGAGCGCTGAAGACCGCCAGTCATCACAGATTGTACATTTCAATTACTCTGTACAGTGCCATAGCATGTTCAACATTGATGTGCACTATAAAATATGAATAAACATTGTCACACACTTCTTCTATTTTTTACAGATCAAAACAAAGGGATAAGGTGGAAGGAAAAGCCAAAGTTATTTCTGCTGCCAAACTGGAAGTTGAATTTGGTTCTGCTGATATATGTGAGTTAAAACGAGTGTCAAGATTTCATCTAATGCCTAGGCTTTATACCGAATGTCACAATCACAAATTTTCAAATTTGTTTTTGATGTGTTTTGTCAACTGGCACGTTTCGATGCATATCAACAACATAATTTAATGCCATTTGGGTTCATTGAAATTGTCGCCAAGCGTTGCGGGAATTTATGATGATCATTAAAAATGTTTTAAAAAATGGTCAGAACTTTTATATGAAATTTCAGCTGCCTCACTGTAAATTGGTTGGAGCCAAAACTTTATTGGTGGGAATTTCACAAAAAAAAATTGTGTTATACAAATTGATCCTGCAATGCTTGGTGACAATGTTTATGTTGTGGTTTTTTTTGTTGTTGGGTGTATTTTCTAATGAGCTTACCCAACGGCCATTCTGACCTCTCTTGACATCAGGAAAATGTCTGTGACGTCACCCTGACGTCAAAAAAGGTCAAATTGCCCACAGGATAATACATTTCATTGCGCATTCCAGCAATTGGCAAAACTCCCGAAGGTAACTACTGGATCTTGGACACAGACTACGAAAACTATGCTGTTGTTTATTCTTGCACAGAGCTACTAATTGCATTTGGTAAGTTATGATCAGGTGTATGGGTAGTTTGACTTGATTTGATATGATTTGATTCAGCCTCCTTAGGAGAGAAAATACATCATAAATTAAAAACAAGTGCATAATACATTATGTATAAAGGTATTTAAGTAAAATCAATGCTAAAAGCAGCTAAAACATTATTCATTTATGAGATTATGGTAATAATTGAAATTGAAGTAGGCCTATATGTATCGAAGGAAAATTGAACCAACTGTCTGGAGAGGTAACTAATGGATGGTCATATGACCTAACCTCCATCATATATGATAATGTTGTGTAAGTTTCAAGATCAGATGACCAACAATTTTATGATATTTTGTAGGGTCCAAATCAATAAAATTCTTGACCCCTAACTTTGACATACCAGGCCAGCTATATAAACAGGACTCAAAACGGGTCCTACAGACGTCTAGAGTGTCTGCAATCATCACTTTTGTGACCTCTTGAGACATCTGTTGATGGAATATATTTGACCGATCTAGACAGTCCAGAAATCATTTATTTCTGCATTTTCCAGATGTGATTGTATTTCATTAGAGGTTCATTTTAAAGCAATAACAGACGTCTGTAACACTAACAATTTTTGGTATAACAGACAGTCTATGTTATGGCATATTAGAACCTTTACAGACATCTCCAAATAATGCAAACCTGTGGCATCCAGACAAATCACTGAATATAATAATAAACAGACATCTCTAGACCACAGAAAATTGTTAATTAGTATCTAGATTGCAGTCTGTATCACTGACTTATCTGTTGCCTACAGACAGTCTGGATATCCAATCAAATGAGCCCTTACAGACGTCTCAGAGGACCCTAAACAGGCTACCTATAGACCCTCTAGACGCCTGTAGAGGCTACAAAATGAGCCCTGTTTATATGTGTACCAGGCTTGACTTTCATTTCATAGACTCACAATCACAAAGTGCCCTTAACTTTAATTTTCTTTTCTTTCCTTCAGAAATTGTCTGGGTACTTGGAAGGACACCCACTCTTCCTCAATCGACCCTTGATGCGATTTACACCAACCTAAGGACACAAGGAATTGACACTTTACCCTTGATTATAACACCAAATATCCAGGGCAACAAAAATATTAATTGCTCTCAGTATTATTACACAGACTGAAAATTGTATATTATAGCCAATTGCACTTAAAATTAACAAAATGGAAGATGTTTTAAATCTTATGAAGAATTTTTGTTTCTTGAATGCATGTACTCTTTCTGTAAAAGATGGAATTGTGTACATAATAAAAATAAATTTATTATAAATATTGCAAACTTGTGTTCCATAATATTTTGTCTATTAATCAAGGTTCTATAGAAAAGGTTTTGTGAAAATATCATACCAATCGGAAATGTTTAAATAACTTTTCAGTCACCATGGAAATGAAAACTCAGTGCACCCAACACAGCTCAACTTTGTCAACCAAATCAAACAATGTAGCAGTTTAATCAATCATAAAAATTATGTAAAAATGCTATTGATGATGATAAAAAATATTTCTTGAAAGTGTATTTCAAAGTGTTTTTTTTTTTAATTCCAAACAGCTACACATGTGAAACTCATTTGCTGAGGCAATCACCGAGGTCTTCCAAAATGAATAGTTCCTAAATCTGGGAGTTTCAGAGGACATGTGTGGCCCATCATTTCTCATGACGAATAGGCCTTATCATATATCGATCTTCTGAGCTTATATTAATATTTTTACTTTACCTAAAGTTATGAGGGACATGTCTGGCAAATTAAGGCACATGAGCTACGGTTTGGCTGCAAAGGTTCTCAACAAATTAGTTTGAGATATAAGTATTTGTTTTGGCGGAAATGGAATATGACTTGAAAGACTTCAAACCTGCCAAGAAATACTTTGCCTCAGGGTCAGACACACTTTCGTTTCAATGGCAACTTAAAATTTACTTAAACATTCGCTACAGGTATGTTGTTTTTTTTAATAGATAGCAAAATACCTGAAGATAGTTCTGAGAAAATTTCATTCAGCTGCCTCAATGAGATGAGTCAGCCAAGAACTTTCTGAACGCCCCTTGCATGTGGCATACCTGAGCTGCCAAACTGGCTGTAACAACTAAAACTTTCATGTTTTCACAGCTTGATATTATGATTCATTTGGACAACTCATGACCTTAAAACACACACACACAGGTCGAAAATTGTGCACTTTCCAACACAGCTCAAAATATTGCTTCAACACAGTTTTCAAATTTACCATGAGCTGATTTGGAGCTCAGCTTTCACATGTTCACACACAGCACAGGGTAATGATCTCCATAATGATAAAAAATTATATCAATGCTCAACACAACATTTCACACTGAATCGTTCGAATTCATGTATTCATCCTTTTATAGATTTTCCCTTTTTCACAATTTACATGTATGTGCTTAAGTACTTTGCATATATGCATATGTGAGCAATGTATCGTTACCTAAAGCTAAAGGATAAAACTAAAGTATTTTTCACTGCTAGATGATTTGTTTCTGTATATTTGGTCTTAATATTTACCATATATACAAAATCCCTCCCTCGTGCACGCTTGACCTGCTGAAGTCAGAACACTGAAAGACGAAAAACAAAAAACTTCAACGCTAAATTTATCAGTGGAACATTAACTGTGTCCATGCCACGCGCATGAATACTAATAATACCCTATAAGACAATACCAGCATATGAAAATCGAATTTGGAGATTGCAGAAGAAGAGCCATATTGCAAATAACACACAGATATGCTGCCGATGCAATACTAGTTGACCTTGTACATCTTACTTATTTTGATAATGTTCTGCCATGCAAAATATTTTCTCTTTTATAGTAGCCTATTTGTATATTTTGAAGAAATACAAAACTAGTGGGAGCCTATTCCAAAGTCACATGACAAATTCCAATTAGAATACAACCATAGCAGTGATCACAAACTGTTATACATTGTTTGTTACTTTGTGTGCTTTTAGCAGTTAGACATGAGATGAAAATATATAAGAATCTGCAACTTATAGAACTAACAAAACCCAACGATAACTGTGAATTTTGAGAAAATGTTTTTCATAGTCAACTGTCTAATTTGATAGAACCAGTGACAAATATATCAAAACACAAATCTCCAGGGAATTTCTTGGACTTGTCATATGCTAGTACATGGATGGATCAAATCGATCTACAAGCCCTGATATGCCATATCTATCAATGACTGCTACATCCCCTCATGGTCCATGCTGTGTCTTGCAAAAATATGGAAAGTCAACACTTTTTGTTCTTAATTTTATGAGACAAATGTTAATGTCTGCTCAAGTTTTAAATCATAGACTTTCAAAAATTATGAAAAAAAAAACAAGCAGTTGAAAAAATATTCAAATTTCTCAAAAGGAAAAAGGAGTACCGATTGACACCTTTGCCCTGATAATTGCCTGAACAGACATATTGGACCGCCTTCCAGAATTTTTTGTGTTCATTTGAACAAGAATTTTTTTTAAAAGTAGGCGATTTTGAAATCCATTCCGCAATTTGACTAGATCAGCCCCCACTCCCGAACTGTTGACATTTTCGCACTTGCTAATTTGCCAGTTGCTATGTAAGCTGAGTCTCCGTTCACCTACAGTTTGTCCACACTTATTATGCACCCATGTTTTTACGTTACATTTATGTATTTCTCAAAAATGGATAACAGCATTTGGATATCATTTACACGTGATATATGTGCCATGGAGCCAATACCCTGTCAATTTTGTCCAAATCTGTCAGTTCAATGAGGCGTTGTGATATACAGTCGAGTTTTGAGTGTTCACACTTATTACGCAGTTTCTTAAACTTTTTTAGAAAAGCACCAAGAATCTACCAAACTAATCATAAAATGACATGAATGTTTACAGTACTCTAGGCTTCCCATCGCTAAGCCCTGAGTTTGATTCCGGCTACGAAATGATCAATTAGACCTGTGCCTTGTTTAGAACTCTGTCTTCTTCCTCTTGACGGTGATAAGCCTTCCAGAGTGCATAAACACCGGACATTTAGCCCCATACTATTAACAAAAAGGTTTTATATGCCACCTTTAAGGGTTCTATAAGCTGGTAGGCCTATAGATTAGTTTAGGAACCCTAAAAGGTTCATTACTCAACTTTTAAAAGGTTCCAACAGCAAACAAAAACAACATTTAGATAATCCAGCTGCACTGAACTCTCACAATGTAACCCCTTTCTCTCAAGTTGGAAGCATAGGGTCCTATCATAGAGTCTTCCCACAAAGTATTGAACCTTTTCAATTCAATAGAACCCTAAAAATAAAAGAACCTTTTTTCGGCTATGGGTTCTTTATATACACCATCAAGAACCTTTTGCGTTGAGAGTGCAGTCAGTCATCTGTCAATGATGTCAATCTCTGTCAATAAATAATATTATTTTTTTCTGCCAAAATATACCTTTCTTTCCAACAGAATAAACGTTTTAGTGTGTGTGATTTTTGACAACCTGCCTATCTCCCACTTCATAAATCACCACAACACAGTATTCAATACCACTTATGTCAATGAAGCTTATTTTCAATAACAATTTTCATGTTGGGACTATGACCATAGTCACCTTGGACACCCTCCAGTAATTTTCTGAAGCATCTTTTATCATTTTTCCAGACTGTTACTCAACTGGGCCTGTTAATATAGTCCAAGTAGAACACTGGAATTGTACAGAACATTCTAATGTAAATATCTAAAACTACTTTGGCCTTTTTATGCATTTAATGATCCACTCCACATTCGAATCCCAGGTAACTTGCACAACTTTTTTCGCAGAAAGATATTTTCAAATTTTGCAAAGACGCCACAACTCATTTTGAAGGTAAGTTGTTCCGTTTTATTGAATATATATGTTCACAATATTCTTCTTGTGATGTGAAGATATGCAGATGTACAAGTTCAAGGTCTTTTTCAAAACAACTGTAAAAAAGATTGCATTTGATATTTCATATGAACGCATAACTTCAGGCAATATCTAGAGTTGGCGACAGAATGAAAACAACTCCATTTAATCAAATCAACATTGATCTTATAGAAAAAAATACTTTGATCAAGTCTTTATGAACTGTAAAAGCAAATTGACAATAATTTGACATTTCACTTCTCACTTAGGGCAGATTTTTATTATAAAAATGCAATGGCACTTCTAAAATGTTTCTGGTCATATCACTTAAAAGTGCCGATTTCTTTGGCTTTTGGGATTCTATTTACACACTATGAAATGACGCAATGATGGATATGGGTATGTTAAGGCCATACTTTTAAAGACCCAAATGTGATAAACAATTATTTAAACATGGCTAGATGTACTAGAATGATTTTCCACACAATTATACTTGTTTACAATAGGACCAATACTATATAAGTGGTTTTGGTCAAACAAATGTATCTTAAAAATTATAACCAAAAATTAAGTGTGACCTTTCTTTTGTCGCTAAGTGCACATGTACGCCTATTATGTCATCATACACTGCTCACATTATTTAATGGAGCAAAGTGGCAATCATTGCCATTTCCAGTTATGGCTGTAAGGATGTTGTTTGCAGAAATTTAATGATGAAACACAGGGTCAACACATCATATGTGGAAACAAACTCAAGGTCAGGTTTAAAATTAGGGTTACAAATAAAGTTAGGTTTATGGATAGTGTTAGTGTTTGAGTTTTGGTTAACCCTGTGTTTCTTAATTAAACTTCTGTAACAAATCTCCTCGCATGTCAATTGTCTCTTGCATTTGGTGAATTATATTCCACTGAAACAGCCATAACTGGCAAAAAAAAAAAGAAAAAACCTCTTGCTCCCTTAATTTGTGTGAGCAGTGTATATCGCAGCTCATTGACAAGTAAAGCAGTCTGTCTTGCTTATTTATTTTTGCAACCACTGAAATTGATATATATGGGATTGATTTTGGGTTTCAAATCCTACTCCGGGAACTCAATTTCATCCTAACCCATCTGACATTCTGAAAAACAGCAGCAGGTTATGTCCAGGGTATTATGCTGCGGCAATTGAACTGTGGAGGATATTGCTGCAATGTTCTTTATGCTTGGTTGACGTTGTGATATATTTGATAAATAAGTCTTCACACTACTTTAGCAGCTTCATGAGGGCAAATAAGTCAGGCTTGAGGGTGAAAAAACAGGCTTTAGGCCTATACATGTATAACTTTGTTAGCTGGTGTTTTGCAATATCCAAACAATTCAATTGGAAGTCCCAATTATTAATAAATGGGTTAGAAAAGTATTTAAATGATTTTGTGATTGGGAAATGGGGACACAGTCAAATTTTACATGTGTTTGATTTATTTATGTGGTCATCAATTCTTACTTTTTATTGCGATAAAATATTTATGCATTGTGCGGAAAAAACTCTGACCTGACTTGTGATGTTATGTAATGTACGTCTCAGTGCTACACTCTAAAAAATGTCGGGACAAAATTGGTTTTTTAGATTCAAAATGGTTTTTTGAAAAACCAAATTTCAATGCAAAACCAACATGGATTTTTAAAAAAATCCATGTTGGTTTTTTGCATTGAAATTTGGTTTTTCAAAAAACCATTTTGAATCTAAAAAACCTATTTTGTCTGAAATTTTTTAGAGTGTACTGGCTCTGAAGCTGTTTCAGCATGCATGAGCACCGCAATAGAGAGTGTCAATTTTTAATTTTATACAAATTCAAAAAGTACTATAAGGCCTTAAACATGCGTTAGGATATGGGAATCCAAATTTGTTCCCGAATGGCGACCATTCCTACCTGCTTGAATTTTAGTTAAAAGTTTCAAGGTATTTTCATTTCCGACCATTTTCGTCAATCCGGGGTTCCCCATAACTTCGTCAATATGTGTCACACAACTTTATAATTGCCATGTTTGGAAAGCTCTCAAAAAGACCATAATTTTGCATACCTGTGTACCAACATCAATGGTCTAGGATGATATCTTGACTGCCATTTAGTCTTCAACCTACACTTTTTACTAATGAAAGTGTTGCAGATTGACATTGTGCCTGTCGTTTATGAAGCTTGATTGCTTAATTTCCGTCTGAGACAGCACACACTGAGTGCACGTACCCCTCTTTTCAAAAATGTTAAGTTTAGACTTTTCCAAAAAGAAAATTCAAAACGGTGCTCGAAATCCACTCAAATTGTTTCTAGTGTCACCCAAGGAAACTGAACGTGTTATGAAAGAAATCCTCAATTGTCTACTAAAATATGATTGAGAAACAAGTTTTCTCCTGTCTCTTGATGAAGGATGCCCCAGCTGATGGCTCCCCCACCTGGTGAAATTGATCATCCATTGGTAAAGCCACAGACTTTTGAAAAAAGGGGTAGGCTCACTCGAAGGCTGCTGGCTCACAAAGGAATAACGCCACTACACTCCATGTACTGTATGTAGGGTCGATATGTAATTCAGGTCATTTTTTCTGAAATCAGAGAAGGAATCTTTGAGATAGAGTAGGTCGGGGCTAGAAGCCCGTGTTGGGTGAGAAAATATAGAGGTTAAATTAAAATATGTGGGTTTGGGGCGAGAGGCCCCACATGATATGGGGCATGAGGCCACCTTCACTGGGGGGTCGAAACTGCTTCAGGAACCATTTAATAATGTGTACTTTGCCTTAAATCTTGATAGAATAGCTAAATAAAATGGAAAAAATTTTGCCCAAAATTGAAACAGGGCAAAAAATGTTAAAAAATAAAAGTATGAACAGAGAAATTGTGAAATTCAGAAAAAGTGAACAGAATGCCTTAAAAATGAAAGAAGAACCCTAAGAAATAAATTTTAAGCTGAATGCCCTCGCAAAAAAAATTACCATAGGATTGTAATAGGGGGGCTTCTTGTCCGATGGGTGGGGTAAGAAGGCCATTTTCAATTTTTTTACAAAACTGGCCATTAATTGATGTAACTCCTTTATTAAAATTGGTAGACATTTGTTTCACAAATTATTAGTAGAGTCAGCTGATCCCTTCCTGACAGCATAAGCATTCAAATAATCGACCATAAAAAGTAGGTCAAATCGCACCTCGAAGTTAGGGGGGGGCTGCATGCCCCTACTCTATTCGACTTTATTTAAAGGGGGACTTATTTTTGTTGAACTGTTTATAGATGCACTGTTTTACTTCTAATTTGAAATTTTACTCACCGGCATAGGTCTGTTGCTAACTTATATTTATTTGGTCTCATCTGCAGACATCAGGAAGCTGCACATTAGACATGGATGTACAAGTCCCAGGAGCGTTTCTGGCAACTCTTCTGCTGGTGCTGTCACAAATCCATGGACAGGTTGTCCGTTTTCGAAGTTGCAGAGTCGATGTTGATGTTATGCCTAATTTCGATCGCAATCGGGTGAGTACAAAAATATGGTGATATATTTGTATTTGTATTTGTATTTGTATTTATTGAGTTTATGGCATACATATTCACAATGTTTCATGTTAATTCATCATTCAGTACAAATTGGTAGCAAATTAAGGGTAAAAGAAAGAAAATAAACACAATATCCTGGCCATAGGGAAAGCACAAAAGGCTCCCTTAATGATGAGTGAATGAAGTTGTATGAAAATGTAGGTGATGGGTTGATGGGCTATGGGAATGACTTAGGTGGAGGGGGGAAGTGTTGGGGGGGGGGAGGGTTAGGGAATATAATGATGAGTGAAGGGGGGGGGGGCTTATTCATTTTTAAGAGTTTCTGCAAACATAACAATCCCTGCCGGGTATAAGATGCAAAAATCATGGGTGCCATGCTCACTCCTGCCACAGCTAAAAACTCCTCCCCGAGCAATGCCACTCACCTCAACTGTCCACCTATCCTTATTGATCTATCCTCTCCTTCTGATAACAGCAAATAACAGTAAAACAGCTCCCTTATTTACATTTTTTGCCTCTCCTGTTGTTTTCCCACCAGGGGCGCATGAATCTCCATTGTAGTTCCGCTATTGCTCACGTTTAGGACTGGCGCCAC
This sequence comes from Platynereis dumerilii, assembly GCA_026936325.1. Taxonomy (NCBI): domain Eukaryota; kingdom Metazoa; phylum Annelida; class Polychaeta; order Phyllodocida; family Nereididae; genus Platynereis; species Platynereis dumerilii. Next base: position 6,779,019 of record JAPTHN010000003.1, on the reverse strand, counting down.
CGTCTGCCTTCCCGCCAAAAACATCCACACACTTCACTGCCTGCACCCTGGCTGACCTACTTGTACTCATCTTATCTTAGTGATCTTACCCTCATTTTAACGCTCTTTCCAAGCCCTACGCGTATCAAGATGTCTCACCTATTATCCAAGCTCCTATCTCTCAAGTCCAATCTGCATAGCAGCATCCAATCTTCTATACATTTTCCACTTTGGCCAGGTTCATCTTCAAGCACAATCTCACAGCAGACGACTCAGTGCACACCCCTGCTGTGTAGCATTTGGCAATGTGCCAAAATCTCACTTATTCTTTTTCATCACCAATATACTTTCTGAACTCCATTCACATATTTTCCCTGCTCACGTATTTCTCTACCATTTCAATCAAAGCACATGCTTTCAGACAAACTGCACATTTTTTTCATTGCCCAGTCAATCTTTCCAGTGCCATCACTGGGAATCTAACTCTTCATTTTCACATATAGTGGGGGGTCGGGAGGGGGGGGGGCTCCATTCCCCCTAAAAATGTCCCTCAATGGGTATATCTAGTTATCAATATTACAGTTGGAGGAATATTTGGAGATCAGGAATGATTTTATTCTGTGGTCTATGGTTCTCAAGTTAGTGGGATGTTTCTGAAATTCCGGCAGTTCATTCCAACAGATGGGGATTTTCACATTAATCAATTGGTGTTTTAATTCTGATGATCTATTAAAAATATGGAGGTTGTGGCTATTCCTGGTGGAGTGTGTATGAAGATTGCTATTTTGGGGGAGGAGTTGTTGGAAATACAATGCAGTTTTATTCGTTTTCACTTTATGATAGAATTTAATACATGAATGATAGAATATGTCTCTAATTTTTAGGAGGTCTAACTCTTTATATAATTTATTAGTATGGCTATTATATTTGGCTTTGCTGATGTTGCGAATGGCACGTTTATGAAGCAATTCTAACCTTTTTATCTCTCTATTGTTGATGTTACCCCATGATGTTATTGCATATGATAAGTGTGGATATATTAGACTGGAGTAGATTGTCTTTAATGTCTGCTTTGGTAATATGTTTTTTAGGCGTGAGAGGATTGCATTAACCTTAAGAATCTGATTTGTCTTTTTTGTTATGTGTGTTTTCCATGATAATGTATTGTCTATGTGGGCTCCTAGGAATTTTATTTCTTTAACTTGTTCTATGTTAACATTATCGATTTTAATTTCTATGTTACTATCATTAACTTTCTTTCTTGGTTTGTGGAAAAGGATGTATTTGGTCTTCTTGATATTTAGAGAGAGTTTATTCTTTTGGAACCATAAGGAGATAGTTTGGAGAGTTTCATTAGTTGAGTTGATTAAATTTTGCATGTCGTTATTATGGAAAATTAGGTTAGTGTCATCTGCAAAGAGTATAATATTGCAGTTAGTAGGATGAGGGATGTCATTTATGTAGAGTAGAAAAAGTAATGGTCCTAATATTGAGCCTTGGGGTACTCCGCATGAAATGGGCAGTTTTGAGGAGCAGTGTTCTAAGTATTGGACATACTGCTGTCGATCGGTAAGATAATTTGTAAACCACAATTTTGGGAGACCTCTTATTCCTAATTCTTCCAATTTATTAAGTAAGATACTATGGTCAAGAGTGTCGAAAGCTTTAGAGAGATCGAGGAATACCCCAATATATAGAGGCGCATCCAGAAAATGTCGAAGGGGGTGGGGGGGCTATCAGCGTGGGGACATATGGGCCACTAATTCTTGAGATGTTCTATTATATAGGTTGCATGTTGGCATGGGGCTGGATATTAAAGTCTATTAGGGAAAAAAAGCACAATAGAACTGCAATTTGCATTTAAATGTTAAGTTTTGATTGGAAAGAATACCCTCAAATTTAAAGTGATGGATTTGCCTTTAAGTGATGGCTTGAAACACAAAATGGTGGAAATTAAAAATATCCATAGAAATCACAAATTTTCAATCTAGTTTGTATTTGGGAAATAATAAACACAATGACCCTGCAAGACAATTCTGAATTAAAATCAGATAAATATTTTACAACACCAACCTAATGAAGGGTTACCTATGAATTTTATTGTTTTGATGCCGGATTTCTCCTGTAGGTGGCATACTAGTACAGAGATAATTTTCTTCTTTTTCCCTAAATTTTCTTCTTTTTCCCTAAAAATCTAAATGGTTGACAGAAAATGATTTATAGATGGAATAAAAATTAAAATAACCTTATCTTTAATGTCCATCAAAAAATGGAGGTATTAAGCAAGATTTTGATGGTCATGGTGGCAGCCAAAGTTCTCTGGTGACCAAATATCAAATAATTTTTTCTGCGTAGTCGCGAATGAACCATTCATTTTGGAATTCTCCAATACAGTTTCTAATAATCTGTTCATGTACTGCTAAAATATAATCTTAGTAGATTTACTATAACTACAAAAAAGTTACTCTTGACATTGGTGAAGATTTAATTGTTTTTTTTCGAAGTGTAAAATCTGAGAAATGTAGGCATATCTATATTTTTCGATGTCTTATTATTCTATGCACTCAGATGGATCAACAAAATCCTCCTGGAACCAAATTTCGAATTCTTCATCCACCCTTTGGCAAGTTTTTAACATTGTATATCGGACCCCAAGGGATGGCCCATCAGCCATCAGACCGATGGGCTACCATCTTTGTTGACAGAGAATGTGTTTTCTCATCTTTCTCCCCAGGTTGATCCATGTGAATCATCTACATTTTATATAGAGAATTACACTGGCTAAAAGGGTGCACAGTATATGAACCCTGTATCTGAAGCAAATTTGCCTCCGTAATCAATCATTCGTAAAGCGGCCCATCGGTGCTCACTTTCCCCTAGCTACCCTATGAAGACAGTTGTCGCAAACGTTTGAAAAAGAATAGGGAAACTGCAATTATTTTTAGCGGCTTTTTCATCAGTTAAGAAGGTTTAAATTGACACCGTAACACGACCAAAAACTAACAAAAGCTTGCATCTTGTTTTGATTCTAAATTAAAAATGAAATGTTCTTAGTGAATTTGAGGATATAATTCTGTGATTTTGAATATAATTCACTTTTTTAGTGCTCTGCTATTTTATTTGCACATAATTGCATAGAATATCTGAATATGATAAGGTTTAACAATGGCCTCAGTCCTATGGGAAGAGACCTCATAGGGTTGCAGGGTTGCAGGGTCGTTATTATCGTTTTCATAGCTGTGTGTTTTTTCAACTTTGTACTTTGCTTTATCCCAAAACTGTGATGTCACAGATTTAGTTGCATAACTTTGTATATCACAAGCACAGATTTCGAGAAACTGACTAATTAAATGCGTTGACACATGGATGTTTATCATCGATAAATGCACTGGTTGACAAATGCTTCAATGAACTGCAACAGAATCAAACAGACTACTTATCTGTAATTAGGAGGTGACCATTTGATATCGAGGGGGAGGGTTGGAATTTTTTATAAAGTAAATAATTTCTTGCTCAGTTTTAGTGAAATAACTATTTTTTGTTCAGTTTTAGTGAAATAAATAAATTCTTTTTGGGCAGTCTTGAATTAAATCATTTCTGGTGGGGGTATTTCTGAATGAGGTGTCGCTTGATTTTCGAATCAATATTTGGGGAGCTCTTGAAATAAATAATTACTGCTGCCGTTATCATGGAATAAATAATTTTCCATCATGGAAAACTCCAAGCCCCCCCCCCCCTTGGTTGCCCCTAACAATGACTGACAACAAAATTTATTTGAAATTTTTATGACAAGTGTCTTGTGAAAAACAATAACACACTTTGTTTGGAAAACATTGAGCATGTTCAGACTCTTCTGGTGAGGTGCAACACTCGGCTAAGACAGAAGTTGTTTGTTGTGGTTGTACAAAAAAATAACAGTTCCCGGCAGTTTTAGAATCCTTTGTCAAAAACTGTGATGTCAAACCCTAAACTGAGTGTCACAGGTTGAAGATTAGACCAATCACATTCACCGATACCCTCTGATGTCACGGTTTAACTGCAAAACGAAGTTTTCAGAAAAACACACAGCTATTAAAACGATAATAAATAAAACATCATTCACTCACTCCCTACAGAAAGAACTTTTCCTCGGTATACAACCTCAATGAACCGTTTGACCCTTTGACCTTGGATAGAACCTATTTAGTTAGAAATTGAACTTTTTGGCTTTGCAGTTTACAAGATATCTTTTTATCTTGTGGAAAAAGTGTTGAATGGCAGATCGCGCATATGCCGCAAAAACCAATTGCCAGCACTTCTTCTGTTTTTGCTTTTATTTCAGTACCTTGGGACTTGGTTTGAAGTTCAGAGATATTTTCCAATTATATTTGAACAAAACTTGATGTGCGGCACCGCGACTTACCTCCCCGGACCTACTAATGATACCATCATGGTTCTTAACAGAGCAATAAACAGATTGTAAGTATAACTATTATGCCTTTTAATTATCATCACTCATGCTATGCATAGGGCGATTACTTTTCTGTCTTGGAGGGGTGAAATTACCCAGACTCGGGGCTTACTCAGCCCATTTCGGCAGTTCGTCTCATAACCATATATACATCAATGACGTTGTAGATGTGCACTACATGTGCATCTCTTTGTCCCACGCAAACGATGCGTCATGCGATTTGTGCCGGGCCACTCCAGCTTTTATGAAAATGCATATTTTCAGCCATTCTGCGTGCTTTTTAGACCATTTTTTTGGCCTGAGTCGATTCCTGGGTTTCAGATGGCTCAATGGCATACTTAAATCTTCTTTGAATGCCATTTTGGATATATGAAACACCATAAACAGGTTGCTTATATTTGAGATATAGCCATTTCTGGGTAAATTTTGGGAGTCAGAATTTGGCTTTTTTTTGCAAAAAATTGCCCGAAAAAGTTAAAAATATCGGAATTGACCCATGAAGCTGACTCAGGCCAAAAAAATGGTCTAAAAAAGCATGCAAAATGGCTGAAAATATGCATTTTCATAAAAGCCGGAGTGGCCCGGCACAAATTGCATGCCACTATTTTTTTGCACCAATTTTCATTTTTTGGCCATAGCCAACTTTCTATACCACTGGCATATTGAAATTCCAAAAAGAAATATTTAAAGCCAACCCTATTGTACAAGCCAAAACTTCATATTTTTGCAGAGAGGGGTATGTGCATTCAGACTCCAATCCTACTACAGTAGTCAACTTTCGAAGTGGATCAAGAATTTACATCGTAGCAATTCTGACATCAGTTTTTGGTGCTGCATAATTTTGCATGAAATGTTAACTTTGATATCTTGGTAATGTGCTTGAAGCCTTGAACGAGATTGTTCAGTGACTTTGATGGTCTCCATGCTGACACCATTGTTTGAAGCAAGGTGCAAAATGACTTGTCACACACTATTGAATACACTGTAGCAGCATCAAAATAGAGTGGTGATTTCAGAGCCTTGGTCACTCAAACAATGTCGAATTGGACCGAAGGAACCTAAACTGTGAAAATTTTAATAAAAGAAGTCCTTCATTTTCTACTAAATATGATTGACAAACAAATTTTCTCCAGTCCCTTGATAAAGTATGCCCAAGCCGGTGGCTCCCCCATTTGGTGAAATTGTTTATATATCCATTGGAAAAGCCACAGATTTTTGAAAACAGTGAATGTGGAACGTCAAATCAAAAGTTGAGCTCAATTGAGTTACAAAACAATGCCTGGTTTATTGCACAGTTACAAAAGAAATGATAACCTGTTTTCAATTAAGGTCGCCATTGCTTATAATTATTACAGACCATTTTGCACCTTGTGACAAACAATCATCGTTTTGAAGGGTAAAGATATTTTGAAGCATGAAGTTTTGTTGGCCAAAACATTGCCAAGACACCAACATGCTGCACTAAGGTCATTTACTCATATTTTTTTGTGTTGATATAAATTATATTAAAAATTTTGATCCACTTCGTAATTTGACTACTAGTATAAGAAACTAAAAGAAGGTTCGCACCATTTCATTGTGCTCTAGACATTCCTTCGATCCTGCATTAGTCAGGTTGTAATTACACCATTGAACTGTGTATATCCTATGATTACACCAATCTCTCTGTTTCACAATGTTCTTGACAGTGGCATACTTTAATTCCAATTTTCCTACTACTGTCACAGATCAAAGATAATGCTGTCACAACTCTTCATTCCCTCTGTAATAATTGTAGTACACTACTCGCATTATTTAAGGGAGCAAAGTGGCAATCATTGTCATTTCCAGTTATGGCTGTGTCAGCGAGATGTGTATGAATGGCTAAAAATGATAGGTATGTATTAGGGTTACAAATAAAGTTAGGGTCATCGATAGGGTTGGGGTTTGAGTTTTGGTTAACCCTGTGTTTTTTAATCAAACTTCTGTAACAAATCTCCTCGCATGTCAATTGTCTTTAAATTTGGAGAATTATTTTACACCGAAACAGCCATAACTGGCATAATGAAAAAAAAAACTCTTGCTCCCTTAATTTGTGTGAGCAGTGTACTAATTGTCCCTGGGCTCCGCAGAGAAAAGGACGCCCCACTTTAGCGCTCAACAATGACTGGCGCATTAGTCAAGATGATCTGATAATATTTCATTTGATTCCAATCTTTTCCTTTTTTTTTGGGGCCCTCTATAATGAATATTTTCTTTCTTTGTTTCAGCACCAGACAGTTAGACACAGTAATGGGGAGTGCAAAGGTTGTTTCTAATGCCAAGTTAAATGTTGATTTCGGTGGCGATAACGATGCATGTGAGGCCCTTTGTTTTCTTTTTTCTTTTTCTATTCTCTGTTAATAGCCAAATTACAATCGCATACATCTTGTCGTGATCATGTCGGGTGATGGCCATCATTTACCGCACAAGTCACAACAAGCCCTATACAGGTCGATTGCATTGAAATGAACTATCAAGTTGTCATTAGGGTAGTTTGTGACCTCATTGATGAGCGGTGTAACATCTTGAATTTCCTTATAGCATTGCAAGTGCAGGATATGACTTCACAAACTGCTTTTGACTCATTAGGAACAGGGGCACCTCACGACAGTGTGTTATTATAATGCCGATATCAGTGTAAGCTTTTGGTTGCACAGCTTTTGTGACACTTAGGTTCATTTTTTTATGCAACTGGGAGAAAATATCTGTTAAGCTGCCAGCTGGGTTGCCAGCCAGCCCAGGCATCATTGATCACCTCCCAGCCAGCTGATATAAATCATTTTCTTCCCAGCCAGCCACCTCAACTGCCTTCTCATTACCTGACTGCAAATTTCATCAGTTGGACGCCAAAAATTGGATCCCAGCTGACAATTTTGCCAGCTGGGAACAACCCAGCTGACAGTCTGCCAGCCAGCCGGGTGCCTACTGCATAACAGATAATTGGTATAATAGATGCATGGGGTGCCCCTGAAGGAATACCATTGCAGGGATAGAGGATGTGACCTTACAGGAAACATTCCAGTGTTTTTTTGTAAGCACTTCAGTTTTGTTTACTATAATTCTAAATTGAGCTATGCATTTCATTTATAGCTTCTTCTTCTTCTTTCTTTTGTGTACTTGCCCACATCTGGTGGGCTACTGTCTCTCGTAATTAAGAGGTGGTTGTGCAGTCATTGGTTATTTCAGTGAGATATTTTATTGTTTTGATTAGTTTTTCGCTTGCTTATTTGAGCGTTTCAGAAGAACTTCCATCCAAATTTGCCTAAATTGAAACTTCCATTATGAAGTCAAATAGACAAAGATGTTTTGTCATAATTTCAGGAGAATTTATTATAGCTTTTTGCAGATAAGCAGTTTCAAAATTGAAATTCAACTTGCTCTTGTGATGTCACAGGACAATGGCTTAAAATGTTTTTATGATTTGTTTGTGTCAGTTATTGTTTAATCAGTTGATTCAGTGTATATCATATCTAGCAGCCAATAAGCAAACTAATTAAATGACTTACATGTAAGGTACTTCATCAAGTAAGAAGATTATGAAACCAACAGAAACCTGTCAATGACGTGGGAAAGCCTGTTTGCAAATTTAAAAAAGAAGAAACTTAATTTTTCCAATGGACTGCCAATCTACAAAGAGCTCTAATATTAAGAGCTTGCACAAAGTCATTGAAATTTAACATGAGATTTCCCAATTGCAAAGTCATCGGTATTTACAAATCAGGCAATCATTGGCAATTGTTTTGTTAAAATAACCATTTTAAGAGGATGTTGAGGGTGCCCAATTCAGGCCTGATATTCTTCTTGACTTGCAAGGTTATATAGTTGGTCAGAACAGGGGTTACATTGGTAGTTTTTTTCCTAAAAATAGGGGTCAGGAATAACTGGTTGAAAATAACCCTACGATATTACTTTGCCATGCTACGTCTATCGTACACCAAAGAGAACAAAGAAAAATATTCACTTCGGAGAGAGAGTTTTGGGAAATTAACTAATTTTTCCTTGGCATTAGTGGGAAATTACATTATAAATTTCTAATGTTTTGTGCAGCCTCTACATATAAATCGATTTTGCTCTTGTGGTCATCATATTTTTGATTTTCAAATGGGGGGGGGAGGGTTGGGAGATTTTCTTTGGCAACTGCAATGTTATAGCATGTGACTTTAATCATTCTTGTTAATTTTTGTGAATTTTATGTGCTTAAGGATCGACAAGGGAGATAGACACCTGCAGTGCCACCTGTAAGTTAGTGAAACGTGTGATATTTTGCCATTGCCACAATGCTAAACATCCTCAACCAAACTACCTGTACATAGAAGCATGAATTCTCATCCGATTAAAGGAAAACCTGTTGGGTCGTTAACGACCAGACGATAGTTGGGGGGCTATAGATGAATTTTGTTTTTTCGCTCGCTACGCGTCAACGAACAATTTTATCGCATCTGAATGAGCAACAAACTTTTTTTACCACTATTTTAACATTATGGTACCCTACCTTTTTTTTTTTCGTGTGCTGAACAAACTTTTTTTTGGGTGTCAAGTAGGAAACAAACTTTTTATTTCACCAAAAATCCATAGCCCCCCCCCCAATATCACCTGGTCCACCCCTAAAGACCGATATTTTAGGCGTATGGGATAACAATGGCTGCCAATAATCTTTGCAGTACAGGTACTCTGAGTTAGGTATGGGTCAATGTCTTTGATAAGTAAGTGAAACACAAATCCAATGTTATTTCAATGGGAGAGGTAGCTTTGATCCATACCTAACTCCGAGTACACCAAAGAAAATTGGCAGCCATTGTTATCCCACATGACTTTATCACCCAATAGGTTTTCAGATGAGAATTTGTGCTTCTAGTGCAAGAGTTTGGTGGAGGATTTTTGGCATTGTGGCAATGGCAAAATATCACCCGTTTCACTAACTTACAGGTGGCACTGCGGGTGTGTAGGATGTCATGGATTACTCTGATTGGGAGAGGGGGATTAGCTCAGTGGTAGCATGATGGGCTGCCAATCGCTTAGTCCAAGGTCGAAAACAGGTCGAATCCAGCTGTAGGTGGGTCAGCTGGGCCTATGATGGACTGCTGTTTCAATCATACTTCGCCTCATTGCCTTGTCCTTCTCCTGTCCCAACCATCTGTCCATCAACCGCCCTACAGTTTATCACGTCAACCAGAGGACAGACATTTGGCCAGATATCTCAGCAACCACAATCCCAAAGGAGAAATACACATACCTATGTATAGCTTACCTCTTTTGTAATATGAATATCACATTTTTGTGATGTTTTGGTGCCGTTTTTGTCCGATATTTGCCAATTTATGAAAATGGCAGTCCAATTTTGCACAATGTTGACATTTGTGATGCTGGTCAATTCCACCGTGACTTTGGGACAATCAATGTATTTTCCACCTTAATAGGAGTCAAAATGTAATAGAAGGAATGAGAGGAAGATTTTGATGTTATGACATTTTGTTGTTATGCCCATGAAGTTGCAAAATATTATAAAAACATCCCCGGAATTTGATTTTTAGTTTTGATATGAGGACAAATATGCTCTTGTGACTGAAGGGACTTTTTTGACCACCGTTTTTTGTGAGTTTGCTGAACATGTAATTACTATCTCAGTTCTCATGTCACAACTCATTGTCATAGTGCATTGTAATTGTATTGAGATAAGCTTTCAAATCAGGCCCACATTTAGACGGGTGGATCAATGGTTCTCCAGCAGTGCCTCATTCATTCTGTGACTGATGGGACACCTCTTTGTGACTGATGGGACAGTATCTCAAAAGTATTTAATAAAGGTCTTTAGATTCAAATTATTGGCGAAATATAAGGTTAAAGTACCGCAATGATCCATCAGAAAAGAATGCATTGTCAATTTAATACATTTAACAAAAAATTATTTTAGTGCAGGCCAAGAGTGTACAAAAAAATATTCACAGATATATCTCCATTGTTCAAGGTGTAGCAGTAGTCCAAATGTGAGTCCAGAATAAAAAAACAGGAAAATTGGAGTTTTATATTGGCAAAATGACCAAGAGGGCAAATGTTCACAATAACGTTTTTTTTGGTGATTAGTTATTTTAAATATCTAGCTATGTTCCAAAATTTGTGGATGTGTCTCAATCCCTTCATACGAAAAAAACAAATAATTGTTGAAATGGTTGTTTTTTTATGCTCGGCACAGTTTAAACATGTGCAATATGCATATTATGGTCTATGCTATGGGCTTCAAATCATCTAGAGTGTATTTTCTAGGCTAGAAAAACTTGTCAGAAACATTTTTAGTAACATATCTATTAAAGGCCCTAAATGGGAAACCAATTTGTTTGTCACGTCTGTGGGGAGACAGCTTCCATGCTTCTGGCACCAGATTTACTGAGTAATTGCAATCCTCTTTAATCCAAGCCATCCTTGAAAATAATCCTGTATTTTTGGTTCCTGTGAATGCAGTATGGTGCATAGACACTCCATGCATCTTATTTTTGAATTATTTCATGGATATCATATTGATAAGGGGTCACGTTTCTGGAACAGGTTGGCTGAATATTTAACTTGTATTCCACATGAACTTACCAAACAGCTATATTTCCTATTAGCATTAATAGACCCTGCCATGCATTTTAGCAACAAGTTATCCATCACCAAACTTTTCACCATGCTCCAAGTAAGATTTTTTGACTCAGGGTCAGGATTTCAATACTTTTTCGCCATAAAAATTATTGGAAATTAGAAAGGACAATCCATGTGTCACTTTATGCAAAATAATAATGATTAAAATCAACAAAAAACAAGTAATTCGCTGCATGTGGTCAAATTATCATGTTCGAATGTGACTGAAGGGACAATGTTTACACACCATTCTTCATACAAATGAGTGAGAATAATCTTCAAGACAATTCATGCCCAGATATCTGTCACTATGTACTAGATAACAACGAAAAAAAGTCTGCCAAAAACAAATAATTCACTGAGTGAGGTCAATTTATTGTGTTTTGGCGTGACTGATGGGACAATGTACCAGCAATGTCTAACTTAGACGAAGTGTGAATCCGCTTCAACATTAGTGTTAGTAAACGTGTTTTCAAAACAACTTCCAAGTACCTTTGCAGGCATGAAAAACATGACTTTGCTTTTCTGCGATGTATGCGTGATCAGTATGAAGATAATAAGCAACTGCTTCTTTCAATTTTGATTTTTGCCTAAAATTCTGAACAGATTGGAGGAAAATGTTGATTATTTCAAAACGGAACACCATATGAGAAAAATTTAACTTGTTTTGGGCAGTAGAGACCATACTGGTTTGCTACTGTGAATGATTTGACGATCACTAAGATTTAAAAAAATACTAAAAGTGGTACACTTCTGTGGAATTGACCTGCTACCAATCTGACTCACAATGGGCAATGACGTCACAAAAGTGAACCACAGCGCCACCCAAAACTTAGTTCTACTCAAGTACTCAAGTTTGTATCAGCAGATCCACCAATCTCATTGCATTGATTTCATGGAACGTACAAACAATGCTAAATTTCTGTCCCAATGCTTGTCGTGACAAACTGTACACTCTAAAAAATGTCGGGACAAAATAGGTTTTTTAGATTCAAAATGGTTTTTTGAAAAACCAAATTTCAATGCAAAACCAACATGGATTTTGAAAAAAAAAAATTCAATGCAAAACCAACATGGATTTTTAAAAAAATCCATGTTGGTTTTTTGCATTGAAATTTGGTTTTCCAAAAAACCATTTTGAATCTAAAAAACCAATTTTGTCTGAATTTATTTAGAGTGTGGACTCACCGGATAGCTAATGAGCTCTTCTTTACAATACAGAATATCTTTATTTTCAGCCGCTTCTTTTGGAGTGACTCCAAATGGAAATTATTGGGTGCTGGACACAGATTATGAATCATATGCCGTCGTCTACTCTTGCACAGAATTCTGGGCCACAATATCATTTGGTAAGCATTGGCAAGATTTAAAAAGATGATAAAGATCCTGGGGGATGGGGGGATGCATCCCTCCCCCCCCCCCAGGATCAGAATTTCAAATTGATGTGGAGAATTAGTATAGGTTATTCACCTAGGGAGAGGCAATATGTGATTTATCCAGCGAGGGCGTTAGCCCGAGCTGTTATAAACACATATTGCCGATCCCGCGGTGAATAACCGGCTTATACCATAAGACAAAACTGAAAATTGTCATTTGTTGCTGTTGTTTTTTCACAGCTTCACTTATTATTCTCCCATGGGAGGATAACTGGACAACAAAGACTATGGGTTTTATTGCTGTGAAATACTGGCTCATGATTGGCTGACAGAGGTGTCGAATGGTATAACTAGTTATACACTGCTCAAATTATTTTAGGGAGCAAAGTAGCAATCATTGTCATTTCCAGTTATGGTTGTGTCAGCGAGACGTGTATGAACAGCCAATAATAATGAGCATGTATTACTATGCAAGGATGTTTTTTACCGAAATTTTATGACGAAAGGCCCAAACACATCATATGTGGAAACAGACCCAAGGTTAGGTTTAAAATTAGGGTTACAAGTACACAAGTACAGTTTGGTTAATGGATAGGGTTAGGGTTTGAGTTTTGGTTAACCCTGTATTTTTTAATTAAACTTCTCCCCTCCCCCAACTTAACACCTGAGTTTTTGCAGTGGTATTATTGGCTTAACAGGCTGTAAGAAAAAGCTATTTTTGCAATGTGAGGAAAAATAGGTTTCATGTGTTAAAACGATTTTAGAGCTTAGATATTGTATATTACAAGGTTTTAGTCGAGATGAAGTTTTAACATTTTCTTCAACTTGTAAACTGTGTTATTGATTTGCTCGTATAATTTTATCAACTACTGTGACATCTGATTTAATCAACCTAATTGTATACCATTTTTCTGCGTACATAGGCAATAGGATTTGGGGGGTCCCGTAGGGCTGCAGCCTCCCCCCCCCCTCCCAAATTTTTGGAAAATCAAACTTTCATACACTTTTGGGCAGAAATTTTTTTTAATTTGATATGTTTAGGAATATTTTGGGACATTTTTTTCGGCAGCCCCCCCCCCAAAAAAATGTATTGACCTCCTACGCCTACGTATGTCTGTGTATATTGTAAGCCTATACTTTTCTGTTTGAAATAAATTATTAATATATATTTCACTATCTTCTGATGACCACAATGCTTTCTTCCAGAGATAGTGTGGATACTAGGACGGACGCCAACCTTACCACAGCTGCGTATTGACCAAATCTATGCCCGTTTGACAAGTGAGGGAATCGACATAGAACCGTTCCGGGCAAGGGCCGACATTCAAGGAAGCCCTAGTAACGATTGCGTCAACTTTCGAGAAAACAGAATTGGTCCTGGGCAGTAGTATGTCTACTTGGCAGTACTAGCCCCTTCTTCATCATGCAGCGGAATTGTGTTGTTGTGGGCTGCATATACATAAGTTTGATCACTTCCAACTCACCTGGGATTTGTGTTTGGTAGAATATACAACGCAATATCGCATTAAAAATCAACTATATATATATACTCGTAGAGTAAGCACAAACTTTCAATGAGCTCATTCAACTACTATACCACTATTAACTGTTTCCTGGCTGTAAGTGTTTATTAGCAATAGGCCGGTGCTGCCTGCAGAATTTATATTTGGAAAAATGATGTATGAAAAAAAAAATGCAAATAATCTTCAAATCACATGGCAGAGATCTAACAGGTCAATGCATAACTTCATACATATACACTCTTAAAAAAATCGGGACAAAATTGGTTTTTTAGATTAAAAAAAAATCCATTTCGGTATTTTTGCATTGAAATTTGGTTTTTCAAAAAACCGTTTTGAATCTAAAAAACCAATTTTGTCCCGACATTTTTTAGAGTGCAATGCATAACTTCAAATTATATATATATAAAACGATAAGGATAACAATAGCGACATAAACTTTATTAACCAATACAATAATTGGAACGCGCTTCGTTCGTATCGTATATATATCTTGGGAAACAATGATTTTCCATATATATGTTTGATCATCTGCCGCCTCATCGTCTTCGTCAGTGGCATGATTGTGGAGCAGCACAATTCATCTCACTTGTGGACACAGAATTCAAATGAGCCAAGACTAAGTGAATGTATTCGACACTGCAAATGAAGATTAATATGTCATCGGCTTATCATGCTCTTGCTTCAGCATTGAAAATTTTGATTTCGAGAGTCGTTTAATTGCCCTAATCTACACATGGAGGCACTAGGCCCAATTTCACCAATTATAAAGTAACCGGTCTAAGCCGTCGACTGTGCACATGTCTAACAGTGGTTCCAACATAAACATTGACCAATTTCAGTGATAGAACACTCTAAAAAAATTGGGACAAAATTGGTTTTTTAGATTCAAAATTGTTTTTTAAAAAACCAAATTTCAATGCAAAAAACCAAAATGGATTTTTTATAAATCCATGTTGGTTTGGCATTGAAAATTGGTTTTTCAGAAAACCATTTTGAATCTAAAAAACCAATTTTGTCCCGACATTTTTTAGAGTGCACCTTAGAGTGGGAAATATAATGAAGACAGCTTATAATAATGATGACTTAAACCGTACACCAGGTCTCAGCGCTGTTGGTGAGATCCGGTCATGGAGTTTGTGTGTACACTCATTTTATGTTGCGGAATTATGGCATAATAAAAATGGTTCACATATCATTGATGTATACATCTTGTATTTCTGGCTTTAAATACAACCCTGTGGCAATTGCTATGTTGTGATTTATATGATTTATAAAGAACTGGGTCGGTGGTCACCTGTTGTTTTGTTATAAATGAAAATTGTCTAATTTGTGTGAATATCCATTTATTGGTCATCTCAGATTAAAATAAATACACATACTACCATTCAGGCATAGGCCTACCTGTTATTTCCATTTTTAATTTTAAAATATTTTACTTCGAAACTGATATTTCTGCATGTGTTTCAAAAGAAATGCAACGCTATCCACATCTCTCACAAAATTTTTAAATGAATGAATCATTTCCATCACAATGAGCAAAGGTGGCAGCACTGTTCATGCAAATGTGGCTGTCTGCTTGTGTGAGGGTTCCACAAAAAAAATCGCCTTTTGACATTTCAACAAAGTGTCATCCGCTGCTTGCATAACAAATAAATAGAATTAGACTAATTTGAATTATCTAGCATGGTTTATAGATTAAAATGTTAATAAGAGAGTAATAATCCTATTTAGCCTTCTGTTTACTGCAGCTGGCTGTTCCAACACGTGATTTGCCTCCCTCTGGGCCAAATTTTAATGGGCTTCAATTCAAACAGGATTCAAACCGTTCAAATGCCACTATACAATTCACTATGAGTTCTCTAAATTACTTCTGTTGACTTCTTTGTGGCAGATATTTCAACACAGAGCTTGAGGGATAAATCTATAATAGTTTTGTAGTCACTTCCTGTGAAAGTATGTTTGCAAGATCAGCAGAACATAGGGGCCTAGTCTGCATGGGTTGCAAATGATTAGGTGTGATAACTATTCTATTCACTGATCCCCTTAATTGCTCGTTTTCAGTGGCTTTAATACGTGTGTATCCTTACATCAAGGAAATAGCACAACAACACTTTGAACACGACTTTAAGCTGAAATAAACATAACTTAAATACACAAAGTATTTGAGATAACTGCTGTTAATGATGACGGGTTAATGCACTTATAATCCTAAATGGTTTGCTAGTCAATGTCAACTTCGTTCATAGTTGTTTTTTGATAAATAATTTATATATATATTATTTTATTCACATCGAAATATCAACAAGATACATGTGTGATGATGGTAAAAAAATAACTATAAAGAAACAAAGAAGATATATATACAAAAGAGAGGGATAGTGACTATAAACACATCAAAGAGAATGAAAAAATATCAAATGAAACATTTGATTTGAAGTATATATATATACTGACATGTGTAATAGATATAAAATTGAAACATAATCATTTACATACATCCAAGATTAATAGAAAATGTGAAAATTTGGTGCGAATAGACACTCGGCCCTAACCTAGTCTGGTTCAAAGTTGAACGACAGATTTTGGTTAGGCCAGGACTAAGCATAAGGGAACACAAGACATATATATATATATACTCACATAACATAAATATCATAAACATTAACATCTTAAACATAAACATCATAAACAGCTATGTACAAGTATACTCAAAAAGAACAAATTGCCAACTCATGCGAGTACCACATGTTCAGTGCCTGTGACCACCCGTGATTTGTGCAATAGGAATTGTGATATGAATACCTTGAAGTAAGAATCTCTTTCAGACAATGTTATCAGTTTTTAGAATTATAGCCAAAAATTTGGATAGTCCAAAATTTACTTCATAGCTTTTACAAGTAAGTATACGTAGGAACTGTTCATTCGGATTTAATACGAGGAAATTATCAATCTGCCGAGACGCAATTACAAGAAAGTCACATCTAAGTGAGTTCCATTTTTTGAAAATCATGAGGCAATGAAATTCATCTTCAACCATATTCATGTCACATCTTTTACATAAACGTTCGTCGGCCACAGTATACGGTCGTTTGTGTCTACCTAGTTCTATGTGAAGGTTATGAGAACTTAATCGGAATCTAGCAATGCTCTGATAGAGACATTTAGGGAGGTTTATATTAAGGTATGGCTCGAGACGAAAGTCTTTCTTAAATAATTTGTATGTTCGAAGCTTTGGGTTTTTACAACTGTCATTTATTTCAGCTAGCATTTTATTTTGTGCTTGATCATATAATTTTGATACTTTTCTATTCACATTGGGGGATTTACTAAAAAGCGGGCTGGACCGTAGCGGGTAGCGGGTAGCGGGTAGATTCTAGTATAACACAGGAATCAGCCTGATACAACACCACCTGCTACCCCTGTATTTTTTTCCGGGTTCAAAAACGTTTATTTGAAGCAATTCTAGCCCCCAACCCCAGCTGTCATTTGCCATGTTTACTGCCCTGCTGAGCATGTCAACACTGCCAGGCTGCCAAGCGAGTGGCGCCCTTGCAGACAGCGCTACCTGACGGGAACAAATCACGCCAGTACCTCATTGGAACACACGTGTTGAAAGCGGATTGCACTTTGAGGGTGACTGTGTGTGTGATTTGAGACTGAGTTAATTGACTTTGTTGACTTTGATTGTCAAGTTCTCAAAGGCATGGTAGTTGATCCAGTTTTTGAACAAATAATTAGTGTCCCATTCTAATATTGAGATTGAACAAAATTATATAAATAGACGGAAAATAAATTTCTGCTCAGCAGGACATGCTGTAATTTCAACCACCAAGAAAGTTTTAATGTAAAATTATTGCTGTCATTTTTTTTTTCAGTTTTACTTCCTTGTCCTCACTGACTTTTAACTGCCACCATGAATCCCAGGCAGCTCAATTAAAGATACATGTATGTCAAAAATTAAAAACAAGTGTAATTTTAATACATTTTCTGAAATCTAAGAAATGTGGATTACAATGGATATGTTTAATTGGAATTAGGTGCACTACTTCTCCTAAAGATGCTAACCCTGGTTGCCTTAGAAAAGATTGAAGTTCAATTTATAGATCATCTTTTTCATTCTTTCAATTCCAATTTACGAAAGTGAGATAATTGCTTGACCTGACCACCAGTTGATTGCAAGTAGCGGGGATAGAGTGGGCAAATAGGAGTGGGTAGACAGGTATGTTGTACTAATGTCCTTTGAATAACCCTCTGTTTGTTCTGAGTGCTTCCCATTGTTCCCTGTGTTTATTTTGCGTCCACCCGCTACCCGCTACCCCGCTTTTTTCAACCCGCTTTTTAGCAGGTCCCTCACATTGGAATCTACATGCATATTATATCCTGAGATCTTATGGACTCTTGCCAGCCAGCAAGGCCGTTTCTTTATCAGTAATGATTTCTGTATTTCATAGCATTCATTAAGCAAAATAGGACAGTTGCCTGATTTTAATCTTTCGAAGTATTTTATGACAGATACCTGTTGTCTACAGAGTAGGGGAAATCGTCCAGTGTCAGCTAGCACTGCGACAGTGGAAGTTTGAAGCCTGACAACAAGAAGATTTTTAAGAAACTGCAGTTGGATTTTCTCCAGCAGACCAATTTCTTTAATTGAAAACCATTTTTCACTGTGATAATCAAGTATTGGCATGACATGAGAATCAAACATTTTCATATACACTTTTGCTGGTAGATATCCAACAGTTGATTTCACACGCTCTTTGAGTGCATGCATTGCCTTTCGTGCCTGAGTTGCGAGATGTTCATGCATTTTTTCATAAATTTACCTGTGCTACTGATAACATGTCCCAAGATATTTATAAGACTCGACAACTTCTACAGTATCACCATCTATTGAGAAGTTATAAGAAGCATCATTTGTTGGTTTACGTCTACTTGGCTGAACTACCATTATCTTACTTTTTTCTGAGTTGATCAACAAGTGCCATTTCCTGCAGTAAGATGCAAGGTTGTCTAACAATTTTTGCATTCCAGACACACTGCCAGAGACTAGCACAAGGTCGTCTGCATATAGTATCGTCTGCATGGGTTGCAAATGATTAGGTGTGATAACTATTCTATTCACTGATCCCCTTAAGTACCTGTTTTCAGTGGCTTTAATACTTGTGTATCATAAAATTGAGGAAATAGCACAACAACACTTTGAACACGACTTTAAGCTGAAATAAACATAACTTAAATACACAAAGTATTTGAGATAACTGCTGTTAATGATGACGGGTTAATGCACTTATAATCCTAAATGGTTTGCTAATCAATGTCAACTTCGTTCATAGTTGTTTTTTGTTAAATAATTTATATATATATATTATTTTATTCACAACGAAATATCAACAAGATACATGTGTGATGATGGTAAAAAAATAACTATAAAGAAACAAAGAAGATATATATACAAAAGAGAGGGATAGTGACTATAAACACATCAAAGAGAATGAAAAAATATTAAATGAAACATTTGATTTGAAGTATATATATATACTGACATGTGTAATAGATATAAAATTGAAACATAATCATTTACATACATCCAAGATTAATAGAAAATGTGAAAATTTGTTGCGAATAGACACTCGGCCCTAACCTAGTCTGGTTCAAAGTTGAACGACAGATTTTGGTTAGGCCAGGACTAAGCATAAGGGAACACAAGACATATATATATATATACTCACATAACATAAATATCATAAACATTAACATCTTAAACATAAACATCATAAACAGCTATGTACAAGTATACTCAAAAAGAACAAATTGCCAACTCATGCGAGTACCACATGTTCAGTGCCTGTGACCACCCATGATTTGTGCAATGGTGAATTGTGATATGAATACCTTGATAAGAATCTCTTTCAGACAATGTTATCAGTTTTTAGAATTATAGCCAAAAATTTGGATAGTCCAAAATTTACTTCATAGCTTTTACTAGTAAATATACGTAGGAACTGTTCATTCGGATTTAATACGAGGAAATTATCAATCTGCCGAGACGCAATTACAAGAAAGTCACATCTAAGTGAGTTCCATTTTTTGCAAATCATGAGGCAATGAAATTCATCTTCAACCATATTCATGTCACATCTTTTACATAAACGTTCGTCGGCCACAGTATACGGTCGTTTGTGTCTACCTAGTTCTATGTGAAGGTTTTGAGAACTTAATCGGAATCTAGCAATGCTCTGATAGAGACATTTAGGGAGGTTTATATTAAGGTATGGCTCGAGACGAAAGTCTTTCTTAAATAATTTGTATATTCGAAGCTTTGGGTTTTTACAGCTGTCATTTATTTCAGCTAGCATTTTATTTTGTGCTTGATCATATAATTTTGATACTTTTCTATTCACATTGGAATCTACATGCATATTATATCCTGAGATCTTATGGACTCTTGCCAGCCAGCAAGGCCGTTTCTTTATCAGTAATGATTTCTGTATTTCATAGCATTCATTAAGCAAAATAGGACAGTTGCCTGATTTTAATCTTTCGAAGTATTTTATGACAGATACCTGTTGTCTACAGAGTAGGGGAAATCGTCCAGTGTCAGCTAGCACTGCGACAGTGGAAGTTTGAAGCCTGACAACAAGAAGATTTTTAAGAAACTGCAGTTGGATTTTCTCCAGCAAACCAATTTCTTTAATTGAAAACCATATTTCACTGTGTTAATCAAGTATTGACATGACATGAGAATCAAACATTTTCATATACACTTTTGCTGGTAGATATCCAACAGTTGATTTCACACGCTCTTTGAGTGCATGCATTGCCTTTCGTGCCTGAGTTTCGAGATGTTCATGCATTTTTTCAGAAATTTACCTGTACTACTGATAACATGTCCAAGATATTTATAAGACTCGACAACTTCTACAGTATCACCATCTATTGAGAAGTTATAAGAAGCATCATTTGTTGGTTTACGTCTACTTGGCTGAACTAGAGTTGATCAACAAGTGCCATTTCCTGCAGTAAGATGCAAGGTTGTCTAACAATTTTTGCATTCCAGACACACTGCCAGAGACTAGCACAAGGTCGTCTGCATATAGAAGATGAGTGAAAGTGATATCATTGATTTTAATACCACTGCTTTGATCTAAGTACTCATTCATATCAGACAGAAATAAGTTAAACAGTTTAGGACTGACAATACCACCCTGGATCAATACTTGATCCAAGTTGACCCTGCCATCTAACTCTAGCACCTGATTTTGAGAACATGCTTTGAATCACATTTAACAACCTGCCTCCATATCCTTTTTTAATAATTTGCAATAGAGGAAAGTGCGGTTAACAAAGTCAAATGCTTTGGAAAAATCAACAAAAGTAATGAATAACGTTTTTTTCTTGTACTTGTGATAAGACATCAATGTACACTGTAAAATTTGAAAACTGTGTTGAACCAATAATTTGAGCTGTCTGAGAATGTTAATAATTTTCAAGCTATGATAGCTCAATCCTATAAGTTGTCAAGGTATGATAGCTCAATGCTGTAAGTTGTCCAAACGAATCATAAAATTAAGCTGTGAAAACATGAAAGCTTCAGTTGTTGCAGATAGCTTGACATCTCAGTCATGCCACATATAGCGCCATCTATAACAAGCACTTCTCATAAGTCTGGATTTAGTTTTAAATAATTATTTACTTACAAGAAAAAAGAACATTTATATTACACTATCCTAGAGAAAAAATAGTAGCACACCACTTTAGCTGGTTACTTTTTTATTTTTATCTCTCTTAAATTAATTTGTGGGAGTAATTAGATGCATGCTTTCACACGTCAACCAACATTTCCAAGTCAGAGTGTGTTCAAATATAGGCTTCTAGCACTGTATACCAACTGAGATGAGCCATAGACCATTGGGATTTATTCACAAGAAATTAATTTTCAAATCTCCTTGTGATGCAATGGTCTTTGTTGAATGCATCTTGGGCCTGTCCATGGTGTGCTAAAATGAAGCATACTGAATCAGGTGGATCCCCTTGAGAGATCAAACAATATTTTGGGATTACAGCCCATATTCATAAATAACTTTATAAGACAGGTCACACGAATATAAATCAAAAACAACTAAAAATAAGTCAACACAGCTCAAAATTTTGAGTTGTGTCAGCTTGGATCAATAAGTCAACAAAACTCAATATTTTGAGCTGTAAGTCAACACAGCTCATTGTTTTGATATCAGGCCTGAAAGATACCCCCCCCCCACAAAAAAAAATCATGAATATGCCACTGGTATGCTGTGGTCAAGGGAACTTTGCATCATTGCGGCGTAATGCACCGAAAAGCTTTTTGCGAAGTTAATATTGCAAATAGAGCAAAATTAATAAGTGCATTGAATTTGGAGGAGTTTACTCGATATATGCAGGTTTTTACATTTTGAAAATCAGACGTTTATTAAGGATTTTAGGCCAAGTTTTGCATTGAGCCCCCTCTTGAAATTGTACACAATATTTGATGACGTTTCACACGGAAAAAATATTGCCTGTAGATTTCCCTTACCTTGTTGAATCGATGTACTGTTAAGAATACTTACATATAAGTTTTTTTTATAGGTTAAGACATCGATACAAAAAGGCAGTCAGACTGAACCAGATAACTATCGTAAATTAACTTTAATGGCTTGTATGGGGAAGGTTTTTGAATCAATTGTCAATAAAAGAATAGTTTTTCAGGAGGAAGCAACTAATTCAATTGATCCACATCAATTTGGTTTCTGTAAAGGATGTAGAACCAGTGACAATGTGTTCATCACAGATACACTGTAAAATCGGAGGCACTGATTCAGCTCAATTGATTGAGTGAGATGGTTGCACCAGTTGATTGAGCTAACATAGATTAATGTTTTAAGCTGAGATAACTCAAAATACCGAGCTGAGATAGCTCAAAATACTAAGCTATGTTGACTAAGGTATTCAAGCTGAGAAAACTCAAAACAATGAGCTGTGTTGACTTACAGCTCAAAATATTGAGTTTTGTTGACTTATGGATACAGTGCTAGAAGCCTATATTTGAACACACTCTGACTTGGAAATGTTGGTTGACGTGTGAAAGCATGCATCTAATTACTCCCACAAATTAATTTAAGAGAGATAAAAATAAAAAAGTAACCAGCTAAAGTGGTGTGCTACTATTTTTTCTCTAGGATAGTGTAATATAAATGTTCTTTTTTCTTGTAAGTAAATAATTATTTAAAACTAAATCCAGACTTATGAGAAGTGCTTGTTATAGATGGCGCTATATGTGGCATGACTGAGATGTCAAG
This sequence comes from Platynereis dumerilii, assembly GCA_026936325.1. Lineage (NCBI taxonomy): Eukaryota > Metazoa > Annelida > Polychaeta > Phyllodocida > Nereididae > Platynereis > Platynereis dumerilii. The sequence goes on along the minus strand of JAPTHN010000003.1, from coordinate 6,755,741 downwards.
CTATCTGCAACAACTGAAGCTTTCATGTTTTCACAGCTTAATTTTATGATTCGTTTGGACAACTTACAGCATTGAGCTATCATACCTTGACAACTTATAGGATTGAGCTATCATAGCTTGAAAATTATTAACATTCTCAGACATCTCAAATTATTGCTTCAACACAGTTTTCAAATTTTACAGTGTACCCTTTTTTAAGGGTACTTTTCTTGTTTATGCAGGGGCTGGATAATTCCTTCTGCCCATTTATCTGGGTAAGTACCTCTCTCCCAAATATAGTTAAAAGTAATAGTCAAAGGTTCAGTTAGATAATCGCAGAGATATTTATAAAACTCATTACTGATACCATCAATTCCTGGAGCTTTACCACACTTAAGATGCTTCAGTTCAGTTTCTACCTCATGCATGGTGATTGGGGCATCAGTAATAAATGAAGAAAGTTGTGGCTTGCTGTTGTATGAATTCATATAACGCTCTATTTCAATTAGAAATTGCATGTCAAATTTCTCTTGAGCAACCACTGGTGGAGACTGGATGCCTGAGAAGTAAGTCTCAAATGCATTTAGAGTTATATTGGTGGTAAATGTAACAGTATTATTTCTTTTCAAAGTATCCCAAAATTTCCAGTAATCCTGGGGATTATTGCTTTCCATAACACTTAATTCTGTCCTTATATCATTTTGATAGATTCGTTTCTTTCTTTGCAAAGTAGAACGATATTCCCTTTTTAAATTGTTATATTCCACAAGATTTATTGAAGAGTTTAAATCATTATGCTTAGAGAAATCATTAACTTTTCGTTTAAGAGACTTGCACTCCTTATCAAACCATTCATTTCTAGGAAATGTATCAGTAGCCGCTCTGAGATATTTCTTCTGAAAATTTTTGGAAATGGCATATTCCAGTAAGCTATATAATTCAGTGACAGCATTGTCTACACCTTTATTAGCAAAAATACAATCCATGAATGTGTCATAAAGTGACAAACATTGCACATCCGCCGATGTTCTCAATTTATTGTGCAGTTTTCTTTGTTGAAGTGACAAATCCCAATAGAACCTCCTTGGAGTTCACGTCAATGCCTATGAATATTTATATATCCCTAGCTTTGTAGGCATGTTCCATGTCTATAGCCCGCGTTTAAAATTTGCAAAACCCAAATCTGGAAAATACTCTAAATGAAGCTTTTACATTTTCCCAATTTCAAGCTTTTAGGGCTCTTTGTGACACACTTCAAAATGAAACCCTTATTTTTGTGTGGGATGCGGGTAAGGTCATATTTTCAGCAAAACCAGAATGTGACAGGAGAAAATTTGTTTCTCAATCATATTTGGTAGACAATTGAGAGTTCCATCTGTAACCCTTCTTTATAGATTCCTTTGTTTAGAGTAGTGCGGGGCATGCAGCCCCCCTTAACTTCGAGGTGCGATTTGACCCACTTTTTGTGGTCGATTATTTAAATGCTTATGTTGTCAGGAAGGGATCACTTGACTCTACTTATAACTAGTGAAACAAATGTCTACCAATTTTAATAAAGGAGTTACGGCCCTTTTTGTAAAAAATATAAAATGGCCTTCTTACCCCACCCATCGGGCAAGAAGCCCCCTATTATAATCCTATGGCAATTTTTTTTGCGAGCGCATTCAGCTTGAAAGTTATTTCTTGGGGTTCTTCCATCATTTTTAAGGCATTCTATTCACTTTTTCTGAATTTCAGAATTTTTCTGTTCATACATTTATTTTTTAATATTTTTTGCCTTGTTTTAATTTCGCTCAATTTTTTGTCGATTTCAATTAGCTGTTCTATCAAGATTTAAGGTAAAGTAAACATTATGAAATGGTTTCTGAAGCAGCTTCAAGGCCTCAGTGAAGGGGGGCCTCATGCCCCATACCATGTGGGGCCTCTCGCCCCAAACTCACATATTTTAATTTGACCTCTATATTTTGAGCTAAAATGCAAAAAACATGATCCAAATCATATTTATGTAATGGTCATAAAGTAAAGCAATGCAGATATCCATTATTCTTTTAAAAATTTCGAAAGTTATTTCTGACAACCACTTTCAAAGAATTAATCAAAGTTACAAAAACCATGCACCTTTTTTTGTTTCTTTAATTACTTCTATGGTTTGGTGCTGTTTGCCCTGAAAATTTGTGACGTCACCTAAAACGCCTCTGGCTTCAATCCTATCAATAAGAAAAAGCACCAAAAATGTAAGTTTAGATATAACCCTGGGGGGGGGCCTCTCACCTAACCCGGGCTTCTTGCCCCGACCCACTCTAACACTAGAAATTAATTCAGTGGAACACCTTTGAGTAAAAATGTTTGGACACGCAATCATGCTACAAATACACTGACACAACGTCAGTTATGCAGGCCTATAAACTTCTTAACTTTCACCGACATAAGAAAAGAGGTTTTTGAAATATTGAACCAATAAAAAAAAGTCAAGTGTTGCGTTTCTTTTGCTGGTGAGTGTATTATCACCACCAGTCCTAGTTTCCTAGTTGTTGGACACTGCACATGAGGGCTTGATTCAGGTTTCTAAGATCATTGAAGGCTGTAACTCATACATGTGCAACGTATAGGCAATTGATATAAACATTTATCTCCTGTGACAGCTTCAAAAGATTTTGGGTTCATCATAATTGGGTTTCCTTTAAGTATGTACAGCAATGTTTCATATGAATGACTCACGTGTTGACCCTACTTTCAGTCCATGTCCTCATGGCTCTGGCCTGTCAGTGAGCAGTTTTCAGATTCCCATGAGTGAATTACTACAGTGGAACTTCAATAAGTTACAAAAATTTGGCAAAAGAGCTCTAGAGATGTAGTTCAATTGGTGGCGTCCTGATTCCCGATCTTCCAATGGTCCAACTGCTGGGTCCTGGGTTCAGTTCCAACTCTGACCGTTTCCGGACCTATAGAACTAATGTTCAGTAGCAAAACTACTGGGTCTCGGGGGAGGGCACCTGGGGGGCATGCGATTCTCTGGGGAGGCACCCATAATACTAATTTTATATTTTAGCCAATGTTTAAAAGTTCATATCGGGGGCAATGGAGGGCACTGATCCAATATGGGGGCACGTGCCCCCCCCCCATAGGGACAGCATTGCTGATGTTGGAAATCAGTTTCCTTCACTTTAGCACTGTGTCAGTTATCCTAAGGGAACAACCATCAGCTCTTCGGGAGAGTCTTTGTTGATGGAAAATTATTTATTCCATTGAAAAGGCAACAAAAATCATTTATTCCCAGCACGATACGTCCCCAAATATTAATTTCTGAGTCAAACCCCACCACGTTGAGAGACACTTTCAAAACTTTTTTACTTCAAAACTGCCCAGAAAGAACGCTAGCTTTCTTTTTAATTCCCGAAAACCCCAGGGACCTAAATTATGCATATTTAGGGACCATATATCACTCTAAACATTTTGTTGTCACTGTGACTATTTTTAATAACCAGAGTGGTACAGCTTACTTATCCAATATTTGTCACATTGACAACCTTTTAGTAATTTTGACTCAAGGAGTTGTCGGTTTAGGCATCAGGAATTACAACTCTAGAGTTGTCATCTTGACCACCCTGTGTTTAGAGTGTAATAAAGTTGGCTGCTCTACCGGTTGAGCTAAAAATAATTCAAGTTAAATTCAGTCCATCTTCACAACCTGTTATGCTCCAGAAATTTTTTTGAATATGGGTTTCACTGTGGGTTTGTAATAATTGTCACAAACTGTGGTCTACGCAGTAGGCCTAGTACGATTTCATAACAACCATTTAGTACATAGATACTTGGCTAGTCACCTGCACATGACATAAAAATAACTGAGCCAACTTATGTAATTCACCATACTCCAAAGTGAGGATCATTGACAAGCTTTCATACCTATGAGGTAGGTGTATCTTTCTAATTACTTGTAAATTTGCATTGTATATATTACACAAAACAATGAATTTCATTTGAAAATTAGTAAACAAAATATTTTGTGCTGAATTGTTGTGCTTATTCATTAAAAAATTTGAAACGGCATTCCTGACTCCGCTATACAAATTGGTCCCTACCTTATAAGAACTCCCCTTTTTTTCATGTAGAACCAACTGATGAGCTTCATCTCTTTAGCAGCAGCTAAGGTTGTGAATCTTTTAATGGTAGAAAACCATTGTTGGTATTGTAATGTCTCGTTATTTTAGTGGAATAAACTTATAAAAATCTTGTTATTTGTCACGCAAAAAAGTTTGTGCAAGTCAGTTTAACTTTGGCCACACTTATCATTCCTCGGTTGCAAACATCCTTAAAATTTAATTTGCATCTGGGTCAAAATTTGGTAAGTCTGAAATTCTTGTCTCCGGTGTTTAACAATAATTCATGATGACAGAAAGGCACACGCAGGACTTCTTGACGTCATTTGTCATAGACAAGGATATCAGCAAAACTTCTGACACAAAAAATATGTGGAAGGTTATTTTTATCTCATCCAAAAAAGCATTGAAGTGGCCAACCCCCCTGAAAATGGCCTGTCTCCAACAACATTTTCTTTGAAAGATTGCATCACAAAAACTTGTACAGGATCCTGATTCAATTAAACTCTTCCATACATGGAGACTTGACTATCACTCTTCTAAAATATAGTTTCCAATTTCTGATATAATATCCTGTATAAGAGCAGGAGGTTGTTGTGTCAATGTCTCCAATATTGCGTCATTAGCATCACAACAGTTTGGTTTCTTAATAAAAATGAAAGGGACGCACATTCTGTGAGAAAACCTTGTGTGTGATGTTGTCTGAGAACCCAAGAAAATAACTGCGCTATCTGTAGCTCTGTATCATTTAGGCAAACCAAAATATTTGAGTATTTCTGTTGGCATGTCGGTTGTCCTATCTTAATTTGTCATTAGCAAACGCCTTGCTGCTCTATTTTGACTGCATATTTCTGGACCAGAATCAATGTGAACATGCTTCTGGTGTTCATAAGATCATTGCATGCACAAATTGCGAGATTGCCAGTTTTGCACTGGTCCCTACAAAGATTTTTATCTTAATTATCATTAGCATCACGCCATCATCAGCATCACAACAATAAATGGCTTCTTTCCTTTACCTCATTTAAATTCTGTTGCAGGTGACAGGAGTTGAAATTGTGTTCAATATATATTATCAATTAATGTTTTAACAAAATATTACATCGAATTTTTGCATTTTCCTTGCATCTGACATGCTAAGTATGAATTTTGACGCTTTTCTGAGATTACTAATCAAATACGGGGTGTCAGTGACATTTTACCATTGTCTAGCACCTGAAATATCGTTCAGCAAAGACATTGGGCACTGGAGGGGTAGTGGAGATCATCTTTGTTATTCAGAATCGGAACTATTGGTGAAAAGAGTATTTTTGTTTCTGTTTTGTAAATTTCTAGTTCAAGAAAATGTTCTATCTTACAAGTATTGGTCGTAGAGACCCGAAATATAGCTCAATGTTTGCAGAATAGCCACTTTCCCATACGTTGGTAATACATTCTTCAGCTCTAAGTGGTGCGGATTTCAAGTTATAGGCATGATGCTAATGACACACATATTCGGTATTTAATTGACCAAAATGCATTATCTCAAAAATAACTGGTGCTAGAGACCTGGAACTTGGCCTAAAATGTGCAAGCTATCTGCCTAATCATTGGTAATAGATTATTTAGCCCTAAGTGGTCAGGATTTTATAGTTTTAAGTGTGATTTTAATGCCAGTCAAAAAACATCACGGCTGTATTTATCACCTCATTACAGATCAGCAGAGCATTTGGGACCCTTGGACATGACATTGCAGTGATAGCTGATTGTTTGACCTACCTAATGCCAACTTCAAAAGGCATTTCTGGACCAAAAAAATTTTCAAATTTTTTACAGCTGAAATTTCAAGGTTTTCAAATTTTGACTCATTACATCTAGCCTTGATGGAAAGGCAGACTGACACAGTGTCTCTGAGTCGAACAGCTTCAGCTGGAGAGACTGATGGATTTCCATGACCCAGTTCCATGCATGAGTTAATCCGCTTATCTGCTTTGTAAAATCAGACTGTGTTTTGACATTTGTAGTACAGATAGCTTATAATCAAAGAAACAATGTTATACAGATTTGAGTAAATCAGTGTGTACTGTTAACACTAATGTTGCCGACACCTTAAACCAAACACACAATGTTGAATAAAAATCTTTAAGTATCTGTTTCAACTACCAGCTGAGAATGCTGCTAATCTCATAACGTCACTTTCTCATAACATCACTTGCATCCTGCCGGTGGCAGCTCACCACTGCTGCAGTGGCATCCCTATGGGGGGGCACGGGGGGGGCACGTGCCCCCCCATATTGGACCTGTGCCCCCCAGGTGCCCCCCCATATGAACTTTTCAACCTTGGCTAAAATATGCAATTAGTATTATGGGTGCCCCCCCCCAGAGAATCGCGTGCCCCCCCCAGGTGCCCCCCCATTCGCGACCCCCTAGTTACGCCACTGCACTGCTGTCTCTTATGCATGATGTAAAATATGAACTCTGTGTGCAGAGTAATGGAAGGAAATAAATTCTATGCCTGTTTGATAGTAGTCTTCCTCAGAGATGCAAAATGCATTACAAAGACAAAGTGAAGAAGGAAGGTGATCACTCAGACAAATTGGTTTTACGAAATGGAATCTTGCAATGATAGACCTGACTGTACTTTGTATAGATCCTGTAAAATAATTACATTTAGACCTTAGACAAATTTCACAAAGTGACGTAAATATTGTCAAATAACTTTGCAATCCAATTATCCTTAATTTGCTTTCGGCATAAATTTGATAGGAGATGTACAAATTTGATATCGAGAAACACAACTTTCAAAATTTTATCTTAAGAAAATAAATTATGGAACCTGAAAGTTACATTAAAATGTCTGTAACTTCAGGTGCAAGGGTTGGAAACCTATGCTGCAAAAGGAATATCTCTGCCTCCAAGTGGATTTTTGGAGAAGCTCCCATGAAAACCTACCGTAATATGGGGTGAATTGGGACACAGGGGTGAATCGGGACAAGACAGGAATGTGTATTATTACTTCACAGGTCAACCACTTCTACTCAACCTAGGGAATTCATTTTTGGTACATGTATAGTAAACATATCAGCGCATATTGTCTTAGAATTTCACACTTTTAACTGCAGGCAGTGAGGAGCTGCAGCACCTTAAACCTGGGCCTGCATAATTTGAATTTTAGCATACTGGTCAAAACTTTGCTCATTCCTCAGAAAATATAAACACCAGAGCTATCAAACTTGCAGCAAACATTTTAAAAATTTGAAATGGTATGAGAGAACCAGAATAGTAGACTAGATGTGGGATTATGCATATTTGGTCATGGGTTCAGATCCAGGTCAATGGCAAAGTTTCGGGAATAATAAAAATATACTCTGCCAATTTTCATTTGAATGTACTGGCATGGCTTTTTGATAAATATTATTGAACATGTCATCAATTATTGTGGATTTAGTCCAGAATTAATAATCACCTCTAAAATAAGCAGATAACTACAGCTTTTGATACTTTTCTGTCATTTAGCGCATTTTTTAAAATCTGAATATTCTCACTGGAATTGATATCAGATTTTCCTCAAAATAAATATTTTGCACACTGAAGATGTTTTCTATTGTTCAGTCATCAGAAACAATCACTCAAAGAACCTAGGAAGTATTGATTGTTGAAATAATGGAGTGTCCCGATTCACCCCAAACTGTGGGGTGACTTGGGACAGTGGTTTTTTGGGCCCTGAACCTCGGAAATTTCAGATATCATTTAAAGCTCCAACAGAAAGTTAGACCTTCTGCTCGGACACAATTTGACACCATATTTCGATTTCTGAGTTGATTTTTGATCATGTTATGACAGAAAAACGGCCAATTCTGTACCGATTCACCCCATATTACGGTACCTTTACTTTAACTAACAATCATTTTCACTTTCTCCAGAAATTCCCAGATCTATAACCAAGAGGCAACAAGATGCTGGTAAAAGACACCATAGTGACATTGACATCTCTCCTGATGCTCATATCACAGTCTGAGGGCCAGGTCTTGAAATTCAGAAGATGCATAAAAGCACCGGTGAAAGCCAACTTCGACTTACGAAAGGTCAGTTCAATTGTGATATATATATCAATAATTATTTAGGCATAAACACCAGACTGCCAAGAGGTCATATTCTTCAAACATGTTTGTCTATACATGGACAATTATTTTTTTTAAATGGTATTACAATCTAGATTGTGAAATCCGGCTAAATGCCACCCGCGCTCTGAAGAAACCAGTTGGTAATAATATTATGATACGCGTATGAATATGCAATATAAATAGAATTATTCTATTCAATTGTAGTACCTTGGAACGTGGTATGAAGTCAGAAGATATTTTCCTATTTTCTTCGAGAGGAATTTGATGTGCGGAACGGCAACATACACCCAAAAGGATGACAACACCATTATTGTGTATAACAGGTCCATTAACAGATTGTAAGTATTTATTTACTTGTTCGTAATATATATTTAAACTGAGTAACAATAGAGCAAAGCTGCTTGCCCTGTGAGTTTGTATACAACAATCAGTGCATGCGAAAGCGTTTTGACTTATGTCAGACAATTTGCAGACGGAGAGAGAGTTCTGACATTTTTCCCTGGTGAATACGAACACACAACGGAAAATACTACTACAAGGGAAAATACAGATTTAATGACCTGAAGAGGGAAATATGAAATTCAACCAATAAGAGGCAGGCTGAGTGATGCCGACACCATGACATCACAACATCGCATGTGACATATATAAGGTGTATGTACGTGCTATCTTATCGCATTGTTGCCATCGCAACCCACACATATGCGTCACATGGAAACGTACAACAAAACCTTCCTAGTGTAAACATCAGAAGAGGAAGAGAGGAGGCCAAAAGAATAAATGACCAGTGTTTTGGATCACACATCGTTGAAAAATGCTCCGATTGCTTCAGGGAAAAACTGATACTGTGATGGAAATGGAAAATTTTCGTTTGGGGAGCTCTCGGCTTCTGAGGCAGTGGCTCACAATTCCACATTTTTAAAATGGAAAGATTTCTTCCACCACCGCATAATTTTGGCTAAAAAACCACGAGGACTGAAAAAGTAGCATGATAATTGTAATTTCACCACTGCTCATTGGGGGAGCTGTAGCAGGGTACAGCTCCCCCTGTTTTTTGGTCAAGGGAGCTCAGCTCCCCCGAGCCCCCCCCCCCCCCATTTCCATCACTGACTGATACATAGCCAATCATTAGCTCTGTCGATCTGAATGTTCATTTAGTACTCTGCTTCTTTACTTTTGCCGTATGGCACTTTTTTAGGCAATCGGTAGGCTTGCAAATTAATTTTTTTTTACAAACTTGTGTGTCTCCTAAAATCAGATTGACAATGATGTGGATTAAAGACATAGGATAAATAGGTCATGACATCGCCCGGACCTTTGTATTTTCCTGATGTTTTCACCCTCGACCCAGTATGGTCACAGTTGAATGATTTTTGGTACAATTGTGCTTGTCTACAATAGAAACAAATCCATCTATTAGGTTTTGGCCTAAACATTTATTGGCAAAAATTGGAGCTGAAATCAAGTGTTGTGTTTCTTTTGGTGGTGAGTTTACATTATTTGATGCTCAAACATTAACTTTTATTTTAATGCATACTTTATTTTGCAGCACAAAAGTAGTAAATGACATCCGAGGCGAAGCCAAAATTGTGTCAAGCGCCAAACTGAATGTTAACTTTGGGACTTCAGATCAAAGTAAGCATCGTATTACTAAACTTTTGAAATTATGTCAAATTCTTGCTAAAGTTTAACAATAAAATTATCAAAACTCAGTATGGATATGCATGTAATACAAATTGAAAGTATGTCACATTATTTCAATAGAATGTCACATCGCCAAACTATATTCAGCTCAAGTAATCTATTTAACAATGAAAATGACTATTTTTAAAAGTGACTAGGGCCTATTTATAATAATTATTCAGTTTCCAGCTTTCCATGTGCCTACAATGTTAAGCGGTTGATCTCTCAATACCATAGACTCCACTGGCCTGATTTCATGAGCAGAGTTGAGACCAGGTTTACAGTCTGTTGCTTCGATATAGAAAAAGAGTGGACTGTGGCACTGTGAAAATAGCACTTCCTGTGTCATCATGCTGATGATTTGTCATGATCATATCCAACACTTTCAATGTTAATTTGATTTGAGATTTATCCCGTTTGTTGGTGACAGCCAAACGAAAGGATTATGCATCTGTTTTTCAATCCAAAATAAGTTTTGACAAGTCAAATGGCCTGCTCTTGATCATTACTAAGCAAACAGCCTCTATGTTTCCCATGTTGAAAGTAGAGAATATGACACTTCATCGGCTATCATGAGTCACAAAGTGCATTATTCACAGTGAGCTGGTCCTCATATTTTCTGTATCACAGTGACAGACTGTTAGGTTAAACCTAGTCTTAATTCTATCGCCTAGTTTGTAGTACTGTCATTCTGCCACTGAAATGGAATAGTGATATATTTTTTAATCTGTATTGCAGCATCATTGTAACAATGCAATGTTTGTGAAAATTACAAATGTCATATAGAATTGTATGGTAGAAATGACACTGCCACAACATTGTGAAGCAACGCCAAGGCATGAATTTAGCTTGCCCTCCCCCAATTAGCAGTGGTGTGTTTATGTTTTGTCCCCCTTGAGAGATATGCTGATTTCATTGTAGGGCCTAAAGTTTTTATTAAAATATTTTCTTTTTTAATCAGATTTTGGATCCACACCAGAAGGCAACTATTGGGTTCTGGACACCGATTATGACAACTACGCCATCGTTTATTCTTGCAATGAGTTCTTCAATTTCGTTGCATTAGGTGAGTTTCATTATGTGACTTAAACTGTCATAACTGTGAAGAATCAATTGTCAGGTTTTAGTTTAATTGATGTTTTGATCACCGTTGAACCATTTGCCTTTCTTTAGCACTACCCGTGAAGTTCAATGAGTCAGCCCATGCACTTAATTTTAGCCAATGCACTTAATTTTAGCCAGTAAGAACAATAGAAATATAGAAATGTAAAAAAAAAAAGGTTCTTTTTGTCAGATTTTACATGAGCAAAAGTTTGGTTATCCTACTCTCATACAATTCATGTTGGAAAGATTCTGAAAATGGTTTGTCCGAAATTTGAAAAAAATGTGACCCCTCTCAAAGGGTGCCCAAACTTTCGCACCCCATTGTAGATACTCTATCGCAACTTCTAAGTGCAATTAGTCGATTACAGGAAACATTCTTTTGCATTTACATGATCAATACCGGTACTTTCTTTTTCAGAAATAGTATGGATTTTAGGCAGGACTCCAACCTTACCCCAATCTAAGGTAGATGAAATATACAGGAGCCTGGAATCCCAGGGAATCGATACGATGCCGTTTAAGGCAAGAATGGACATTCAAGGAAGCAGTGACGTAAATTGCACTCAGTATTATATCAACAAGATCCCGTAGGGTCAGACTGTTAATTGCAATGATATACCTCAATGTATATATTTATCTATTTATTTTAGTGCTCCTATACTGATGGAAGTTTTTTTCTGTTTTTTTTTTGGACAAATAATACCTCTTGGCATTAATATTGAAGACAACACACTCTTGTGTGATCACAAATACAGAAACATGTTTGGGGTTCTGCAGAATTATCATAATTGTGAATTTGGAAACTTGAAAGTCAGCAAGGTACATTATCAAGGCCTAGTCACCCTTGATTATCTTGTAAAGGTGTTAAATTTCAGCTTCACCCACTGTTGATTTGCCACTAATTTTAAAGAACATACTGTTTAGACATTGTTATTCAGCAAAGTTCTGAGGTCTGAGAACTGCTCATGATTTGATTGAATGGGGTATTTTGGAATTTTTCCTGGGATCAATTTGGAAGTAATATGTTCATATTTTGTACATTGTGTTTATTCTGTATATAGTATTTCAACATGGTCTGTAAAATAGTGTTACAAAGTCATGAAGATAATCTGTACATCAGTTTCTATCTAGTTTATGAGTAAAATTTACTTTTAAAAAACCTATCCCATAAAATCATTGTTTGTTTTGTTTCCATTTCTAATAGCAGATAATCATTAAGTGATATCAAAGTTTATGATAGTAATTCAACTACTCAACATATACCACAGTATATGTTGTAACTCTTGTATATTCTAGGTGATAAGAAGATATGCCAGATGATAAAAAAGTGATAAAAGTCAAATGGTACTTAGAAATAGGTCAAGTTAATGATAAGAAATTGTATGGAGATCATACATTTTGGAGTCATACATTCGCATTGTGTTGCAATGTTGGTGTGATTTATTTTGGAAATAGAAGGTATATTGTGAGGGTATTGAAATAAGTCTGTGTCTACAGATTTAAACTATGGATCAGTGTCATAGAGAACTCGATGGAGGAGCAGATTTAACTTTTATTCAATAACAGAATGGCGCTATATGAATTCGAAAGATGGTTGGATGATAAGATAGATTTTTTCAAGCAAAAAGGGACTGTTATCTTTGGCACGGAAGGAGACAAGGGGGAGGAGTCGTACGACTCTGATGAATACGGTGACTTTGAAATGGCCCAAGATCAAACGCCAACGACCCGGAGGAGAGCGGACAATCCGGAGGAATTCCACTTGAGTGAGCCGGATTTCGAGTTCGATGACTCGGACCTAAAGGGGAGCGAGTACTATCGATTTGTCTTCAACGAACTTGAAGACGATGATGAAGATGAACTATTCGACCGAGCGTCTCACATATCCCTCCCCAAATCTGGAGTCGCGGATGATGTGGCCTCCTACCAGGGAGACATCGACCAGGATTTGGAGTTTAGCGATGGTGACGATCAGGAGGTCCGAGATTCTTACGACGCTGTACGCCTCGCTCAACAGGGGGTCGATCAGTTAGAAGCATTTGAATACAGGGACAATCCGGGGCGGTCGTCTCATTACCGGGATGTCGATTACAGATTGGAAGGCGATGGAGAATCAAATGCCGGATCTCTCACTGACATTGCCCTGAGGGAGCGACAGCAGAAACATAACGAAGGGGCAGATTTTGGGCTCGCCCAGTTGTCAGATGAAAACGGAGGCCACAGTAAATACCACAGGAAGAAGATGAAGCACAGCTCGTTGGAAATGTCTTCTCGTAAGTAAAGGGCTCCTGAAAAATGGCTGCCTTGTTTTGTAATAACGATTATCTTTACTGACATAAACCAGGATGGCTCATATATCACATGTATTCACACATGTATGATAACAATTTATTTTTAAAAATTGTCTGAAGTCACCCTCTCCTGATCGGTTTATAGCAACGGAAAGATAAAATATAGCCCTAGGGCAGATTCCACGAAAAGCAGCAAAATGTCTTACCACAAGTTACATTAGCACAAAGACGGATAAGGCCAGACATAATTGATTCGTAGCTTCTAAGATTTTCTCAGGGTGCTTTTTCCAGGGATAGCCGGCAGGACAAAAAAAAACTGAAATTTAAATCTTTTATGATGTATATAGGCAGATAAGACAGATTTTTCAATAAAATTTTAGAATTTCAAATTCAAAATTTGCATAAGTAGCAAGAAAAATTCCCATGTAAAAGTTGCTAATGTAACCTCAGTGTCCTGTGACGGAATCGAGTTACATTAGCAGTCTTTTTTTATTTTTCATTTTTTTTCAAGTTTTATAATGACCAACGCAATTAAACATGGTTCCAAAATAATTTTCAAGATGTGTTTTATCAATATGCAATCACACATCATTAGGGGGAACGGGGGCACATTGGGACGCAGGGCACTGTGGGACAGTGGGGTTTTCTTGGATCCTGGCAAGGTATATGATATGGTAGTGCCATCATATCTTGTAATTTCACATCCTGATGTTTCCATGGTTTTATAGACAAATTACAGCCACATGCAGAAGTATGGCGAGCAAAAGTTTGTTTTTGCTACTACTGAAGTAAATATGGACAGGTTCAATTCAAACCATTCTGTGGACAAACCATGAACATGAAGCTTTATCAGTGCTTGTATGAATTTTATATATCCTAACGAACAGTTATGAATTGCTATCCGTATAAACACACTCACTGGTGTCCGAGAAATTAGCATTTTGGTGTAAAAGTCATATCGGGGCTCATTGGGACAGTGAATTAGGGGCACATTGGGACGCACTTAATATGGCAGAATTTAAGTGTCCAAGGCAACTGAATGACCTGGGACAGCCCACAACAGGTGTTCAGGCCACAGTGAATAGAGGTATAGTGGATTACCATGCTCTGTGAACAAATTTGTCGCAAAGCACTGTGTGTTACTTACATAGATGTCCCAACCAGGACATTTTATGTTCAATGTTTAAAACTGTTTAAAGTTATGAACTATTGGCACTACAAGGTGTTAATGCACTGTATATTGTCTTACGCACTACATATATGTAACATCTATTGCACATGGAGTGTTAAAATCGGGGCACATTGGGACAGTCATTTATAATTGCGGCTCACATTTTGCTGTCTGGCTGCAAAAGGGTATATGAAGTCTAGTTTATTATGCCTTGCATTTAAGCTCGATGGTATTGGTGATATTCATGCGAACTTCTGAGTTCTTCAGTGCTTTCAGCATTGAGCAAAATTAGTAGTAGTGCTTTCAGCATTGAGTAAAATTAGTAGACGTTAAAAGCGTCCCAATGTGCCCCCGTTCCCCCTACATTTTCCTGAATTGGTTTTAGCAGATTCCACAGAGTGCCAAAGTAAGCACGTCTGATCACCAGTAAGTTTGGTCGTCCAAAAATGTCCTCATGAGGGATAAAAAAATATGTTTTTAAGAGCAAAAAGCTACATATTTGAGGATTATTTTAATGATATTTATTCATTAGCTCACAGATTACTGAGTAATAGGTTTACTTGCTTCAGGAAGCAGCAGAGAAACAAAAGGGTTGGAAAGTTAAGGGTACCCTCTGAGAGCACTTTTCGTGGAATCTGCCCTAGGTAACTGTGAGTTCTTCATTCTGGATTTATGGACAAGCTGTTGAAGATTTTGTTTTATTTAGTATTTTTAAAGTGAGAATTAATTCATATTTTATAGGACTGAAAGGCATATATATATACCAACTCACATGTGCATAACCTTATAAACATACATTGTTATAAAAAGGCACGTTTATTTCCATCAAATGAGAAAATATTATAATTTGAGGCTAGAATTTGGCTGAAGAGGCCTAAAACCCCCAAAAGAGTTTGATTACTTACAGTGCTGATGGGCATATTTTGAATTTTTACACATATAAAGCCAAAAAAATATATTCTATCATACCAATGAACAGGCTACTTGACATTATTCAATACTGTAAACACCATGACTGATACCAGAATTTGACAACATAAGCATTAAAAAATTGATACATAACTATGATAATGTAATCAGATTATGAATTAATGTTTCCCTTTCTATTTTTTAAGATAAAAATGATTATGTCAGTATGTACACTGTTTTTGATATTATTGTTATAATGATAAATCTGGCCCTTGAAGAATTCTAATGCATTCACCAACCAAATTGCAAAGTAGGAGAAAAAAAAGATACTTTTAACACCTTTTAAAAGTGGTTAAGCTGTTCTATTATAAATAGATCAAATAAAAAATTCACTCGGACTCATTTCTTAAATTAACTTGAACATCTCAAAGATTCGTTCTCTGCTTTTATGACATACATGCATATATTGACCATAAAAGAGCATATTTTTAACCGCTTTGCATAGGCATACTTTCTGGCTGAGCCAACAGCCTTCGTGTGAGCCAAACCCTGTTTTCAAAATCATTTGTCTTTTCAAATGCTGCCCTACAAAGGTAAAGTACAGTAACTGCATTTGCTGTACTTTACCTTTGTAGATTCCAACCATTGAGGTAGGAACAAAAAAATTTTAAAAATTCTAAAGTAACCCTTTAACCCTAGTTAGTCCTCAAAATTTACATAACAAAGCTAGGAATTTTATGATTCTCTTCTCAGCTGTAGGGGCTACAAAGGTAAAGTACAGAATGTCAGTTACTGTACTTTACCTTTGTAGGGCGGAATGGATATGTCAAATTTTACCATGTTGCACAACCACCAAATTGACATACAAGTACTTCTTCAAGACAAAAGTTTGCTTCCCAACAATATTTAGAGGACAACTCAAGACTGACGACTTCTTTTGCAACAAATATGTTTGGGGTTGAGCCCTTTCTAGTTATTTATTTCTGTTATTTATTTTTTGATAAGCCTAACCCACAATTTTCGAAAGGAGAGATTTTTTTAACATAGTTTTGCATTGCCTTTTCATTTTTAAAGGTATGATTGCATGATATTTACATGAATTTATCCTAAATATTACTTGTAGTTGTAGTGAAAGTGTGTTTCTATCAATTGATATGAAATTGTGTACAGATATGATAAATATTGTGAACTTAACTAAAGTTACCTGTGTGTGCAAATCTTGACTCAAAACTTCTGTCTTGTATCTTCAATCTTTTCAACTTAATTATGAAGTTCTCTTCAATTGCAGAAGTGGCTACACTACCAATGGACTCCACATATTTATCAATGGACGACACTGACGACGACGATCAGATGTTGGAAGATGTCCGTTTCGACGATTATGAAGGAACCGAAATTCCGCCAGACACTCGTCCGATTATGGTGGAGGAACAAACCTTAAGAGAAATGTACGACAAGAGGAGAAAGCTTTTTAAGAAACTTTTAATTGGTTTTGGGATAATATTTGCCCTTGTATTAGTTTGCGTTGTCATTTATCTCATATGGAGGTTAGCAGGCAATCGGTGATGATAAAGTGTTTGGTTAAAATTTGTTTCAACAATTTGTCTCTAAATAGTTTTTATTTTTGAATTGTTGTTCTTGTGTGTTATAACATAATTTAAAAATGTCAATGTTCAGTTGACTGAACGTCATGGCTCATGCGTTTGTAAATAACTATTATGTTAACTTGATCGATATACGATATACACGTTGATCGTTTGACATACTGACTGATTTTGAGCTTTGTTCAGTTTTAACACAAACCTTCCTGGAGTCAAGGTTAAATCTTGACGCCAAGTTTTGTTTCTTTTCCTTCATTAATATTTGTGTGATTTATGTACCTAACCTGTATTGCATTCCATAATGGTATTGCCATGACTTTGATTTTAACAGCCCTCGTAATTTTGTTTATAAAGTGAAAATAACAATATTAACTAAATAAGATAAATCAACAGTTTACTGTTTCATACCGTCGAAGGAAAAATACCAATGCTCACCTATTTGAATGTAAATATTTGTGAAAACGTGATAGGAGCTGTATTCTTGACTCGAGAAATAAATCATGAAATAGCACATTTTGAGATTGCTTTTCTTGTCAAACAGATTTTAGTTTGTTGTTGATTTCATGAATATCTAATCACATTTACAAAGTAACAGAAACGATTACATGATCTCTGTCAAAGATCCATGCTGATTAGCCAGAAACAACTCACATGGTGATGTCATAAAACTCATATTGTGCATATTGTATGGGTAGAGTACAATAATTATGATATTTACGAAACTACAGCAATCAACTTTCAAAGTGGATCAGCGTTTTATTACATTTAAATGGCCACACATAATTGATTCTTAGCTTCGCGGACCCGCCGACACAATAGATTTGCTGCCGATGGAAAAAAAAAATTTTTTTTTTTACATTATAAAAATTTTTTTTAACCTTTTTTCTTTTTGTCCTACCGACCGACCCTAGAAAAAGTGCCTTGAGAGGATCCGAGAAGCTAAAGATCAATTATGTGTGGCCTAATTTGGATATAATACACCTTGCAGACTGACTACTACATATACACTGTATGTAGTACCCTAAATTGGCCAAACGCTGCATCCATTCTGTAAGTTTTAGAAGTAAATCAAGAGACCATTGTGTTGGGAGGCCTACGTGTATATATAAATGTCAATTTTCTTTGAAAAACCCCAAATGAGATAAATAAGGTCATGCACTGACAACTTGACAAGTTTACAGGAAATTGTCACACTTGCATGGTTTGTGGCATAAGGATGGTTGCTCATGATAGAATCACCACTATTATATCCGGAGTTGTCAGCTTGCAAGGTGTACATCAAAATTTTAAAATGTGATGAGACGCTTGATCTACTTCAAAAGTTGACTGCTGTATAGGCCTTTGATGACGCGGGTAAATTCATTTTTGAACTTGGTCTATTCTTTCAGTCAAAATCAATTTTGTTGTACTAGTTAGTATGTACAATTAAATTAATTTTACACATGTGACACTCATAATGTAACATCCCATATAACTTCAGTGACGATGTGTCAAACAATTTTATGTTACAACGGGGGAAAAATCAGGAAAAAGAATCAACTTCAACCCATAACATTTATCTAATATTCTAACAAAGAAAACACTTCAGTCTCTTTTTTTTTCTTTTTTTCATGTAATAAGAGTTTATGTCAACAAGTGGTGCCGATACAGGTCAATGTGACTCAATCAGTGCAGTTCTTTCTTTCTAACCGTTAAATCATGTTCATATGTACGTATAAAATAGACCTGTACGCCGCCGCCAATTTGCGGCTGAGCCGCTGAAAAAAAGGCAAGCCAGCCGCCACTAATCACTTTGAGTAGCTGGCCAGCCGCCGCCGATCTGTCAGCGCCGACTTTCCGCCGATTTGAAATAAGCAATTAATCCATGCAGTGCTATGCTCTACTCAGCATTAGAGGCTTCCCGACAGCACTTGACAGTGCTGATGGCAATTACAGGGAGATCTATGTTTACAAGTGTAATTAGATACAATACAATGCAAAGGGGGTTCTCTTTGGTCAGGTGTGAACCTCTAAGTGCAATCAGCCATTTTCTTTGATGGGGCAATGATGAAAGTTAGACTGAATGCCACAAAGGCAAAGGGAGAGTATCTGCCTACATCAGTACATGTACAATTATTGTGAACAATAATTTGTTTTTGCAACAAGTATGAATTGTGAAATTATACTTTGGCTATAATGATTTTTTTTTTCTTCAATATAATCATTGATAGGCCTAAGTTTGTACCTTTTAAGCAGCCTGTAGTGCATAGGCCTAGGCCAAGCAGAGTTCTACCAGCTGATCCTCTTGCTGCAATTGTGGTATTGTTAAAAGTGGAGAAACTCAATCAGCCTCTGCTGTGTGTGTGTTTATTGTACTGCTTAAATTATATTCTAAAGTAACTAAGTCTTTTCTAAAGTGTTGGTGAGTCTAAATAGGCCTAATACATCAGTTGAAACTAACATTGTCAAATCTGGCTGGGTCAGTTATAGGCCTTCCATTTGATGATATTTCACAAGCAATGTTATGCGTCTTCGTGAAAATTAACTACAGGCCTACTTTCAGTGTGAAAGATTGGACTGGCAGTGAAATCACTTATAAATACAACAGACCACTCAGTCACAATTAAGGAATAACAGTACTCTTAGATATCTCTGGCTGTTGCAATTGCCAATTGCAAACAGAACATTTCTAAGTTTAAGTTCAATGTTCAATGATACTTTAACTTTTAAGTATTTGGTTAGTGTTAAATTAATGTTATTTTGAAAAGATGAAAGCATTAAAGATTTCTAAAATAAAATTTCAACGAATTTCTTGTCAAAACAGCAGACAGACAGCCGCTAGCCAGCCGGTAAAGAATTCAGCTAGCCATCACCACCAAAGTTCCCGGCTGAGCAGCTATCAGCAGCTAGCCACCAGTCAATTCCACCAGCCAGCCGATTTTTCAGCCAGTGGCTGGCTTACAGGTCTAGTATAAAATATACTGGGTTATTTGCAGGCTTAAATCAGCGATAACAGCTCGATATATTTTTTAATAGAGTATCTTTGATCCAATCTTAGCATCTTGCTTCAGGTAGGTTTTTTATTTGCTTTACAAGCAGTGGCGTAACTAGGGGGTTTCGAGCGGGGGGGCACCAGGGGGGCACGCGATTCTCTGGGGGGCACCAGGGGGGGCAAGCGATTCTCTGGGGGGGGGGGGGCACCCGTTATACCAATTGTATATTTTAGCCAAGGTTGAAAAGTTCATAAGGGGGGCACCTGGTGGGGCACAGGTCCAATATGGGGGGCACTGTTTACAAGTGGCAGTGCCTCTGCTGCTATGAACCAAACTAAATTTATTTGTGATGACCAAGAAGAAAATGAGACAAAGAAACCGCAAACCATGAGCATGAGCTTGCTGGTATTGGATTTCTTACCATTCTACGATATTTCTATCATGGGAAACTAACTAATCTTAAAGTTCTCATTGATGTTTTAAATTTGCCTGATATTTCTATATGACACATAAATATAATTATTTATCACACTAATTTAAAGTAGCCTGTAGCCATACTTTCAAAACCAGTATTTTTAACGGCTAAATTTAAATCAACTTCTTTAACTGGCTTGCATTAATCATTTATCAACCCTGTCCATGCCTTTATTCAGGCATGTTACATAAAAAGAACTCTCATAAATATGTTCAAAAATATCTTACAATATCACCATGAATGACCCAGTTCTGCATCACGAGCACAAGTTCCCAGATCTGCGATGACCCTATTCTTTATTGGCGCAGCCTTAACTGCAGCAGAAACTGGAGTGCAGCAAGTCAAGCTCCCCCATGATTGACAAGTAGTTGACCTAATTTCAAAAGCCTTTGGCAGTGGTGGGATTCGAACCCACGCCTCAGAGAGACTGGTGCCTAAAACCAGCGCCTTAGACCGCTCGGCCACACTACCTGTTGATGTCACAGATGTACAGGTGGTAATATAAAACACAGGTGTTACAATGAAAGGTTAAATTCCAAATAATTTAAAGGTAAATCCTCAAATCAATAAGTTATATATTGCTTGTGTATGGTGTATAGACCTACATGGTTAAATTAGTTTTATTTTGTTAAATTCATAAAAATATCTGTTCAAAATTTGATCTCCAATATTATTTGTGTTTAAATAGACTGATACATAACAATGATATCAATCTAACAAATAACTTACACTTTACACTTTCAATTGATGAGTTATTTTTATCTGAATGACTCATCCCTCTCATTCTCTAACCTGTAATTGTCCACCAGGTGGTGCTTTGATCATTCAGTTTGCCTGTGAGCCACTAGGGCACAGTCAATGCCTATAGTTGTGTGATGCTGGATCCATCAGTAGAGCTGCTGAGGCAGGGAAAGCAACATGCTTATTGACAAATGATTAGGAACTAGCAGTAGGCCAAGGATGGATACCTTAAGACCAGAGAAATTACTGACATTACAGCTAGGAATACTCAGCCTTATACAACTTTAAATGGAAAGTTCTAAACGTTTTCTTCTACGTAAACTCTATTGATTTTACACCAACTTCATCATTCATTTGCACCTGTATTGGATCTCTTTGATCTCAACTCACCTGTGCCATTGGCTTTGAAGTCTTGGATTAGTCTTGCTCACAGGAAGATCAAATGAGATTATCAAAGGAGATAATCAAATGAGTTGGAGCAAGCCTTGAAGGATAATCCAGTGAAGGCCTTTATACAGGTAGTTTGAGATAATGCCTGCAAGGAGATAATTCAAGGAGATAATCAAACTAGACAAGCAAGGATAATCCTGGGAAATAATCGACAGAACATTCTGAGATAATACATGGAGATAATCAGAGGATATACTTTAAGGAGATACTCAAATTAGATACTTCAAGAATATGATCTGATGAGATAATCTGATCATAATCAACAGATATAATCCATGCAATAATTCATAACAGTAACCAAAATACAAGAAGATACACATTATGATTTATGATGCAAAGAGAAAAAACAGAGATATAAATTGTGTACAATAAACCAATGAAATAAATTTATGATATTATTCAAGATATAACAAACAAATGGACGTAATCCAAGCAGAAAACCCAAAGGAAGTGTTTCAAGGATAATGTGAATTGGTTTAAACTCATTGAAATTTATGCTCAAGGAAAAGCTTTCACTTGAATGAGATCCAGGCAAGGTGTTGAAATCAATCGATACTGTTTTACTGAGCTTGCTATCAAAAATTCATTTTACATTAATCTCTCAATACAATTGTTACAGTTCAGTAAGAATAAGTGAGACCTACTACATTATAAATTTGCCTGGAAATAATGATTAAGTGATTCTACTGCTCTTTTGGATATTATATAAGGTTATGCAAAAGTGAAAACACTACAGCCAATAATATAGCATGCACATGTATGTTTTTAAAAAGTGCCATCATCCAGTCGGAAAAATCGATCAGTATTTGGTATGCTACTTCAAAGATAATCTTTTGCAAAAGTGAAGTACAAAAGAATGATATAAGCATCTAATGTGAATGAGTGATCTTCTTGTCATATTTTACCTTTCTCAAGAAGCCAAATATATTCCACAAGCTTCTTTGTACTCTTCGAAGACTTCTTTATTTCAAAGGCTTCTTTCCAAGCTATTGTAATTTCCAAGGCTTCAATGAGAACCACATTGAATGGCAAAATCCTTTGAATCATTTTCTACTTGCCTGGATTCTGGGAGATTTTATCTTGCCAATTCTTGCCAATTGAGATTTTACCTTAGAATTTGCAACTTCAAAGATGCAGATGGAACGATAAGTGGAATGGAATGCATTAGGAGCAGCGATTGGAATAGAATGGAATTATGTGTATGCATGGTGTTGTGACAGCGCCGTGTCTGTGTGAGTGACTGCATTGTTCGAAAGACCCAGGCACGTTGAACAGCAGTTTAAATCATCCTTTGACTAATAACTGTGTCTTCCTCCTGCCTAATTAGCCTACCAAGACTAGTACGAAGTGGATAAAGACAGGACTTAACGCCTCAATCATCCATCCATCCATCCAGTACTGTTCAAAAGATCGGAGATTGTCCAAAAAGGGAAATTTGAGGTTGTTCCTTTGTTCGTGTTTTCAGTGTTCTCAGAGGAGCTTGTTCAGCAGTTTAAATCATCCTTCGACTCCTTGCAGTGTTCTAATTAGCCACCGAGGTCATAAATACAGGAAGAAAACCCCAAATCAACCATCCAACGCATTCGAAAGATGAGCCATAGTTCAAAAAGGGAGATTTGTCATTTTTCATTTGATTGTATTCTCAGTGTTCACAAGGGAGATTGTTCAGCTTGATAAATGCCTTGCAAAGAGGACTACTTTGGACTTTTCGAAGCCGCCTGCAAATCACAGAATAAAATGT
Organism: Platynereis dumerilii; assembly: GCA_026936325.1. Classification (NCBI taxonomy): domain Eukaryota; kingdom Metazoa; phylum Annelida; class Polychaeta; order Phyllodocida; family Nereididae; genus Platynereis; species Platynereis dumerilii. The sequence goes on along the minus strand of JAPTHN010000003.1, from coordinate 6,732,421 downwards.
CCATGAAGGAGGAGATTAAGAGCTACCAATTCTGGAAGGCGGTCCGCTGCGAGTTCTTAGTGACGCTTTTGTACGTTTTCACAGGATGCGGAGCTCTGGCAAGATATCCGGAGAACCCGGAACCATCGGAAGTCAAAGTTGCTTTAGCGTTCGGCTTGTCTTGCGCAACTCTGGTCCAATGCGTAGGGCACATCAGTGGAGCGCACTTAAACCCAGCAGTGACAATAGCGATGTTAGTAACGAGAAACATAACCCCCTTACGAGCTTTCTTTTACATCTTCGCCCAAGTGATAGGTGGCGTTGCTGGAGCAGGAATACTTTATGGGGTGACCCCGCCTACTGCCCACGGTGACCTTGGGGTAACTCGTGTCCATCCTGACCTCGGCTTGGGTCAAGCCTTCGGAATGGAATTTATGACAACTTTTCTTGTCGTCTTCACCGTTTTTGCCAACTTAGAACCCAAGCGCATTGATATGGGCTCGAGATCTCTTGCCATTGGTCTGTCCATCTGCCTAGGACATCTAGTAGCAGTAAGTATAATGCATTTATCCGACTTCTTATAAATGAATATTCACTATAGTAGAGGACAAGATATAGAGTGATTGCACATAGAGAAATTAAAAAGGAAACTTTTTATTCATGTCGACAGATGAGCCGTTTAATTTCAACCTTATTTCATGATGTGCTGAAGTTTCAAACAGATTTTAGAGAACATTTTATCTGCCATGATTCACTGGTATCTAGGTATCTGATTTTGTTTGCTGCTTGTCTTCTTTCCTTTTTTGTGTGTAAAAAACAGTAGCTTGATTTATCATAAATTATTAATCATTAGCAATATAAACTCTCTTCGACTCTCTCTTTTTTTATAAATTTGTACTCAGTGACATTAATTGACTGTACAACTCTGAAATCACAGCCAGACTGAGTGTCTGTAATCCCATGGAAGCCAGATCCAAATATAATGCAATTCTCGGTAGAATATTATCAGCACGACCCTGCCACTAAATAAAGCAGAACTCTGCATAATATGAATGGAAGGAATCAATACCTACAATTATGGAAACATACATCTCTGTGCCGTGGCAACTCAATGCATAAGGCATGCAGAGGCCTTGTCAACAGCAGAGATAGCAATAAGTTATTGTGTAGTGGCTGTATTCATACTCAGAGGCAAGGCAGACAAGGCAGACAAAATGCAGCCGAAGTCACGTCTTGTTCTCTTCAGGAATACAATGTGCAACAGACTCATGCCTGAAATAGACCTGACTCTCTAACTTGAAGTAGGATAACCAATTGCTGCTCTGAAACATTTTTTTGCAAGGGTGCTCAAGAAGTAAGAACAAGTTAGTAATCTAACTTCCAGTATCACGTCAGGTCTATTTCAGGCACAAGTCTTTTGCACAATTATATTTCTGAATAGAACAAGACAAGCCTCTGGCTGCTTTTTGTCTGCCTTGCCTCTGAGTATGAGTACAGCCATCGTACTGAGACAAGTGTCTGGTAATTTTTATATAATACATCTGTATCTAGTTCAATCATTCAGGTGTCGACATTCTGTCTTATTGACTAAGTCACCAGAACATCTGAATCACTAAGAGACTTGCACTTGATGACTTTGGATTAATTCAAATGGAATAGAAGTTGCCTCTTGCAATATTAATCAAGGGCTGTTCAGTGTCATTCATTTGTAGAAAAAGAAACAAATTAGATTTCCTTTCCAAAGAAGTTGATGAGAACGTGATTGGATTTTAATTTAATCAAGGCTCCTGTATTAGCCGCACTAGATAAATACATTGTTGAGACTTCCTTCTGATTTAGACATCTCTTCTCTAAACATGACATTCTACTTGTCCAACAAAGAATAGGACCTATGATAATAGATTTAAAATTCCATCATATTATTTCATGAATGGTGACGCAAACTTTCCTAACTCTCTTGTCACCACTTGTGCAGGGCTATTTGGCCGCTGAAGCAATATTTAGTACCATTGATTTTGCTATTTGTATGCTGCCAATGTCAGGTGTCATTTCTGTTCACGAGTATTTACCCAATTTGCTGTTATCATCGGCTAACACGCCTCACTTATAGTGACTATTTGGGCAAAATGTTCTCTATGAATAAATCATTGGAGATGCTATATATCTTGAGTTTCTGAACGCTGCTGACAACAATACAAGTGGCAATTGGCAGCTACTGTCAAGGGCCCGGGTTTCATTTCTGGTCGGGGTAACTCATTTTAGATGGATGTCACATCCCATGATATGTAGGCATATATATAGAAAATTCACAGTTAATAATTTTCATAATTTTAACAGAAAAACAGTCATGATGCCTTGAAATTCTTTTGACTGCAGCCATATCTACAATATTAGTACCAAAGCTGTCAGTGTACTGTTGGCATGCCAAATATATTTGCCATTCAAAAAATTAATCTGACCCATTGTTCTTATTGGTTCTTACTGTTAGCTTTCATGCCTTGCAAGACTTGCATGCCTAGTGTCATTATTCACCGCAGTTTGTAGCCAAATCCCTTATGCTGCCAATGTCACAACCCCAAGGGTGGCTTGAAGAGCCATAACATTTTCCCATTGGTGCAACTCACGGGTGGTTATTCAATTTATCTGGTTCTGCCTCTCTGCTTGGCCTGACGTCAAGGGAGACCTTTAGCATAAAACATGTCAAATATTGATTGATTTCTTTTGTGTTCATGGATGTAGTTGCTTCCTTGTGATTTGTTCAGTTACATTGTGTCTGTCACATTCACTTCTTTGTTTGAAACACGGATTGATTGGTGATCGGGGCTGATATCTTGTATTTGTGCCCTTGATAGGCAAATTATTACAGCAAGTGGATATTGAAACATGGATTTTTTGCTATTAGGGCTTTGAATCAAGTTATAAAGTTGAGGGGTGAGGATTCAATTCCCAGTGAGATTTGATAGGTGTATAATTTGTACATAATAAATTATCATATCAGCACCAATTCATGTTATATTGAGGGCAATTTCCAAGAAAGAACAACTTGGTTCCCATTTTCTGATCATAGATTGAAACTTTATGGTTTACACAGACCATTGAATAACCCTTAAATGAACCCAGAAAATCTGCTAAAGTGCTAAAATGTAGAACTTCTAAAACCCCTCCTTGTATCAATGTGTGATCTCTCTTTCATCTCCAAACTAAGCCACTTTACCAAAATTGGCCTGAAATGGCTTCAGTATCCGTACTTACCTGTAGACATACGTGTAACATGTTAATTTTCGGGTTAATCAATAAGTTTTTTTTAAAGGTTTTTATATATTGTAATTATCTAACTTCATCCATTTTCATAGCACCACTTAGAAGTCCTACATGTATCAGAGATGTTTGAGAACCAATATCAGGGGAGCCCATAAACAACTTAGGTTCACCCCCGGACACGTCTGTCATCCTTCTCACTTGCAGCTGTCTTGTGCTATGCAATTTTGTGCTGATTCCTGGTTTTCTATTTCCTTTGGGGATTTACTTTTGGTTGATTACAGCTTTGACCTGGTGTCAGCAGGATAGCAATTCAAGCCTGTATATGTCAGATGAAACAAGGTTACCAAATTTCCAGCCAACATATTGGATTGCCATATATATTGGGAAAATCCTTCCTCCTTGTGATACACCATCGTTAAATCCTGTAGTCACCTTTTTTTTTTCTGAGTGCCCTATGTTGCTGGCACACAAATAAAATTGCTGTAATCCCCTCCTTTCACCATTCATACTACAAAGGCTTGGTGCCTTCTACTGCTGACACCAGAGCTACAGTTGAAGCTGTAATCAACCAAAAATAAATCCCCCGAAGGAACAGAAACAGAAAACCAAGAATCAGCAGAAAAATTGCATCATGCAAGACAGCTGCAAGTGAGAAGGATGACAGACATGTCAGAGGTGATCCAAAATTGTTTATGAGCTTCTATTGGTTCAGCCAGCAGCATCAGGCTTGTAGGGTACCTGCGATACTACATTGCAGAAAAGGGACGAAGCTCTAAAAGCTATCTATTGCAATACAAGACATATAACCTGAATATCTGCAGTTGCAGAAGCTGTTCTGTCGGCAACAGACCCAGGACAAATGTTTGCCTCTTGAAAAGGGGCAGTTTCCAAGCCAGTTTTTCATTTGTAAGACATGGGTGGCTTCTAAAAAGGTGTATGATTCTATGCTTGTTTTCATTTCCACAGAACATGATTGCCAGAGCAAGTGTTGGCCTGAGAAAGAGTGGCATATTGACCAATTGGTCAAGACGACTCCTGTGTTATCTGTCTGTTTGCAGTCTCTCAACAGCCCTGAAACTGTGAGTTGCCTTTTTTGTAAAGGGCCAGTTGAATAAGCTGGTCAATGCCAGGGGTCTTAGGGCATGTGCTGGAATTAAAAAACAACAGTGACAAGCAGGCCATGGGTCAAAGGATCCCCATCAATATCAGCTCTCTCTCTCTTTACTGGAAAGGTCTCAATCTACTGAAGTGGAAGAATAGCTTTTTTATGAAGAGGGTAGTTTCTATGCCAGGCACTACCTCTACAAAACAGTAGTTGCAAACAATGATGCTAAAATGAGTTTCACCAATGAGTGTGAAATATTTGAGATAATAAAATGGCTTCTATTTAACATATTGATAACTAAATAATGTCTTTATTTTGCCAAGGTACATAATTGCTCAGATTTCCTTCAGTTGAACTTCACCGTCATCCACCCCCATTACAGTAATTTTATTTGTGTGCCAGCAGCATAGGGCACTCAGAAAAAAAAGATGACTACAGGATTTAACAATGGTGTAACACAAGGAGGAAGGATTTTCCCAATATGTATGCATGGCAATCCAATAAGTAGGCTGGAAATTTGGTAACCTTGTTTCATCTGACATATGCAGGCTTGAATTGCTATCCTGGTGACAGGTTATATGTCTTGTATTGCAATGGATAGCTTTTCGTCCTTTTTCTGCAATGTAGTATCGCAGACACGCTACAAGCCTGAACTGACCCAGGGTAGAAAGTTGAAGACAGAGCGCATAGTGACACAGTAATAGTGTATACTGGGGATAGTGGGCTTAATAGGAAAATAGTTGTCACACTGGGACTCACCCACTGTGCCACATCCCCAGGTCTGCAAATTAGATCAAGCTAGCAAACTATAACAAGACCTGCCTGACCTGTGCAGAAAAGTGTCTTGTAACACGAGCGTGATCACTAGAAGTAGAAGCAGTCTGCACAACTACCATATATGTGCACCATAGGGCCCATAGGCCTATGTACTATAGGCTTATGTTTTGTTGCTGGAACTGGCAAGAACCCTATTAATATCAGTCCATGTTACACTATTAGAAATGATTGAAGCCTATACCAATGAAGATATTACACACATTTTAATTTATCATGATTTGTTTTGTTTTTTTTCGCTTCATCCAGATACAGCTATCGTCGGGAAAGTAAATCCTATATCCACCAAGAAAAGAACAAAAAACTAATAATATATTTACCATATTCCAATTTCTTTTCAGTTCCAATATACAGGAGCCAGCATGAACCCTGCCAGGTCTATGGGTCCAGCACTTGTTATGAATATATGGAAAGACCATTGGGTAAGCTCCCTTCTTCATTTTTTTCCAAATCCATGGTAGATATTAATATATAATTACGATCGTTTGCAAAAATAATTCTTAACTTAACATCATAACTGAAAAGTGACTTTCATCACATTTCCAGTTTTAAACTTTTTAAAAAATATCATTCATATAACCTACAGGCAAATAAACTGTCAAAATATCTATGTTATGATATATAAATTCATATATTGGAACATTCCCAAACATCCCTCTCTATCCATGTAACCAATGAGACTGCTGCAATAGCATCTATATGTCAAAGGTATCTATGAACAGCCTGGGGTCTTTAAAGAAAGAATGGCAGATAATCATCTTATAGATATCCAATTTTGTTGATTGCCACACACCTCGGCTCCAGTAATAAGCGCATCATCTTCTGACCTTGGATAATCCCAATATATAATTCACTGTCACTTGATGAATCCATTGGGTAGCATTTGGGCTGTATTCAGTATATTGCCATTCCAACAGACATGGTTACAGTACATCCATTTTACATGTACTGCCAGCAGAAGGTTTAGAACAGCATGGACAGATGGCAATATGTAAGAAAGTTTTGAATAATCCAATCTTTCTTTCAAGTAGGTAAATTTCAATTAATTTGCAAAGTCAAAGAATTAGGGCAACATTGTCGCAGCTGTTATTGATCAGGGCCTCTCTTTGGCACATTACACCTTTTAATTAACTCAGAGTAGCAAGATATACTCTTGTTTCACAAGTCTCTTGGGAAATGTCCTTGCACCTCTGCTGTGAGGGAGGTTTATGCAGATGTTAAGGTTCCTATGTCTCACTGAAATTGTCCCTCTGAACTTGGCATTCAACTGCTGAGTTGCGTTGCTACAGGCAATTTGAGGCTAGCAACCTTTGTTACTTGTGATGTTATTTATCCTCAGTATTTCTGCCTTGGAGAAGCAATTCCAACTCGAAAATGTGAAGTTACAGTTACTAGAAAGCTGATAATTGAGGAAACCTACCAGTACTGAGTACATCCAAATATTGCGAGGCAAATTATCATACAAAATGGCCACAATTTAATTATTTAATATGTTATTTTTATTTTTCAGGTATATTGGGTTGGCCCGATGTTGGGAGGTATCATTGGAGGATTTACATACGAATACACACACGACTCTAGTGGAAAGTTACAGACAATTAGACGTTCATTTAGACGTCACAAATCTGCAAACCAATTGAAACGAAGCAGAAGTACTATTTCTAACAATTCTACTATGTCAACAGAAATGACATTTACTCCCACATCAGATGATATAAGGATATAAGCATCAATGTTGGATAGCTTCATCTTGATACGCATGGATTTTATAAAATTGCCAAAATGCAGGAACTTGATATTTGACATGCAAGATAAATCTGATGTCCAGATTCAAACAACTGTGGAAATGTTCTCACAATAATATGGATTACGGAATATTTATATACACTCTTGCTCATAAATATGGAATATAGGAAAACACGAAAACTACCATTGAATTGTGGCTATCCCATTTGAATCCAATGGTTAAAATCGCACTTTTAAGAACTTAAGTGGATTCCTGAAGAGTTATTGAAGTCCTCACTTTAATATTTGGTTAAATTTTTGAAAATTTGGGACGCTGGAGGAAATTGAAAAAACGATGCAAAAAAAGTCAAAATATGAATTTTGTTTAGGGTTAGAAATCCATCAAAAATTGCTGACATCAAAGGAAAGATTAACCTTTAAATGAATCAATTCAATGGTCATAAGCATGTTGAATCTCCGAGACAAATAATCACAGCACAGACAAAATGGGTCATATTTATGCTTGGTCCAATGGAACAGTTTTTTACATTTTCAAACTCCAAGACTGCATGATAACCAGGAATGTTTTATTGATACAGGTTTATACACCCTATGTGTGCTCTACCAAAATGTACTATAATTTCAACTAGAAATTGTTTTGACTGCTAGCAATTGAGAGTTTATCACAATAAACAAGGTTGGTTTATCACCATTGTTCATGACAACCTCAAAATATGAAAATCCACTCCAGCCATTCATATTGGGCTAGTTGAGCCTCTTCTCAGCGCGTTGAAGTTAATTTTCTGAATCTGGACTCACCCAAAACAAGGGTAAAAAATAAAACAAGGATCGTGGTTATTTAGGTATATTCCATATTTATGAGCAACAGTGTAATACCACAATAACAAGATTTTAATGATCCATTGGGAACATCACATTAACAGGATTTTAAAAACAACAACTGTGAAGGAAATTTCAATGAGATGATTATGAATGTGATATGGACAACCGACAAATGTCACTGGAGTGACTACACAGTTTATTAGAGGAATGACTACTGCCATCATGTAACACTAACAAGCTTCTGGCAATCTAGCAGTTACAAGAAATTTCAAACATTTTTTCCAAAACTGATCATTGGTTATACTGACCTTGAAGTAAGTACTACCTAAAATTTCAACACAAAAATCATAGAATGGTCTCTGAGGTACATACTACATTCATATTTCTACATTATTCTGGTTTTGTACAAATAATATATATTAAGTGCAGGATTGGATTATGACAGAGAATAAATCATATATTCCATTTCCAGATCAGTTTGGTCCAATGAGTGAAATATATCACTTTTATTATCTTGAATGGAACATTAAATACTGTATCATTGATGGAATACAACTTCAAGTGAGGATATCCTACATACTTGATATAAACACATATATTATATATACATACTGTATACAAATGAAATTAACATTATTTGATTTGCCAGCAATCCATTGATTCTAAACCTATATACTTGACTCAGTGCATATGAAAAAAAACCTGAATGTACCTATGTCCTGCCATTTCGTTCTTATTGTACTGTCATATTAAAGTATCTCTTTTTTATAATTGTGATATCTATATGATGTGATTTTTGTAAATAAAGGACCTGATTCAACAAAGCATCAACAAGTGTTTCCCCAATGAGTCAAAAGGACTTGCCTGTAAAACTTCCTAGGCTGTAGCTCACTTACAATTTCCACTAGTACTGTATGAGTTTTTTGCAATAGGAGAGTAAAAGGCAGCAAATCTAGTTCATGCGATTGGTTGAGCCAAAGAATTTTGTATCAGAAATCAGATTTTAATACCTTAAAAACGTGTATCAAAGCCATGGAGTGACGTGACTGATAGTGACAGTTATTGTTAGTGTTCAATATATGCTAATCTTCTTGAGTTAATGACCAAACTCAGCTGCTCTTTGAAGCAAAATAGGTCCTGCTGAGTTTTTAATTCCTTCATGTAAACAGAAAAGCTGAAAATGGTACTTAAGGCCTTGACAAGCCTTGACATGTCCTTGATTTGGAATCAACATCGATCGTGTGTGGGACAATTTATCAATATATTTGAATCATACATACCTATAATAATCATAAATCAACTGAAAGAAATAAAGCGTGACAGTGTATCTTCATATACAATTATCATGACACATAGTTACTGTGGTTGCAATGTGACTTTGGGGTTGTTGTCTGATTATTTTTGTTTCATCTATTCAATTATTAATTGGTGCAAAAACGCTGGTTTGATTTTCTCATCAATAATAAATCATTAGCAATATAAACTCTATTCAACTCTCTTTTTTTTTATCAATCTGTACTCAGTTAAATTAACTGACTGTACAACTCTAAATCACAGCCAGACTGAGTGTCTGTGATCCCCACCAAGCCAGATCCAAATATAATCCAATTCAAAGCAGAATATTACTCTGCCACTAAATAAAGCAGAACTCTGCATAATATGAATGGAAGGAATCAATACCTACAATTATGGAAACATACATCTCTGTGCCCTGGCAACTCAATGCATAAGGCATGCACACTTATGCAGAGGCCTTGTCAACAGCAGAGGTAGCAATAAGTTATTGTGTAGTGGCTGTATTCATACTTAGAGGCAAGGCAGACAAAAAGCAGCCAGAGGCACGTCTTGTTCTCTCCAGCAATACAATGTACAACAGACTTGTGCCTGAAATAGATCTGACTCTCGAACTTGAAGTTAGATTACAAATTGCCGCTATAAAAAATATTTTTCAAGGGTGCTCAAGAAGTAAGAGCAAGTTGGCAATCTAACTTCAAATATACAGGCAATCATTCTGAGATCTAACACATTTTGGTTTATTCGCGTCTCAGAATAACATCAAGTTTAAAGTGCAATGTGTATGTAGAGTTGTAGACTGCACCAAAGGTAGGGTCAAATAAGAAGAAAGATTTATTCTGTCTTTTTGACTTATAAGTGACCAGAACATCTGAATCACTAAGAGACTTGCACTTGATGACTTTGGATTAATTCAAATGGAATGGAAGTTGCCTCTTGCAATATTAATCAAGAGCTGTTCAGTGTCATTCATTTGTAGAAAAAGAAACAAATTAGATTTCCTTTCTTAAGTTCTATTGTCTTGTAAATTTGTTTTCCATCTCTTTCCTTTCTATTGAATCACGGCTCAAGAAGTTGATGAGAACAATGCACATTGTCACTTTGTTCTTCAAGAACGTGATTGGATTTTAATTTAATCAAGGCTCCGGTTATAGCCTCTCTAGATACACATAATGGTAAATACATTGTGGAGACTTGCTTCTGATTTAGGCCTCCCTTCTCCACAGAAACCTCGCTTTCTCAATTTTATATGCAGAATGATTATGCAGAACACCATCTCCTTAACATGCACATTTTGTGAGTGGCTATGTAGTTTCATCAGTTGTTTCAAATCTGAAATAAAACTAAACATGACATTCAACTTTTCCAACAAAGAATAGGACCTATGATAAAAGGTTTCAAGTAGCATTTTTACAAAAGATATCCATTGTAATATTCCATAATATTGTGTCATAAATGGTGACGCAAACTGCTCCTATGTAACTCTTTTGTCACTATTTGCACAGGGCTATTTGGGTGAAGCCAGATTTAGTACCATTGATTCCGCTATTTGTATGCTGCCAATGTTAGGTGCCATTTCTGTTCACGAGTATTTACCCAATTTGCTGTTATCATCGACTAACACACCTGATTTAGCAGCTATTTGGGCAAAATGTTCTCTATGAATAAATCATCGGAGATGGCTATATAATCTTGAGTTTCTGAACACTGCTGACTGCAATACTAACAAGGACTAGGAGTCTGGTGGTCATTGGCTGCTAACCTCAGGGGCCCGGGTTTGATTTCTGGTCGGGGTAACCCATTTTAGATGCATGTAACATCCTATGATATGAGATAATATTAACCTTTTTAGGCATAAGATGATTAAGATGTATATATAGAAACTTCAAAGAAAATCATTTTCATAATTCAAACCGAAAAACAGTGATGATATGCCCTGAAATTCTGTTGACCAGCGCCATATAAAATGTCTATTAGTACCAAAGCTGTCCATGTACTGTTGGCAAGCCTTACATATTTGCTATCCACAAAAGAATCTGACTCATTGTTCTCATTGTTGGCTTTCATGCCTTGTAAAGGCTGCATGCCCAGTGTCATAATTCACCAATGTTGGCAGGCAAACCACTTGTGTTGCCAATGTTACAACCCCAAGAGCGGCACGGAGAGCCATAACATTCTCCCATTGGCGTAACTCATGGATGGATATTCAATTTATCTGGTTCTGCTTCTCTGCTTGGCCTGACATCAAGGGAGACCTTTAGCATAAAACATGTCAAATATTGATTGATGTCTTTTGTTTTCATGGATGTAATGGTTTCCTTGTGATTTTTTCAGTAACATTGCATCTGTCAGATTCACTTTATTGTTTGATACATGGATGGATTGGTCTATAGGGCTTCTGTTCTGTATTTTTACCCTTGGCAGGCTAACTATTACAGCAGGTGGATTGTTTGAAACATGGATTTTCTACTCTTATAGGGCTTTGCATCAGGTTATGAAATCGAGTGGCGAGGATCCAATCCCCAACTAGATGTGATATTTTTATCATTTGTACACAACAATTAAGTTATCATATGTGGGATTACTTTTTGATTGCAAGCGAGCTCAAAGGGGTAAGAGGCAAATTTATATGTAGATAAATGTTGAATTCTTTATTCTATTCCACTCCTCATTAAGAAAATCCTCCTCCATAATACAAAATGTTTTAAAAGGGAGTCTCAACAATGTATAAGTCAATGTTTTGTGTATCTAGAGAGACCGCTTTCAAATATTCGTTAAATGCTGTTCTGCAAACGCAAGCCCAAGCAGAGCCTTGATGAAACTAGAATCCAATCGCTTTCTCAAAGAACAAGGTGACAAGCACATTGTTCTCTCAACCATGATTCCAAGGGAAGGAAAAAAGACAGAAAATGACTTCACAAGATAATAGCACTTACTGAAGGAAATGTAATTTGTTTCTTTCTCCGCAAATGAATAGCACTGAACAGCAATTGATTAATATTGCAAGAGGCAACTTCTATGCCATTTGAATTAATCCAAGGCCATCAAGTGCAAGTTTCTTTGTGGTTCATACATGTATATAGTGGCATTAATAAGACTATACAGGTATGGTAGAACTAGATCTACACATATAAATATTATATTATAATATGTAAATGGCACTGCCATGAAATTCGCGTAGCACTTTAAGAAGTTTTTGTAGGACTTATAGTGTCACCATAACTTTCATGTTTATTTCATATTCAATGTATGTAAGGCAGTTATGTAACTATTTCAGAAAATTAGAAAGACAGATATACGGAAAGACAGAGAAAAATGTAGAATAGCAATATAAACTAGACAAAAAATATAATAGATAAATAAATAAATAGATAGATAAATAGATAGGCAGATACTATCTGCCTATCTATTTATCTCGTATCTATTTATTTATTTATCTATTATATTTTTTGTCTAGTTTATATTGCTATTCTACATTTTTTCATAGATAGATATATTGACAGACAGATAGATAGATAAATTGATAGATAGATATATATTAAAATAGATAAATAAGATTGATAGATAGGGCCTAATCAGCTAAATGGTAAAAAGGCAGACAGCACTGAAAGCTGCCCAAGTCAAGTCTATGTTAGATTGTTGATATTACATAATAGTATAAATATATACAGTAATACAAAAACAATAACATTGCATGTAGATTAACTGTTCACTGTTACATAATCATCAGTTTATAAAGATTATGTAACTTTAATTTTGTTATGTTTTCTTGTTGCCTGATTGAAATTAAATGAATCACATGTTAATATTTTAATTTAGCTTGTCAACGCTAATAATTAACTATTCTTGGTACAGGATATATTACTAGAGAAAATTGAATTTTTAATACACTTTTAAAGATGAATATGTTATGTTTTGTTAAATACGAAACTAAATCATTGATAAGAAGCTGGACCCACTTGACCTAATTCTCAGCTGTGGACTGTTGATGTTGAGACCATCACTGCAAAGATTTTTGAGTCTTCTCTTGCACTCATTTCGCTTCGCTCAACGGCCTTCGGCCGTTTCGCTGCGCGAATATAAAAATTATTAGACATTAGTTCATTACAAATAAAATGTACACATCTTATGTAGACTGTTGCTCATAAATATGGAATATACCGAAATAACCACGATCCTTGTTTTATTTTTTACCCTTGTTTTGGGTGAGTCCAGATTCAGGAAATTAACTTCAACGTGCTGAGAAGACGCTCAACTAGCCTCATATGAATGGCTGGAGTGGATTTTTCATATTTTGAGGTTTTCATGAATAATGGTGATAAACCAACCTTGTTTATTGTGATAAACTCTCAATTGCTAACAGTCAAAACAATTTCTAGTTGAAATTATAGTACATTTTGGTAGAGCACACATAGGGTGTATAAACCTATATCAATAAAACGTTCCTGGTTATCATGCAGTCTTGGAGTTTGAAAATGTAAAAAACTGTTCCATTGGACCAAGCATAAATATGACCCATTTTGTCTGTGCTGTGATTATTTGTCTCGGAGATTCCATATGCTAATGACCATTGAATTGACTCATTTAAAGGTTAATCTTTCCTTTGATGCCAGCAACTTTCACAAATAAACAATTTTTGATGGATTTCTAACCCTAAACAAAATTCATATTTTGACTTTTTTTGCATCGTTTTTCAATTTCCTCCCAAATTTTCAAAAATTTAACCAAACATTAAAGTGATGACTTCAAATAACTCTTCAGGAATCCACTTAAGTTCTTAAAAGTGCGATTTTAACCATTGGGTTCAAATGGGATAGCTACAATTCAATGGTAGTTTTCTTGTTTTCCTATATTCCATATTTATGAGCAAGAGTGTATGTCTAATAAATCAATCATCTTCTTCTTATTTGATTTTGATATCCAACTTAACTGACTTGTGGTAGATGTCAGACTGACAACAGGATGTTGGACACTGGACAGTGCTGTGGTGTGCCTGACATTCATGTGTGACATTAAATTCGCACCCCATCCTTGTATCAATATCATCTCTTCAATCAACCTGCTTCAGTACCAAGAATTGGCTTGAAACAGCATACTATCCATACTTACCAGTAGACAAACTGGCAACATGTTAGTTTTTAGGTCCATCAATAAATACTTTTTTAATTTTATAAAGCGTATTGTAAAATTCTAACGACTTCATTTCCTTAGCAGCTCTGTAAGCACCTACGTGTACAGGTCTTACATATATCAGAGATGTTTGAGAACCAATTTTCCAGAGCTCATAAACAACTCAGGTTCACCCGCTGACGTGTCTGTCATCCTTCTCACTTGCAGCTGTCTTGCAGGATGCAATTTTGTGCTGATTCCTGGTTTTCTAGTTCCTTAGGGGATTTACTTTTGGTTGATAACAGCTTTGACTTGGTGTCAGCAGGATAGCGATCAAAAAATATGTACACTCACCAGCAAAAGAAACGCAACACTTGATTTTGGCGTATAATTTTGCAAAGACTTTTTTTTGGAAAAAACTAATTATATGTTGTTATTCCTTAGATCAACTAGTGTCCTTGTGCCAAAAATCATTCAGCTGTGACCAATTCCTGTCTGTCTTTTGACTTGTTTATCACATTTCAGTTTTTGTATAAAAATGTGACCTTCTCAACAAGTTACACCAAAAATAAAGGCGCCATTTTAAATAATGCCCAAAGAGACGATAAAAGCCGAAAAATTAGCATAGCAACTCCATTTTTGAATTTTACAGGACAATTTGAAATCTTGGTTTTTTACACATCTCAAAATGTAGCACACAGAATCTCCATGGTTCGGGGCCTTAGAATTGAGTTTTTTAAATAAAATTTTCAGACAGTTTTGCTATGTTGTCTAAGAATTGCCACATTTAAAAAAATGTAAAATTCACCGTTTAAAACAATTTTTTGCGACGACAAAGGCAATATTCTTAAAATCACATTAACATGAATTATATGCAATTTTAAAATAAAAAAACAATGTTGATCAAAGCGCGAGATGTTCCAGATTATTGAGTCCAGATACGGAGTAAACAGATAAGCCAGTAAAAAAGCTCCAGGTCCATAGTTCCAAGTAAAGTTTCTCATTTCTTTTGCTGGTGAGTGTATGTGAGATGAAACAGGGTTACCTAACTTCCAGCCAACATATTGGATTGCCATACTATGTATCGGGAGAATCCTTCCTCCTTGTGATACACCATCATTAATAGTAGTTTAATAGTAGATTAATTGTAGTCATCTTTTTTTCTGAGTCTGGCACACAAATAAAATTACTGTAATGGGGGTGCGTGATGGTGAAGTTCAAATCAAGGAATTCACTGCCCCTTTACAAAAAAGGTGACTCAAAGTATCAGGGCTGTTGTGAGACTACAACCAGGCAGATAACACAGGAGTTGTCTTGACCAATTGGTCAATATGCCACCCTTTCACAGGCCAACACTTGCTCTGGCAATAATTTTCTGTGAAAATGAAAACAAACATAGAATCGTACACCTTTTTAAAAGCCACCCATGTCCTACAGATGAAAACTTGGAAACCCCCTTTTCAAGAGGCAAACCTTTGTTCTGGATCTGTTCTCGACAGAACCGCTTCTGAAACTGCAGATATACAGGTTATATGTCTTGCATTGCAATGGATAGCTTTTATTAGAGTTTTATCCTGTCATCCTTCTCACTTGCCGCTGTCTTGCATGATGAAATATTTCTACTGATTCTCGGTTTTCTATTTCTATTCCTTTGGGGATTTATTTTTGGTTGATTTCAGCTTCGTCTGCAGAAGAAGCCACGGCTCAAGTTAAGAATCCAACAAGTAGTGACCTCCCCCAACTGAATAAATGGCAGGATTGGTTGAAAAGGTGTGAACAACTGTGAATAAGCCAATCCTGTGGCTTTTTCAGTCCAGGGAGGTCACTAATAGTTGGATACTTAACTTGAGCCGAAGCCACCAAGCCTATGTAGAATGTATGGTGAAAAGAGGGGTTACCGAATTTCTTGGCACAAAATTCAGTTGTTCTTGCTTTTTGTGTTAAGCCATTGTAAGATAAAATAGTTGTTGTTTCTTTTCAACTATAACTGCAGATATTGTGACCCAAGGTAGGAAGGCTAAGACAGAGTGCACAGTGCATACGGGGTATAGTCGCTAAATAGGAAAATATTTGTCACACTGGGACTCGCCCACTATGCCACATCCCCAGGTCCGCAAATTAGATCAAGCTAGCAAACTATAACAAGACCTGCCTGACC
The DNA here is from genome assembly GCA_026936325.1 of Platynereis dumerilii. Classification (NCBI taxonomy): domain Eukaryota; kingdom Metazoa; phylum Annelida; class Polychaeta; order Phyllodocida; family Nereididae; genus Platynereis; species Platynereis dumerilii. The sequence continues at coordinate 6,716,114 of JAPTHN010000003.1, read as the reverse complement.
TGTGCTGAAAAGTGTCTTGTAACAGGAGCATGATTACCAGCAGTACAAGCAGTCTGTACAACTGCCATGTATGTGTGACAGTGTGGCCATTTAAATGTACTATAGGCCTATGTTTTGTTGCTGGAACTGGCAATAACCCTATTAATATCAGTCTATGCTATATGTTATACTCTTTGAAATAATTATAGACTACCCCAATTAAGCTATTACTCACATTTGAATTTGTCATGATTTCATTTTTTTGCTTCGTTTATATACTGCTATCTTCCCCAAGGTAAATCCTGTATCCGCCAAGCAAACAACAAATAACTAATAATATACTTATCATATTCCAATTTCTTTTCAGTTCCAATATACAGGAGCCAGCGTGAACCCTGCCAGGTCTATAGGTCCAGCTCTCGTTATGAATATATGGAAAGACCACTGGGTAAGCTCTCTTCTTCTTCCTTTCTAAATTGATGGTATATATAAATATATATGATAATATAACAATTGTCTAAATAATTCTTAACTTGACGTCATAACCTTAAACTGGCTTTCATCTGAATGCCAATTGTAGACTATTGCAAATAATTTCATTCATATTACCTTCTAGAAAATAATTAATTAACTATATATCTAAAATATCAAACTATCTATATAAAAATATTTTAATTCATACATTGAATCATTACTATCCTTTCGTTTTAAGAGACCACTGCAATAGCATCTAACTGTCTAAGGTATCTAAGAACGGCCTGGGGTCTTAAGAATGGGAGATAATCATCTTATAGATATCCAATTTTGTTGATTCCCCCCACCTCGGCTCCAGTAATAAGCTCATCATCTTCAGTCCTTAGATTACCAATATATGATTCACTGTTACTTGATGAATCCATTTGACTGTTTTCAGTGTGATGGCATTCCAAGGGACTGGACATGGTTACAGTATATCCACTGTATACTGCCAGCTGAAGAACAGCATGGTCTTCTGTCACTGGATTGCCAATTGAACTGGCAATATGAAAGAAAGTTTGCTATAATCCAATCTTTCAAGTCCGTAAATTTAAATTAATTTGCAAAGTCAAAGACTTCGGACACCATAGTTGTAGTTGTTATTGATCAGGGCCTCTTATTGGCGCATTTCATCTTTGAAGTCCTTTTAATTAACTCGGAGCAGAAAGATATACTCTTGCTTCAGAAGTCTCTTGGGAAATGTCCTTGCACCTCTGCTGTGAGGAAGGTTTATGCAGATGTTAAGGATGTTAAGGTTCCTATGTCTCACTGGAATTGTCCCTGAGAACTCAGCGTTCTACTGCTGAGTTACGTTGCTACCCGCAATTTGAGGCTAGCAACCTTTATTACTTGTGATGTTATTTATCCTTAGTATTTCTGCCTTGGAGAAGCAATTCCAACTCAAAAATGTGAAGTTTCAGTAACTGTTGTCTGAAAGCTGATCATTCAGTAAGCCTATCATTAAATCCAAATATTGTGAGGCAAATTATCATACAAAATAGTCGCATTATAATTTAATGTGTTATTTTTATTTTTCAGGTATATTGGGTTGGCCCGATGTTGGGCGGTATCATTGGAGGATTTACGTACGAATACACGCACGACTCTAGTGGAAAGTTACAGACAATTAGACGTTCATTTCGACGTCACAAATCTGCAAACCAATTGAAACGAAGCAGAAGTACTATTTCTAACAATTCTACTATGTCAACGGAAATGACATTTACTCCCACATCAGATGATATCAGGATATGAACATCAATGTTGAATGCCTTTATCTTGATATGCATGGATTTTATGAAATTGCCAAAAGTGTAGGAACTTGGCATTTGACGCGCAAGATAAATCTGATGTCCACATTCAAACAACTGGGGAAATGATCTCACAAAAATACGGATTATGGGATATTTATATGTGTGAGACAATACCGCGATAACAGGATTTTAATGATCCATTGGGAACATCACATTATCAGGATTTTAAAAACAACAACTGTGAATGAGATTTCAATGAGATGATTATGATATGGACAAATTGAAAAGAAATTTAAACATTTTTTTAGCCGATGCCCAGGCCCTTAGCAATACAAGATATGTGAAGTAACTTACTTGCCATAGGCGGATATATGTTCACCACCAAGAGTCCACCAGGTGGATTTGTCAATGGAAATAAGGAAACATGTGTGAAGACACATCATCAAAGTTTGTGCACTTTTGGGGAAACCCTGGGCTAAATTTAGACATGTTGGGGAAATGTCAGTGTGACCTTGCTGCAGCTGAGATTCCCAGAAAAGGCCACAACTACATTGTGGCTCTTTTCATGGAGCAGAGGAGATCTTTTAGAGCTGCCAATAGCACAGATCATCTGTCAGATGGTTAAATAAATATAATAGACAGACAGAAGATCTGTAGACAGGTATAGGTAGAAAGGCTATGAAAGAGATCAGACATGAAGGAACTTGCAGCATTGAATTGAAGCTGTGAATAGAATTCTCATCAACTCCTCAACAAATCTCTTTTAAAAATCCCATTATCTAGCAAAACAAATTATAACTACAAATATCGGCTATATTTTTTTCCGAAAAAAATGTTCTTGTTCCAAAACTGATCATTGGTTTCACTTACATATGTACCTTGGAAGTAAGTACCTAAAATTTTAACACAAAAATCATAGAATGGTCTCTGAGGTACATACTACATTTCCTTTTCAACAAGATCCTGTTGTGTTACAAAGAATATCTATAAAGTGTAATATTGCATCATGACAGAGAATAAATCATATACAGTGGTCCCTGCGTTATAAGACCCCCTGTTGTTAGTGCATTTTGCACCCCGATATGAGACCGCAACCCCACGAGAAACCGCTACATGACCGCAGAAGGGGTGGTCTTATAACGCAGGGACCACTGTATTCAATTTCCAGATCAGTTTGGTCCAATGAGTGAAATACATCACTTTTATTATATTGAATGGAACATTAAAAACTGTATCATAAATGGAATACAACTTCAAGTGAGGATATCCTACATACTTGATATAAACACATATATTATATATACATACTGTATACAAATGAAATTAACATTATTTGATTTGCCAGCAATCCATTGATTCTAAACATATATACTTGACTCAGTGCATATGAAACAAAACCTGAATGTACCTATGTCCTGCCATTTTGTTCTTATTGTACTGTCATATTAAAGTATCTCTTTTTTATAATTGTGATATCAATATGATGTGATTTATGTAAATAAAGTACCTGATTCAACAAAGCATCAACAAGTGTTTCCCCAATGAGTCAAAAGGACTTGCCTGTAAAACTTCCTAGGCTGTAGCTCACTTACAATTTCCACTAGTACTGTATGAGTTTTTTGCAATAGGAGAGTAAAAGGCAGCAAATCTAGTTCATGCGATTGGTTGAGCCAAAGAATTTTGTATCAGAAATCAGATTTTAATACCTTAAAAACGTGTATCAAAGCCATGGAGTGACGTGACTGATAGTGACAGTTATTGTTAGTGTTCAATATATGCTAATCTTCTTGAGTTAATGACCAAACTCAGCTGCTCTTTGAAGCAAAATAGGTCCTGCTGAGTTTTTAATTCCTTCATGTAAACAGAAAAGCTGAAAATGGTACTTAAAGCCTTGACATGTCCTTGATTTGGAATCAACATCGATCGTCATTATAATTGCTTGTGTGGGACAATTTATCAATATATTTGAATCATACATACCTATAATAATCATAAATCAACTGAAAGAAATAAAGCGTGGCAGTGTATCTTCATACAATTATCATGACACATAGTTACTGTAGTTGCAATGTGACTTTGGGGTTGTTGTCTGATTACTTTTGTTTCATCAATTCTATCATTAATTGGTGAAAAAACGCTGGTTTGATTTTCTCATCAATAATAAATCATTGGCAATATAAACTCTATTCAACTCTCTTTTTTTTTATCAATCTGTACTCAGTTAAATTAACTGACTGTACAACTCTAAATCACAGCCAGACTGAGTGTCTGTGATCCCCACCAAGCCAGATCCAAATATAATCCAATTGTCAGTAGAATATTATTAGCACGGCTCTGCCACTAAATAAAGCAGAACTCTGCATAATATGAATGGAAGGAATCAATACCTACAATTATGGAAACATACATCTCTGTGCCCTGGCAACTCAATGCATAAGGCATGCAGAGGCCTTGTCAACAGCAGAGATAGCAATAAGTTATTGTGTAGTGGCTGTATTCATACTTAGAGGCAAGGCAGACTAAAGGCAGCCAGAGGCATGCCTTGTTCTCTCCAGCAATACAATGTACAATAGACCTGTGCCTGAAATAGATCTGACTCTCGAACTTGAAGTTAGATTACCAAGTGCTGCTAAGAAACATTTTTTTGCAAGGGTGCTCAAGAAGTAAGAACAAGTTAGTAATCTAACTTCAAGTTCCACAGACAGACAGGTCCATTTCAGGCATGAGTCTGTGGCACACCGTATTTCAGAGGAGAACAAGATGTGCCTGTGGCTGGTTTTTGTCTGCCTTGCCTCTGAGTATGAGTGTCTCAGAATCAAATACATTTAAAGTATAAGTAGGGTCATAGACAGCACCTAAAGTAGTTCAAATGAGAAGAAAATGATTGATTGATTAGACAATATTCTTAATGGACAAGTGTCTGGTAATTTTTATATAATACATCTGTATCTAGTTCAATCATTCAGGTGTCGACATTCTGTCTTATTGACTAAGTCACCAGAACATCTGAATCACTAAGAGACTTGCACTTGATGGCTTTGGATTAATTCAAATGGAATAGAAGTTGCCTCTTGCAATATTAATCAAGTACTTTCTGTTCAGTGTCATTCATTTGTAGAAAAAGAAACAAATTAGATTTCCTTTCTTAAGTTCTATTGTCTTGTAAATTCGTTGTCCTTCTCTTTCCTTTCTATTGAATCGAAGTTGATGAGAACAATGCACATTGTCACCTTGTTCTTCAAGAACGTGATTGGATTTTAATTTAATCAAGGCTCCGGTTATAGCCTCCCTAGACACACATGGTGGTAAATGCATTGTTGAGACTTGCTTAAGATTTAGGCCTCCATTCTCTGCTGGAACACTAGTTTCCTGACTTTATATGCAGAATGATTATGCAGAACACCATCTCCTTAACATGCACATTTTGTGGGAGGTCATTAATGTAGTTTCATCAGTTGTTTCAAATCTGAAATAAAACTAAACATGACATTCAACTTTTCCAACAAAGAATAGGACCTATGATAAAAGGTTTAAAGTAGCATTTTTATAAAAGACATCCATTCTAATATTCCATATCATGTTATTTCATAAATGGTGACGCAAACTTCTCCTATGTAACTCTTTTGTCACTATTTGCGCAGGGCTAGTTGGGTGAAGCCAGATTTAGCACCATTGATTTCGCTATTTGTATGCTGCCAATGTCAGGTGTCATTTCTGTTCACGAGTATTTACCCAATTTGCTGTTATCATCGGCTAACACAACTGATTTAGCAGCTATTTGGGCAAAATGTTCTCTATGAATAAATCATTGGAGATGCTATATATCTTGAGTTTCTGAACACTGCTGACTACAATACAAGTGGCGATTAGCTGCTAACATCAAGGGCCCTGGTATGATTTCTGGTCGGGGTAACCCATTTTAGATGCATGTAACATCCTATGATATGAGCTAATATTAACCTTTTTAGGCACAAGATGTATATATAGAGAAAGTTCATAGTAAATCATTTTCATAATTTGAACAGAAAAAAGTGAGGATAAGCTTTGGAATTCTGTTGACTGGAGCCATATCTACAATGTCCATAAGTGCTAAGCTGTCAGTGTACTGCTGGCATGCATGCGTTATATATTTGCCATCCACAAAAGAATCTGAATAAGAACCAATCAGAACAATGGGTCAGATTATCTGACCCATTGTTTTTATTGGTTCTTTTTGTTGGCTTTATGCCTAGCAAGGGTTTCAACGCCCAGTGTCATGATTCAGCAGGGTTTGTAGCCAAATCACTTGTTCTGCCAATGTCATAACCCCAAGAGTGGCTTGATGAGCCATAACATTTCACATTGGTGTAACTCATGGATGGATATTCAATTTATCTGGTTCTGCTTCTCTGCTTGGCTTTACATCAAGGGAGACCTTTAGCATAAAACATGCCATTGATTGATCTCTTTTGTTTTCATGGATCTAACGGTTTCATTGTGATTTATTCAGTTAAGGCTTTGCATCAGGTTATGAAATCGAGGGGTGAAGATCCAATCAGTAGATAAATGTGATATTTTTATCATTTGTACATCACAATTAAAGTATAATATGTGGGATTACTTTTTTGCTGCAAGGAAACTCAAAGCCAAAGGGGTAGGACCGTAAGAGGCAAATCTATATGTAGATAAATGCTGAATTCTTTCTTCTATTGCACTTCTCACTAAGAAAATCCTCCTCCATAATACAAAATGTTTTAAAAGTGAGTCTCAATAATATATAAGTAACCTTTATGTGCATCTAGAGAGACTACTTTTAATATTATTTAAATGCTGTTCTGCAAACCCAAGCTCAAGCAGAGCCTGAAATTAGAATCCAATCACTTTCTCAAAGAACAGGGTGACAATGCAAATTGTTCTCTCAACCATGATTCCAAGAGAAGGAAAAAAGACAGAAAATGACTTCACAAGATAATGGAGAGGCAACTTCTATGCCATTTGAATTAATCCAAGGCCATCAAGTGCAAGTTTCTTTGTGGTTCATACATGTATATAGTGGCATTAATAAGACTATACAGGTATGGTAGAACTAGATACAAATATATTACATGAAAACTACTAGACATTAGTTCATCACAAATTAAATGTATACATCTGACTTATGTCTAAAAAATCAATCATCCTCTTCTTATTTGACCCTGCCTTAGAGGCAGTCACAAACTTTATAATTGATTTGATTTTCATATCCAACTTAACTGACTTGTGGTAGATGTCAGACTGACAACAGGATGTTGGACACTGGACAGTGCTGTGGTGTGCCTGACATTCAGGTGTGACATTAAATTCGCACCCCATCCTTGCATCAATATCATCTCTTCAATCAACCTGCTTCGGTACCAAGAATTGGCTTGAGACGGCATACTATCTATACTTAACAGTAGAAAAACTGGCAACATGTACATTTTTAGGTCTATCAATCAGTACTTTTTGAATTTTTTAAAGTATATTGTAAAAATTTTACAATTTCTTTCCTTAGCAGCTCTGTAAGCACCTACGTGTACAGGTCCTACATATATCAGAGATGTTTGAGAACCAATATCGGGGAGCTCATAAGCAACTTAGGTTCACCCCCTACACGTCTGTCATCCTTCTCACTTGCAGCTGTCTTGTGCTATGCAATTTTGTGCTGATTCCTGGTTTTCTATTTCCTTTGGGGATTTACTTTTGGTTGATTGCAGCTTTGACCCGGTGTCAGCAGGGTAGCAATTCAAGCCTGTGTTGTCAGGTAAAACAAGGTTACCAAACTGTCAGCCTTATTGGAATGCTATATATATTGGGGAAATCCTTCTTCCTTGTGATACACCATTGTTAAATCCTGTAGTCATCTTTTTTTTTTCTGTGGTGGCTTGTGTTGCTGCCACACAAATAAAACTACAGTAATCGAGATGGGTGTTCAAATCACGGAAATTTCATCCATTACTGTACCTTGGATTAACAAATAGAACTATTGGTTTGTAGAGGCAATGCCCGGCATAGGAACTACCCCTTCGTAAAACTATTCTTCCACTTCGGTAGAATGAGGCATTTCAAGTAAAGAGAGTGTTGATATTGATAGGGATCCTTTGACCCATGGTCTGCTTGTCACTGTTGTACAGTGTCCTAAGACCCCTGGCATTGACCAGCTTATTCACTGCCTCTTTACAAAAAAAAGCAACGCACAGTGTCAGGGCTGTTGAGCGACTACAGACTGATAACAAGGGAGTTGTCTTGACCAATTGGTCAATATGCCATCCTGTCTCAGGCCAACAGTTGCTCTGGTAATCATGGCCTGTGAAAATTAAAACAAGCATTGAATCTTGCATCTTTTTAAAAACCACCAATGTTTTCCAGATGAAAAAATGGTTCGGAGACTGCCCCTTTTCAAGAGGCAAACCCTTGTCCTGGGTCGGTTGCCGACAAAACTGCTTCATCAACTGCAGATATATAGATTATATGTCTTCTATTGCAATGGATAGCTTTTAGAGTTTTGTCCTTTTTCTGCACTTTACCATTGCAGGCACACTACAAGCCTGATACTGCTGGTTGAACCAATAGAGGTTCACAAACAACTTTTGGCTCACCCTTGACACGTCTGTCATCCTTCTCACTTGCAGCTGTCCTGTGCAATGCAATTTTGCCCTGATTCCAATTTTTCTATTTCCTTGGGGGATTTACTTTTGGTTGATTACAGCTCTGATGGCAGCTCTGGAGTCAGCAGAAGAAGCTACCAAGCCTATGTTGCATATATGCACAAAATTCAGTTGTTCTTAGTTTTCCCGTTAAATTGGAAAATTGTTGTCACACTGGGAATCACCCACTATGTCACATCTCAAGGTTGGCAAATTATATCAAGCTAGAAAACTATACAAGACCTGCCTGACCTGTGCTGAAAAGTGTCTTGTAACAGGAGCGTGATTACCAGCAGTACAAGCAGTCTGTACAACTGCCATGCATGTGTGACAGTGTGGCCATTTAAATGTAATATGAAGGCCTAGGCCTTTGTTTTGTTGCTGGAACTGGCGATAACTTAGGGCTATTAAGATCAGTCTGTTATACTCTTTGGCATGATTATAGCCTACCCAAATGAAGCTATTACACACATTTTAATTTATCATGATTGTTTGTTTTTTTTTCTCTTCGTCCAAATACAGCTATCTTCGGGAAGGTAAATCCTGTATCCGCCAAGCAAACAACAAATAACTAATAATATACTTATCATATTCCAATTTATTTTCAGTTCCAATATACAGGAGCCAGCATGAACCCTGCCAGGTCTATAGGTCCAGCTCTTGTTATGAATATATGGAAAGACCACTGGGTAAGCTCTCTTCTTCTTCTTTTCTAAATTGATGGTATATATGATAATATAACCTTCAAAAACTTGTCAAAATAGTTCTTAACTTGACATCACAACCTTAAACTGGCTTTCATCTGAATGCCAGTTGTAGACTTTTGCAAAAAAAATGTCATTCATATTACCTTCGGGAAAATAATCAATTAACTATCTAAAATATCAAACTATCTATATAACAATATGTTAATTCATATATTGAAACATTACTATCTTTTCGTTTTAATGAGACCACTGTAATAGCATCTATCTCTCCAAGACATCTCAGAAACCTGGGGTCTTAAGAATGGGAGATAATCATCTTATAGATATCCAATTTTGTTGATTCCCCCACACCTCGGCTCCAGTAATAAGCTCATCATCTTCAGTCCTTAGATTACCAATATATGATTCACTGTTACTTGATGAATCCATTTGACTGTTTTCAGTGATTTGCCATTCCAATGGACATGGTTGCACTATATCTATTCTACACTGCCACCTGAAAGTTTAGAGCAATAGAGCATTTCTGTCATAGGATCACCAATTGAACTGGCAATATGAAATAAAGTTTGCAATAATCAAATCTTTCAAGTCAGTAAATTTAAAAGACTTACGGCACCACTGTCGTAGCTGTTATTGATCAGGACCTCTTATTGGCACATTACACCTTTGAAGTCCTATTAATTAACTCAGAGCAGACAGATATACTCTTGCTTCAGAAGTCCCTTGGGAAATGTCCTTGCACCTCTGCTGTGAGGAAGGTTTATGCAGATGTAAAGGTCTATGTCTCACTGGAATTATCCTTCGGAACTTGGCATTCTACTGCTGAGTTGCGTTGCTATAGGCAATTTGAGACTAGCAACCTTTACTTTTGATGTTACATATCCACAGTATTTCTGCCTTGGAGAAGCAATTCCAACTCAAAAATGTGAAGTTACACTTGTCAGAAAGCTGATCATGAAGTAAACCTACCATTACATCCAAATATTGTGAGGCAAATTATACAAAATAGCCCACATCAGATGATATAAGGATATGAACATCAATCTCGATTACCTTCATCTTGATCTGCATGGATTTTATAAAATTGCCAAAATGCAGGAACTTGGCACTTGACATGCCAGATAAATCTGATGTCCGCTTTCAAACAACTGTGGGAATTATCTCACAAAAATCCGGATTATGCGATATTTATGCGTGTGACAATACTGAGATAACAAGATGATCCACTGGGAATATCACATCATCAGGATTTTAAAAACAACAACTGTGAATGAGATTTCAATGAGATGATTATGATATGGACAAATTGAAAAGAAATTTAAACATTTTTTCCAAAACTGATCATTGGTTTCACTTACATATGTACAGTACAACCCAAAATAAAGTAAGACCACCCCAGCAGGAAGGAAGAATCAGCTACTACTTTACCCTTTCACACCTTTTGGCTCCCTCCAAATCACTTCCTACCTTTACCTATTTGAAACCACCTTTTAAAATTACTTTAAAATCAAATTTAAACAACACCAAATCAAACTCCATCACCCCCATTGCGTTTGATTTCTTTAATATTGTGCCCCTTTGCTAATTGCAATTGCATTTTTAACTGTCTTAATTGGGTTTTAATTATGGGCTAAGGTTGTTGTAAAGAGTCAAAGGTAGTTGTATAGGGAGATTTGGGGTGGAGAGGAGAAAGGAGGGAAAAATAGGTAAACAGAGGACTTCTGACAGAAAGTTTTCTTACTTTATTTTGAGTTGAACTGTACCTTGAAGTAAGTACTACCTAAAATTTCAACACAAAAATCATGGAATGGTCTCGAGGTACATACTACATTTACTCTTCAACATGATCCTGTTGTGTTACAAAGAATATCTATAAAGTGCAAGATTGGATTATGACAGAGAATAAATCATATATTCCATTTCCAGATCAGTTTGGTCCAATGAGTGAAATATATCACTTTTATTATCTTGAATGGAACATTAAATACTGCATCATTGATGGAATACAACTTCAAGTGAGGATATCCTACAATGACCTACATACTTGATATAAATACATATATTATACATACATACTGTGTACAAATGAAATTAACATTATTTGATTTGCCAGCAACCCATTTACTCTAAACATAATATTATATACTTGACTCAGTGCATGAAACAAAACCTGAATGTACCTATGTCCTGCCATTTCGTTCTTATTGTACTGTCATATTATATTAAAGTATCTCTTTTTGTATCGATGTCTTAACCTATAAAAAAACTTACATGTAAGTATTCTTAACAATATATCGATTCAACAAGATTAGGAATATTTCTGGCGATATTTTTTCCGTGCGAAACGTCATCAAAAAGTGTGTATTGCAGTGACGAAGCTAGACATTTTTCAGAGGGACAGAAAGTACAAATTGGGCTACAGACCTTAATACATGTCCGCTTTTCAAAATTTAAAAACCTGCATGTATCAACTAAACTCATCCGAATTCATTGCACTTATTAATTTTGCTCTACGCGCAGTATCAAGTTTGCTAATGAGCATGTCGGCGCATTACGCTGTGCGGATATTACTTCAATTGCTAAAACACAGTGGCCAAAATTGACCAGTGGCATATCTAGGCGTTTTTTTGCAGGGGGGGGGGAAATCAACTTTTGTTGAATAGGTGTGAAGTTTAATTGAAAGCAGTGGTGTAGCCAGGTCTCTGCCACAGGTGGGGCAGTGGGTGGGGCAGCACTTCTTGAGGGGGGGCAAGATACATGACCGATTTTGTCGATATTTATCGACATTTTTTGGACTCCCACAAAGGTAATTTTCATCATCACTAAACAAGTGAACAAGTAAACATGTTAAATTGAACATGAATTGCATTAAATCTAACTATATGTTGTATTTGCATATCATTCAAGGCCATAGATATTTTGCCGCTAAATGTCTAAGTGTTTATTATCTCATATAAATTTGCATAACTGAATGCCACTAATTGTTTAATCTAGATGATTGGATCCTTAGATGATGAAAAACCCTTAGAAAACATCAGAAAATTGTCATTTTTATCTAACAGGATTTCAGTTGAACAAGAAACAGAAAAGTTATAATTATCATCACATAGCAATCGTCATCTTAGCAATGTAATCACACTAGAACAGAATAATTGCATTTTTCATCAGACTAAATGTAATTGTATAGGAATGTGATGAGTGTCGTATAGAATAATGAAAAACTTTCCCGATCCTTAATTGGAACAGAGCTGTGTGATAACAATAGAATACTAAATTTCACATAGAATTATTGCTGAATGGAATATAGCAACATCAGTCTCAGATATGAGTTAAAGAAGCATGATCCTTCTGTGATTGTGAGTGTTTACAAATATATCTACAAATTCATCCAAATCAATGAATTTGACCTTTGTCGTGCAATATGGATGACTAAGTTTGAGAGCTTCTCAACTGCCATGAATTTTTTACAAAGGTTTTTAATCCCCTTCAATGCCGTCATGGCAGAGAAGCTTCACTCACAAGAAGCACTAGACACTGCGATCGTCGCTGCAATTTTACAGAGTTCGTAGGCCTATATTGCTCATAGAAGGCCTCACTGTATTGCTGGATAAATTTGAAAAAATTCGGAAGAGAGTCCAGATGGTGTTTCTAGACCCTGATTTTTTTCGGCTCCACAAGTCACTTGGTCTAATAAATATATTAGGTCGGCGTTTGAAACACTATTTGGTAGTGGGCATCCTTAGAAGAATAGTAAAACTAGATCGTGCACAGGAATTTTCAGGCTAATTTTATTTTTTTTACTCTAGAGCCAGAGGGGGGGCAAGAGGGGGGGCAAGAGTAGCCACAGGTGGGGCAATTGCCCCACCTTGCCCCCCCTGGCTACGCCACTGATTGAAAGATACAGTTGCTTTGAGAAATGCATAACATAATAAAAACAAACATGTCACAGTTAATTCAATTGTACAAACAAATTTGCAGATTTCTACATAGCAATTAACAAAATAACAAAAGGCACCATTTTCATTCAAATAACTGAGGTTTAATTTTATTTGCAACCTTCCTGGTTAAGTAAGATATGCATGAAACAAGGGGGAGGCTTAGACATTTGTTTCATAAAAATGCCTACTCATTTTAGATATTAAAACTTTTTAATTACATGCCACATGCCTTCAGGTTCATGATAAAATCGATACAGTACCCTTTTTAAGGGTACTTTTCTTGTTTATAATTGTGATATCTATATGATGTGATTTTTGTAAATAAAGGACCTGATTCAACAAAGCATCAACAACTGTTTCTGCAATGAATGCGAAGCACTGCCTGTAAAACTGTCATGGCAGATGCTCGTTTAAGCTGAAATAGCTTCAGAACCTATAGCATTGAGACACAAGACAAGTATTTCATAGGTATAAGTTATTTACTTGGCACAGCCTTTTTTAGTTTATGAAATTCTATTGCTGTAACCTATAAATAAACTCTATTCTAAAACTGTCTTTTAATAAGTCTGTAGTTGCTGATACAATTCTGAAAGCCAGATCAAAATATAATCTAATTCTCTGCAGAACATCATCAGCATGGATCTGCTAATAAATAAAGCAGAACTGTGCTTAATATGAATGGAAGGAATCAATACTGTACCTACAATTATGGAAACATACATCTCTGCGCCTGGGCAACTCTATGCATAAGGCATGCAGAGACCTTGTCAGTAGCAGAGATAGCAATAAGTTATTGTGTAGTGACTGAATTCATACTCAGAAACAAGGCAGACAAAAAGCAGCCACAGGCACGTCTTGTTCTCTCCAGGAATATTTGTACAACAGACTTCAGCCTGAAATAGACCTTACTGTGGATCTTGAACTTGAAGTTAGATAACCAACTTGTCACTAGAAAACACCTTGTAAAAAGAAAAACATTGTTACCCATATAGATATAGAAGATGGAGTTTAAAATTAATCCATATATAGATTGCCTCTTACCCCTACAGCTCTGTTGCAACCACAAAAAAAAAATCGTAGGCATTTCTATACAAGAATTTTAAACAAGATGATGTTTTTTTTATGATGTTTGTAATTTTAGCTTTTCCTGAGTACATGTCCAAGATACTTCACCTCACACCTTCTGTAATAATTAGCCTACCAAGGGCATAAATAAATTTTGCAAAGCCCCAGTCACCATCTCTTCATGTTTCAAACAATTGTCGCCTGGTTAGAAGTGTTTGTCGCCTGGATGGAAGTACTTTGTCGCCTGGATGGAAGTGTCTGTCGCCTGGATGGAAGTGATAAGTGATTCTAAAATTTTGTGTAGCCTAGTTGGTAGTGGTATGGTGTCGCCTGGTTGTCTGTCGCCTGGTTGACCACACACCGAATGTGACAGATATAATGTAACTGAATAAATCACAACAGAGAACGTTACAATCCATCACAACGAAAGGGAGCAATCAATATTTGGCATGTTTTATGCTTAAGGTCTCCCTTGATGTTAGGCCAAGCAGAGAAGCAGAACCAGATAAATTGAATATCCATCCATGAGTTACACCAATGGGAGAATGTCATGGCTCTTAAAGCCGCTCTTTGGGTTGTGACATTGGCAGCAAAAGTGATCTGCCTGCAAACATTCATAAGTTATGACACTTGGCATGCAAGGCAAGATAGGCATAGGCAAGAACAATGAGCCAGCTTCTTTGGTAGAATTGGCAAATATGTAAGCCATGCCAACAGTATACTCACAACATGGTATTAACAGACATTTTACCTTTGCCCAGTCAACATAATTTCAATGCATATCTTCGCTATTTTTCTTTTTCAATTATGAAAATCATTTACTCAGGATTTTCTACAACACATCTAGTGCATAAAAAAGGTAAATATTATACAATATCACTGGATGTGATCCATCTAAAATGGGTTACCCCTGTCCAGGAATCAAACTCATGCCCCTGAGGTTAGTAGCGAAGAACCACTGGGCCCCTGGCCCATGTGATAATTATAGCCGATGGTGTTTAGAAACTCAGCTGCTCAAGATATATAGCTACCTACCTCCAATGATTTATTCATAGAGAACATTTTGCTCAAATAGGTGCTAAATCAGGCATGTTCAGCAATGATAACAGCAAATTGGGTAAATACTCTTGAACAGAAATGGCACCTAACATTGGCGGCATACAAATAGCAAAATCAATGGTGCTAAATATGGCCTCACAGAAATAGCTCTGTGCTATTGGTGACAACAGAGTTTGGAGAAGTCTCTCTTGATGTCTTTTCAAAAATATAATCATGAATGAATACAGCTTGTACTTTATCATTAGGTTCTATTATCAGTCTGCAATCAGACTGCTTCTTTTCACCAACAGCTTAAATTATTTGTAAGAATAAGATAAAACAGGCAAAACTATCTGCCCCCCATGATGAAAATCTGAATGCTCCCTGGGCTCGTAATTTGTGAACGTCAATTTGGTGGAGAATTTGATACAGAGTAACAGAGGAATAGGCACCGTTTGTTCTCTTTCTTGTTTGAGAAGGAGAATGACATGTTTTCAATTATTACAAAGCTGAAACAACTGATAATACCGTACCATCTACATCAGAATGTGTTACTCATCATTTCAGGGGAAGGTATACGTGGTAGCCCTCAAGTGATTAATATTGCACAATGCAACTTCTCTTCCATTAGAATTAATCCAAGGCCATCAAGTGCAAGTCTCGTAGTGAAAAAAGATATGATAGAGTAAAACAGTGATGGTAGTAGCCTGATCAGATATAAGATGTAAAATTCTGAAAGTATTGCACTGTCAATGAGATTCTATGTAGGGGATATTGTCAGCCGAAGGCTTAGTACAAAGCATTTGAAATGGAAGTTTGTCTTTGTAATTATATCCCACTGTGGTACATTGCACTGAAATCTTTGTTTTGCATGACAAAGGCAGCATGGCAAAGGCAGCATCTATGAGTACTTCTCATCTCATGCTATTTGCCATTCACAAGGTGATGATCTTTCTTTTTCGTCTGCCAAAGATTAATAAATGACAGGACCCTGACTCTAATTTCTAATGCAAAAAGTTGCTAAGTTCATATTTTTGGGTTTGTGCCGAGAACGTCTGTTTTTTATATGCCAACTTCAACTTCTTAAGTCAATCATTCTGGTGAATAATATCTTCAAAAATCATAAAGATATATATTTAATCTCCTGATCCCTTTAAAAATGGTATCAAACTGTTGGTTCAGTATCGCTTTACAACAATACTGTAAATGGTAAGTACAGAGCTTTACTTGAACACATTACATTCACAAATGAGTTGTTTCAACATTAGCCTGAATCTGCCTTTTTACCTATACAATGAATATGTATCTGATGTCTGCTAATCAGGATCCTGACAATTATTATCACTATCTATATGTGTAACCTTGGAAGCATATCTGAATTATCCACTGGGACTCATAACTATTCATAAGGACATTCTTATCTGTCATCTCTGATCCTACATGTGCTTATTAATCTGTCAGCTTAGTTAGGATCTATTTTAAGTATTTATCTATCTATCTAGCACAGTTTGCAGCGGGATTTCGCTAATTTTAGTAATGTTGTGGTTGACGGGAATTGCTGGCATTTGTCATAATGTGCAATTATGAGTAAATTGTGCCTAATCATCTCATGATTTGATCACCCAACAAATGAAGAACAGGATTTTTTCCACCGATCTGCCCAATCATATTTCATTATTCATTCTATTTGCTGCCAGAACACAAGTCATGAGATTGACGTTGTTAACTCTTCTTGACAGCTGTGGATGTGGCCGAGTGTTTAGAGACTATAGTATCACTATACCCAGACTCCTTTCCCAGTCACCCACACTATACCAACCTGCTTACCTCCTTAAAGCATCTTTGAGTTACTAAATTCCTCCTCTGAAACAGAAAAATAAGAAACAGCCATGTTTTCAGACAAACCAGTAAGCAAGAAATTTGTCAAAACAGGAACTGCAACAAGTAAGAAAGCTTGGCCTTGGCAGACATGTATTACTTTGTATCATCAATTGATGTCGCCTCATCGAATTTGGATAATAGACGATTTTTCAGAACAGCTGTTTCAAATAATTTTATTCATTTGCTGGGTTATCAGTTGGTATTTGCAACATTTGTTCCTATCTTTGGATATATCCTTTTACATAGCTTCCTAAGCAAGTATCAGACATGTTTTGGAACCAGTTTTTGGGAGGTCTTAAACAACTTAGGTTCACCCCCTGACACGTCTGTCATCCTTCTCACTTGCAGCTGTCTTGCAGGATGCAATTTTGTGCTGATTCCTAGTTTTCTATTTCCTTAGGGGATTTACTTTTGGTTGATAACAGCTTTGGCTTGGTGTCAGCAGGACAGCAATCCAAACTATATATGTGAGATGAAACAGGGTTACCAAACTTCCAGACAACATATTGGATCACCATTCATATTTGCTGCGGATACTGTAGCTCAGATTCTGTTACATATGTAATACCGGTAAGCTGGTGGGGGATCATGATGTTTAACTCAAAGAAATAAGAGCCATTATTGTATCTCAGTATGACAAAGACAATGTTTTACTACATTTCAAATAGCACACACACATTGTTGACATTTGGCATGGTCCATACTCCATATACATCAAGAATTACTGTAGACAAAGATTATATTTCACATTTGACACTTAGGACAACAATTAGAGCTTTGCACATAACATTATAAGCCATTTGACTGACTGTTGTTTAGGCTGGAATGGGAAGAGTTCTTGCTCATTCTGCCAGGTTCCCAGGTGCAAATTAGATCAAGCCAGCAGGTGTCTTGTAACAAGAGCATTATTACCAGCAGTAGAAGCTGTCTAAATCACTAGCTTGTATGTGTGGCTGTGTAGCCACTGATGTTTTATTCTTTTTTCCTAAAAGTAGCATAAAATCTTTTGAGAGCTAGATTGTTAATGATTACTATGATGAGGTTGAAGAATTTCAAGGAAATAGTCCTTTTAAAAGCCTGAAACAAGTCAAGGTTAATACACTGATTCAAAGTTTAAGTTAAATCTTAAACCAATAGAAATACATAGAACGGACATGAGGCTGTATGATGCCACCTCAAGATGAGGTCACCAAATCCACCATATTGGAACTGCCCTGAGACATGACGTCACAATAGACTAATTGTGATGTGATATCATGCCATTGTTATAAGTGACATCACTGTTATTGGTGACGTCATGGTTACATTGTGCCAGGATACAGGGCAGTTCCAAGATGGTGGATTTGGTTGCTTCATCTGCAAGAGCCTCATGTCCGTTCTATGTATTTCTATGCTTAAACCATTTTTAAAAATTATCTTTCTGTTCTGGTCTACTGATTTCAATAAGCATTCTTATTGAGCTCTACAAATTTTATTTCATGTATTTCTTTAATCCATAAATGGGCACGATGTAGAAGCAGCAGAGAATCTCTGAGAATATCGGCGGAAATATAACAGATGAATTGGAGACCTCTCGACCCATCAAGTGCCACTGTTTCTCTGGTTTCTCTGACAGGCGCAAAGGCGGAACATATTCTGCGACTGGCACAATGGCAGACAATTGGTGTTTTCAGGATGTCTCGCCCAAACACTGAAGAAGCCTTTCTTTCCAAAAGTGCTCAATGCAGAGACAGAATACAGAGCTGCTGTCTGAACAAACAGATGATGTTCAAGAGCTTCTTACTCATTGATTACAACTGATGTTTTGTAAAGGCAGTGCCTAGCATGAAAATTATTAAAAATCACTTAAGTTGATAGAGACGTTATCTGAAAAGGGGTGAGATTGATTTGGATCCTTCGACCCTTGGACGCTTTCTCACTGTTCTTGACTCCAGCACATGCCCTAACACCCCTGGTATTGGGTCTTGAATATGTAATGACCAGCTTAGAAACTGCCCCTCTTCAAAAGGGCACTTACTCTGTATGCAGTGCATGGTGCAAGGGTAGTTGAGAGAGACTCCAGACAGATAAAACGAAGTCCTCTTGACCCACATTGGTCCAATTGTCACTTTTTCTCTTACCAACAGTTGTTCTGGCAATTTCGATTTGTGAAAATGAAAACCACCTATGGAATCATATGCCTATTAAAAAGCCACCCTAAATTATAATGGTAGACAGAGACATTGTGAGCACGGGTAGAAGAGATTCTTCAAGTTGACCCCGTGGTCTCCTTGATACCATTCCAGGCTCAACAACTAAAGCTCTGACACCCCTCGCATTGTGTCTTGCAGATGTAATGACCAGTTAAGTCCCTTTTCAAAAAATCAACTCTCTATCCTTAGTACATAAATCCATAGCACAGCTCATACATTCTAGGGATTCCATAGAGATGGAAAGCCGTAAGTACAAAGCATTCCAAATTGCAATTTGTCTTTAAGGCTTCATTATAACATCCAACTGAAGCAGAATACGATGTACTGAAATCCTTATTTTGCATGACAAAGACCAGAGGATATAGGTTGGCGCCAGAGTTGCCTTTTTATTTCTCATGCCATCTGTTTCCCCAAAAAATGGCTTACCTTTGTTTGTCTTTAGTTAAAGATCAATCAAAGACAAGAAAAATTAGTTTGATTGAAACTTGAGATCTCGTGACTTGTGGCGTCAAATGAATCCTACTCTTGTTGACTTGTGGTTATACCAAAGACATCACCATTCACCAAAGGTGTGGAACTGGTTATACTTTCCCCCAAGTGCATTCCTTGGAAGGATATTTTTAGAATGAACATATGCAACCAGCAGTTTGAAATGTCTTCTTGTTGATGGATGGCCAATTAGCCATATATTGAGGGTGTCTGTTGAGGGCCCATATTTTAGCCAATGTGGTGAAAGGGGAGGTTGCCACATTTCAAGGCATAAAATTCTATTTTTCTTGCAACTTGTGTTACAGACGCGGAATGACCCAAGTCAAGTCAAGTGCTCACCGATATGCACGAGAAAACTTCTTGTGAGGTCATTCCCCTTATGTTACAACATTATTTCTGAGATCATTATATCCCATGCTTGTCATGTTATTAGAAACCTCGCTGAGTGAGTCATAGCAAGTATGGGGCTTGTTATGACCTCTTTCATGTCCAAAAACAGGGAAATGCAAGTACTCATTATAATTTGACTTTAAGCCATTGTAAAATCAAACAATTGTTTTTTCTGAGTAGAGAGAGTGAGTGAACAGTGTTCGGACTAGAATAGGAAAAGAGTTGTCACCCACTTTTCACATCCCCAGGTCTGCAAATTAGATCAATCTGGAAAATTGAAATAGGACCTGCCTGACTTGGGCAGAAAGGTTTCTTTTAACAAGAGCTTGATTACCAGCAGTAGAGGCAGTCCACTGTCCATACAACTAGCATGTATGCCTGTGTGGCCATTTAAATATGTACTATAAACCTACAGATGTTTTGTTGCTGGAACAAGCATCAACCCTACTAAGCACCTGCTCTGATAATTCATGTCATGTGGTAGTAATGACAGTGTCAAACTTTGACATCATAGGACAAGCAAGAAGACAGTGTCTCTAAACAGACAGAAGACCTCTTGATCAATTGGTCAATTTGCCTTGGCCATCATGTTCTCTGGAAAATTTTTGTTGAAATTGTGTTGTTGTTTTTTAACCATTGACCAGCATAAATAAAGAAACTTTTTTCATATACTTTCAGTGATTTGTGAGTGACAGGGTTTGATGCCCGGCATTATTGCATCGATATGTTTTACTATACCGGGTTCATGGGCTCCGGTGTATTGGACCTTAAAGAAAAAAGATAAGAATTTGATCAGTTTTTAAGACAGGGCATCCATTGCTAATGGTAATGATGGTAAAGACTTAGGTCAAACTCTACAAGAAGAAAAGAATGTGAAGCACTAGGTTCAGAGGCATTCTAGTGGCAGGGAATACATATTCAAATTGCTTATTTAATACAATGTCCGATCTCCAGCATAGTGGGACTGAAATAACTCTCATACAAGTTCACTGCTGGGCAACTATTGTATGCTGTTTCCTATTTTATAAGTGTCTCTTTAGTGCTACAACACCACATGTATTTACCTGGGGCATTCAGTTTTTTAAGGTTTAACTTCCAAAACATCCTAGTATTCCAAGACACACATGAAAAAGGAGATTGTATGCCCTGCACATGGCCTTCTAAAAATGAGCCGTTTCTGAGTTGACCATAATGCCCACAAAACATGATTGTCAGAGCACATACTGGCCCCAAGAGAGAGTGGCAAATTGGCTGATGGGTCAAGGGGTCCCCAATAACGTTGGCCTGTTTACAGACAATATCTTTTTCATCTTGAGTGTATAACGCATGCACACCATAGCCTTTTGGAAAATGTAGTTTCTTGGCAGGCAATTATATCCAGAGAATACAATAACAAGAAAATAAGTTTGCCAAGGAAAGAGAGGCGCATTGGCCAATGGATCAAGAGGACCCACATCTGTCCGTTTGCAGGCATTTATGTAATGTCTCATTCAACAGTACTCTTTAGTACAAACTCGAAAGAGGCAATTCCTAGGCTGGTCATAACGCCTAAAGCATACTGTGTGTACAAGACAAATAGAATGTATGCAAGAGTGGCAAAGAGAGCCTGTGGTTGAGAGATATCATTATATTTACTGAGTCCAAGCTTTGTTTTCCTTGTCCATGCCCGTCAGGTCTATTGGTCAATGCTATTAATTCCTTTCTTCAGAATGCATCTTCTAAAAAGTTAGAAAAAAAAATCTCTTGAATCATATTTTCTTTGGGAACATAAGTGATAGAGAAGCAAACTATCAAACTACCACATGTAAATTTATATATATTGAAGCACTACTGTCTTTTCATGTAATTAACGAGACCACTGCAATAGTATGTATCTGTATGTGACATCCAAGAACAGCCTGGGGTCTGAGGAATGGTAGATAATCATCTTATGGATATCCAATTTTGTTGATTGCCTCACACCTTGGCTCTTCCTTATCAAGTAATAAGCTCATCATCTTCTGACCTTAGATTACCAACGTATGATTCACTGTGACTTGCTTAATCCATTGGGATTCACTTGATGAATCCATTCAGTGTATTGCCATTCCAACGGACATGATTACAGTACATGCACTGAACACTGTGCAATGCCAGCCAAAGGTTTGGAACAATGTGTTGCTCTGCTGTTTGATTATTTCAAACTTTCTACTCCAAAAATGTTTTTTGCTGACAGGATACTTATTTTAAAGCAACAAGAATAAAATAAAAGGTATATTTTTTTTATGACTACATCTAATTTCACAGGCTGCTCTCGAAAATATGGATGTGTCACTGGAAGTAAGGCTTGATGAATCCATTCAGTGTAATGCCATTCCAACAGACATGGTTACAGTGCATCCAAGGGCATAAATAAAGGACACTAGCCCCATTCATGAATC
The DNA here is from genome assembly GCA_026936325.1 of Platynereis dumerilii. Taxonomy (NCBI): domain Eukaryota; kingdom Metazoa; phylum Annelida; class Polychaeta; order Phyllodocida; family Nereididae; genus Platynereis; species Platynereis dumerilii. The sequence goes on along the minus strand of JAPTHN010000003.1, from coordinate 6,693,602 downwards.
CACCCATCCATGCTTCAAACAAGGAAGTGAATGTATCAGGCACACTGTCACTGAATAAATCATGATGGAAACCATTTTATCCAAGAAAACAAATAGATCAATTTGGCATGTTGTATGCACGCTTAAGGTCTCCCTTGATGTGAGGTCAAGTGGAGAAGCAGAAAGAGATGAATTGAATATCTTGCAATGAATTATGCCAATGGGAAAATGTTACGGCTCTTCAAGCCAACCCAAGGTTATGACATTGGCAACACAAGCGATTTCGCTGCAAAAGCCAACAATCAGAACCAACAAGAACAATGGGTCAGATTCTGCTGTGAATGGCAAATAAGTAAGGCATGCCAACAGTACTCTTCCAGCTTCTGTACTACTGGTCATTGTAGATTTGGTTGCATTCAACCAAATTTCAAGGTATATCATCACTGTTATTCTGTCTAAAATATGAAAATTATTTACTTAGTTTTTACTATGAATTTTCAGTGTCCATCTTGTGCCAAAAAATGTTAATACTATCTCATATCACAGGAGGTGACATCCCCCTAAAATGAATTACCCCACCAAGAATGAAGCTCAGGCCCCTGAGATTTACAGCTGAGCCAAGCTTGCCCCAGCCTATTCGAGCATGGTAGTCAAAGTATGTAGGTGTTCAGAAAGCCGAGATAAATAGCATCTCCAATGATTTATTCATAGAGACATTTTGCCCAAACAGCTGCTAAATCAGGTGTGTTAGCCAATGATAACAGCAAATAGGGTAAATACTCGCGAACAGAAATGGCACCTGACATTGGCAGCATACAAATAGCAAAATCAATGGTACTAAATCTGGCTTAACAAAACTAGCTCTGTGCAAATGGTGACAACAGAGTTTGGAAATTACATGAGGGAAGAAATATTACACTCTTGATATCTTTTGTAAAAATTTAATTATAAATTAATACAGCCGATACTTCCATTTGAATTAATCCATGACCATCAAGTGCAAGTCCCTTAGTGATTCACATGATCTGGTGACTAACAGTAAGATATGACAGAATAAGACAGTGATGGTAGTAGCCTGATGAGAGATGAAATGGAAAACATTTAAAGTATTGGACTGTCTATGAAATTCCATGTAGGGAGTATTGTCAGTGGCAGGCTGAGTACAAAACATTTCGAATGGAAATTTGCCTTTGTGATTATATCCCACTGCAGTACATTGTACTGAAATCTTTGTTTGGCATGACAAACGCAGCATCTACTTCTCATATCATGCTATTTGCCATTCAAAGGTCATATGGTTTGTTCGTCCATTACCAAAGTTTAATCAAAGACAGGACCCTGACGCAAATTTTTCATATTTTGGGTTTGTACCGGGAACGTCTCATTTTCTCCTATGCCCACTTCTGTTTTTTAAGGTGAATAATATCATCAAAAATCAAAAAATATATTTAATCTCTTGCTGCCTTTAAAAATGGTACCATAATCCTTTACACTAACACTGTAAATGATCTAATAATGAGTCCAGAACTATACTTATACATTATAAATGAATTGTTCCAACATTACCCACATCTGTCTTTTTACCTAGCAGCTGGGTGGTGTTGTGGTTAATGTTCCCGCCTGCTCCGCTAAAGGTCTTAGTCTGCATGGGTTCGACTCCCGGTTGGGGAACCCGAAATATTCAGCTTTTATGAGCAAAATCCCAGCTGGATGTCGTTCGGATGAGACGTTAAATTGGCGGCCCCTTGTATCAGTGTCTGTGCTGGGCAAGTAAAAGATCCCTCACATGGGGTAAATGTGTAACATGTTGAGGACTCCTGCTCTCTCTCTCATCTCATCAATCAACCCTCGTGAGCGCCCAGAACTGGGCTTAGAGGGCTGCACTTACCATATCTATCTACCTATCTGATTTCTGTTCATCAGGATCCTTAAAATTATTGTCGATATCTATGTGTTTATCCTTGGAAATATATCTGAGTTATCCACTGGTTCTCATTCCTATTCATAAGGACATTCTTATCATGTCAGATTGTCATATCTGATCCTCCATGACCTTAATAATCTGTCATATGCATAGTTAGCAACAGGAAACTCTTAGCCTATACCCAGATTCGATTCCCAGTCATTCACATTTCCACCGGTCAGTATCTGACTGAAAAAAATGCAATGAGGTGTCTAACTGACTCAGACAAATTAACATGGAAGAGATAGGAAAAGCCATGCAGTGCCCCGTATTGACTCCATGTAATGGCCCCCTCCCTCCTCAGGCTATTTCTAGATACGCCCCTGATAAGTATCTTGGTGATGTCTACAGTAATTTAAAAACCTGAAACCAGTCACGGTGAAAATACTGATTCTACTAAACATTTTTAGCAACCGCTTTAAACCATTTAATTGTCTTTTTGTATTGATCTGCTGATTGCAATAAGCAGATCTACAAATATTATTTCATGTATTTCTTTAATCCATTGAAAATCACCCTGCAGAAACGGTAGAGAATGTATTTGGACAGATAACAGATGATTTGGAGACTTCTCTGACCTAATAGTATCAAGGACCACCCTTTGGTTTCTTGGGCCGGAATAATGGAGGCACATGGTATTGTGTTTTTATATAGGAAGTCTTGGCAAAAGAAACTGTTCTTTCCAAAAAATTTGCAATGCAGAGGCAGAATACAGAGCTGCTGTCTGAATAAACAGATGATGTTCAAGAGCACCTCACTCATTGTTTACAGCTATTGTTTTGTAGAGGCAGTGCCAAGCATCGAAACTGCCCTCTGCTGAAAAAGTCTTCCACTTTTGTGGATAGAGACATTTTCTGTGAAGAGCTGATATTGATGGGAATCCTTTGACCCATGCTCTCCTTGTCACTGTTCTGGGCTCCAGCACATGCCCTAACACCCCTGGCTTTGTGTCTTGCAGACGTAATGACCGGCTTAGAAACTGCCCCTCTTCAAAAGGCTACTCTGTATGGTGCAAGGGCTGTCAAGAGAGACTCCAAACAGACAGATAACACAGGAGTCCTCTTGACCCATTGGTCAATTTTCCACACTTTCTCTGGCCAACACTTGCTCTGGTTATCGTGTTCTGTGAATATGAAAGACACATATTAAGGAACCATATGCCTTTTAAAAAGCCACCGTGAATTATATTTGTAAACAGAGACATTGTTGAATAAACAAAAAGATGAGATCCTTCAAGCTGACACCATGGTCTCCTTGCCACCATTCCAGGCTCAACAACACAAGCTGTAACATCCCGTGCATTGTGTCTTGCAGATGTACTGAACAGTTTAGACACCACCCCGTTTTGAAAAGACAAATCTCTATTCTTGGTCCACTTCCATGCTAACCAGACAATACTGACCCTTTACGGTTAGCGCCATTGCCAGTATTGGTCAATATCTGCCACTCATTTTGGTACCAGCTGTGTATGCCCAAAGCATATATAATCACTCACAAATATCCAAAAATATCCACAAAAGACTGTCATGGATTTTGGCTTAGCTTTTTGAATTTGACCAAAGAGCCTATTTGACTTTTAGCCTTTTTGATATTAGGCTTAATTTTCATTGGCTGTTGGATATTAGATTGGAATCTCATTGAATTCTCAGTGTGTCCACTGTCCAATGAGAATGCAGCTTAATATCCACTGGCCAATCGTGTCTCTGTGGATATTAGGCTTGACTGTCATTGGCTAGGATATTTGCTGTATTCTCATTTGACAGGATATTAGGTGGCATTCTCATTGGACAAACTATTAACTACAGTGCCCCCTACTGTGGATATTAGGGTGGATTCTCATTTGTCAAGATATTAGGGGGTATTCTCATTGGTCAGTTCACTATTATCCAGAGTTGGATATTTGTCAAAATCCACAATGGTATAAAAGAGTTATTGCGAGTGACTTGGGCATGTATCCAAAGTATAAGATCTTTGCCAAAATCCACTATAGTCAGGAGTGAGCGATAATGAGTGATTTAGGCATGCGCCCAAAGAACCTATATTTTGCCCAAAGGCCTCGCGGATATTTTGAAGGATGCGATGACTTTGGGAAAGTCATGCCAAAAGGAGTCGTAATGCCCAAAGGCCCTGTAGATTGCCCATGCCCAAAGACCCTATAATTTGCCAAAAGACCCTATATTTTGCCCAAAGGCCTAATATCCATGCTCAGTAGGCCTATTGGGCACAATAGTTGATATTGCCGGTAACACCAGCACTCGTTTTGATAATCTTTTTCACTTGGAAGTAAAGTCCAGCGAAAAAGATCTGCTCTCTTGAAAAGGCCACTGTGGGGGAATAGGGACACAAATAATACTGCGGACCTTATGGAACAAGATGGGAGAAGACAGATGGGATAGCATAAGCATCGCATGGCACATGCATTATATGTATTCAATCTGCAATGCTGATGAAAAGTCATAATATAAAGCATTCCAAAATCGCAATTTGCCTTTAAGGCTTCATTACAGGATCAACAAAAGTCTAACCAAAATCCTTATTTTGCAATACAAAGACTGGAGTCGTCCTTTTATTTCTCATGCCATCTATTCTTCAAAAAATCGTTTACCTTTGTTTGTTCTTAGTTAAAGATCAATCAAAGACAAAGACAAATGGTCTAATTGAGACTTGAGCTATTGACTTGAGGCATCAAATGTGGATTACTGTCGTTGCCTTGCAAGAGATGTTGCAAATGTTGGTAAACAGGATATACTATAGTATGGTTTAAGATAAGGCAAGTGAACCAATTTCACAAAAGCTATTACTATTGACAGTGCATTTAATGTAACTTCAACTATTTTCAAAGCTGATCTTAACTTTCTGTCTACTGATAGACAGCTTTTAGATTTAGGTAATTTCGGAGCTCCTATGCATTCTGCCATATGGTATCATTGACAGAGGAAGCCTTGATGCTGGTTATTATTATCGTTTTCATAGCTACGTGTTTTTCTGAAAACTTCGCTTTGCAGCAAAACTGTGACCTCATCAGGCATCCGCGAATGTGATTGGTCTATTCTTCAATCTGTGACACTCAGTTTAAAGTTTGACATCACGGTTAAACACAAAGGAATTCAAAACTGCCTGGCAATATTATTATTTTGGTACAACTGCAACAAACGACTTCTGTCCAAGCTGAGTATTACACCTTACTGGAAGAGTATCTGTTTCAATGTTTTCCAAACAAAGTCTGTTTTTATCGTTTTTCATAAGACACCAGTTATCACAATTTCAAATCATTTGTTGTCAGTCAATGCACACTGCAGGCCAAAATGTTTGGAAATAGTATGTTTCTTGTCTTTAGATTAGTGTTACGCAAATTTGCTTGTGGGTGCAAGGTTTCTTATCTGATAACGAAATATGTCAAAATAGGAAGGGGGATTAAAAATTTAAATTACGAAGTAGTTTCTAACTGTGTATATGAATTGCATTAATTTCCTTTGTTGCTTTCAAAAATGCTGATGGCTCCAAGCAAGTGGGTATGCATATTGACGAAATAGCAATTGCCAATGCTGACTCACTATGACACATCCCAATTTTTTGAGAGCAACCTTTGAAATATAACCTTTTTTCACAAATTTATCTTCAATAATCCACATCAATTTCGATATACCATTTTGTGCTAGCAACACTAATGCAATGGTGAGCACCTTATCCTTTTCTAACTTTTGCCCAACAATGTAACTCTCCTTTGAGAATAAGTAGTCTGTTTACTTCAGTTACAGTTCATTGAAGCATTCATCAACCAGTGTGGGTATCAAAGCCAAACAAGCTAAACGTAGAGAATCCATGTGTGAATGCATTTGGGCAGTTACTTGAAATATGTGCTTGTAATATACAAAGTTATGCAACTAAATTTGTGACATCACAGTTTGGTATAAAGAGAAGTGCAAACTAGAAAAACATGTATCAATGAAAACGATAATAAGCTTTTAACAACTCTTGGCTCACCCCTGACACGTCTGTCATCCTTCTCACTTGAAGCTGTCTTGCACAGTGCAATTTCGTGCTGATTCCTGGTTTTCTATTTCCTTTGGGATATTTACTTCTGGTTGATTACAGCTCAGATGGTAGCTCTGGTGTCCACAGCATCATAAGCCGCCAAACCTATATTTTAGCCTAAATGGTGAAAAGGGAGGTTAAAAGATTTCAAGACATCAAATTCAGTTGTTCTTGCATCTTGTGTTATAGTCGTGGAATGACTGGTGCCTACAGATATGCACCAAACACTGTTTGTAAGGTCATTCCAAAATTATTTCTGAGATATATCATTGCCTGTGGCATAGCCAGTTGTCAGGGTAGATATATCACAGAGAAGCTCTGCAAATCCAGATAATCATGATGGAATTTCCTGCTATTCATGAACAATTTGGTAACTATGGCAACTGGATTATATACCTCCATATGAAATATTTTTGGCTGAAGCATTCAGCAATGGGTAGGTTTTCTGAATTTCTCTTGCAACTTTTACACAATTGATTTTTGAAGAGATTAACTTGCCTTTCAGATAAATTAGAACATTCTAAAAAATCCAATAATCGTGGCATTTTCTTATTAATTTTTTTTTCATAAAAAAACTATAAGATTTAACATGCTACTTCAAGTTGTCAGTTTCAATCTGGTTCACTCCATGGTGAGGTCTAACTGAACTAACCTGAAGCAAAATATTGCACAACCACTTTCCAACTTCCCTCAAGAAGTGGTCATTTCACGCACAAATTTAGAAGCAGTGTTATTGGCAAACCTGCAAACACTTCTAATGGTATTCTATGACACGTGTGGTCAAGGGGGGTCACAGGAAATTGCTGCCCCTGGGGAGAGTTAGCCTTTTGCGTGGGTAGCTCTGCATGTCATTATGTCCACAAAACAAGATTGTCAGAGCATGTGCTGGTCCAAGAAAGAGCACCAAATTGACTGATGGGTCAAAGGGTCTCCAATAACGTCAGTCTTTTTGCTGGGGATATCTCTACTCTGTTTGGAAGGGTTGCCTTTTCGAAAAGGGCAGTTATATACATGGCTATCATGTCTACAAACATATGGCAGTTCTAGCTTGCGATGTTCACAAAAAATTCATACATTTTAGAAGCACTTTGTCTGAAAAGGGGTTGAATACATTTTGAAAGTTTCGACCCCTGTCTTTTTAAATGCAGAGTGCATACCAGATTGAACTTTCCTTCACGGCAAACTTAGTTTATGTTGCCTTATTTGACAGGACATTATATTTTCATAGTTTGACACATCATGATGTCACCACTACCTCTTTTGCAAGATTCGTTTTAATCAAATAAATGTTTACTTTTGGGTCTGTGTAGAAAGAGCAGTTGAATAGATTTGTGGCCAAATGCTAATCCGTTATCAGACTTTGGAAGGTTTATGCCATAATCTGGTTCTACATTGCAAGTGATTCTGAAGACTCACAACTCTCGATCCTGACACCTTGTAGAGCTCCTATCTTCCACATACTGTGCAAAACACCAGGCATGATGTTCTTATTCCTTTATTTATTCATTTTTCATTTTAATATGTATCAGATAATGAAGGAGAAGGATTTTAAAATGATATTAGGAAAAAGCTTAATTACAATGCACTGGTCAGTGCAAAAATGTCTAATTCAGTTTTTTGGCACTTCTTTTTAACTGAATTTGTCTGAAAATAGAATCCAAGCACTGCCCAGACTTTCCTACTTCTCCTGAATCCCACATTGCCCAGCAGAATCAATACTAGTGTAGTGACCCTTGATGCCCATAATGCCCAATGATCCTGAAAGAAGTCATCAGGGTAGCATTTGTCATTCTCTGACATTAGAAGTAAAATTCCGTAATATCTATATAAATGGTATTGCAAAAGCAATGAGGATGGTTTTGTTCAGATATGATTGGATTGAGGAAAGAAGAGTGTACCTGGTTACTCCTTGATCGGTTTTTGTTATTTTACAACAAACATTTGCAGTACAAGTCACTATATTTAGTCTCATTACCAATTCAAGAACAAGGCATGGTATTCAGCAGTAGCCGTTTCATTAATGCCATAAGTAATTCATTCGCCAGCACAAAATGTTATACTATGAAATATATGTCTCAATGCTACGGGCTCTGGAACTATTTCAGCTTAAATGAGAAGTTGCCAGAGGCAGACATAATGATGAGATGGTAAGACTGGAAGTCCACACCAAGGTCTTTTACTTGCCTCAGTCACATTGATTTTATTTCGATTTTTCGATGTTACTTGCTATTTTCTATGTTATGGGCATAGCTTTAAACACAGCCTTTGCTGACCGCTATCTCTCAAATAAACCTGTAAACCTGTGACATTGAGTGTAAGACACATGTACTAGGGGCGTTCAGAAAGTTCACGCCTTTTTTTTATATGGACACTTATTTTCGATATAGAACTATGAATTTTGTACAGGATAAAATTCAGCAGTTTTTGGATGGATTTCCTGAGAGAGACCTCGACCTATCACTTGTATTAAGAGATTGACAATAATAATAATATTAGCTTTTTAAAATATTCCCAAGTACACCAAAACATTAATTCATACACCTGACCCATTGAAGAAAATGTTCGTTGAAACCCTCTAGACAAAGTTTTGTGAAAGCATTTCGGTCATCCAAAGCCTTTTCTCCCCCGGTGACTGAAACTATAGCCCCCATGACTAAAGTTAGGGAAAAAACAAGGACTTATGTAAAGCTATATGTCACAGGAATAGGTGGGATGGATAATGCTGTGCATCTAGGTCTCTTGTTCATACCAGTGAGTCCGCGCTTTGTCATAAGTCCTGATGTAATTAAGGACTCACATTCTTCCACCTGAATCTCTCTTAATTGCCAAATCTGGCATGCAGGATTGCTTTCCCAAATGGCTTCAGTATTGGAATACAAACATTTGGTGTGTTTGAAAGTATATTTAGAAGTTAATATCATACGTGTATTTCTTGTATCAAAGATTGTCAATCTTACTAATACAAGTGATAGACAGAAGACTTTTCCAGCCACAATTCATTGGCTTTCTTTGTCTCAACATTAACTGCCCCACCTAGCTGAAATTTCTGTTTCAATGGCCACAGAATGACTTAAAAATGTCCAAATCCCAAAACTGCTGAATTTTATAATGTAAAAAATCCATAGTTTTATATTGAAAATAAGTGTCCATATAAAAAAAGGCGTGAACTTTCTGAAAACCCCTCGTAACTTAATGCCACATATGCCATTTACAATATTGAGCTCCAGGAATGGTATTCAAACCACAAGGCCAGAACCTCACAGCCAATGGTTGCCAGAGCATCAGATCTGTTGGCCAAGAAAGATAGGCAAATTGACAAATGCATTGAGCGAACTGAGAGGACTCTTGTTGGTCTCTTTTTATGTATTAATAGCCGTTATTCTAATTACATGTAAAATCGGCAGTTTTTTTGTGTGGCCAAGACACCAAGCAGTCGATGCATAGTGGCCCTCTCTGTTGTATTTCAAAAAGCGTAATCAATGCAAAAATACAGGACATCAAACCCTATACCCTCTGATTATAGAAAATATTTAAAAGTAGTAAATTGTGCAGGTTCGCCTTTTGAAAAAGGTTTCTAAATAGGCTGCCTGCTTGTCAGTGGTTCACTAAACTAGCATAGTTTTTGCAACGGTTCTAGTCTTCTAGAGGACATGGTGGCCAAAGCAAATTGACCAATGGGTCAAGAGGTCTTCAATTTGTTTACAGACACTGTCTTCCTTCTACTGTTCCTACCAAGTGACAGTTTGACACAGTCATTACTTCCACACAACACAATTGTCAGGGCAGGTGCTGGTTCAAGAAATAATGGGACAAGGGGTCTCAAAAAACAGTCTGGGTGCCTATTTCTGTCTGCTGTAGATTACTCTAAGACGATTCTTTAGAAGCTACTTGGTTGTGGCATACACATGTTCAAAGGTAGCAGGTTATAAAAATCAATGGTTTATTATAGGAAAGTTAGTTGCATTATAAATTAAAATGTATTTGATGGTTTGATAAGGGTAGTCTATAATGATGCCACATGATATATATAACGCAGACAGATACTATCAGGATTATTATATTTCCAGCAACAAAAAATAGATTTATAGTACATATAAATGACCAAACTGTCATACATGGTAGTTGTGTTTTTGGCACAGGTCAGGCCAGTCCTATTACAATTTGTCAGGTTGATCTAATTTGCGAACCTGTGGATGTGGCATAGTGGTTGAGTGCCAGTGTGGCAACTATTTTCTTGTTTAGCCTACCCAGTATGCACTATGCACTCTGTCTCTTCTCTCTCACCTTGGGTCACAGTATCTGAACTTATACAGTAGGACTTAGAAAAGAAACAGCAATTATTTGATTTTACCATGGCTTAACATAAGAAGCAAGAAAAACTGAATTTTGTGTCAAGAAATCTGATAACCCCCTCTTTTCACCACACATACTACATAGGCTTGGTGGCTTCTTCCGCTGACACCAGAGCTGCAGTCGAAACTGTAATCAACCAAAAGTAAATCCCCCAAAGGAAAAAGAAAATGGGGAATCAGCACAAAGTTGTATTGCACAGGACAGCTGCAAGTGAGAAGGATGACAGACATGTCAGGGGTGAGCCAAAAGTTGTTTGTGAGCCTCTATTGGTTCAGCCAGCAAAATCAAGGTTGTAGCTTGCCTGTGATACCAATAGCAAAAACCTATAAATATGTCCACAAAAATGACGAATCTCTAAAAGCTATCTATTGCATTACATATGACCTGTATATCGGGATCAAAGCTACATTGTCTTTGTCTTTGAGTGATCTTTAACTACGGACAAACAAAGGAGACCGATCTGTGATGTGCAGCAAGCATGAGTTTTTGAAGGACAGCTAGCATGAGAAATAAGAGAGCTCACAAGTCTTTGGCATGCGATACAAGGATTACAGTCAATCGAGTTGTACTTCTGTGGAATGTAATTACAAAGACACATCACAATTTGGAATGCTTTGTACTGATAGCATTCCATGCTTGGAATCCATACAGTACAACCCCAAATACAGTATGAACATTTTTTGTCAGAAGTCCTCTGTTTGCCTATTTTGCCCTCTTTTCTCCTCTTCACCCCATACAACTACTCTTCACTCCTCGCAACAACCTTACTTAGCCTATATTAAGAACTCTTATAACAGAGCTACCAATATGATTGCAATTAGCAAATTGACACAATATCAAATAAATAAACACAATGGGGGTGAGGGAGGTTAAATTAGTGTTGTTTAGATGTAATTTTATTTACTCAATGATCAGCTTCCAGACAAATACAACTTGAGATTTTCCAGTTGGAATCACCTCTCCAAGGCAGAACTGAGGAGGATAAATAACATCACAAGTAACAAAGGTTGCTAGCCTCAAATTGTCTGTAGCAACGCAACTCAGCAGTAGAATGCCAAGTTCCGAGGGACAATTCCAGTGAGACACAGACCTCAACATCTGCATAAACCTCCCTCACAGCAGAGGTGCAAGGACATTTCCCAGGAGACTTCAGAAGCAAGAGTATAGGTGATTCTGCTCAGAGTTAATTAAAAGGACTTCAAAGCAATACTATGGCATTGAGAGGCCTTGATGAGAAAGAGCTTCAGTAAAGGTGCCTTAAGTCGTTGTGTTCACAAATTAATTGAAATTTACTGACTTGAAAGACCTTGAAATATGCGAGTGTCAGTTATAGACAGTCGTAAAAAAATCTTGATTCAGCTCAATGTACAAGTTTTATTCTAAAAATATTAAGTATGTTTTTAAAACGTGCTACGAATTGGACAGTCAATAACTGACAGACTGACAGTCTGACATAGGCAAACGATTCATTCATTCTTAAAAAGGTGACATTGCAAGGTACTCATGCAAGGTCACATTACATTTTCATTTTAAAAACTGTGGGCCCATTTCCAACCGTAACTTTTATTCCCCTTCCTTAGAATTTCTCACTGTTTGTTCTTCTTCTGACAAACTACTGTGATCATTTACCTTTCTATTTACTTACACTGTTCTGGAGAGCGTTGCAATAAAGAATTTCAAACAAGTTTCTAGAATGATGGCAGCAGACAGAAGGAAGTTAAATCTTATATTGACATTTAATTTCCATTTCCAAACACCAGAGATTGGCAGGTAAATAAATTTTATATTTCTCGTTGAGAGAGAAGTTTGGAAGAGTCTAATCTGATTTGTTCTGATGTTTGGTCTGCTTTTGAAGTTGCAGCATCAATGCATTATATGATAGATTGCATGTTTACAAATAGTTTTTTACTCTTTGGCCTGACAATGTACACTGCTTAAAGTAAGTAACTGTTGGGGAACCCTTTTTTTTGCCATTTGGATAGGTTTTACACAAAACTCCTTCTGGGTGCATGGATTCTCAGCTTATCAAAATGAATATATCATGTTTTGGGAAGAGAGATAAGGTAGGCAAAAAGACATTCCGATCAAGTGAACAGCAATCTTGTTTAAATAGCATTGGTCAAGGTTTACTTCCTCGGAAACATCCATATTTTTAAGAGCAGCCTTCAAAATTGAATGCGATCATAACAAATATAGCTCTTGTATTCTTGATATTTTTCTATGTACATGCTGTTGTAGATCTATTATAATTTGATTTATATAAGAAACCGTGTCTAGACACATGCAACCAGTTATTTTGGAAGTAAACTCTGGAATAACCCAAATGACAAACAAAATATTCTTCTAAAACTTCAGCTAGCAGTGTATACAATACGTTTGTATTTGAAGAACCATGAATGTACTGTAACCATATCCACTGGAATGGCAATGCTGAGTAGAGCCCAATGGATTACTCAAGTGACAGCGAATCATATATTGGTAATTCAAGGTCTGGAGATGATGAGCTTATTACTTGATAAGGAAGAGCCAAGGTGCAAGGCAATCAACAAAATTGGACATCCATAAGGTGATTATCTGCCATTCCTTAGACCCCAGGCTTCTTAGATGTCTTAGACAGAGAGATGGCATGCAGTGCTCTCATTAAAACATGAAAATAGTGGGATGTTATATTTCAATATATGAATTTTGTCAGTTTTAAGTTATGATGTAAAAGTTAAGAATAGAAACGGTTTTGTTTTTGTCAGTTATGGTTAATCAGTTGATTCAGTGCTTATCATATCTAGCCGTATAGGTGACAATAAACAAACCAAGTTTATGACTTCAGGTACTTCATCAAATAAGAAAATTAGGAGACCAACAGAAAACTGTCGATGATGTGGCAAGGCCAGTTTGCAAATTGCTATCATATCAATGCTGTGAATTAAAAAAAAGAAAAGAAAGATGTTTACCCATGCAGTGGTCTCTTCATATATTCATAGCAAGAGCTGGACCTATGGAGCTGGCGGGGTTCATGCATGCTCTGGCTCCAGTGTATTGGAACTAAAAACAAAAGAAGATAACAATATGATGAGTTTTAGGCATTACTAATGGTAATGACTCTAGGCCAAACTCTATGAGAAAAAAGAATGTGAAGCACTAGGTTCAGAGGCATTCTAGTGGCAGGGAATACATCTTCAAATTGATTATTTAATACAATAGCAGATCTCCCGAATGGTGAGAGTGGCAAATTGGCTGATGGGTCAAGGGGTCCCCAATGACGTTGGCCTGTTTACAGACAGTATCTTTTTCATCTTGAGTTGTATAACGCATGCACACCATAGCCTTTTGGAAAATGTAGTTTCTTGGCAGGCAATTATATCCAGAAAATACAATTACAAGAACATAAGTTTGCCAAGGAAAGAGAGGCACATTGGCCAATGGATCAAGAGGACCCACATCTGTCCGTTTGCAGGCATTTATGTAATGTCTCATTCAGCAGTACTCTTTAATACAAACTCGAAAGAGGCAATTCCTAGGCTGGTCATAACTCCTAAAGCATACTGTGTGTACAAGACAAATAGAATGTATGCAAGAGTGGCAAAGAGAGCCTGTGGTTGAGAGATATCATTATATTTACTGAGTCGATGCTTTGTTTTCCTTGTCCATGCCCGTCAGGTCTATAGGTCAATGCTATTAATTCCTTTCATCAGAATGCATCTTCTAAAAGTAAAAAAAAAAAAAATTAGAATTATATTTCCTTTGGGAACATAAGTGATAGAGAAGCAAACTATCAAACTACCATATGTAAATTTATATATTGAAGCACTACTGTCTTTTCGTGTAATTAATGAGACCACTGCAACAGTATGTATCTGTATGAGACATCCAAGAACAGCCTGGGGTTCTGGGAATTGGCGATAATCGTACTATGGATATCCAATTTTGTTGATTGCCTCACACCTTGGCTCTTCCTTATCAAGTAATAAGCTCATCATCTTCTGACCTTGGATTACCAATGTATGATTCACTGTCACTTGATTAATCCATTGGGATTCACTTGGTGAATCCATTCAGTGTGTTGCCATTCCAACGGACATGACTACAGTACATCCACTGACCACTGTGCAATGCCAGCCAAAGGTTTGGAACAATGTGTTGCTCTGCTATTTGATTATTTCAAACTTTCTACTCCAAAACTGCTTCTTGCTGACATGACACTTATTTTACAGCAACAAGAAGAAAATAAAGACCTGAATATTTTTTTATGACTGCATCTAATTTCACAGGCTGCTCTAGAAAATATGGATGTGTCACTGGAAGTAAGGCTTGATGAATCCATTCAGTGTAATGCCATTCCAACAGACATGGTTACAGTGCATCCAAGGGCATAAATAAAGGACACTAGCCCCATTCATCCACCCATCCATGCTTCAAACAAGGAAGTGAATGTATCAGACACACTGTCACTGAATAAATCATGATAGAAACCATTTTATCCAAGAAAACAAAGAGATCTATTTGGCATGTTGTATGCATTCTTAAGGTCTCCCTTGATGTGAGGTCAAGTAGAGAAGCAGAAAGAGATGAATTGAATATCTTGCAATGAATTATGCCAATGGGAAAATGTTACGGCTCTTCAAGCCAACCCAAGGTTATGACATTGGCAACACAAGCGATTTTGCTGCAAACTCTGGTGAAAGCCAACAATCAGAACCAACAAGAACAATGGGTCAGATTCTTCTGTGAATGGCAAATAAGTAAGGCATGCCAACAGTACTCTGCCAGCTTCTGTACTACTGGTCATTGTAGATTTGGTTGCATTCAAATTTCAAGGTATATCATCATTGTTATTCTGTCTAAAATATAAAATTATTTACTTAGTTTTCACTATGAATTTTCTGTGTCCATCTTGTGCCAAAAAAATGTTAATACTATCTCATATCACAGGATGTGACATCACCTAAAATGAATTACCCCACCAAGAATGAAGCTCAGGCCCCTGAGATTTACAGCTGAGCCAAGCTTGGCCCCGCCTATTCGAGCATGGTAGTCAAAGTATGTAGGTGTTCTGAAAGTCAAGATAAATAGCATCTCCAATGATTTATTCACAGAGACATTTTGCCCAAACAGCTGCTAAATCAGGTATGTTAGCCGATGATAACAGGAAATAGGGTAAATACTCGCGAACAGAAATGGCACCTGACATTGGCAGCATACAAATAGCAAAATCAATGGTACTAAATCTGGCTAACAAAACTAGCTCTGTGCAAATGGTGACAACAGAGTTAGGAAATTACATGAAGGATGAAATATTACACTCTTGATATCCTTTGTAAAAATATAATTATAAATTAATACAGCCGATACTTCCATTTGAATTAATCCAAGTCCATCAAGTGCAAGTCCCTTAGTGATTCAGATGATCTGGTGACTAACAATAAGATATGACAGAATAAGACAGTGACAGTAGTAGCCTGATGAGAGATGAAATGGAAAGTATTTAAAGTATTGGACTGTCGATGAAATCCCATGTAGAGAGTATTGTCAGGGGAAGGCTAAGTACAAAACATTTCGAATGGAAATTTGCCTTTGTGATTATATCCCACTGTAGTACATTGTACTGAAATCTTTGTTTGGCATGACAAACGCAGCATCTACTTCTCATATCATGCTATTTGCCATTCAAAGGTCATATGGTTTGTTTGTCCATTGCCAAAGTTTAATCAAAGACAGGACCCTGACGCAAATTTTTCATATTTTGGGTTTGTACCGGGAACGTCTCATTTTCTCCTATGCCCACTTCTGTTTTTTAAGGTGAATAATATCATCAAAAATCAAAAAATATATTTAATCTCTTGCTGCCTTTAAAAATGGTACCATAATCCTTTACACTAACACTGTATATGATCTAATAATGAGTCCAGAACTATACTTATACATTATAAATGAATTGTTCCAACATTACCCACATCTGTCTTTTTACCTATCTGATTTCTGTTCATCAGGATCCTTACAATTATTGTCAATATCTATGTGCATATCCTTGGAAATATATCTGAGTTATCCACTGGGTCTCATTCCTATTCATAAGGCCATTCTTATCATGTTAGATTGTCATATCTGATCCTCCATGAGCTTATTAATCTGTCATCTAATAGTTAGTAGCAGGATTTGGTTAATATCGGTCATAATATCGGTCATATTGTGGTTGAATGAGAATTGCTGGTCTCTGTCATGCTGCGTTATTATGAGCAAATTGTGTGTAATCATTTCATGTCTTGATCACCCAACAAATGAAGAACAAGATTTTCCCTCGATCTGCCCGATCATATTTCGTTATCCATTCTATTTACTGGCTAATTGCTGCCAGGCCACAGCACATGAGATTGACATTGTCAAATCTTCTTGACAGCTGTGGATGTGGCCAAGCGTTTGGAGACTATAGCCAGACTCAATTCCCAGTCACTGACATTTCATACCAACCTGCTTACTTCCTTAAAGCATCTTTGAGTTTCCAAATTCCTCCTCAGAAACTGAGAAATATGTTACAGGTAGCTATGTTGTCAGACAAACCAGATAAGCGAGCAATTTGCCGAAACAGATCAAGCGAGCAATTTGCCGAAACAAGATCTGCAACAGTAAGAAAGCTTGAGCAGGCATATTATTGATGTTGCAGCATCAAATTTGGATCATAGGCGATTTTACAGAACAGCTGTTGCAAATGCTGAGCAATGGGTCATTCGTCATACTTTTGAAGATGATTTTCTCCTATGCCAACTTCTGCTTTTTAAAAAATAAAATATATATATATTTAATCTCTTGCTAAATTTAAAAGTGGTACCATATTCCTTTACACTAACACTGTAAATGATCTAATAATGAGTCCAGAACTATACTTACACATTAAAAATGAATTGTTCCAACGTTACCCACATCTGTCTTTTTATCTATCTGATTTCTGTCCATCAGGATCCTTACAATTATTGTCGATATCTATGTGTTTATCCTTGGAAATATATCTGAGTTATCCACTGGTTCTCATTCCTATTCATAAGGACATTCTTATCATGTCAGATTGTCATTAGGCTAATATAATTTCAGTATTATTGTGATTGAATGAGAATCATTTGTCTCTGTCATACTACAATTACGAGAAAATTGTGTGTAATGATTTCATGATTTGATCACCCAAAAAATGAAGAAAACACATTTTTGTCTGATCTGCCCAATCATCTTTCATTACAAGACATGCGATTTGGAGTGTTTTAACTATTCTTAACCAGCCATGGATGTGGCTAAGTGCTTAAAAACTCTTAGCCTATACCCAGATTCGATTCCAAGTCATTCACATTTCCTCTGGTCAGTATCTGACTGACAAAAATGCATGTTAGAACACGGCAATGAGGTGTCTAACTGACCCAGACAAAATTAACATGGAAGAGATAGGAAAAGCCATGGAATGCCCCGTATTGACCCAATGTAATGGCCCCATCCCTCCTCAGGCCACTTCTAGATACGCCCGTGATAAGTATCTTGGTGATGTCTACAGTAATTTAAAAACCTGAAACCAGTCACGGTGAAAATACTGATTCTACTAAGCATTTTTAGCAACCGCTTTAAACCATTTAATTGTCTTTTTGTATTGATCTGCTGATTGCAATAAGCAGATCTACAAATATTATTTCATGTATTTCTTTAATCCATTGAAAATCACCCTGCAGAAACGGTAGAGAATGTATTTGGACAGATAACAGATGATTTGGAGACTTCTCTGACCTAATAGTATCAAGGACCACCCTTTGGTTTCCTGGGCCGGAATAATGGAGGCACATGGTATTGTGTTTTTAGGAAGTCTGGGCAAAAGAAACTGTTCTTTCCAAAAGTGTTCAATGCAGAGGCAGAATACAGAGCTGCTGTCTGAACAAACAGATGATGTTCAAGAGCACCTCACTCATTCTTTACAGCTATTGTTTTGTAGAGGCAGTGCCTAGCATCGAAACTGCCCTCTGCTGAAAAAGTCTTCCACTTTAGTGGATAGAGACATTTTCTGAGAAGAGCTGATATTGATGGGAATCCTTTGACCCATGCTCTCCTTGTCACTGTTCTGGGCTCCAGCACACGACCTAACACCCATGGCATTGTGTCTGCAGACGCAATGACCAGTTTAGAAACTGCCCCTCTTCAAAAGGCTACTCTGTATGGTGCAAGGGCTGTCAAGAGAGACTCCAAACAGACAGATAACACAGGAGTCCTCTTGACCCATTGGTCCATTTGCCACTCCATCTCTGGCAAATGAGTCCTCTGTTTGATCTGTGAAAATGAAAACCACTTAAAAAGCCTCCGTGAATTAAGTTAACAGAGACATAGTGAATAAACAAAAAGATGAGATCCTTCAAGCTGACACCATGGTCTCCTTGCCACCATTCCAGGCTGGACAACTCAAGCTGTAACATTGCTTGATCGTGTTTTGCAGATATAATAACCATTTCAGACACCACCCCTTTTACAAAAGACCACTCTCTATTCTTGATCTATTTCCCATATTGACCAGATAAAACCAGCCCTTTGCGGATGACACTTTTGATCAATATCTGCCCTTCATTTTGGTACCACCACACATTTTGAAGTAAAGGTAAGTGAAGCTCTTTTTAGGGGCCACACTGTAGGGGAGATGGGGTTGAGATAATACTGCAGACCTTATCATAATATACAAGTCCATCTTGATGGAAAGCCAACTAAAGCATTCCAAACTGCAATTTGCTTTAAGGCGTCATTATAACATCCCACTGAAGTATAACTTAATGTACCGAAATCCTTATTTTGCATGACAAAGACTTCAGTCGCCTTTGTATTTCTCATACAATTTATTCTTTAAAAAATTGCTTCCCTTTTTTTGTCCTTAGTTAAAGATCAATCAAAGACAAAGGTAATAGGTCTTCAGGATGGAAACCTGGGCTTTTGACTTATGGCATCGGATGTGGATTACTATTGTTGCCTTTTAAGGGATGTTGCAAATGCTGATATACAGGTCATACATTTGTATGTACTGGGTTTGAAGACAAAGCCAGTAATTTCATGATACCATCTGTTTAAAATGAACCAATTTCACTAAAGCTTCCATGAACTCTAGCACGCTGCCGCAGAATACTTAAATCCTGTGCTGTATAGTATACACAGCACATTTAATCTAACCATATTGTTACTCATGTTAATTTTCTAGATCTTGAGTTCGATAGCTTTGAGAGTTTGATGATTTCTGTGGAAATATAGGTTCTGCAATATAGTATCATATGCAGCTACAAAATTGATACTGGGAAGAGCAATAGAAGCTCATAAACAACTTTTGGCTCACCCCTGACACGTCTGTCATCCTTCTCACTTGCAGCTGTCTTGCGCTATGCAATTTTGTGCTGATTCCTGGTTTTCTATTTCCTTTGGGGGATTTACTTTTGGTTGATTACAGCTCTGATGGCAGCTCTGGTGTGGCCAGCAGAAGAAGCCACAAAGCCTATATTTTAGCCTAACTGGTGAAAAGGGATGTTGCCAGATTTCCAGGCATCAAATTTAGTTGTTCTTGCATCTTGTGTTGCAGTCACAGAATAGCCAGTGGTTACAGACATGCACCCAAACACATCTTGTGAGGTCATTCCCTTTATCTTCCACCATTTTTTCTAATGACTCATATGTTGTCAACAAGGTCATATCTCTTGCTTGTCATGTTATTAGAAAAGTAACTGAGTGAGACAGAGCAATTATGGGGCTTGTTGCGATGTAATGCATGGCCAATACAAGTACTCATCATTATGTGACTTTAAGCCATATAAAATCAAATACTTGTTGTTTCTTATAAAACATTAGTGCAGATAGTGTGACATAAGGTCGAGAGACTGGAGACAGAGTAAACACTGTTAGGAAAAGAAAAGGAAAAAAGTAGTCTCCCACTTGACACGTCACCACTGATGACTCACCAGGTCTGCAAATTAGATCAAGCCAGCAAATGGAAATAGGACCTGCCTGACCTGTGCAGAAAAGTGACTTGTAACCAGAGCGTTATTACCAGAAGTAGAGGCAGTCTGTATAAACTACCATGTATGCATAACAGAGTTGTCATGTACTATTGACCTATGTTTTGTTGCTGGAACGAGGATTGCTATGCCTATTAATATCAGTCTATGTAAAAGTGTATGACATGATCATAGCCTACCCAAATGGAACTATTACACAATTTACTTTATCATGAGAATATGACTTTTCTATCATGGGCCATTAAATTGATCTGCTAAGGTAATGAGCCTACCCTTTTTTGCCTAATGTTGGGCTTGAGTATCAACTATGCAACAACCAAGTGGTTTCAAATTATTCAGAGTTATTTTCCAAAGACAGAAAGAGACTCCCATTTGACCTATTTGTTTCTGTACTACAGCGCCTGCTCTGATAATTGTGTCATGTGGCAGTAATAACAGTGTCAAACCTTGACATCGTAGGACAAGCAAGATGACAGTGCCTCTAAACAGACTAAAGACCTCTTGATCCATTGGTCAATTTGCCTTGGCCATCATGTGCTCTGGAAATTGTTGTTGAAACTGTGTTTTTTTAACCATTGGCCAGCATGCAGAAACCTTTCTCAAAAGGCCACTCTGCACTACTAATTTCAAACATTTTCAGTGATTTGTGAGTGATAAGGTTTAATCTCCAGCATTGTTGCACTGGTTAAGTTTTACTAGACATGCATGGACTAGGAAAATCAGCCAATTACCCTTGTTACAGAAAGAAACTTTCATCTTGCTAACTCCGCAACAGAAAAACAAGTCCTAAATGAAAGCAGCCGACAAAGCTGGGCCTCAGTAGATATAATGATGATAGCCCTTGACCACAGGCTCTCTTTGCCACTGTTGTATTCATTGTATTTGTGTTGTACACACAGTGTACTTTAGGCATTATGACCAGCATAGGAATTACTCTTTCGAGTTTATGTTAACAAGTACTGTTGAATGACACATTACATAAATGCCTGCAAACAGACAGTCACGGGTCCTCTTGATCCATTGGTCAATTTGCCTCTCTTTCCTTGGCAAACTCATGTTCTGGTAATTGTATTTTCCCTGACATAATACCGTGATAAGCAACTACGTTTTCCAAAAGACTATGCTGCGGATGCATTATACAGCTCAAGATCAAAAAGATATTGTCTGTAAACAGGCCAACGTTATTGGGGTCCCCTTGACCCATCAGCCAACTTGCCTCTCTCTCTTGGGGCCAGTATGTGCTCTGACAATCATGTTTTGTGGGCGTTATGACCAGCTGAGAAACTGCCCTTTTGAAAAAGGCCATGTGCAGGGCATGCAATCTCCTGTTACACTCATGACCATGTGTGTCTTGGAATACCAGGATGTTTTGGAAGTTAAACCTTAAAAAACTGAATGCCCCAGGTAAATACATGTGGTGTTGTAGCACTAAAGAGACACTTATAAAAAAGGAAAACAGCATAAAATAGTTGCCCAGCAGTGAACTTGTACAAGCAGTCATTTCAGTCCCACCATTCGGGAGATCTGCTATTGCATTAAATAATCAATTTGAAGATGTATTCCCTGCCACTAGAATGCCTCGGAACCTTGTGCTCCTGTATTCTTTTTTCTCGTAGAGTTTGGCATAGAGTCTATACCGTCATTACCATCAGCAATGGATGCCTCGTCTTAAACTCATCATATTCTTATCTTCCTTTTTTCCTTCTGTTCCAAACTTCCAATACATCTGAGCCAGCATGAACCCCGTCAGGTATATAGGTCCATTTGTACATTCATAGATTTATATTGAAACTTCTATAACATCCCACCCTTTTCATGGTTTAATGAGAGCATTCTAATAGCATCCAGTGGCGTATTTAGGAGGGGGGCATTGGGCCATGCCCCCCCCCAGCCGAAAATTAACATGGCAGGGTTCCCACAGTCATGGATAGTCAGGGAAAGTCATGGAAAAAATAGTAGTCATGGAAAGTCATGGAAAAGTCATGGAAAATCAAAATATTTTAAAAAGTCATGGAAAATTCAAATTTTGACTACAATTCGCGCTAAAATTTACACATTTGGGAGCTTATGGTAGTTCGATGGTTGATCGGATGGCCGGACAGTGAACGATGGCCATTGCGTGAATTCGTTTCGGGGTGAATCTCAACCTCAATGAGTATGACATTAGTCATGGAAAATCCGAAAATTGGTCATGGAAAGTCATGGAAAAGTCATGGAATTCCCGTCAGAAGATTTTGTGGGAACCCTGCATGGGAAAGATATAGGAAAAGCCACGGAGCGCCCAATATTCACCTCATATAATGCCCCCCCTCCTCAGGCCATTTCTAGATATGCCTCCTATAGCATCTATCTGTCTAAGACATCCTAGAAGCCTGGGATCTAAGGAATGGTAGATAATCATACTATGGATATCCAATTATGTTGATTGCCTCGAATCTTGCCTCTTGCTTATCAAGTAATAAGCTCATCATCTCTAGACCTTGAATACCAATATATGATTCACTGTCACTTGATTAATCCATTGGGCTCTACTCAGCAAGGCCATTCTAATGCATATGGTTGCATACAGTGCCGCCTGTAAGTATGTGAAACGCATGACATTGTGCCATTGCATCAATGCTAAACATACTCAGCCTAACTGCTTGTGGAGGCATGAATTTTCATCGGATGAAAGGGAAACAAAGTGGGTCATAAAGGCCGATGTGTGAGGCAAGTGGGATGAAAATAGCAGCCCATTTTCTTCGCTGTAGTCGGAGTTAGGTATGGGTCAAAGTCTTTGATAAGTAAGTGAACCACCCTTCCCTATCTTTTAACATTGGGCCTGCGTTTCACTTACTTATCAAAGACTTTGACCCATACCTAACTCCAACTACAGCAAAGAAAATTGGCTGATATTTTTATCCCACTTGCCTCATATATCGACCTTTATGACCCAAAATGTTTTCCTCTCATCGGATGAGAATTCGTCCTTCCAGAAGCATTTTGATTTAGGATGTTTAACATTGATGTAATGGCACAATATCATGCGTTTCACTTACTTACAGGTGGCACTGTATTAGCTACATCTACATGTACGGTTCTACACCTATTGTACACTGCTAGCCGAAGGTTTAGAAGAATTTGTTGTTCTGTCATTTGATTATTCCAAACTTTCTTCCAAAAAAACTTGTTTCTGGGTGCATGCCACTGCATGGATTATAATCTATCAGAATGGAATAGACCTATATCAATGTGTAAGAGCTACATTTGTGACTTCTCTCAATAATATGGATGTGTCCGAGGAACTAAACCTTGGCCAATACCATTTGATCGAGACAGGTGTTCCCATGATTGGACCCATCTGTATTTTTGCCTGTGATAGCTCTCATCCATTACAGCCGACGAATGACTAGTACTTACATTTGGCTGCTTGTGGCCGCCAGTGACCTCACAACAGGCCCTATCCACAGCATTGAGATAAGCTGTTAACTTGTCATTGAGTAACTTGTGACCTCATTGACACTTAGTTGGTCACTAGTTTTATAGCATTGCAATATAGGCTATGACTTCATAAATTCCTTATGACTCATAAGAATAACATGGCATGGATGGGCTCTGACCTCATTTCAGTCCAAATCTGTAAGCACTTGTTGTTCGTCTACACTCCTGGGCAAAAAAAATGGACCTTTATAGAATTTCACATTGTTTCAATACAAACGGCAAGACCGATTTCTTGTCAGTCGATCAAAAGCAATTTTATCTTGGTATAGAAATGCTTTTTCTTTTGACTTTTGATGTTAATGTAATAGTACAGAAAATCAGCAACGCAGAGGAGCCTTGGAAAGCAGTGAAATATTAATGGAAAAAATGGACATTTTCTGGTACACAAAGTTGTCAAAAAGCATAGCCAAAAGACTGTGCTGCTTAAAAATTCAAAATAAAACACAATTCCACACTGAGATAATGTCGTTTTTGATTGACTGACAGGAAATGATGCTTTGTTGCTGAGTATTTCCCATAAAAATCAAAGCATATTGAAATGACGTAAATTCTACGAAGGTCCATTTTTTTTGCCCAGGAGTGTACTGTAACATGATATATTTCATTTTGATAAGCTGAGAACCCCTGCAGCCACAAAGAGTTTTGTATAAAACTCTTCCAAATGGCAAGACAAAAACTGTTCCCACACTTTAAGCAGTGTACATTGTCAGGCCTAAGACACTAAAAAGAAACACTATTTGTATACTGGCAATCTATCATACTGCCACTTCAAAAGTCGACAAAACATCAGAGCAAGTCAGATTAGACTCTTTCAAACTTCTCTCTCAACAAGAAGAATGATGGCAAAGTTTATTTGCCAGCCAGTCTCTGGTGTTTTGAAATGGAAATTAAATGTCAATATACAATTTAACCCCCTTCTTCTGCATCCATCATTCAAGAAACTCATTCATTTCAATGCTCTCCAGAACAGTGTAAGTAAATAGAATGGTAAATGATTAGAGGAGTTTGTCAGAAGAAGAACAAACAGTTAGAAATTTTAAGGAAGGGGAATAAAAGTTACTTGTGGAAAGGGGCCCACGGTTTTTTTAATTAACATGCGATATGACCTTGCAATGTCACCTTTTTAAGAATGAATGAATCGTTTGCCTATGTCAGACTATCAGTTGATTGTCCAATTTGTAAAATATTAATTGTACTGAACAATTTTAGAATAAAGCTTCCAGATTGAGCTGAATCAAGATTTTTTATGACTGTCCAACTGACACTCGCATTTTTCAAGATTTTTCAAGTCAGTAAATTTCAATTAATTTGCGAACTCGAAGACTTAAGGCACCTTTACTGTATCACTTCCTCATCAATGCCTCTCTTTGCCATAGTATTGCTTTGAAGTCCTTTTAATTTACTCGGGGCTGGATCACATGTACTCTTGCTTCTGAAGTCTCCTGGGAAATGTCCTTGCACCTTTGCTGTGAGGGAGGTTTATGCAGATGCTGAGGTCTGTTTCTCACTGGAATTGTCCCTCAGAACTCTGCTTTCTACTGCTGAGTTGCATTGCTACAGGCAATTTGAGGCTAGCAACCCTTGTTACTTGTGATTTACCCTTAGTATTTCGGCCTTGGAGAAAAGATCCAGACTGGAAAACCTGAAGGTACATTTTCCGAAAGCTGATCAGTCAATAAGCTTAAAACTATAGCACGTTTATTTTCTCTCAAGCATTAAATATTTTATCATTAATGTAATACAATTTCAATATTGATTGATTGATTGACTTTTATTTTACAGTGACACATACAATTAACACAATATACAAACATAATCACACGAAAATATAGGTTGTAACCAACCCCTCTGGGGTTTACCTGCCACTTTGAATCACACATAATAAACATCACCAGGTGGCTATATAAGTTTATCATGACATACAAAACACAGTATTATTAGTCATATAGAACATTTTTCCAAATTTTCCATGCTTTCTCGGTATATACAGACAAATTTTTCCATCTTGCGTAGACATATCGTTAAAATCAGGAAACAAAAGATTAACGGAAATAAATAACTCATTCCTAATTTCTTCATATGCTTTACTATTACAAATAGAGTGTAGTTCATATTCTATAGCATCACCAGTACAAATATTGCCAATTTTTAGTTTGAAATTCGTTTTTTTTTTTCAATAATTATGTAAAGGTAATACCCCCATACGAAGTTGTGCACGCTAAAAAAAAAAGGTGTCTTCTAGAATTAAACTTTATGACATAATATTACAGTGAGAATTTGCACTTGAACCTTACATTAAGCTCTTAACTTAGACTTATTATTAACATTCCAAAAACATTCATTTACCTGTTTGGTTCTCACAAAAGCCAATAATGCAATGTCAATTTTTATCAATTCTTTTCGTGTCAAACTGCTGTGGCATATTTATAGAATAAAAGTTCTTTAATTTCAGAGTTCCAGTTATTCATAACTAAATTAAAATCCCAAACAAAAACTAATCTGGATAACCTTGTACTGTTCATCAGTACCATTATATTCCATAATCAACACATTTCTACACAATATCTTATTTTACAATTATCCCATCCAATATCACCTTCAGTTGAAAGTAATGGAGTCCACAGCCTTTTTTAGTTTATGAAATTATGTTGCTTTAACCTAAAAGGAAATTCACAAGTTTCCAAAAACTGTTCAAGAACTTCTTTAGCTCCAATAGAATTAACAAAAATTATATCAACACCGTTTGAGAACAAACCATATTTTGTGCTGTCAAATGAGTTGTTGGCAGAAATAAAGCCTTAATTGCCATGTGCTTGAATTGGTAATGAGACTAAATATAGTTCCACCTGCACCTGACTTCCTATAAATAACCATGGCTTGTACTGCAAGAGTTTGTTGTAAAATAACAAAAACCGATCAAGGAGTAACCAGGTACACTATATACTTTCCTCAATCCAATCATATCTGAACCAAACTGATCCTTTATTGACTTGGCAATACCATTTATAGATATTTTGGAATTTTATTTTTGTCAAGAATGACAAATGCTACCCTGATGACTTCTTTCAGGATCATTGGGCATTATGGGCATTATGGGCATCATGGGTCACTACACTATGGATTCTGCTGGGCAATGTGAGATTTAGCAAAAGCAATGCTCGGTTTTTCTATGTAAAAATGAAACAGCCACAGCAGAGGGCCCTTGCCGCCAATGTTGTTTGACGTATAATTGACATGGCACCCGTGTAAATGGAGTGTATCAATTATTTTTCATTTCAGAATTTTCAGATCTCTCCCGGACAGGTTTTCATTCTTCCTCATTTTTCAAGTTTACCACTTACAATGTTGGTTGGGTAGGATAGGATGGGACCAGATTGAACGGGATTGGACCAGACCAAAAGATAGGATGTTGATTGCCAGAATTGAAAATAAATTGGAATTGTCTTCAAGTGAATTCTAACCTGCATTGTGTATACCGCTTCAGTATGGATTCCATATGTGGAAAGCTATCAGTACAAAGCATTCCAAATTGTGATGTGTCTTTGTAATTACATTCCACAGAAGTACAAATCCATTGACTGTAATCCTTGTATCGCATGCCAAACACTTGTGAGCTCCCTTATTTCTCATGCTAGCTGTCCTTCAAAAACTCATGCTTGCTGCACATTAAAGATCTGTTTCCTTTGTTTGTCTTTACTTAAAGATCACTCAAAGACAAAGACAATAGCTTTGGTTGAAACTCATCAAATTTGAAAAACTATTGATGTCTTCGAACAACTTCTGCAAATGCCTAATAACAGGTCATATGTCTTGCAATAGATGGCTTTTAGACATTCGTCATTTTTGTGGACATATTTATAGGTTTTGCTATGTAGTATCACAGGCAAGCTACAACCTTGATGTTGCTGGCTGAACCAATAGAGGTTCATAAACAACTTTTGGCTCACCCCTGACACATCTGTCATCCTTCTCACTTGCAGCTGTCTTGCATGATGCAATTTTGTGCTGATTCCTGGTTTTCTATTTTTAGGTCATATCCCATGCTTATCATGTTTTAGGAAAGTCATAAATGAGTCATAGAACTCATCAGTGAGCTCACAAGATAGTCAATGATAAAAATGACACTTCATGACGCTACAAACTATGGCCTTGTTGTGACCTCATCAATGTCCAAAAACATGCAGGAAAATGTAACTACTTGTCATTCTTAAACTTTAAGCCATTGTAAAATCAAATAATTGTTGTTTCTTATCAACCGTTAGGGCAGATATTGTGAAACAAGGCACAGAAAGGCTGGATACAGAGGGCATACCTTATGGGCTAAAATAAAGAAGAGTTGTCACTCTCTGTGCCACGTCCCCAGGTCTTCAAATTAGATCAAGCCAGCAAATTGTAATAGGACCTGCCTGACCTGTGCAGAAAGGTGTCTTGTAACAAGTGCATGATTACCAGCAGTAGAAGGAACCTATACAACTACCATGTACAGTACAAATTTCTAAAAGTGGCTCGTCATTTAAAATCTAGCCTTAGCAGACTTTTGTAAAAAATGTAATTCATATTACCTTCAGGAAAATAATCAACAAACTATCTAAAATATCAAACTATCTATATAACGATATGTTAATTCATATATTGAAACATTACTATCCTTTCATGTTTTAATGAGACCACTGCAACAGCATCTATCTGTCTGTCTAAGACATCTAAGAAGCCTGGGCTCTAATGAATGGCAGATAATCACCTTATGGATATCCAATTTTGTTGATTGCCTCGCGCCTTGGCTCTTCCTAATCAAGTAATAAGCTCATCATCTTCAGAACTTGGATTACCAATATATGATTCACTATCACTTGATTAATCCACTGGGCTCTACTCAGCTTTGCCATTCCCATGGATATGGTAACAGTATATCTACAGTTCTACACATACAATTGCGGACAAAAATATTCATACAGCTGAGTATTTTGCGCATAACTGGTATTTGCAGAGATGCGAGGAGAAAAATTTCACTTTCAAGTCATTGCCCTGATCAATTGTCATTTTCAAGCACTGCAAACCTAAGCCTATCTCTGTTTTCAAGCTCAGGGGGCACACAAAGGTAAAATCCAGCATGACAAAAGTATTCATACAGCTCGAATATACATACAGCTCGAACACGCTGGGTATAAAGTGCATCAAAAGCTTGAATTTCTATTTCAAATAATTTGTAACTTTCTGTGGCTTCTTTGGATAACCTCCTTAGAAGTTCCGAATGCTTTTTTGGGTGTTTTTATCTGTGTTGGTTGACCCATAACACCCTATATCACTGGTATCATTTTACCATTAAATGTATATGACATTTCTCAAAAGATGGCAATAAGTCCATGAAGAATAACCTCATTTCTTCAAATGGTCCATCATAGTTTTCTTTATGCAATAGGTTGTGCCTGATGTAAACTACAAGAAGTTGCATTTGGTTTTACAAGATTTAGACATGGGTACCAAATGTCCAGCGAAGTCTCGAAGGTTTTGCCCATTGAAATAGCATTGGGTCTAGGCCAATTTTTACCCTAGGTCTTTTGCATCATGTGCAAATCATCACCTGCATGCCACAAGTTAATTTTAGTCCAAATGAGAGTTTGCACTATTGATTAAAGCAAGCCATGAAACCAAATTTTACTGTGTGTGAGCATTTAGCTTGGCTTAGTGAGCATCTTTGCAGAAGTTTCATATACATTTAATGGTAAAATGATACCAGCGCTATAGGGTGGTATGGGTCAACCAAAACAGATAAAAAGACCCAAAAAAGCACTCAGGACTTCTAAGGAAGTTATCCAAAGAAGCCACAGAAACTTACAAATTATTTGGAATAGAAATTCAACCTTTGATGCACTTTATACCCAGCGTGTTCGAGCTGTATGAATACTTTTGTCATGTTGAAATTTTACGTTTGTGTGCCCCCTGAGCTTGAAAACAGAGATATGCTTAAGTTTGCAGTGCTTGACAATGACAATTGATTAGGGCAATGACTTAAAAGTGAAATTTTTTCTCCTCGCATCCCTGAATCAAGAGTAAATACCAGGTATGTGCAGAATACTCAGCTGTATGAATATTTTTGTCCTCGACTGTATTGTACACTGCTAGCTGAAGGTTGAGAAGAATAGAATTTGTTGGTCTGTCATTTGATTATCAGATTTTCTTCCAAAATAACTTTAAATTCTCGGTGCATGTGACTACATGGATTCTTATCTATCTAATTATCTATATCAGTGTGTGGAAAATTATCAAGAATATGAAAGCTGCATTTGTTACAATTGCATTCAATTTTGAAGGCAGCTCTTAAAAATATGGATGTGTCCAAGGATGAAAACCTAGGCCAATGCTATTTAAACAAGATCGGCGTTCACTTGATTGGACAGTATTTTTGCGATATCTCTCTTCCTATAACGTGATATATTTCATTTTTATAACCTGAGAATCCATGCACCATATAAGGAGTTTTGTATAAAACTCTTCCAAATGGCAAGACAAAAACTGTTCCCACACTTTAAGCAGTGTACATTGTCAGGCCTAAGACACTTTAAAGCAAAACGCTTTTGATTTTGTAAACTGGCAATCAAATATATAATGCATTGATGTTGCAACTTCAAAAGCAAACAAAACATCAGAGCAAGTTGGATTCGACTCTTCCTAACTTCTCTCTCAACAAGAAGAATGATGGCAAAGTTTATTTGCCAGCCAGTCTCTGGTGTTTTGAAATGGAAATTAAATGTCAATATACAATTTAACCCCCTTCTTTTTGCCTCCATCATTCAAGAAACTCATTCATTTCAGTGCTCTCCATAACAGTGTAAGTACATGTAAATAGAATGGTAAATGATTAAAGGAGTTTGTTGAAAGCTGAACAAACATGCAGTGATTAAATTTTAAGGAAGGGGAATAAAAGTCACTTGTGCAAATTGGCCCACTGTTTTTTTTTAATTAACATGCGATATGACCTTGCAATGTCACCTTTTTAAGAATGAATGAATCGTTTGCCTATGTCAGACTATCAGTTATTGATTGTCTAATTCCTAACATATTAAACTTACTCAAAATTTTTAGAATAAAGCTTCTAGAATGAGCCTAATCAAGATTTTTACGACTGTCCAATTGACACTCGCATATTTCAAGGTCTTTCAAGTCAGTAAATTTCAATTAATTTGCGAGCTTGAAGTTCAGGCACCTTTCTCATCAAGGCCTCTCAATGCCATAGTATTGCTTTGAAGTCCTTTTAATTTACTCAGGGCAGAATCACATATACTCTTGCTTCTCCTGGGAAATGTCCTTGCACCTCTGCTGTGAGGAAGGTTTATGCAGATGTTGAGGTCTATGTCTCACTGGAATTGTCCCTTGGAACTTGGCATTCTACTGCTCAGTTGCGTTGCTACAGGTAATTTGAGCCAAGAAGCCTTTGTTACTTGTGATTTATCCTTAGTATTTCTGCCTTGGAGAAGAAATCCCAACTCCAAAATCTAACGTTACAGTTGTCAGAAAGCTGATCATAGAGTAAGCTTATGGATACATGCAAACATTTTGAAGGAAATTACCATACAAAATAGCCACATTATAATTATCTGTGTTATTTTTATGTTTCAGGTGTACTGGTTGGCCCAATGTTGGAGGGTATCATTGGAGGATTTACATACGAATACACACATTACTCTAGCGGGATGTTACTCACTGGCTGTGAGTCGTGGGTTCAAATCCCTCTCCTGAGACGGTTGCTGTTTAGAGCCTTGCCAAGTTTTTGAATTGGTAATGAGTCTAAATATAGTTCCAGCTGCATCTGACTTCCTATAAATAACCATGGTTTCTACTGCAAGAATTTGTTGGAAAAGAACAAAATGTGATCAAGGAGTAAACAGGTACCCTTTCCTCACTCCAATCATATTTGAACCAAACTGATCCTTTATTGATTAGGCAATACCATTTATAGATATTTTGGAATTTTATTTCTGTCAAGAATGACAAATGCTACCTTGGTGACTTCTTTCAGGATCATTGGGCATTGTGGGCATCATGGGTCACTACACTATGGATTCTGCTGGGCAATGTGAGATTTAGGAGAATAATGCTTGGGTTTTTTCAGATGTGAAAATGAAACAGTTGCAGCTGAGAACCCTTACCACCTGTCTTGTTTGACTTATAATTAGTACATAATGGCACCCACGTAATTTGCTTGTATTTTAAAATCTTTCATTTTAGAATTTTCAGATCTTTCCAGGAAGATTATATCTTCCTCGTTTTTATAAGTGTATCGCTTACAATGTTAAGATGGTAGGATAGGTGAGTACCATATCGAACTGGATTGGACTAGATCGGCAGATACGATGTTGATTGCTAGAAGTGAAAAGAAATTGGAATCGTCTTCAAGTGAATTCTTACCTGCATGGTGTGTACCATTTAGGCACAGGCACACTCCTGTATTAGTCAATTGATACTCAGTATAAATATCATCAAGGTGCATGACTTCAATACTGAGGCAAATAACAGCTTCGTTTTCAGGGTCTAATTTCAAACATCTAATATTGTGTCACAGCCGCAATTTTTGTCAAATCCCTTGCCAGATAAGTTAACTCCGAATTCCACACCTTAACTCTATCAAATTATAGCTAATTTACCTGTAATTAAGGGAATTCCTTGCAGATTTGTAGCTTAATGAACAACTGCCAGTTCGCTCACCCAAGCTGGCAGGAGAGGTACCTATGGGGTATTACACCACAAGTCCTTTCACTGAAAAACTGTGAATATGAGAAGGATTTTGTCATAGATCCTTGGAAATATTATATATCAACAAATAGAAGTAGTTTGTAACTTTACATTTGGTTATTGGGCCCAAATTTTCAGACTTTCATCTTCCATGAGGCTCCCACATGGTGCCTCATATATTAACAGAGCCCTCTCTTGGATATTGCAGAACTAGAAATTTTGTAATACCAAAGCTGATTGGCTCTGCCTTATGACATCACTGCCAGCTTGGATGAGCGGGTTTTCTGCAGAGTCAGTCACCTTGAGTTATTTCTAACAGACTGTACAGTCAGTCCAGGAGAGTGCCTGTGATTTAGGTATGGATTCCATACATTTAAGCTATCAGTACAAAGCATTCCAAATTGTGATGCCTCTTTGTGATTACATTCCACAGAAGTACAATTCGATTGACTGTAATCCTTGTATCGCATGCCAAAGACTTGTGAGCTCTCTTTTTCTCATGCTAGCTGTCCTTCAAAAACTCATGCTTGCTGTACATCAAAGATCGGTTTCCTTTGTTTGTCCATAGTTAAAGATCACTCAAAGACAAAGACAATAGCTTTGATTGAAACTTAGTTTTTGTGACTTGTGACATTAAATTTGAAAAACTGTTGATGCATTAGAAGAGCTTTTGCAAATGCAGACATATACAGGTCATACATCTTTCTATATATAGACAGCTTTTAGAGATTCGTCATTTTTGTGGACATATTTATAGGTTTTGCTATGTAGTATCACAGGTCCAACAAGCTTGGTGTTGCTGTCTGAACCAATAGAGGCTCATAAACAACTTTTGGCTCACCCCTGACACGTCTGTCATCCTTCTCACTTGCAGCTGTCCTGTGCGATGCAATTTTGTGCTGATTCCCATTTTTCTATTTCCTTTGGGGGATTTACTTTTGGTTGATTACAGTTTCGACTGCAGCTCTGGTGTCAGCAGAAGAAGCAACCAAGCCTATGTAGTAGGTGAAAAGAGGGGGTTATCACTAACATCAGATTTCTTGGCACAAGATTCAGTTGTTCTTGCTTCTTGTGTTAAGCCATGGTAAAATCAATTAATTGTTATTTCTTTCAAACTGTAAGTGTAGATAATGTGACCTAAGGTAGAGAGAGTGGGGACAACAGTGCATCGTACATACTGGGTTGGTTAAATAGGAAAATAGTTGTAAAACTGGGACTCAACCACTATGCCACATCCACAGGTCCGCAAATCAGATCAAGCCGACAAATTGTAATAGGACCTGCCTGACCTGTGCAGAAAAGCGTCTTGTAGAAAGTCCGTGATTACCAGCAGTAGAAGCAGTCGTCTGAATAACTGTAGACCATGTAAAGACCTCACCTGTGGAAATAAGGTGTACCTTGGTGCGGACTGCCAGTCTTATCATCTCATCATTATGCCTGCCTTTGGCAACTGCTCACTTAAGTTGAAATAGCTAAAGCCTTTTTTAGCTTATGAAATTCTGCTGCTGTGATCTAAGAGGTGGTAACAAATTTCCAAAAACATTAGCCCGCATGAACTTCTTTAGCTCGAATAGAAATAACAACATTTAATATATGAATACAATTTGAGAACAAATCAGTTTTGTGCTGTCAAATGAGTAGTTGGCGGAAATAAAACGGCTGCTGCTTAGAGCCTAGCCATGTTCTTGAATTGGTAATGAGACTAAATATAGTTCCACCTGCACCCAACTATATATAAATAACTAAGGCTTGTACCACAAAACCTTGTTGTGAAAGAATAAATGCTGATCGAAGAGTAAACAGCTACAATATCGTCCAATCATATCTGAACCAAACACATCCCCATTGATTTGGTGACGCCATGTATACATATTGTTTTGCAATTTTATGTCTGTCAAAGAATGACAAATGCCACCCTGATGACTTCTTCCAGGATCATTGGGCATTATGGGCATCAAGGGTCACTACACAAGTATGGATTCTGAGCAGTGGGCAAGGTGAGATTTAGGAGAAACAGGAACTTCTGGGCAGTGCTTGGATTCTATTTTCAGATACATTCAGTGAAAAAGAAGTGCCAAAAAAGATTTAGAGATTTTGCACTGACCAGTTCTTAATAATTATTTAGCTTTTTCCTAATACCATTCAAAAACCTTTCTCCATCATTATCTGATATGTCATCTGTTAATGTGTAATCTATCAGTGTGTGCCTGATTACTACCCACAGGAAAATACCTGTAGCTAATTTCATAACTCTAAGCGATATATTAATGTTACAATGGGCAATTCAAGAATATAGAAAGATAGCCGCCAAAATGACCGCAATCTTGGATTTCTCGTCATTGTCTTCATCCATGCCCACAGGCCAATAACTGTACCTATTAATTTCATTACTCTAAGCAAATGTTGAGGTCACAATGGGTGGTTCAAGGATGTCGGCCATTTTGAAGTGGCCATTTTGGTGGCCATCTTGGATTTCTCAACATGTTCCCGATTCATACCCACAGGCCAATACCTGTACCAAATTTCATAACTCTAAGCGAAACATTGAGGTCACAATGGGTAGTTCAAAAGAATGAAGAAAGACGGCTGCCAGAATGGCCGCCACCTTGGATTTCTCAACATGTTCCTGATCCATACCCACAGGCCAACAATTCCTGTACCAAATTTCATAACTGTACGTGAAATATTAAGGTCATAATGGGCAGTTCAAGGTTGAAGAAAGATGGCTGCCAAAATGGCCACCACAAAATGGCTGCCATCTTGGATTTCTTAATATGGTCCCGATCCATACCCACAGGCCCATACCTGTACCAAATTTCATAACTCTATGCAAAATATTAAGGTCACAGTGGGCAGTTCAAGAATGGCGGCCATTTTGTGGAGACCATTTTGGCAGCCATCTTGGATTTCTCAAAATTTTTCCGATCCATACCCATAGCCCCATACCTGTACCAAATTTCATTACTCTAAGTGGAAAACTAAGGTCACAAATGAACACTTACAAAAACCTTAACCAGGACAACAAAGACGACGAGGATCGAGTGACAACCATAATATAGCTCTTCATTTTCAAAGAAAACAGACGAGCCAAAAATAAAGGAATAATAACATCATGGCTGGTGTTTCGCACAGTATGTGGAAGATAGGAGCTCTACAAGGTGTCACGATCGAGAGTTGTGAGTCTTCGGAATCACTTGCAATGTAGAACCAGTTTTATGGCATAAATCTTCCCGAGTCTTATAACAGATTAGCAGTTGGCAGCAAATCTATTCTACTGCTGTTTCTACACTGACCCAAAAGTAAATGATTAAAACTTCCAAAATGTATTCAAACTCTTGCTTGCATGGGAATAGCTTGATTCGCTCAAAGTGCTTGAAAATGTATGACTGTTTTGTGAACATTACCGGTTAGAAATGCCATATGTTTCCAAACAGAGTAGAGATATCCCCAGCAAAAAGACTGACGTTATTGGAGACCCTTTGACCCATCAGTCAATTTGGCGCTCTTTCTTGGACCACCACATGCTCTGACAATCTTGTTTTGTGGACATAATGACATGCAGAGCTACCCACACAAAAGGCTAACTCTCCCCAGGGGCAGCAATTTCCTTCGACCCCCCTTGACCACACGTGTCATAGAATACCATTAGAAGTGTTTGCACTTTTGCCAATAACACTGCTTCTAAATTCGTACATGAAATGATCGAGGGAAGTGGGAAAGTGGTTTAGCAATCTTTTGCTTCAGGTTAGTTCAGTGAAACCTCTCGATCCATGGAGTGAACCAGATTGAAACTGACAACTTGAAGTAGCATGTTAAATCTTATAGTTTTTTTATGAAAAAAAAATTAATAAGAAAATGCCACGATTATTGGATTTTTTAGAATGCTCTAATTTATCTGAAAGGCAAGTTGATCTCTTCAAAAATCAATTGTGTAAAAGGTGCAAGAGAAACTCAGAAAACCTACCCATTGCTGAATGCTTCAGCCAAAAGTATTTCATATGGAGGTATGTAATCCAGTTGCCATAGTTACCAAATTGTTCATGAATAGCAGGAAATTCCATCATGATTATCTGGATTTGCAGGGCTTCTCTGTGATATATCTACCCTGACAACTGGCTATGCCACACGCAATGATATATATTATATTTGGTCCTGCTCTTGTTATTCATGGAAGGGCTGTTGGATGAACTACAATGGTCTCTGTATTATAAGACTACACTTCTGTGATAATGATATGGTCTCTTGTAACTTGTTTGGTGTGAAAAGTTTGGTGAAATACATCTTAGTGCAGGAAGGCCATCACATGAAGCAAGTCGGTCCTATAACAAGAAGTCTTATAATGCTGGGACAACTATAGAGCTCTTTCTTTAAAATATTTGTGTATTCCCAATATTGCATGGATAATGAAATGAGGTCGCCCAACGCATGTTTAAGCATGCATTCAAATTGTTTTTGGGCGAATGGGTAACTGAAAGAAAGATCGTTCAAACTTCAAGATTGATTTGGGACTCGTGTGCTATACAATGTGTTTACCTAATAGTCGACTTTTTGTCCAGGCAACTGCAAAACCAGTGACTGATGTGGACAACTGGGTTTGCCTTTTTATCTCTTTCTGGTTAGAAGCACATCACTAGGTTGCAGAGTTGTAGCACCAAGCTATGAACAGATTTCACAAATTCTCCTTATGTATACGCTGTTAGCTCTTTTGTGAAACTCCTCAGGATTAGTTTAAATATAATAATTATGCAATTGCAATGCAATGAAGACACCACTTTGGTATATCATGGCTTATTTTCGTACAAACAGAACTACCCTGTTTGTAGACATGATTGTCCGATAACTGCCATTTTTAGAGTGCCACCCTTCCAAACAGAGGAGAGACATTCCAAGTAGACAGGCAGATGGTATTGGAGACCCCTTGACCCATCAGGCAATTTGCCACTCATTCTTGGACCAGCAGTCCAGGAGGACTTCCGGTTTACCTAGCAACACGCATCTAGACATCGCTCATCGTTTTTCACCGATTTTTCGACTATTTTGAATCATCATCACCTCTTTTATACCTGCAATCACACGATAACGACCTGGAACAAGAACTGACCCACGATTTGGACCTGATCACTGACTAGACGAACGAAAAAAGGATAAAAACGGAGACGACCGGAGCACCTTGACAACACTGACAACAAAGATGGCGGACGGCGCGGCAAAAATGAACACCCCTGAAGGAGGTATAGTCACAGGCCAGCCAGAAGAGATGATTGGAGACGATCAAAAACGAACTGAACCCACAAATCCAGCAGAAATGGATGACAGATCCAGGATAAGGGAAGTACTTGGATTGGGCAAAGAATTTGAGCAGAATGAGGATCAGATCGGGGAAGAGAAAGTGGAGGAAGACCCAGAACCCCCCCAAACCCCAGGCTCAGCTGATATCCCCAGTGAATCTGACCCCCAGGAAACCCCAAGTGAACTGGATTATACCACCAACGCTCCCGGGAGAAGCCTCAGAGCCAGATCAAAGGTTGACTATAAGACCTTCGCCACAGGCAAGCCTGGAAACAAAGAGAAGAAAACAAAAACAAAACAACAGACAGAAAAGAAAGCCGAGGGAAAGAAACCCGAGGAAAAAACAGGAGAAAGAGCTCCTGAAAGTAAAAAACCCAGAGGAAGGACCACAACAAAACTAAACGAGATCGACCTCACTGGCCCAGAGGAAAGAGCCTCTACCAGTGGGAATCAAGGTGTGCACACCGCTGCAGGAGAAAGAGCTCCTGCAAGTGTAGAAAGCACCTCGAACGTTACACGTGATGACGACAGAGCGTACCAGAATGACATCACGACCAACAACCGAAGAACAGACCAACAGCTTGATCTACACGGGCACCAAGGTAACCAGATGAGGCAACAAGACCAAAGAGACGGAGATGCTGACATCTACCTGCACTGGAGAAAGAGACAGTGGCGCGATAACTCATCAAGCAGCACCACAGACTCAAGTAGCACAAGTAGCACAGAGAGTGACAGCAGCACGAGCGAAAGTGAGTCCTCACGAAGCAGGGAAAAAAAACGAAAGGCATCCAGCATGACCAAGAGAGGAGAGAAATTCAAGAAAAGAAACAGAGAGCTCCAGAGAGAACTGGAAAAGACACAAGACAAATTGGCAGAAAAAAGAAATTCAATCAAGAAGAAAGACAGCGAAATTGCCAAACTAAAAAAGAAGCTGACCGAGAGGGAAGAAGCACTCAACCAGATCAACAAAGCCTACAAGAAATCCCAAGAGATAACGACTGAGAACACCCGCCTAAGAAAGCTGCTTGATGAAAAGGAGGAGCAGATAAGCCAGCAACACCAAACAGCTAAGAAAGCCCGGGAAACTGCAGAGTCCCTCCAGGATAAACTTCACAAGCGCCTGGAAGAAGTTAAAGGGCAGCTAGAAGAGGCTAGGACAAAAAAAAGGGAAGTGGAAAAGCAACTCGCGGAAGCAAAGAAGAAAATTACGGAGAGTGAGAGCTTGAACTCTGAACTGATCTCCAAGGTGACTGCCTCTAGGACCATCCAACAAAAAGAGACAGATGAGACACCAAAGGTTATAGAGTTCAGCGCCATCATAATAGGCGACTCGAACTCCCGAAGGATTGCCCCGTACTTCGAAAGAGATGACACATGGTCCTGTGCAGAGGACACCTACGTCATCAGAGACCTGGAAAAGGTCAAGACGGACACCAGATATGATGCCGCTGTGTACCTCCTGGGCACCAACGATATAAAAACAGGAAAGGACAGTAGACAGGAAGCCGAAGACCTCGTCCAGAGAATCGAAAGACAGGAAATAGCACACCACAGCTTCATAATCGAACTACCCCCAATCAACAGGAAAGGAAAAGAGGTAGAGAGGAGGATCTTCAACACAACCCTCCACAATCTGAACTTCAACAAGCAGTACAGTATAATAAGGATGATCAGGGAAGTCGAGGACGCACCTATAGAAGCAGCTCTATCTGACGATCTCCATCTGACGAAAGACAACTGTAAGATCATGGCTGCCCACATCGAGAGTGTGGTAACGAGAAGCATCACAAAGGAAAGAGGAAAGACACAACAGAAGCCAACATCCAGACCAGCCCAACAAGAACCAGATCGGGACCTGGAGGAAAGACAGAGAAGGAATGAAAGTCGTAGGGAAGAAAGAAAAAATACCCCCTGTTTCTTCTATAATCAAGGTAGATGTCACAAAGGAGACAGGTGCTTCTACAGACATGACGCTACAAGTGGTGAAAGGAGAGAGAGAGGCCGGAGCACAGAGAGAGGAGACCAAAGCCAGTTTGGAGGAAGAAATGAGTGGAGCGGAGAAAGAAAAGAAAGAGGACTTAGCAGAGAAAGAAGAGACCGAAGCGGAGGAAGACCAGAACCTAACTGGTGGGAGAGAAATAGTGTCAACACCAGGGGAGGAGAGAGGAGCAGAAGCAAGAGCGGAGACAGGAGGAGGGTAATTGACACGGGAAGAATTGTCCCGGTGGTGCGTGCATAGGATTACACCACATACAACCTCCTGAGAACGAACAACCCTGAAAGGAATCGACCACCAATCAAGAGAGTGACATTTGCACCTTTGCACAAGTTAACCAAGACGCACATATTTCAGCAATATGAGGAAAGGAAAAAAACAAGAAAACCAAGAAAAAAAGGAAACAAAACATCACACATCAACTTCCTCTACTGCAATATTAATGGAGCCAGGGGAAAAATCAAGAGCCTGCGAGAAATAGTGACGATGGAAAAAACAGACATACTGGCCCTGACGGAGACCAAAGGACCCCCGCCAGCCCTGGAAGGCTTTGTATGGATGTCAAAGGAAAGGGAAAATGGAAAAGGTGGTGGAGTTGCAATTGCCGTCAGGGATTGCCTGGCGAAATACACCAGCACCCCGCATATAAACGAATGCAACGAAATGGAAGTAATCTGGGTTAATCTAAAAGTGCCAGGAAATGAAGAAATCTTCTTTGGTAGCTTCTACGGCCCCCAAGAAAAAGCAGAAAAGGAACTTGTCATAGCACAATATGAAAAATTGAAGACCCAAGTCATGATGTTGAACCATAGAGGCAGCGTAATACTAGCTGGGGACTTCAATGCAAAGCTGAGGATGGAACTGCACAACCTTACCCAAGAAGTATCAAGAAATGGGAAAATACTAGAAAAGCTCATCCAAGAAACGCGTATGACACAGATCAACGACAGGTCAACGACAGGCTCCTGGACCAGAGTGAACAGACACAACCCGGAAGAGAAGTCAATAATCGACTACATCATTGTCAACGAAAAAGGAGAGAAGTCCGTGTATGACCTGGAGATCGACGAAGAAGGGACAAAACGCCTAAAAAACCAAAGGAGCGAAAGCGACCACAACACCATAACTCTAAAAATAAGAACTGCACGCCAGGAAAAGAAGAAGAAAACTGCCACCAAGTGGAACATCAATGATGAAGCAGACTGGGAGCTGTACAACAAGATACTTAAGGAATACCTAAGAAAAGAAGACAACAGCTACCGAGCACTTGAGGCAGGAATAAAACATGCCCTGGAGGAGAGTATTGGAAGCAAAACTGTCACAATCAGTGAGGGAAGGAAGCCAAGAGAAACCGAAGACGTGAGACAGCTGAGGAGAAGGAAGAAAGAAATGAGGGAGAAACTAAGAAATGCCAAGCAGCATGAGAAAAAAGAGGCCCTGGATGATTACTACAAGTCCCAGTGGCAACTAAGAAAGTCCATCGAAGACCTAGAGACACACAGGGTGAGGAACACCCTGGAAGAAATCAACAAGAGTAAAGACAAAAATCACATCTGGAAAGTAAGAAAGAGACTGATAGGGAAAAAGAGAGCAGAATATGACACAATAGACGAAAACGGAGAGCAAATCGCAGACGCGCTGACAGCTAAAGAGCACATCGCAAAGTACTTCGAGGACCTCTACCAAGCCAGAGAGGCTAGTGAGGAAGGAAACGACTGGACAAAGATCATCATCGAAGAAAATAAAGCCACAATAAGTAGACTGACCACCGACGAACAGCTGACCCCAATCAGCGAGAAAGAACTAAGGAGGGCTAGGAAAATACTGAAACCCCGGAAGAGCTGTGGCCCTGATAACATCCCCAATGAAGCCCTAAAACAAGCAGATGATGACAACACCAGGACAATATGTAAGCAGTTTAACAGAATCATGCACAGTAACGACATCCCAGAAGGATGGAAGAAAGGCAGAATCATCACCATCTACAAAGGGAAAGGGGTGAAAGGAAAATGCTCAAATGAGAGGGGAATATCCATCAGCAGCAACATGGGAAAACTCTTCGAGAGAATCATAAATGAGAGAGCAAAGGAACAGCTAGATATCAGCGACTACCAGGGAGGAGGAAAGAAAGGAGCGAACACTGCAGACCACATCCTCACCCTGAGGGAGGCCATAAGGAGAGGAAAAAATGTCTACATAGCGTTCCTTGACGTCACTAAAGCGTACGACAAAGCATGGGCGGAGGGCATCATGCACGTCTTAGAAAAACAAGGGATCAGAGACAAGCTATGGAGTACGATTAAGGAGCTAAATGAAGACCCCAAGGCAGTGGTGGAGACCAAACACGGAACCACAAGGGAGATAAAAATGAAGGACAACATAAGACAGGGAGGAGTACTATCAGTAATAATGTATGCCACTCTTATGGATGAAATTGCAAAAGAAGTGAGGAGACGAAACCTGGGAGTAGCCATGGGAGGTGGACAGAGACTGGGTTGCCTCCTTTGGATGGACGACGTGGCATTCATATCACAGAGAAAAGATGAACTCCAAGAAATGTTGGACATAGCGAAAGAAGTAGGAACTAAATACAGGATCTTGTTCGGCGAGGAAAAAAGCAAGATCCTAAAAATTGGAAAAAAACTACCTGATGCTGATTTCTACCTTGGAGACATGAAACTGGGCATCTGCGAGAAGTACAAATACCTAGGAACTATCTTCTCCACCAGTAACAACCTGGACGAACATATAACGGAAATAAAGAGGAAGTCTGAAGCTGCGTACAACACGGCCATGGCCATAGCAGGAAGTGTAGACTTAAAAAACATTGAACTAAAAGTGATGTGGGAGTTCCTAAATACATGCATCTTCCCAATTATCACATACGGATGGGAAGCAGCTGTCCCTAGAAAAAAGGACACAAGGCAAGTGAAACAGATAGCAGACAACATAATAAAAAGGATCCTAATGACCCCTAGAAGCACACCGTGGGAACCCCTGTACCTAGAAACGGGATTCCTGGAAATGAACCTGGCAATCTCTAAAAACCGCCTGAACTACCTGCAAAAAATGGAGAAGAGCAGGAACACCATCCTGAACATGATCCAAGAAGATCAAGACCCTGCAAGTTGGTGGACTATCTACTCGAAGGAGATGAAAGAAGTAACAGCAGTCGACAGTCACGCCAGAAACAGCCGCTCCATCAACACACAGAAGAGAGAAATTAAGAAAAACATGCTCAACAAACTGATGGAAATGGTCAATGAAGGACGCAACAAGACTAAGACGAAATTCTACCTGGACAACAAGACCCACATAAAACCTGGCAACAGAGCAGCATACCTGGACAAGTGCACCCGGATGGAAGCTAGCATAATCTTCAAAGCAAGGACAAGAATGCTCAGAGTCAAATGTAACTACAGAAACATGTTCCAAGACTCCACGTGCAGACTCTGTAAAGCCGAGGAAGAAGACCAGGAACATGTCCTGGAAACATGCACTGATGAAAACAGGACCAACGTCGGACAGGTTACCGCCCAGGACATTTTTAATGAGGACCCCACCAAGCTAAAAGTCACAGCGGAAAAAATCAGGAAAATAATGGACTTAATCGAGTGCAGCTCCCCGAGAGGGTCGAGCAACCCGGCAGATCTGGGCACGCACACCAACTGAACTGAACTGAACTGTGTACTCTGAAAATTGTATTTTGTGGACATAGTGCTGGTGCAGGGCCTAGAAAGTGGAAATTGCATTGTGAAAAGGCCACCATGCAACAGGGGCAGTAATTTCCTGTGACCCCCTTGACCACATGTGACATAGAATACCATTAAAGTGTTTGCTGGTTTGGCAATAATACTGCTCCTGAAGGAAGTAGGTGAGTGGTCCAGCTGAACTCTGCACCTTGTTATTCAAGCGCATAAATTTGCAGCCAGTGCACCTTCTTGATGGAAATTAATATACTCATCTACAATAAATCCCAAAAACACA
Organism: Platynereis dumerilii; assembly: GCA_026936325.1. NCBI lineage: Eukaryota > Metazoa > Annelida > Polychaeta > Phyllodocida > Nereididae > Platynereis > Platynereis dumerilii. Next base: position 6,649,783 of record JAPTHN010000003.1, on the reverse strand, counting down.
TCTCTTCCCCCTCATGCTGCAGCTTGGTGCTGAAGCCTCAGAATTCTTTTCAGCCAAAATATTTCATGCACATATATGTTATGTGATATATGTTGCCATAGTTACAAAATTGTTCATGAATAGCAGGAAATTCTATCATGATTATCTGGATCTGTATACGGCTTCTCCGTAATATGTAGCTGACTTGGCAACAGGCTATGGCACATGATATGATAATTATAAGTTTACCATTAGGTTACCCAATACAATAAGCCGCCTATGCGGCAGTTTGTTCATTGACAGTGACCGTCCCATTATGGGCATTATAGGGGTTATCAAAAATTGAATGCAAAAAATTTGTTCTCCAAAAAAACCCACAGTAGTGAATTCAAAACTGATGACCAAATAAGTGAAACAAAGAAATGCAAAATATCAGCCAAATCAGTTAATGTATATATTTTTGGTAACTATGGCAACAAATAATACGTATGATATTTTGGGCTAATGCATCCAACAGCTTCAGGAACATGAACACTCAAGGGGAGGGATGTTTGGAATTTCTAGCAAATAAGCATGAAGGACACATAAATACTTTTAAAAGATTGGCCGACTTTATAGGACATCGAAATATGAATATTTAAAATGCAATTTTATTATGTAGGTTCACTCTAATTTTACAAAAGGCTGCTAATATCAACATGCTGCAGAGGAACATGAAACCTGATGCAGAAGACTCCTTGAAAACTTGCTTACTTTCCTTCGCCATTTAGTGCATGCAAGAAGCTAGGAGTGCTCAGTCTTATTAGTAAACCAGCAAACAGCTCTGATGGTATTCTATGATATGTGTGGTCAAGATGGTTGCAGGACATTTTTGCCTCTGCGGAGAGTTAGCCTTTGCAGAGGAAGCTCAGCTTGAGTCATTACACGTTTGTCAGAGCACGTACTGGTCTGGGAGAGTGTGGCAAATTGACTGATGGGTCAAGAGGTCTCCAATAACAACCGTCTGTTTACGGACAATGTCTTGAACTGAATACTGCATCCACACTGAGGCCTCTTGGAGAAAGTATTTTAATGGCAGTCATATTATTATTAACATCAAGAAAAACACCATAGCACCTGTTTATCATGGAGAGAATGGTAAATTGATCAATGGTTCAATAGGTGTCCTGTATAACATCTATCTGATTATTTAGGTCATGTCTTTTCTCAGCCGATAGCCTAATTAGTTCATACCTTGGTCTTCTGGTGATACTCGCTATGATATTCCCAAATGTACCACAATACATGTACAGTTTTGAAAATTATTCCTGGTCTGCCCAGTGTCTATAAGGAAAGAGATATATGTCCTACTCAGGCAAACCTTTGACAACCAAGCGATCTTTCTCTGAATCACATTACTTAGCCATTGACACCTTGATGAAACCTTAAAGTGCCAAAGCTCACCTTAAGGAGAACTTATGAGATCTACACCTGTATTTATAGTTCTTTCCTTCAGCACTGCAACCCAGTGATGTTCTTCTAAGTGGAAAGAGATAAAGAGGCTGAAGCTGGTGGTCAGGGAGAGTCACTGTTCTTGTGGTTGCAAGGTCAGAATGTCAAGCAATATGCAAGTAGAGGTCTGTAGAACAAAATTCACTGTTTACAGAATATATGAATTCAAAATAAAAAGAATGAATTGAAAGGTTTGAGGAAGAACCTCAGGTACAGAAAATGAAGAAAACAAATTACTACAATGGAATCAGAGCGATTTCTTATTATCATTATAATGTTATCATAAATGGAAATTACCTTATCTTGAGCGGCACTCATGATGATGAATAGGAAAGTACATGTGTATGAAGTATATATACATGAATATGAAGATTGCTGCAGGAGAACAGCAGTGGCCCCTGCATTACAGGGCTGTCTCCCAGTCTCTTCTGCAGATTGTGAGGTGGTTGCAGGTCGGGGTTCAATCTCCCGACAGAGAGCAACCACTGAAAGTAGGGTGCAAAATAATCTAAAATTACTGTTTGGTGCAAGAGAAAGATGGTCCTGTAGGGTCAGTCGGTCTTATAATTACTCGACTCAATGAATACATGTATGAGCATTGATTATGAAATTAGGTTGCCAGGGCAAAGCAATGAGGTGAGGATGATTGAAACAGCTTTCCAACATAGGCCTAGGTGACCTGGCAAGAGCAAGAGTGTAACCCTGGACTGGCGATTGATCGGCTAGCACACTAACACTAGACCAACCCCCCCCCCCCCCCGAAGCCCAACACAAAAAAATTCTGAATTTTCCACTATGCAATGCGTTCTGTCCTAATTAGCCTACCATAAATGCATGATTTAAAGCTCCAATCTTCCATCCATATCTGTACTGGGTGAGTGTGTAGCTGTAATACCACTCAAACTTCTAAATCTAGAATTGCGACTCCTGCACCGCAAAATATTGCATAGCGCTAAAAGCCTAAGCATGTTTGTTGGTGACACAAAAAATACTTTCTTTGATATTGATCCCAACTGTTTTTCTATACAAATATACCAGTGGAATACACTATTTACTCTGCCGTTGTTTCTCTACTTACATCAATGCCTCTGCCAAGGGGAGCCAGTAGCCTGCTCGCAACTCAATATTCAGCTTTTTATTCAAGGCGGAAAGCAATCTGTCACATCATATGCCGTGCACTGCATATACATATCCTTTACCATTTATTTATTTGAATGTCACTCAAGACAAGCTAATTTCCATTTACGTCAACATAACAACATGAAATCTCAGATTTCGATAGTCATTTTTCTTTTTCTGTGAGATTCTTCCTCCAACCTTTCAAGTCATTCATTCTAAAACTATAAATTCCGTAAACATTGATTTTGGTTCTATGGCCATTTACTTCTATAATGCTTGACATTCTGACCTTGTAACAGCAAGAACAGTGACTCTCCCTGACCACAAGGTTCAACCTCTTTATCTCTTTCCAATTAGAAGCACATCACTAGGTGGCAGAGACGTAGCAGTGCATGAGCTATAAAAAGATCGCGTAAATTCTCCTTTATGTGAGCTCTTACCACTCTAAAGTTTTATCAAGGTGTCAATGGCTAAGTAATGTAATCCAGAGAAAGATCCTTTAGTTGTCAAAGGTCATGCTGAATAGGTTTCAAAAAGACAACTCTTTCCAGATGGACAAACAAGAAATAATTTTTCAAAGCTGTTATGCAACCATCGGAGGAGAAAAAGATGCACCGGTTTTCCAATGTCGATCAAAATACTAAAATTCTATTTCTTGTCCATGGTTATCTATCCACTTTTTGTTGACATCATTAATTTTCCTGTACTTAATTAGAGTATTTTTTGTGGAGAACCTTTTGGGATAATGTAGGTTTCCGGAAAAGTTTGATTTTACAGATAGATGTCTACTTCATAACAGGTCAGTAAAGTGCAAAATTTTATGCTCTAGAATACCACACTTTGAAATTGCATAGGATTTCTTTTTGTAAATTCAATACCCAAATTACAGATGATTTCATATTTGTAGACATAAGGACAGAACGTGATTTTTTTTTTCTGGAACATGTATTCAATAGGGAAAAGTGACATCAAAAAAATTATGACATCACTTTTCCCCATAGGATAACATGTCCTGGAAAAAAAATCACATTCAGTCCTTTAGTCTACAAATATGAAATCATCTGTAATAGAAAAGACTTTGGTTAAAAAAATTGCACTAACCTGAGTTGCAGATAACTGCCCATTCAAATGGCAACTATGAAAAGCCAAGTAGAGATATCCTCAATAAACAGATGTTATTGGAGACCCCCTGACCATTCCGTCAATTTGCCACTATTTCTTGGACCAGCACATGCTCTGACAATCATGCTTTGTGCTTGTAATGACTGGTGCTTGGCCAAGAAGCTATTTTTTCAAAAGGCCCCCACTCCGCATGGGGCAGCAATTTCCTCTGACCGTCTTGACCGCACGTGTCATAGAATACCATTAGAGCTGTTTGCTAGTTTGCCAATAACACTGCTCCTAGATTCTAAAGCCTAAATGACAAAGAAAAGTAGGCAAATTTACTTCAGCTTCATGTTTTGCAAGCCCTTCTGTTAAATTGACAAATAAGCGGTCTTGTAAAACTAGTGAGAACCTAAATCACACTGTCAGCATTGAATTTCTGAATTCAGATTCAGCTATTCTTAGGGTGGTTAAGTTGTCAATCGCTTGATGGAAGTTAATACATTGATCTTCAGGAAATTCCAAAAACCTCTCCATTCATGCTCTTGTTCCTAAAGCTGCAGATTGCTTGAGCTCAACATATTTCATATGAAGGTATATAATTATTTAGCCATAGTTAAAAAAATTGTTCATGAATAGCTGGAAATTCCATCTTGATTATCCGGATCTGCAGGGCTTCTCTGTGATATATCAACCCTGACAACTGGCTACACCACATGCAATGATATATTGTTTGATCTAGGTCTTGTTATATGAGGGAAGGCCACTGGGTGAACTGCCACAGTGGTCCGTGCCTTACCAGACCATCCCCTCTGCAGTCAAAAGGTTGTCACTTATGGGGGTGTGCTAAAATTGCTGTGCAAAATACATTAAATTGTCATTGCAGCAGTTAGGCAGATCCGTTAATTGTTGTGTGACGGTGATCTCTCTATGAGATGTAAAGTAGCCCTGAAAACACGAGCAGTTCCATTAGACAAGTTTGTCTAATAACAAAGGATACATCTGCAAAAACCGCTGCTTCTATTTTCAGCACTAATTCATTCACGAACATGCGTAAAAAAAAAAAAGGTTACATTTGGGAAGATATAACTTAGGGTCACCCAACACTTCCAAACTGAAATTTTGGACTCCTGCATGCAGACCCGCACTATACGATGTTGCACAGCTCTAAAAGCCTAAACGTGTCACTGTCTTTATCATAGAAAATACTTCCTTTGAAATTGAGTTCAAATGTTTTTTCCTCTACAAATACCAGTGGATTGCAATACTCTTATATCATAGCATCAACTGAGGGGGAGCTAGTATACTCAAGACTCCATATTCAGCTTTGTATTCAATGCGGAACCCTCTGTGTCATATCATATGCTGTGCACTGCATACATAAGCTTCAGCAGGCATTAATCTGAATGTCACTCAAGACAAGCTTATTTCCATGAATGACAACAAAATAATAGGAAATCTCTATTTTCCATTGTCATAATTTTTATCTTATCGACTTTCTTTGTCCAGTGATTCTTCCTACAACTTTGTTTTAATTTTTTCATTTGGCAGTCATAAATTCCGGAAACGTTGATTTTGGTTCTATGGGCAATTTACAGTACTTGAATAATGCTTGACATTCAGACCTTGCAACAGCAAGAACAGTGACAAACAGGTTCAGCCTCTTTTTCTCTAGCTGGTTAAAAGCACATCACTGGGTGCAGCGATGCAGGAATGAGCTGTAAAAGGATCTCGTAAATTCTCCTTAATGTAAGGATGCTATTCTTTACCTTTTAGAAGCTCTTTATTCATATCTTGAGCAACCTGGTTCCTCTGCAAGAATTATGTACTTTGACTTTTCTTCTGCATTTAATACCATTCAGCCATGTTTGCTGGCCAGAAAACTGACTGAGATGCAGGTACAAGCTTGTCTTATTCAATGGATTCTCCATTACCTTACCAGTCGATCACAATTTGTCTTCCTGAGGGCATCAAGTGTGAAGTCTGATACTTTGATCTCAAATACAGGAACCCCACAGGGAACAGTTCTAGCTCCATTTCTCTTTACACTATACACTTCTGACATAAGATCTACTAGTAAAAACTGCCACCTGATAAAGTTTGCGGATGATTCTGCATTACTAGGATTGATACATAACGATGTTGACACAGACTATGTACAGCAAGTGCAGAAGTTTGTGAATTATTGTGATGTGAATTATTTGGTGCTAAATGTCAGTAAGACAAAGGAACTGGTCATTGATTTCAGAACAAAAAAGGTTGAGCCAGAGCCTATGATAATTAAGGGTGATACTGTTCAAAGGACTGATCACTATAAATATCTAGGTGTCATCATGGACAATCGCCTTTCCTGGACTGGCCACATTGATTCTATCTGCAAAAAACTAAATCCACGATTGTACTGCTTGAGGAAAATGAACAAGTTTCAGGTTAATAGAGACATCATGAACATTTTCTATGACTCTGTAATTTCCAGTGTCTGGAAGTATGTCATAACCTGTTGGGGAGGCAATATTAAGGCTGGGGATAAGAGGAGAATAACATCGTGCATCAAACAGGCCAGTCGAGTAATTGGTATCAAACTTGTTTCCTTTGAGGAGTCAGAGAGTAGACTGACAGCCAAAAAACTTGAAAGAATCATGAGTGACACTAGTCATCCACTATTTGAAATTTTCATGAAGTCAAGAAGTCAACGAAGTGGTCGTATGCTTTATCCACCAGCAAATACAAATCGACACAAATCAAGCTTCGTGGTCAGGGCCATGAGACTCTTTAATGATAAACACCACCGTTGAGATATGATATTGAACTCTTGTTTGCCATGTGCCATTTTTCTATTTTTGTATATTTGTAGCTGGAGTGAATGCGAAGTTATCCCATGCGGATTTAATAAAGTTAACTTGACTTGACTTGACTTGAGCTGTTAACATTGTAAAGTTTTATCAACGTGTCAAAGGCTAAGTAATGCAATTCAAAAATCCTTAGTTGTCAAAGGTTATGCTTAATAGGTTTAACAAATAAAACTCTTTCTTTGTGGACATTGGAAAACAAGAAATACTTTTCCAAACTGTGGTGCAGCCATCAGAGGATAAAAGGATGCGCTATACAATGTCTATTAAAATACTAAAATTCAATTGAGACATCATGAATCTTGTCGTGTCCTCCATGACATCTTGACTTTTACCTGCAATTCAATGTGGTTTTTCTGGAGGACAGTTTGGGATAATGCAAGCTTCAAGAAAAGTTCAGTCAAGCACACAATTTTTAGGCTCTACAATACCAGTGGTACCAATTTGTATGCTATTATACCACACTTTGAAATTGCATAGAGTTGTTAAGTTGTCAATCGTTTGATGGAAGTTAGCATTTGATAATCAGGAAGTTTAAAAAAACTGCTCTCTTAATGGCCTTGTTCATAAAGCTACAGATTGCTTAAGCCTGGCATATTTCACATGAAGGTATATAATTATGTTGCCATAGTTACCAAATTGTTCATGAATAGGGAAATTCCATCATGATTATTGTTGAGTTGTCAATCACTAAATGGAAGTTAATATTTTGTTCTTCACTCTTCCGGATATTCCAAAAACCTCTCTCTTCATGTTCTTGTTCCTAAAGCTACAGATTGCTTAAGCCCACCATATTTCATATGAAGGTATATAATTATGTTGCCATAGTTACCAAATTGTTCATGAATAGCTGGAAGTTCCATCATGATTATCTGTATTTGCAGGGCTTCTCTGTGATATATCTTCCCTGACAACTGGATATGCCACACGCAATGATATATATTGTGTAGATCTGGACTAGCTCTTGTTACACATGAATTGGAAGGCTGCTGGGTGAAATACAATGGTCTCGGTGTTAGAAGACCATCCTTCTGTCATCATGAGATGGTTGCTTCTGGGGGTGAGGTCTCGCTATAGGTGTTAAAAAGCATCTTGAATCAGATGTAGTTGAGGTGGCGTACATCACAATGCCATTTGCAGAACCAGAGCAAGAATCAGAATTTTCTTCACTCAGTTTCGAAGAAAAATTACAAATATATCGAGAATGAAATGAAGATAACTTAGTAGGAAAACAATAGCGAAATCGCAATTTTTGGAATTTTTTTCCTACTAAGTTACGTAAAACTTTTCGGTGGACATCATGGATTGTGAAATGAAGATCTATAATATATGCTTGTTTTAATAATATTTAAGACCAGGGCCTTTAAAAATGAAATCTTTGTCGCTAACATGCTAAGTCATTCATGAGTCTATCCCAAGTCATTTGTGAGTCAAACTCTTTTTGAAAGACTATGGTGGTTTTCGCATAGAAGTTTGGTCCATATACATATTGTATTTATAGAGTTTTTTTGTATTGAGCTCTATTTTTTAGCTTAGATGTTCTTTACATTTTATGTAGGAGTGTAGGACAAAGCTCATTGAAATTCGCAACATCTTTCCCCAGCAATAATAAAGCTTGCATAACCTTAAACTTTTTAGGCTATGCCTTATACTTTTGTCACACAAATCCAATGGATTGGGCTATTTACTCTACATCTTCATCAACCAGTGGGAGATATAGATCTGTGCTCTGTAGTATACTCACATCTCCATATTCAGCTCTGTATTCAAAGCAGACCCCACTCAGTCATATCATATGTTGTGCACTGCATATATATTGTGCTTAGTATGACCAATATGTATGTCAGAGAGCCATCCATTCAACTGAATGTCACCTTAGACAGTAATTTCCATTCAGGGTATGATAATAATATCTCACTCAGATTTCCAATGATGTTATTCCTTCTCAGAGACCCTTATCGAGAATATTGACGACAAGCCTTCCATAGCATACAAATTGGTACAAGCTCTATGGAAAAACTACTTCATGTTATTAATTTGAGGAGGTAACCCAGCAAGCACTAAACCTTAGAAAAACCATTTAAAAACGTTTCTTTTCTTTTCTAAAGTTTTTATAACATCGATTCAATGATTTTTAAATGTCAGGTGCTCGCTAGGAAGGCCTCTATTTAAAATCATTATCTGCAATATATGGCTTCTAATTTGACTTTTAAAAACAGGATGCTCAGCCTGCAAAGTGATAATTGTTGTTTGTGTATATTCGATATGTTTTTTGGTGTGTCTTTGCATGATGTTCAAAATTGGGTTCGATGAAGGTATCACCAGCTGTATGTAACATATCTCACAGTAAGGTAATTATATGTTTTTTACCTAATAATGTTTCAAAATATGACTATTTAAAAAGCTTTGGTATCTGCAACCAAAATTACTCATGGCATTCTGCCCCCCCCCCCTTGACATAGTTTTAGTCTATGCTTTCACATTTGATGTGAGAATGATGGAGGATATCATCGCCGCCAGGGTATGGATTTTTTTCTGGGCATTGACCGAGGGCAAATGACTTGAGCCCTGAAGCTCACCCTCATTTGACTCGCTTCCTCCTCCTTGAGAGATTGGGCCTCAAATCCATGTTGTTGTGATACCAAGCGGGCAGCCTAAATTTCGAGCAATAATACAAGTACACGAACTGCCAATTTGAATTACATTGAATTATCTATTACAAATTTGACATTGTTCTGTTGATACGCCTAACACACAAAAGAATGATTTTCTTATACCTTTATAACAGCAGTTTATCTGATCAGTTCTCTAGAAGAATTGGCATCAAGCAAACTTTTAAAAGTACCTTGTATTGCAGTGACTGGTTTAAAATGGCGAAATTTTCACTATGGGTAAGTGAATCTCTAGGCCAAAGCTCAGTGCATTTCAGTTGTGTACTAGATAGCACTCATAAATAGGTGCAGAAGTACCAAATGTGTAATTTATACATTCCCATTTTTTTCTGCTTTAGGCATTAAGGACAGGGTCAGCCAGTGTAAGTGGCCAAGATGGACAGTTTATGTTTCTTTTAAAGGAGGATTTAGAGCTGTCGTTCTATTTCCAGTCTTGAATATTTAATCAGTGAGCACTTTAACTTTATTTTTCATTCAGCTAACAAGAAACTTCAGAAACCTTCCTGTGTTCCATTTGCAGAAAATTGCAGAGAGGGAATATGTTGTACTTTGTTCAAATACGAATATGGCAGGGATTCAACAAGTTCTGTCCACAAAATTGCTGTTGGTTCCCAGACATTTGAATACTCTACGACATTGGACAAGGGAGAACTGTATTTTATGTTGGTTGTTGGGCTCTTTATAATTTTCAAGCCCTTCTTACAGATTGCAGGACTATTCAAATGTTCCGTCACAGCGGTATTCACAAAACTATGGCACTTGGACGAGACATTAGTACCGGTATTACAGCAGAAGGTTTGTCAAACAATTATGGATGAAACCTGACTTCTGAGACAGTACTTCAAGATGGATAATCACTGGATCTGCTAGCACAATTACAACCATAATTTGTATGAAATGTGCGGCAAAAGAAAATTTTCCCACCTTTGTTGTCAATCCCATTTATACAACTCAGCAGCAGATGCTATTTTTTCACATAAGTCACTAGGGTCTAGGACATTTTGTTTCTTTCATGAGGCAAAGCAGCTCTGTTTTATTTTAGAGTTTCGATGTGGAGCAAAGTGTGTAAAGAAACAGGGGACGAGTTACTAGTAAATGAAATAGCGGCAAACCCAGGCAACACACAAATGAGTCTCAAAAGATGCAATGTATATTGTTCTCTGGGCAATGCAGAACTGACAAGGTCAGGGAAGGAAAAAGCTTATTGCCTCCATAACTGATTGAGGTGATGTTCTAAAGGTAAACTTGGCTTCTGTATTATTTGAGACTAAATGTATATAGCAAAATTTGCAAAGAAATGAGATGACTTATCAAATACACCTGGTTGAAATAGCTGCTCCCTGGTGACATCATTGAGTCACAATTGGTGCAATGTAAATTTATCTTGCTCTCTGCATTTTGTAAAGGCTGTTTAATTAGCCGATTCCTGGAGCATCTGTATTTTTTGTATATATCTCCAATCGACTTGGTTAATGCCAGTACTAATCTGAGCTATTTCGTCAAATTCAGACTCATTAAACAATTTTTTTCTATCTGGTCATCGGATTTACATTTTTCATAGTAAAGTACGAAAGTTAAATCATAGTACCTAAAGAAATTACGTTCAGTTACATTTAAATATGAATATCATTAACGGATATGCATTTCTTTGCCTCTGATAGTATCACAGATCACAATTATCAGGTGCAGTAATAGTCAGATGCAGCTTTACAGAACTAACAAAGTTAGAGAGGAGGCAAGCTTATTGCCAGGGTCACTGATAGAGTTGATGTTAGCTAAACCTTCTGACAAGACGCGATTACTTTCTGATAGCATGTCCCAGAGCTTCACTAACGACAACATCCACACCTGTAATGACAGAATGGCATCAAGCTGCATCCTGATATGAAGACTGAGCCCCAATATTTCGTACAGTATTTATGCTTCATCATGGTCATGTTGCTCAAGGTATACAGGCCATGGGTATACTACAGTACAATAGACCATGCAAGATCCAGTAGTGACAAGACCTGCATGCAATGTCTCTTGGAGAGTTGTTGAATTTCAAAGTATCGTTCGCATTGCAGGAGAATGGTGTGACTTGTTGTGTTCCATCAGAACAAAGCATTGAAATGGAAAGCTAGTCTTCTTTATATATCCTATCACGTTGACGATCTTTGTTTTTCATGACAAACGCTGAAGTCATTCCCTGTACTTTACCTCTTAAAATACAATTTTCTGATAGTCTGACACTCTGACTTTGCCATTGATAACTTAATTCTTTAGCAAAACCAATGAGTGCAAATTGTTTGACAGAAGCTTTAATGTTTGTTCAGCCAACAACAAACTTCAGAAAGCCTCCTGACTATTCCATTTGCGGTATTCGTTGAGAGTTTGCAATTATAAATTCCGTAAACATTGATTTTGGTTCTATGGCCATTTACTTCTATAATGCTTGACATTCTGACTAGGCAACAGCAAGAACAGTGACTCTCCCTGACCACCAGCTTCAGCCTCTTTATCTCTTTCCAGTTAGAAGCACATCACTAGGTGGCAGTAGAGAGTGAGCTATAAAAAGATCTCGTAAATTCTCCTTAATGTGAGCTCTTAGCACTCTAAAGTTTTATCAAGGTGTCAATGGCTAATGTAATCCAGAGAAAGATCCCTTAGTTGTCAAAGGTCATGCTGAATAGGTAGAAAAAGATAACTCTCCCCAGATGGACAAACAAGAAATAATTTTCCAAATTTTTTATGCAGCCACCAGAAGAGAAAAAGATTCACAATCAAATGTCTATTAAAATACTAAAATTCAATTGAGACATCATGAAATTCCTTGTCGCATCTTCCATGGTTATCTGTCCACTTTTGTTGACATCATTACTTGTACCAACATGTACTTCATCATTATTTTGTAGTTTTAGCAGAGGAAAGTTTGGGATGATGCAGATTTCCGGAAAAGTTCGATTTTACAGATAGACGTCTACTTCATAACAGGTCGGTGAAGCGCACAAATTTTAGGCTCAATAATACAACACTTGGAAATTGAATAGGATTTTTTTTTCTCAAATTCAATATGCAAGGTGTTGGAAATGGAGGATGTCTTTTGAGTTGATGAATTTTTGTGCAAACAGAACAATCCTACGTGAAACATGAGTCCCAGTCAACTGCCCATTCAAATGGCAACTGTGACAAAGGGAGTATAGAGATATCCGCAATAAACAGATGTTATTGGAGACCTCTCAACCCTACTGTCAATCTGCCGCTTTTTCTTAACCAGCATGTGTTCTGACAATCATGGTTTGTGCTAGTAGTGACACAGAGCATAGAAGCTACCTTGACAAAAGGCTAACTCACCACAGGGGCAGCAATTTCCTTTGACCATCTTGACCACACGTGTCATAGAATACCATTAGAGCTGTTTGCTAGTTTGCCAATAACACTGCTCCAAGATTCTTACACAAAATGGCCAAGAAAAGCAGGCAAGTTGTCCTGTAGACTTCAGCATCAGGTTTTGCAAGCTCTCCTGTAAGTTATTGAATTTATAAGCAGCCTTGGAAAACTAATTATAACCTATATCACAGCGTAGAATTTTCTGAATTCAGATTTAGCTGTCCTCAGAGTTGTTAAGTTGTCAATCACTTGATGGAAGTTAATACATTGATATTTAGGCAATTCCAAAAACCTCTCTCTTCATGTTCTTGTTCCTAAAGCTACAGATTGCTTAAGCCCACCATATTTCATATGAAGGTATATAATTATGTTGCCATAGTTACCAAATTGTTCATGAATAGCAGGAAATTCCATCATGATTATCTGGATCTGCAGGGCTTCTCTGTGATATATCTACCCTGACAACTGGTTATGCAACATTCAATGATATATGTTGTATGGATCTGGTCTAGCTCTTGCTACACATGGATTGGAACTTGGAAGGCTGCCGGGTGAAATACAATGGTCTCTGTGTTAGAAGACCTTCCTTCTGTGATCATGAGATAGTCGCTTCTGGAGGTGAGGTCTCCCTTCAGACGTGCTGAAACTGTAGTGCAAAATGGTCCTACAGCGTAAGTGATGAGGATCTAAAATCAGATGTTGTTGAGGTTGTGTACATCACCATGTTATACGCAGAATCAGAGCAAGAATCAGAATTTTATTTATTCAGTTTTGAAAGAAAAAGAGAAAGTATTGTGAAAATTAAATGACAATAATGTTTGTTTTAATAATATTCAATATAAGGGAACTTACAAAATCAAATCTTTTATTTTTTCTGACATCTGAAGTCATTTGTGAGTCAAATTATTTTTGAAACACCATGGTGGTTTTTGCATAGAAGTTTGGTCCGTATACTTACCGAGTTTTTTGGATGAGTTCATTTTTCAGCGTAGCTGTTCTTGGCATTATTGTGTAGGACAAACCACATTCAAATTTGCAACATCTTCCCCTAGCAATAATGAGGCTTACATAGCCTTAACCTTTTATAGGCTATGACTTATACTTTTGCACAAATCCAGTGGATTGGGCTATTCAGTGTATTTACTTTACATCTAAAATCAACCAAGTGGGATATAGATCTTAGCTCTGTAGTGTACTCACATATCCATATTCAGCTCTGTATTCAGCTCTGTATTCATAAATATAAATAAATAAATAAATAAATATAAATAATTTTTATTTATCCTCGAATGTGAATTAACAATACAACATCAGCTGAACAGCTGGTACTCGAGTTAAAATAATCTACAACAATCTAAAAACAAAAACAAAACTATAACAATGTGGAATCAGAGCAATGTCTGAATTAGGTGAAACCTAGTGGTATACACTTCCAATACAAAGTTGACAGGGACTTTCCCTGCATTTCCATGTTTTACTCAGTTCATTCTTAAATGATTCACTTGTTGAGTAACATTTAATTTCTGAAGGGAGAGAATTCCACATCTTGGAACCGGTATATTTCAGAGACAGCTTGCCATATCTAATTGTCTTAAACCTGCTTACATCCACTATACAATCATCTCTCATTGCGTATCTATGTTCTTTGATCTTCTACATCTCACTCAGATAATTTGGAACTTTTTTCTGGGTACAGTATTACACAAACAATGCAATATTCTTTAGTCTATTTAACATAAAGGTACTTTTTCCTGTTTTATATAATAAATTTTCATAAGTTGTCTCATAGTCCTTCTCGGCAAATCTAATACCTCTTTCGTACAATTTTTCCATTTTGTTTGAAAGTAATCTACAACAGAAATGCCACACTGTTTGACAACAATTTAAACTTGACATTCAATGCAGACCCCACTCAGTCATATCATATGTTGTGGACTGCATATATATTGTGCGTAGTATGGCACAATGTGTATGTCAGAGAGTCATTCATTCAACTGAATGTCACCTTAGACAGTCATTTCCATTCAGGGTATGATAATAATTATATCTCACTCAGATTTCCAATGATGTTATTCCTTCTTAGAGACCCTTTAGAGTATTGACACAAGCCTTCCATAGCATTCAAATTGGTAGAAGCTCTATAATTATATTGAAAAATTACCAGTTCTTCATAATCTTCATTTAAGCTTCTTATTTCGTTCTAACAGGATTTGCTATGTACAAACTTAAGTGCTTAATGATTCGTCCTCATTATCTATTTTCTGTAAGAATCACATCACAAGTATATGGGTGGCAGATTACTGATAGTGAGCAATACATAGATTTCATAAATGTATATATTGTACATCCTGATGCAGGGTCCACACTTGCAATGGGCTGCTTGCAGGTATCATTGGCTACCAACAACATATCTTGAAGTAAGATAATCTTTATTGTGAAAGATTTGCTGAACAGTAAGAAAACACCGCCTTGTTCGCGGGGGAACTAAATCAAGGTATTTGACCTAATTATATTTCAAAATCTAATCATTCGAAAACTAAGGCAGATACTTAAAATCTGCAACTATGGAACTCTAACACTTGGCATAGTCTAGTCTATGCTTTCACGTTTGATGCGAGAATGATGGAGGATATCATCGCATCCAGGGTATGGATTTATTTCTGGGCATTGACCGAGGGCAAATGACTTGACCCCTAAAACTCACCCTCATTTGCCTCACTTCCTCCTCCTTGAGGCATTGGGCCTCAAATCCATGTTGCTGTGATACTAAGCCCAAATGCCTAGCAACAACACTACTAATTACTAATTTGACTGAACTGGATTAACTGCCCTGAACACATTTAGCATTTATCTGCTGGTCGCTGTTGCAGATAATTTCATAATTGTAGACACTGAGACTAAAAGCGAATTGTTTTTCAAGGACATGTTATTCTAAAGGGAAAAATTATGAAGGACCAAATGTGTAATAAATGCAATCCCAGTTTTTCATGCTTTACACATTGAGGACAGGGTCAGCAAGTGTAAGTATCCAAGATGGACAGTTAACGTTTCTTTTAAAGGAGGATTTAGAGCTGCGATTCGATTTGCAGCCTTGAATATTCACCGAGCACTTTAATGTTTCGTTCAGCCAACAAGAAACTTCAGAAACCTTCCTGACTATTCCTTTTGCAGTTATTTGTCTACAACATTGGTCAAGGAATTTTCAACGCCTTCTTATCGACTGCAGGACCATTCAAATGTTCCATCACAGCAGTATTTACAAAACTATGACACTTGGACAAGACATCAGTTATCACAGCGGAAGGTGCATCTAACAATTATGGATGCCACCTGACTTCTGAGACAGAGGTGGATAATCACTAGTCTAGATCTGCAAGCACAAATAACAACAACAATTTGGATGAAGTCTGTGGTGAATGAAATCATTCCCACCTTTGTTGTCAATGCCATGAATACAACTCAGCAGCAGATGTTATCTTTCCACATAAGTCACAAGGGTCTTTGACATTTTATTTCTTTCATAAGGCAAAGCAGCTCTGTTTTATTCTAGAGTCTGGATTTGGAGCGAAATGTGTGAAGACACCGGGGATGCAACTAAGTTGGCATTTCAAGCCATTTCTGAATTGGTCCTGGGTTGAAAAATAAGGTTCCACCATTGGTCCTGTGGTGGATAGGTCGCAGCGCCGACCTCTATCGGATGGATAAATGCTCTCTGCTGTCTGCATTTTGTAAAGGTTGTTTTATTGGACGATTCATGGAGCATCAGCATTGTTTTTATATATTTCCAATTTACTTGGTTGGTGCCACCAATAATCTTAGCCATTTCGTCAAATTGAGGCTTATTAAACTTTCTTTTTTGTATCTGGTCATCTGATTTACATTTTTCACATTAAGGCATGAAAATTAAATCATAGTGCTTTAAGTAATTACGTGGAGATACATTTACCTGAACAGGAATATCATCAAAGGATATGCATTTTTTGCTTGTGATAGTATCATGGATCACAATTATCAGGTGCAGTAATAGCCAGATGCAGCTTTACAGAACTAACAAAGTTAGAGAGGAGGCAAGCTTATTGCCAGGGTCACTGATAGAGTTGATGTTAGCTAAACCTTCTGACAAGACGCGATTACTTTCTGATAGCATGTCCCAGAGCTTCACTAACGACAACATCCACACCTGTAATGACAGAATGGCATCAAGCTGCATATCCTGATGGTAAGGCTGAACCTTACAGATAGCCCTGTCTCTTGGAGATAGTTTTTTAATTTCAAAGTATCGTTCGCATTGCAGGAGAATGGTGTGACTTGTTGTGTTCCATCAGAACAAAGCATTGAAATGGAAAGCTAGTCTTCTTTATATATCCTATCACGTTGACGATCTTTGTTTTTCATGACAAACGCTGAAGTCATTCCCTGTACTATGAATCTTACAAGCAATTTTATTTAGTCTGACACCCTGTCTTTGTCATTGATAACTTAATTCCTCAGCAAAACCAATGAGCGCAAATTGTTTGACAGAAGCTTTAATGTTCGTTTAGCCAACAACAAACTTCAGAAAGCCTCCTGACTATTCCATTTGCGGTATTCGTTGAGAGTCTGCAATTATAAATTCCGTAAACATTGATTTTGGTTCTATGGCCATTTACTTCTATAATGCTTGACATTCTGACCTTGCAACAGCAAGAACAGTGACTCTCCCTCACCACAAGGTTCAATCTCTTTATCTCTTTCCAGTTAGATGTGAGCTCCTAGCACTCTAAAGTTTTATCAAGGTGCCAATGGCTATGTAATGTAATTCAGAGAAAGATCCCTTACTTTTCAAATGTCATGCTGAATTGGTTTCAAAAGGACAACTCTTTTCTAGATGGAGAAACAAGAAATATTTTTCAGCACTGTTATAAATGCAGCCATCGGAGGACAAAAAGATGCAATGTCTATCAAAATACTGAAAATTCAATTGAGACATCATGAGATTTTTTGTCGAATCTTCCATGGTTATCAGCCAACTTTTTGTCAACATCAGGACTTATTCCTGCAATTTTTTGAGTTTTTTGTTGAGGACAGGTTTGGATAATGTAGGTTTCCGGAAAAGTTTGATTTTACAGATAGATGTCTACTTCATAACAGGTCAGTAAAGCGCAAAATTTTAGAGCTCTACAGTACCACATTTTGAAATTGCACATGATTTGTTTTTGTTAATTCAAAACGCAAATTAATAGAAAACAATACAATGTATTTCTGTGTAAACAGAACAATTCTATGTGTAAACATGAGTCGCAGATAAATGCCCATTCAAATGGCAACTGTGCCAAACCAAGTAGAGATATCCTCAATAAACAGATGTTATTGGAGACCCCTTGACCCTTCCATCAATTTGCCACTCATTCTTGAACAGCACATGCTCTGACAATCATGTTTTATGGGCGTAATGACTGGTGCTTGGCCAAGAAGCTATTTTTTCAAAAGGCCCCCACTCCGCATGGGGCAGCAATTTCCTGTGGTCGTCTTGACCACACGTGTCATAGAATACCATTAGAGCTGTTTGCTGGTTTGCCAATAACACTGCTCCAAGATTCTTATACGAAATGGCCAAGAAAAGCAGGCATGTTGTCCTGCAGACTTGTGCATCAGGTTTTGCAAGCTCTCCCAAGTTAAAACAAAAATGCAGCCTCGTAAAACTAGTGAGAACTTACATCACTGCATTGAATTTCTTAATTCAAATTTACTTGTGGTTCAAAAATCCAGTGGATTGGGTTATTTACCCAACATCTGCATCAACCAAGTGAGATATAGATCTTAGCTCTGTAGTATACTCACATCTCCATATTCAGCTCTGTATTCAAAGCAGACCCCACTCAGTCATATCATATGTTGTGGACTGCATATATATTGTGCGTAGTATGGCACAATGTGTATGTCAGAGAGCCATCCATTCAACTGAATGTCACCTTAGACAGTAATTTCCATTCAGGATACGATAATAACATCTCAGTCAGATTTCCAATGGGTTTATTCCTTCTTACTTAGAGACCCTTAGGAGTATTGACACAAGCAGTCCATGGCATACAAATTTGTATAAGCTCTATGATTACATGTACAAGCTACTTGTTATTCATTTGAATAGATAAGACCTCTATTGACCAGTACCTATTCTATCTGGTTTCTTATTCGACTTTTAAAAACAGGATACTCAGCCTTCAAAGCGATCATTGTTGTTTATGTATATTTGATATATTTTTAGGCATGTATTGCATGATGTTCATAATTGTGTTCAATGAAGGCATCAACAGCTCTAGGTAATACATCTCAGAGTAAGGTAATTTAATGTATGTGACCTAATAATATTTCAAAACATGACCACTTAAAAAGCTACGGTAGATCTACAATCAAAATTACTCTTGGAGTTCTGGCCCCTTGGTGTTGTCTAGTCTATCCTTTCACATTTGATGAAAGAATGATGAAGGATATCATTGCATCCAGGGCATGGATTTATTTACAAGAGCATTGACCGAGGGCAAATGACTTGACCCCTGAAGCTCACCCTCATTTACGACACTTCCTCTTCCTTGAGGAATTGGACCTCAAATCCATGCACATGCTGCTGTGATACCAAATGGGAAGCCCAAACGGCTAGCAGCGACACTGCTAACTACCCATTTGACAGATAATGGATTATCTACGCTGAACACATATAGCATTGATCTGCTGGTCTCTGTTACAGATAATTTGTAATTGTAGACACTGAGTCTAAAAGCGAATTGTTTTTCAAGGACATGTTATTCAAAAGGGAAAAATCATTTCATTAGTGTTTTTATGACATTTTCCCTATAGAATACATGTTCTAGAAACAATTCGCATTCAGTCTCAATGCCTACAATTATGATATCATCCATAATACTGTAAACACAAAAGAATCAGTGTCTTGTCACTTTGAAACAGCAGTTCATCTAATCAGTTCTCCTGAAAAATTGCCATTAAGCAAACTCAAGTACCTTGTATTGCTGTTTAACATGCATGGCAGGATTTTTATTATGGGTAAGTGAAACTCTTATTATGAGTAAATGAAACTCAAGGCTAAAAGGTAAGCACATTTCAGTTGTGTACCTAATAACACTCAAAAATTGGTGTTGAAGTACCAAATGTGTAATAAATATATTACCAGTTTTTCATCCTTTACACATTAAGGACAGGGTCAGCCAGTGTAAGTGGCCAAAATGGTCAGTTTATATTTCTTTTAAAGGATTTAGAGACCCGATTCGATTTTCAGCAATCAGTATTTCATCACTGAGCACTTCAACTTTAATGCTCGTTCTGCCAACAAGAAATCTCTCTTTATTCTAGTTGCAGTAAATTGCAGAGAAGGAATCTGTCACTTGTTCAAATAAGAATAAGGGGTGACCATTTATTTTCCAGGGGGGGGGCTTGGTGTTTTCCTCAGCAGGAAACTACGTACCTATTTTATGATGACGGAGACAGTAATAATTTCTTTCAAGCGTGCGAAGTCTGCGAATATTCATTCCTAAATCAAGCAACACTTTTTTACGAAATACCTCCACTAGAAATCATTTATTTCCATACTGCCCAAAAAGCATTTATTTATTTCACAACTGAGCAAGAAATTATTTATTTTAAAAAACTCCAAACCTACCCCCCTGGGATTAAATGGTGGCCCCCTAAGGCAGGGATTCAATAAGTTCTGTCTATAAAATGGTTGTTGGATCCAAGATATTTGAAAGCTCTACAACATTGGTCAAGGAAAAACTGTGTTTTACATTTGGCTCTTAATAATTTTCAAGGACTTCTTATAGATTTCAGGACTATTCAAAATGTCCTGTCACAGCAGAATTTACAAAACTATGGCACTTGGACGAGACACCAGTTATCACAGCAGAAGGTGCATCAAACAATTACTTTGGATGGCACCTTACTTCTGAGACAGCACTTTGGTTGAACCTGACTTCTGAGACAGTACTTTGAGGTGGATGGTCACTGGATCTGTAAGAAGAAATTACAACCAAAATTTCAAGCGTTTTCATGAAGTGCTTGGCAAAAGAAAATATTCCCACCTTTGTTGTCAGTCCCATCAATACAACTCAGCAGCAGATGTTATCTTTCCACATAAGTCACAAGGGTCTTTGACATTTTATTTCTTTTACCATGCAGAGCAGCTCTTCAGAGGAGTCTATATGTGTAGCAAACTGTGTAAAGAAACCGTGAATGAGTTACTCTGAAATGGAATAGGAATACCCTGGCAACACAATTGAGTCTCAAGGAATGCAATGTATCTTGTTCTCTGGGAAAGGCAGAACTGCGACAAGGTCAGGGAAGGACAATTTTATTGCCTGGGTCACTGATTGATCATTTAGGTGATATTAGGTAAACTTGGGTTCTGGATTATTTCAGACTAGCTGTACAGCAAAATGTGTATGAAGTGAAGGAGACGATTTACCAAAAGAACCTTGTGCAATAGCTGCTCCCTGGTTACACCATTGAGTCACAAGGGATGCAATATCTCACATTCAACAAACACACATTGCCTTGCCTGTACCGCAGATCACATGTATCAAATGCTGTGATTGTCAGATGGAAGCTTTGCTGAAGTAACAAGGTTAGAGGAGACAAGCTTATTGCCAGGGTCACTGATTGGGGTGATGTTAGGTAAACCTTCTGACAGGACGCGATTACTTTCTGATAGCATGTCCATGGGCTTCACTAATGACAACATCCACACCTGTAATGACAGAATGGCATCAAGCTGCATCCTGATATGAAGACTGAGCCCCAATATGTTGCATAGGGTTTATTCTTCATCATGGTCATGTTGCTCAGGGTAGATAAGCCATTTGTAAACAACAGTAATATAGAGAATCCAAGACCAGGTACTAGTTATACATGCATGTTTGCAATCTCAGTCAGAAATAAATTAAGTGCAAATGAATTGGGAAGAACATAACCTGATACCTGATAAGGAACTAAATTCATGTTTCAGAAAGAAAACGTTTCAAGCACTGGGTTGATATCCAGAAAACACATCATTTCAAGATCTTTTCTGGCAATGTATTTACCTTCCGCAGAAATTAGTCATACTGTACCATCTCATAAAGATGCTAATTAGCAGTCAATTGCTTAATATAAACTGCAGTTGTGAGTCATTTTTTGTGTTTCAAGCTACATATATGTCAGAATATATATTTGGGAAAATTTCCGATATAAATGTCAATTAACAACCAGGTTGAGGTTACACAAATAACTTTGTGGTAACTGCTTAGGATATAATATATTATATATAATTACTTTAAGTAGATTGAGGACCTTTACTTATGTATCATGGTATGATATGCAGATAGGTTTGATGTGACAAAGTGTACAGTGAACACAGGTCAGTACTGTCAAGGTCTATCTGCAGAGATGCAGCTCTCCTGCTAAGCCAGACCGACATGTCTGCAAATTAGATCAAGTGAGCAAATTGAACAGAGAATGTGCTGACCAATGTGGAAAAGTTTCTGGTAACAGTGTGTGACTGTGTTTATGAGTCGTTTGTTGCGAGTTGTATGATATGGGCCACTATAACCTCTGGAGGAGACATATCACAAATATGGCCAAATATTGTCAAATATAACAGGCAACAAAAGGCTGATTGGACTTGCACACTTACATTTTGCTTTAGGACAAGCTGCTAGCAAACAATTTACAATTCCATTTAATGTGCACATTATACTATTGTAAAGGATATAAGTTACATGCTTTGTGTTTAGTTTGGCCCAGCCTGATACCAGTACCCTTTTATTTGGAGAGGGATCTTGTTGATAAACAGATGGATGTCATTGTGAAATGGAGACCCCTTGACCTGTAGGTTAATTTGCCACTCATTCTTTGGTTAGCACGTGCTCTGTTTTGCAGTTGGAATGACCAGCATAGCAATTGCCTTTCCCCTCCCCTTTAAAATGCCACTCTGCTGGGGCAATGATTTCCTGTGACCCACTTGACCCTCTGTGTCATAGAATACCTTTAAATGTGTTTGCAGGTTTGCCAATGAAAAATGCTCCCGAATGTTCGCACAGACTGACCAAGATGGATGGATAAATGGTTGGAGTTTTAGAGCGGTATACGAGGTACATTTGCCGTTGATGCTGCAACTGTGATTGTTGCCAATCCATCCCACACCTGCCATGACCTGGGGCATTATACAGCTTCATTGCCAAAGTCCTTGAAGAAATGAGTAGACATATTAATTAACATGAAAACATTGACTGCTTGAGATTAATGATGTTACTTTAATTTTGTGAATTTAATTTACACTTAAAATTTTCATCCAACATTGATTCCTACTGTTGTTAAATGAAAGTTGTGTAAATAAATAACTAACTAAATAACTACGTACTAAATTATAATTGCGAGTTGACAGTCTGAGATATGGTTTGTTTGCCATATTGTTGTTTGATGAGAGTGAATGTGTAACATGGTTTTCTGAGCAATATAAATGGAAAACTGATTTTTTTTAGCTAACAATATGCTAAAACACTTAAGACAAAAAGGAGGAAGATGTGAGGAATGATTGAAATCACAATTCAACACGGGTTCCTGACGATTCAGCAAATTAATTTGAGGAATTGATGCTGCATGGGAGACAGACCCAAAATTGTGATGCAGAAATAAATTGATTGAAAATATCCTTGAAAATTTCAAACAGCTTTTATGATCTACTTTGAGTACACTGGATTGCCATTCACACTTTTCAATGAGAGGCATCAAGGCCTGTTGCCTACTAAAATTAATGAAAGACAGTGCACATGCCATCCACACTGATTCACAGAGCATTATTTTTTAGTAGAGGTGTGCCGATACTGACATCGGGTATCGGTATCGGCGGTATCGGCAGTCTAAGTATCGGTATCGGGGTATCGGTTTTTCAAAGGGCCGATTCCAAAACATAAAGCAGCCACCCCTCTACTGCAGCGCCACCATGCATCAGTGACGTATATCAGTCACGCTTGGCTGGGGCTAGCAGAAAGCTGAAGGCACATGCTACCAAGTGAATCCATGCATCATTGAACAGCTGTTAATTGTGCAGCATGCCTTCTCTGTGCCTCATCTAGCAATAGCTTATAACAAATATTTCTTTTTTAAGTAATGTTTATATTATTTATTCAAACCTGTAGCAACATTAATTCATGAAGATTGTCAATAAATTAAGAAATCATTATCATGTGACTACAGATGTGATTATATATTAAATTACATTCAAGGAAACTGACGACTCTTTTGTAAATGTCTTATTACATGTGCCTCTGGCTCTAGGTCATCACCGAACGAACTTTTTTGTTTTTAAACAAGCTGGATGTACGACATTATAATATTGAAAATAACATGAGTCCAGCATAATAGAAAAGTTTAATTTAAAAATCGGGGCTATGTTATGTGGTATGTATACAGTCTTGTTTCAATGCATACTTAAGGTTTACAGCATATTATGAACTTGTTAAAGATTTTCTGTTACACGTAAATACCAATGCTATAATGCACTGATTGACAAGTCCATTGAAAAAAGGCCCAGAACGTTCTACAAGGGTCCTCCAAGTTACCTTCCACGGCCATTCAAAAGCCGGCCCAATCCAGCTGCCTAGTGTCCCTTCACACCTGTACCCCCGGTCTCCATGTAGGCCTATAGGCCTACTCCTAGATATATAAAAGTTTGTTTAATCTTAAAATGTCATACATATATTTGTGTATGTCGGCTTGTGAAATTTCTTGTTCAAACATATTAGTTTAATAGCTTGTGAAATGCTTTTCTGTCAAGGAAAAAATAACTTTTTAAATAATAGGATAACAATTTATTATATGTATCCATCCATGTGTATTCCTTTCCACATGCTTATCGATTTATATGTCTATTTATAATTTGTCCATCTGAAGCACTGTCTCTCCTTCTGAGAGGTTATTGGTTAGATTAGACGTTTTTGTGAAGTTATAATCTATACGCCAATAGCCCTAGTCTTTATCAGTTTGGAGTTACAGGGATGGCACCCGCATATCATTATAACTGCAATTAATTGTGTAATGGCATGGTAAGTGTTTAACGTGCAGTATATGCTGGTACATCGCAATGAGCATGAACCAATACTTTTAAGCTGAAGCAGTAAACCAGGTTATAATATTTAAATGTTCTATGGATTTCATGTTGGGATATTAACAAAAGTCATTGAATCATTTCAAATTGATAAACAGTCATCACCTCTATTAGGCTTCAATTGGCTTATTACTTGTATCACGGACAAAGTGTGTTCTATTGAGTAGTATTGACAATATCAATGATTCAATGAAGCAGTAACAGAACTTTGATAGCTTTAAAAGCCGTGTCATACAATCTTATTATTATAGCAGTCCTGTCTGTCATTTTGCCAGGGGCTAATTTGTTTTCAAAGCAAATTACTCATTATAGTTCTAAGCATTTTCGAATTGTTCTTTTAAAAGTTTCATTATCGTTTTAATAAAACTTATTAAAATTTCACATTAAACCTCCATTGACGGTGCTCTGTTTGAAAATGATTGAAATGGATCATTTTGTTAAAGATCTAAAGACGATGATTAGGCCTATGCTGACAACTGCAGTTAAAACGCAATCACAGTTTATATAAGTTGGTAAATATATATACACATATGCGAGTTTCAGCAGTTTGTTGAAGTAATTTGGTTAATAAAAGTTGATAACATGATCTATACTGCGTTTTTAGATGGATAGGTAACCTGTGCAATGGTGCGTGACATGTGTAATGGTGCATAGTAGGGTAGGGGTTTGGGCAGTACATGGTCTGCCACCTGGAGGGCTTAAGTGGCAATCAAGTATCGGTATCGGTATCGGAATCGGCCGATTCTGATAGGAAAGAATCGGTATCGGCAAGAATCGGTAAATGGCAGGATCGGCACACCTCTATTTTTTAGATTGAGAAAACTGCTTCATTATAATTTGCAATGTGGTATTGGGAATGTCTATCATCTCTAGTATAGAAAGAAGATTGATTTAAACCAGATCAATGTAGAATCCTACTGGAAGCACAAATTAGGAGGAAACTCAAGGACTGAGTCACAAAAACATCTGGGAATATCACAGGCTCAGTGTTCATCAATATTGTTGGTCATTGTAGAAATTGAACAACAGATGCTAGGTTGGTATTGAACCAATGTACCGGCCTATAAGCTCCATACCGAAGGGCCCCACTTTCTAACCTATAGTCTTTCTACACTATAGTACAGGAAAATGCAGATCAAGATATATCCACATAATGTTTGACCTGGGTAGTTTGGGAAAATGAAAATTAATCTGGAATCACTATACACTACCTGACAAAGAGCTTCAAAGTATTGTTCCCAGTGGGAAGAATGGTGTGTTCAATTGGAACAAAGCCTGGAAATGGAAATTGTGTCTTTGTAATACATCCTATCACATTGACAATCTTTGTTTTGCATGACAAATGCTGAAGTCATTCTCAGTACTATACATGTACCTTTCGCAAGGCAATTTTATTTCTGTATGTCACTATGTCTTTGCCAGCGATGACTTAACTTTAGCAAAAGCCAATGAGTCCAAATTGTAATGACTGAATTTTTACCTTGTCTGTAATCTAAATATCAATCGATTCTTTAATGCGATTTAGCAAACATTCACACAGTGAGATCAAAAGGTAATTGTTCAGGGCTTAAGACCTTGGAATTTCATTACTTTTATTTTTCTAATGCATTTAAATGGACTCTAACATGGGAATTAAGGAAGCACAGTGAAGCATGCGAGGATCTTGTTCTACATATTTGGTCTCATCCTTATCAACAGAATTCCATTCTGTCATTACTGGTGTGGATGTTATCATAATGATACCCAGGGACACTAATAGCATCCTGCCAGAAGGTTTGCCTAACATCACCTCAATCAGTAACCCTGGTACTAAGCTTGACGCCTGTCTGACCTTGTAATTTCTGTTAAGCTGCATCTGACAATCACACATTTTCATCATGTGATACATCATTATGTAGGCAAGAACTGCAGATTTGTTGAAGATTTCGAATCCAGGCATTTTGCTTTATCAAGATTAAGAATATAATATTCAAGCAGCTACGAAAAGCCTGTTTAATTATCAATCATATTGACAAAATTCATTGAAATATGTTTTAGTACAGAGGATGCTAGAACTTTGCCATAAAACAACCTCCACAGAACATGAGACAGAGAGTGAGATTCATTGTATCCTTTGTGACTCAGTGGTATACCACAGAGTAGCTGCTACTCTTTTTCTTTATACATTTTGCTCCGCACATCTCGTTTCGAGACACATCAGCTACGCCTTGTAAAAAAAATATATATCAAAGACATAAATTTGTAACCAACATCAATGCTCAGAGATGCCTATCAGAGAGAAAAAGAGCCCCGACAGAATTGCTTTACATCATTTCCATCAGTGACCCAGGCAATAAACTTGTTCCTTCCCTAACATTGCACTTCTCAGGGAGCAAGATACATTCAATCCCTATGACTCAATTGTGTTACCAGGGAGCAGCTATTCCATTTTCCAGTAACTCATCTCCTGTTTCTTTTCGCATTTTGTTCTGCATCTATAGTCTGATAAAACGGAGCTGCTTTGAATAGTAAAAGAATGAAAATGTCAAAGACACTTGTGATTTGTGACTTACGTGGAAAGATAACATCTGCTGGCAGAGTTGTATTGATGGCACTGACAACAAAGGTGGGAATATTTTCTTTTGCCAAGCACTTCCTGAAAAAGAGTGATAATTTCTTCCTGCAGTTATCTACCTTAAAGTACAACCATCATTAAAAAGGGTCTTATTTTCCCAAAATGCAGGAAGTGTCTTTGATGTGATGAAATATTTCAAATCGATTGGTATAATAGCACCGTGATTGCCTGTAGCTGCTTTTTCGATTTACAAATACACAGAATAGAAGACGCAGGACTAAGTCAACACCAAAATGCAGAAACATGTTGTTTTGTGGAAAAACGAAGCAGCCGCCCATAATTGTAGCCAATTGCGTGTTTCACATCATGAGATAGGGACATTTGATTGCCTTCACACTTCTCAAAGAGCAGCATCAAAGCTCTTTTCTCAATGAATTCATTAGGAAGAACAGCCATATTCTAGCCACAGTGATTCACTTAGCTTTGCAATAATTGACAAGGAAGGATGCCCTACAGTCATTTGCAAGGCTGCTTCATCTACCTGCCTTAATACAGATCTCTTATAAGCATAGGCGTATCGGAGGGGGGGGCAGGGGGGGCGATCGCCCCCCCAAAAGTTTTGGAAACAGTAAGATTCGGGCAAAAAGGCTAAAAAATTTGGGCAGATGTTGAAAATTAATGATTTCCAGGCAATTTCATTTGAAATGGTATTAAATTTAGATCTTGAAATTCGGGCAAATGTCACTCGCCCCCCTAAAAATTGCGTGCGCCGTACGCCTATGCTTATAAGTGTGCCATGTTCTTTTCAACTGCCACAGTGCTCTTGTGATGTCAGTATCAGCATAATGATTTCACAGTTGGTATATTCGCAGTTTCAGCTGTGTCACTTGGAACCCATACTGATCACACCATTACAAATCCACAATAAGCTGTTAGATTGTTGCTCAACATTGATTATTCAGTTTGATGTTTTGAATAAATCCAAAAGTTGCAATAACCAGCTATATATAATGCACTGATTTTGTGTATAACTGCTATCAGTTTTAGCACTTTTACAACAAAACAAATTCATTCACTGTCACATTCATTTGTTGGTCTGAGAGGTTATCATGTGCTGGTCTGTCTTGGCAAAAATAATATACTCAGAAACCATTCAGAATTTAAGACCTAAGGTGGAGGGGAGTTTTGCTTGGGGGCATCCTTATCACTGATTTCCAATAATATTTATTTGATGATCAAATTCTTAGCCTCCTTGTCTGGCCTTTTCCCAAATTTTTGGGGAACAACTACCCCCCTCCCCCCATTTCTCGTCCTCTGGTATGCCCATGCAACACCGCCATGTTCACTTCCAAAAAATCTCCCCATCATCCCCATTCCAGTCATCAATTCTGAACAGTTTCTTTGGCGAAGATCTCACCTAAAAGGCTGAAAAGCCACAAGGTGCTGCCCTCAAGGAGAAATTTCACAACAGGACACCATGAATGTCTATGATGGATCAAGCAAGTGGCTCAGACATATCAGTTTCACCAGCTCCAACTGAATCAAACAACCATACCAACGAATGCAGATTAATCAATTGTTATTCACACTTAGACAGCTCATAAGCCTGACTTGTTGGTAGCAGTTGGAATCAACACTCAAGCTTGGAGTGCCAATAGTGATGTCAGTATTGCAATACTGACATCATCTGTGCATATATTCACATGAAACATGTCACACTTATACGAGATCTGTAATCATAGTTTGTTGTATTCAATATGCATATACAATTTGTCCTTATTGAAGCATCCAGTAAATGGAGGTTCGAGACTTTGAGTTATAGTAAGAATAATTAGATATCAAAAGTATGTTCACTCAATGTTGTCTGGTACATGTATGAGGGCTAGGCGAATACAAAGAAATATCACAGCAGGTTGGGGAATTGGTAAATGGTGAAATGTATGAGGGCTAGGCGAATACAAAGAAATATCACAGCAGGTTGGGGAATTGGTAAATGGTGAAATGTTTGTTCAGTCATATTTTCCCTCTTTAAATGCTTGCAAATAAATTGCCTATCCCGATAATAAACCAGAGACTGTTCACTTTAATTAAATTTCATATGCCTGCCCTTGTCCTAGACTGCCATCATGAAACAACTTGTCACTTCTCCTGATGGGATGGTTGCCCGCACCAATCCCAGAAGAAACACCATTGGTTGCACATGCCTCGTGCAGTTCACCGATCGAAAAACTTCCATTATAAGATGAATAGATGGCACGATATATTGGCTCCAGGCCTATATTGTGATACATATGGTGGGGGAGCCTTTCCATAAAACAGCCTTTATAGAACATCAGAGCAAAAAGGAAGATACACAGGAATGACTGGATCCATTGTGACTCGATGGTGTTACCATGCAGGGAGAACCTATATTCCATTTTCCAGTAAGTCATTCCCCATTCTTTACAGATTTTGCCACACATCTGTTGTGAAATAAAACAGGGCTGCTTTGCTTTGAAAAGAAAAGCAAATGTCAAAGACGTATGTCAATATTCAGGGAAACCTTAGCAGACAGAAATGGAGTAGTTTCCTGGTAACTCATCCCCTATTCTTTACACATTTTGCCACACATCTGGCGTGGAATAGAGACCTGTTTTCCATTGGAAAGGAAAGAAAATGTCACTTGTGACTCGATTGATTCACTTAAAATCGTCTCTACCATAGGCCTACTGTTATCCAGGCAATAAACTTGCGCCTTTTCCATCCTTGTCATTTCTAAATTATTCAGGGAGCAAGGCGCATTGTATCATTTGTGACTCAGTTGTGTTACCAAGCTGTTGCTATCAAAAAAGAAAGAAAATGTCTTACACTTTTGTGTCTCACGTGGAAACATAACATCTGCTGCCAGAGTTGCATTGATGGGACTAACAACAAAGGTGGGAATATATTTGTTTGCCTAGCCCTTCATGCAAACGGTTGTTGTACAGCAATTTCCGCAGTTATCCACCTTAAAGTCCAGAGGTCGTAAAAGAGTGTCTTGTGACTCGTGTCTTTCCAAATGTGATGATACACACTGATTGCCTAACACTGCTTTTCCATTTTAAAAGACCCAGACCAGAGAGCAAAGGACACTGATTCTATATATGAAAAGGCAGAAAGACATAGTCAAAATTGTTTTTAAAAAAAATTCAGTAGCATACTATAGTCATATGATATGGTGACCTATGTATTTCAAATTCTGACTTCTCTGATTGCCTGCGGTTGTTTTCATTTCTCATTTAAAAATACCCAGAACAGCACACTCAGGGGCGGACTGGCCGATGTGGCAGAGTGGCAGTTGCCACGGGCCCATCCGATCAGGGGGGCCCATGAAGTTGTCAAAAAAAATTTTCAAGAAGAAAACCAAGAAGTAGGACTTTATGACTGTGTGATGCTACCAAATTAACTGAATAAGACAAGATCCTCAAGATTGCATGTGGCCCCAGTGCCACTCACCATAATGACTATTTACCAAATTATACGTTAAAGTAATTTGTAGGGGCCCATCGAATTATTTTGCCACTGTGCCCGAAATGTTGCCAGTCCGCCCCTGAGCACACTGCGAACTATCAATACAAAAATGCAGAAAGATGACATGCAGTTTTGTCTAATAACATAGCAGCCTCCTTTAATGGTAGCCAATTGCATGTTTTCCATCATGAGATAGCGACATTGAATTGCCATCACACTTTTCAATGAGCAGCATCAAAGCCCTTTGCTCAATAAATTCATTAGGAAGAACAGCCACATCCAAGCTACACAGATTCTCAGAGCTTTGCAAGACTGAGAGTAATTGACAGGAAGGATGTCTTACAACCATTTACAGGGCTGCTTCTGTTTTATCTGCTTGCCTAATTTGGCTGTATTTAATATAATATTGTGTAACTACCCGAGAAAGAGGTCAAATTTGGATCGTCAGGGAAAGGTGACCACCTTATTTACCCCACTAAATGGCTGATATGACAACTTTTAATTTCTATCTACAGCTTCTCACTTAATTGATAAGGAAGTGCGGTGAGGCATAACAGCATGGTATCATCAACACTGGTTTCAATGTATTAGTTAGATACCGATTTGGAGGGTTCTAACATGCATTTTTGTCAGTTAGATCCCGACCGGAGGGAGGGATCTAACTGACAAAAATGCATGTTAGAACCCGACAATGAGGTATCTAACTGACTTAGACATCATATGCTTCTTCTATTATACCTTTTAACTTAAAATTTTTGCAAAATAAACAATAATCTGATTGTTTGTTTGCTGTTATTAATAGTGTTAATCCCTAGCCGGGCGCTAACATGCAAAACTGTCAGTTAGATACCAGCTTTTCCAATGGTATTAGTATCTTGGTGATGTCTAATCGATAGTTAGAGAGTGAGTTGGCGCAGACAGATGCACCCAGAAACAAGGGACTTCGCATTTGAAATGTAGCAGTCAAGATTGATATATAGGGT
The DNA here is from genome assembly GCA_026936325.1 of Platynereis dumerilii. Taxonomy (NCBI): domain Eukaryota; kingdom Metazoa; phylum Annelida; class Polychaeta; order Phyllodocida; family Nereididae; genus Platynereis; species Platynereis dumerilii. The sequence goes on along the minus strand of JAPTHN010000003.1, from coordinate 6,618,044 downwards.
CTTTGAATTTCAATGTTGGTCTTGCCTCTTGAGCGTGGAAAGCTACAAGTGCAAAGTCATTGGAATTGGGAATTAGTCTTGTAATCCACCCTGCAGCAACCTTTTTTTTTTGCATGATAAAGTCTAGGATGAATTCATTCTTGTTTTTCTCATGCCATTTGCCTTTATAAAAGTAGTCTGATTTTGTCTGTTTTCAATCAAACACATTTATAAGCAATGAATCAGTCTGGTTTGATTGGAACCTCAACTTGTGTGACAGGCATGCACATGAGTGTATATATTTTGGACTGCATAGAGGAACATGACCAGCAATGGTTGTAATTGCAATTGTAGAAACATAAAATCTAAGAGTTCACTAAGAAGTCGTATCTAAAAAATTTAAATGGGGCAGACTAAGACATCATGGCAATACCATAACATTATTCAGCAGTAGACAAAATTACCCTCAATTCCCAATTTTATGCCTGGCATGTCAAAGATGATACTATTACGATAATGGTAAGCAACTTGAAGCAAATGCAACATTCAGTCACTAAGAAGCTTTTGAAGCCTTTTGTCAGTGACTGGTTTGTTTACTTAGAAAGAAATGTCAGATTCCATTTGCTTTGCAAGAAACTTTGACTCAACTCAAATAAAACAGGAATATGGAATTTAAACTTGGAATTCATTTTGAACTTGGCAAACCAACAGAAATTACACAAGTTTTGTCAACAGATCTGATGTAGTCCTCAGACACCAGAGAGGCTCTAACTGCAATTATTCTACAGATTAATTGAAAATTGACGAAGTTGTTTATCACCAAGAGATTTATCATGGTTTTGGAAACCTTAAACTAATGTATAAAATATGGTAAATGGAATAATTGGAAGTGGTCCCAGAAGTTCCTGTAGCTATTGGCAAGCCATTTTGTTAATGAGAGAATTATTGACTGGCTAATTGAAGGTCCTAACATAATGATCTTACTGATGTATCCAGAAGATTTTGGTCTGAGTCAGTAAGGATAATTGGATATCCATAAGATGATTACTCAGCATTTTCTGGTATCATGGCAAGGCAAATTTGAAGAGAGATTGCAGTAGATTTGGTAATTGGTAAATGGGTGGAATATTATATGTTAATTTATTTTCTCTTGATCTCCATTATCAATGCTGGAAAAGTAATACATGATCATGTCCTGGCAAGGATGATTCCCTCAACAATGTATTTCTCAGATCAATTGGAAAACATTGTAAAGCTCCAGTTCAGCTAATAGGCAACAAAATGGATTTTCCTGGGAAATTTTTGTTAAGATTTCTGTAAAATACACTTTAACAAAACACACTCTACAGTCTACACACAGTGTGCATGTTACAACAAAGTGGCAGCACTGTACATGCTGTACATAACTTCCTGTTTGTTCAAAACATTTCCTGGGAGAAAGCACATGTTTCAGAAAAAGTCAACTCCTATAGAATCAAATTGCTGTCAGCTATAGAAAACCACTTATAACTGTGTATGCAGTCACTGTGGACCAAACCTATGCAAAGTGTAACCTTGAAACATCTTTGATATCTGACTAACAGCCTCCAAAATTTCAGTGTGAGTTGGCAAAAAATTCTGTGTTGACATAGTCATAGGAGAATTTGGTCTAACCTTTCTTGCAAATAAGTATCCTACAATTTGTCTTGCCAGCCATTCCAAATAATAGACATCCCATGCAATATAGCTATAGTCCGTGAACAATTCCATGCAGATAAATGGATGCTCAAATGTTTCAATTATGATTTCTTGGGCAACAACGCCCTGGCTCTGTGACATATTCCTTTGCTCTGACAGTGTCTTGGGGGGCCCTGTTACAAAATAGCATGCTGGATAATCTTGTTTGGCATTGTTTGGCTTTGACTGTTTGTTGTAATCACCTGTTTGGAACCTCAGTTCAGTGGAGTGTACAAATTCAACTGTGAATTCCATATACATGTGTGGTTGTGGGACCATGAGTGTGCAATCAGCTCCACAAGATTATACATGGGTTGAGACAGCCTTGATGAAACCATCCACCATGTACCAATTTTTCAAAATTGGATGGTTAATTCAGTGTGCTAGAGGAGTCTCATCAGAACATCATTAACCTTGGACTACAGCTTGAATTGTTCCATCTTATCAGGCACATGTATCACTTCAAGTCCTTTGGAAACAGCTGCTCACTCCGGATGACCTGTGACCATCAAACCTTCAAGCAGGATGTCTCCTGGATCAGAATATCCGCTCAAGGCCAAATTGGAAGCCTCGACAACAATAGACCTGTCCGTGTTGATCACTACACAGTTTGGGGCTGACACAGTAACAAGTAAGTAACAGAGAAGGACTTCGGTAACAGAGAATACAAACCCAATACAAATATAATGAAAGATATTGTTTCGCAGAAAAATGTAGCAGCTTAATTGTAGCCAATTGCATGTTCTACATCATGAGAAGGCAACATTGAATTGCCTCCATATTTTTCAATGAGCAGCATCAAAGCCCTTTGCTCACTAAATTCATTAGGAAGAAAAGCCACATCCTAGTCACACTGATTAGCAGAGCTTTGCAAGATTAAAAATAATCTGAAAACGAAGGGTTTTCTACAGTCATGAACAAGGCTGCTTCATCTACCTACCTAATTAAGCTGTTATTTCTTTTTCTTTATCAATTCAATTCAAAAACAGTCAATTTTGTGGAATATACTGAAGAAACATTTAAAAAAATTTAAATAATAAATTTCTCAATCAAAGCCATGAAAAAGCAGTGTTGAAGTAAGTCATCAAAATTTCAATCAGAATTTAGTGCAGTGCATTTATGTCATTGCCTTATTTTTTTTTATTTCTGCAGCTTCTCACTAAATTGATATGGAAGTGATGTGAGGCATGACAGCATGGTGTCATCACTTAGACTGGTTTCAATTTAGTGGTTAGAGAGTGAGTTGGCCTATACTGATTCACCCAGACACAAGAGACTGCACAGCAAATTTTACAGTCAACATTGCATGAGAGTGCCTTTGAAATTCACAGTGTTGTTCTTGCCCCTTGAGCGTGGAACACTACAAGTGCAAAGTCATTGGAATTGCGAATTAGTCTTGTAATTCTATCCTGCAGCAACCTCTGTTTTGCATGATAAAGCCTGGGCTAAATCCATTCTTGTTTTTCTCATGCCATTGGCCTCTCAAAATCAATTTGTTTTTGTCTTTTCACACTCACAATCAAAGAAGTGACTGATGAACATTCTGGTTTGATTGCAGCCTCAATTTGTGTGACCAGCATTCAAAATGTGTGTATATTTTGACAAGAGAAGGCGCTTTACGGTTCACCAGCAATTTCATGGACCATACACTGGAACATTACCAGCAAGGGTTACAATTACAATTACAAAGATATAACTATAGTTTCACTTAAAACAACTATATGAAAAATATTATCAAGTAAATGTTGCAGCTAGATACGCTAAATCGAAACACAATAAAAGCAAGCAGCAGTCGGGAAAATGACCCTGTGAATGAAAAATAATGCTTCTTGGAGTAAAAGGGTTTCCAAGCTCTGGATTCACCTTCTCAAATGTTTCATCACTAAGAATGACAGGTTTGAGTTGTAATAGTCAGGTTGCCAGAGGGTTATACCCTGCACCGACGGATAAAGTTTTTTTCGCAATGGATTTGCGGTCCTTAGACCCTCCATAAAACATAAATGGCGGGTAACGAGAGCGTATCCTTGAGCATTTTGAGAAAATGGCCGAATTCAAAATGGCCGCCAAAACGAGCATCGGTCATCCTAACTTTCTTATTATTTGGGCTAGAAAGGTGTGCAATACCTCTATTTACAGTAAAATTAGCATGGGAAATTCATTTTTAAGGTTTCTAAATGAATTAAACCCACCTGTTAGCTTCTAGAATTAAAAATAGTAAAAATATCCCTCAAATTTACGATGATTTTAAGAAAAATGTTTAGGTCTGAAAACTTGCTTTATTTCTTGTTTTCCATATTTAACTAAAATGTGAATTTGTTTTAAATACTTAAGAATATGTGCAGAAGATTGTTAATTGATGTGGTACTGGGTAATATTGATGTTGTTCAATGTGAAAAGGACTGATTTTTGGACTGAATTACCTTGACATTGTCACTATAAGGCTGACATAATTTACTTTTTTGACTTGCAAATGGGTGCTGCTGTTCAGACAAACTTCAAATCTGTTAAAGCAAAAAGGCCTAATGCAATACTCAACATAAAATACATAAAGGAGATCTGCATGTCAATATCTTTCTTTGCTTTTGCCCAACCTGGGATCTATGACATTTTGGTCTGTGGCCCTTATAACTAAACCCCGTTGACATGACCAGTCGCTCTCTCACTCATTTCTTTCTCTTCTTGTTCTTGATTGTTGCTAAGCCTTCTTCTTCAGTTTCATAAAACAAGAATGTGCCATTTGGGGGACTTGGAATGTCATAGATCCCAGGTTTGGCAAAAGCAGAGATATTGACATGCAGATCTCCTTTATGTATTTTATGTTGAGTATTGCATTAGGCCTTTTTGAATTAACAGATTTGAAGTTTGTCTGAACAGCAGCACCCATTTGCAAGTCAAAAAAGTAACTTATGTCAGCCTTATAGTGACAATGTCAAGGTAATTCAGTCCAAAAATCAGTCATTTTCAAATTGAACAACATCATGATTACCCAGTACCACATCAATTAACAATCTTCTGCACTTATTCTTAAGTATTTAAAACAAATTAACATTTTAGTTACATATAGAAAACAAGAAATAAAGCAAGTTTTCAGACCCAAACATTTTTCTTAAAATTATCGTAAATTTGAGGGATATTTTTACTATTTGTAATTCTAGAAGCTAACAGGTAGGTTTAAATCATTTAGAAACCTTAAAAATGAATTCCCCATGTCAATTTTACTGTAAATAGAGGTATTGCACACCTTTCTAGCCCAAAAAATAAGAAAGTTAAGATGACCGATGCTTGTTTTGGCGGCCATTTTGAATTCGGCCATTTTCTCAAAATGCTCAAGGATACGCTCTTGTTACCCGCCATTTATGTTTTATGGAGGGTCTAAGGACCCCAAATCCATTGCGAAAAAAACTTTATCCGTCGGTGCAGGGTTAGGGTCAAAAATCAGGTTTGGCAACCTGACTATAACATTGTATTTAAAAAACACACACACAATTTGAAAACTTATGTTATGAAACAACTCTTGCTAAATTTTGGTATATAGTGATGGACATGAATCACATGCTTCCGTTCATTTTACAGTCGCTAAGAAGCTTCTGAATCTGAAACCTCTTATATCATCAACTACAGTGTATAGTAATTCCATTTACTTGCAGACCAACTTCTGATTACATTTGCTTACAGAGAAACTTTGACTTTACTCAAACAAAGCAGGAAAATATAATTTAAACTATAATAAGTCATTTCAAAGTTGACAAAGCAACAGGAATTTCTCAAACATTACAGTCCTGGACAAAAGTCTTGTCGCATCCAAATGTTATTGACAAAACTGTTGATAACTTGGCTTGTGATTGGCTGATCTTGGCTGATCTTGGCAAGAAATGAAAGCCAAAAGCTTCTGCAACTTGCTTATATATTTCAACCTACTCTGAATATTCTAGAAATTAATAATAAGAGTAAATCACAAAAGTGCTTGGACAAAAGTCTTGTCCCCAGCACAACTTAAAGCTGAAAATTTGTTTAAATGAATAGTGAAACTGCAAAAAGGATGCAAAAATGTTGGAGAATGTAGTCATGGTGTAACTGAATGTAAAAATATCACTTCGCATGAATTCCTGACCTTTGAAGAAAATATCCCTGGGGTTCGGGCAAAATATCAACATTTTATGAGTAAAAATCATCAAGGATGGCAGATAAGCCAGGAATATATCATCAAAAGTTCCTAAATATCCTTTGGAATGATCTTCCCTACCTCCTGTCCCATTTTGGTGGGCATTTGATGAGCTTACATCATTTCAGGTGATGGAGCAGATGCAAATGGAGCTTCATAATCGGTCGAAAAATCAATATAAGGACCAAGTTGGAACTGATGTATTCCAATGACCATTATTTTGGGCCTGCATTTAATGATGCTTGTGATAAGGCGCATTTATATGTACTTTGTTACAGATCAATTGGGTTTTTGTACTTTTTGCACATGGGTGGTACCTCTTGGTGGTACAGGCCGAGCTGCACAGTGATTAATTTTTCAATTTTTTCATCCCAAAAAACATTATAACTGCAGAAAAGCTGCACCAATAATGCAAATGTTCTGTTAAAGCTTACATGAATACAATTTATCCAGACTTGACTGAAATTGACCATGATAATGAAAAACAAAAATACTGTCTCGGAGCAAGAAATTCATCGAGATGGCAAGGGGACTTTATAATTAACAGTAGCATTAGACAAGAACAAACTAAAGTCCTAAATTATTGTAAAGTACTGCTATGGTGAGACTTTGAAGCTAAATGGCATAGTTTGTACAAGTGCAGCCCTCACTTCAATTTTTCTTGTCAACGTGGCATGTGTACCATTATACCTGCTCTCCAACCGGGAATGCTATAATCTCAATTTCCATGATCCCATGTCCTCCAAATTAAGCTGGAAGGCAGGGAAGACAACTCCAAAGAATATTTATGAATTTTAGAAAGCATTGGCCTGTATTTATATCACTTTTGATGGTCATTATTTATACTGTGTCGATATTTCACATGAGTCCTCATGGAACCCCATGGATATTGTTCTACAAGATCATTAAGTCGAACAAAGTTAGTTTTTTTTATTCTCCTACATCATGACTAAATGCTCTGACAATTTTTCATCATTCTAGCAAATTTTAAAATTATTTTAAACAATTTCTCAGCATAACTTCTTGCATGCGACAGGACTTTTGTCCAGGCACATTTTGGACACATCGTCAATATTAATTTCTATGATATTCAGATTGACACAAAACTTTATTTTCGCAATATAAGCATATCGTAGGAGGACTTGGCTTTCATTTGAGCCATTACTCATTAAAATCTGTTCAGTACAAGTCAAATCATAGACAATTGTATCTGTGACATGTGCTAGCGACAGAACTTATGTCCAGGACTGTATGTGAGCACCTTTGCTGTAGTCATAGACAACAGAGAAGCTCTATTCTGACAGAATTATTCTGCAAATTATTTTAAGATTTCTAAGTTATTTATCATCAAGAGACTTACCATGGTTTTGGAACCTTTTAACTTATGTACAAAATGCTGTCAATGGAATAATAAAAAATAGTCTTGGAATTTCCTGTAGCTATTGGCAAAGTCATTACATTTCGTTAATGAGAGAATTATTGACTGGCTAATTGAAGGTCATAAAATAATGATCTTATTGATATATCCTGCAGATGAAGGTTTGAGTCTGTGAGGATATCAGTAAGATGATTACTAAATGTTGTCTGGTATAGCAATGAGGCAAATTTGAAGAGAGATTGCAGTAGATTTGGTAATTTGTAAATTTGTGGAACATCAGACAGATTAATTTGCTCTCTATCAATGCATGAAAAAGAGTACAGGCCTTGGTAAGCATGATTCCCTCTACAAAATTTTGTATTTCTCAGATCAATTGGAAAACATTGCAAAGCTCCAGTTCAGCTACTAGGTAGCAAAGTGGATTTTTCCTGAATAACTTTGGTTGCAAATGGTTAAGAAGATGAGTCAGTCAAGATGTATGTTCTTGCACAAAAAGGAAGGTTTCTTAGGCCTATGAACCTACTTGTAATATGGCATTGTTAAGATTTCTGTATAATTCTTTTAACAAGATGCACTCTACATACAGTTTGCAATCTGCTCCACAAATTATACATGCATGGATTGAGACAGCCCCTGGCCTTGATAAAAGATCTCGCCATGTGCCACTTTTCGAAAATGCATGTCTAATTCAGTGTAGAGGATTCTCATCAGAACAACATTAGCCTTGGACTACAGCTTGCACGTGGATTGTTCCACCTTGTTAGACACAATGGCACATGTATCACTTCAGGTCAATTGGAAATCAGCTGCTCAATCTGGATGACATGTGACCATGAAACCTTCAAGCAGGATGTCTTGCAGGATCAGGATATCCACCCAAGGCCAAATTGGGGTCTCGACAACAATATACCTGTTGTTGTTAATCGCTGCACTGCAGGGGCTGACTCAGTTACAAACTTGCAAGTAATAGAGAAAGTCTCTTCAGTAACAGAGAATACTAGGTAAATGAAAATATAAAGAAAGATATTGTTTGCAGCAAATGCAACAGCATCCTATAATTGTAGCCAGTTAATGTTCTACCTCGTGAGATAGGGAAATTAAATTGCCTTCCCACTTTTCAATGAGCAACATCAAAGCCCTTTGCTCATTAAAGTCATTAGGAAGAACAACCACATCCCAGCCACACTGATTCACAGAGCTTCACAAAATTCAGTATAATTGAGAAAGGATGTCCGAAACAGACATTTACAAGGTTGCTTTATCTGCCTGCCTTATCTAGGTGTTGTATTCAATATAATATCTATATATTTATGCGCTTGTCTCACAGTAGGAGCCATTTTATACATACCTATCATAATTGAATTCAAACTTTGAAAAAAGAAAATGGTCCATATTGTGGAATATATTGAAGAGACGTGAACATTTTTGGTTTTTTATGCATGCATTCTGACTGTATTAAATTTCTCAAATAAAACCTAAGAAACTGTAGTGTCAAAACAAGTCATCTGAATTCGATCAAAACCAATTCGAGTATATTCATGTTTTAGCTTTGTCATGCTTTTGATTCTTCTCAGTATCTCAGGGTCATCCCTGGAGATACACAGTGAATTAGATTGAATTAATCGAGAAAATTCTGTGAGACTTCTAAGTATAATAATAAAAGCTTAAAGAGAACGAAAAGCTTAATTTTTGACATTGTATTAAAAGCAATTGGGAAAGTTATGGTATGAACTATAGGACTTGCGAAATTTTGGTATACATTCATGGACATGGTGCTGACAGATGCAGCCAGACACAACATACTGTACTGGGAATGTAGTATAGTCAACATAGAATTTCAATGTGTTGTTCTTGCCCCTTGAGCGTGGAACACTACAAGTGCAAAGTCATTGGAATTGCGAATTAGTCTTGTAATTCTATCCTGCAGCAACCTCTGTTTTGCATGATAAAGCCTGGGCTAAATCCATTCTTGTTTTTCTCATGCCATTGGCCTCTCAAAATCAATTTGTTTTTGTCTTTTCACACTCACAATCAAAGAAGTGACTGATGAACATTCTGGTTTGATTGCAGCCTCAATTTGTGTGACCAGCATTCACAATGTTTGTATATTGTGTCAAGAGAAGGCGCTCAAAGGTTCACCAGCAATTTCATGAAATTACTATAAGTTTACTAAAAACACCTATCTAAAAAATAACAAGGGGCAAGTAAATGTTGCCGGATACATATAGGCAGATACACTAAATGGAAACACCCTAAATGCAAACAGCAGCAGGCAAAATTACCCTGAATAATAAAGGTTTCATTGATTAAAAAGGTTTCGAAACTCTAGATTCACCTTCGCAAATATTTCATCACTGCATGTATGCTTCACCTTCATTTTACAGTCACTAAGAAGATTCTGAATATGAAACTTTTTATCATCAACTCTTATAATTCAGTTTACTTGGATATCAACTTTTGATTTCTTAGAGAGAAGCTTTGGCTTTGCTCAAATAAAACAGGAAAATAGAATTTAAACTTAGAATTAATTTCAAACTTGGTGAACAAACATAAATGCCTCTAAAGTTACGTCAACTCATTTGCCGTAGTCCTCAAACACAAGAGAAGCTCTTCTACTCTGACAACAATTATTCTGCAAATGATCAGAAAATTGAAAAAGTTATTTATAATCAAGAGACTTATCCATAGTTTTTGAAACTTTTAACGAATGTATAAACTGCCGTAAATGGAATAGTGATAACTAGTCTTGGAATTTCCTGTAGCTATTGGCAAAGCCATTTTGTTAATGACAGAATTATTGACTCGCTAATTGAAGGGCATAAAGTAATGATCTTATTGGTGTATTCCGCAGATGAAGGTTTGAGTCAGTAAGGAAAATTGGATATCCGGAGGATAATTACTTAATGTTGTTTTGTGTCATAACATGGCGAATATGAAGAAAGATAGTCTGTATACTTTTGGTAAAGGGCAAATGAGGGTGGTATGGTGACACACAACACAGACAAAAACACCCAAGAAAGCACTCATAACTTCTAAGGAGATTATCCAGAGAAGCCGCAGAAAGTTACAAATTATTTGAACGGAAATTCAAGCTTTTGATGCACTTTATACCCAGCGTGTTCGAGCTGTATGAATACTTTTGTCATGCTGAAATTGTACATTTGTGTGAGCCCTGAGCTTGAAAACAAGAGATATGCTTAAGTTTGCAGTGTTTGACAATGACAATTTATTACAGCAATGACTTAAAGGTGAAATTTGTCTCCTTGCATCCCTGAATCAAGGGTGAATAACAGTAATTTGCAGAATACATAGCTGTATGAATACCTTTGTCTGCAAATGTAATTCAGTGTAGAGGATTCTCATCAGAACAACATTAACCTCAGACTACAGCTTAGATTGTTCCATCTTGTTAGGCACAATGGCACATGTATCACTTCAGGTCCTTTGGAAATCAGCTGCTCAATCCGGATGACCTGTGACCATGAAACCTTCAAGCAGGATGTCTCCTGGATCAGGATATCCGCTCAAGGCCAAATTGGAAGCCTCGACTACAATAGACCTGTCATTGTTGATCACTGCACTGTTGGGGCTGACACAGCAACAAGTAAGTAATGGAGAAGGCCTCTTCAGTGACAGAGAATACTGACTCAATGAAAATATAAAGGAAGATATTGTTTTGCAGCAAAATTCAACAGTATTCTGTCATTGTAGCCATTTGCATGTTCTACCTTGAGTATGAGGTAGGGACATCAAATTGCCTTCACAATTTTCAATGAGCAACATCAAAGCCCTTTACTCAGTAAATTCATTAGGAAGAAAAGTCACATCCAAGTGACTCTGTATGACTAGCAGAGCTTTGTAAGATTGAGTATAACTGACAAACTTTAAGGATGTCTTATACAGATATTTACAAGGTTTCTTCATCTGCCAGCCTTATAGGGGTGTTATATTCAATATACTTAGCTACATATTTATTAGCTGGTCTCATAAAAACAATAAAGACAACCAGTTCACAGCTTCTTGTAGCAAAAAGGTTTGAAAACTCGAATTAGATTTGCCTTCTTGAATATTTCATTACTGCTTCAATTTTATCGTTCAGTTACTAAGATGCTTCTGAATCTGAAACCTTTTATCATCGACTGTTCTGTATGATTAGATAGTAGCTTCTGATTCCATTTGCTTAGAGAGAACTTCTGCAGGAAAACCCTTGATTAAAAAGAGTGACTTGGATCGAAACATCTTAAAAAACTATCCTCCTGTTTCTAATTGCTCATTCCTAGACAAATTCCTTGAGAAGTGTGCTTATCTCCAGATGAATGATTACTTGTGTCAAAACTCTTTGTATGGAAAATATCAATTGGCTTATAGGAAAAGCCATAGTACAGAAACAGCATTAGTAAGAATTCAAAATGATATTTTGCTTGCTCTAGACCGTAAAAAAGATGTCATTCTTGTTTTGTTGGACCTCTCTGCGGCTTTCGACACCATCGACCACTCCATTCTCTTAAACAGATTACAGCAGAGATTTGGATTTGATGCGTTGGCTCTTGATTGGTTGAAGTCATTCCTGTGTGGTCGTTCTCAGAAGGTTATGGTTGGGTCGGTGGTGTCGAAGGCACGAGAACTCAAGTATGGTGTCCCCCAGGGGTCCGTCTTGGGGCCTGTTTTATTTTCATTGTATGTGACTCCGTTAGAAGAAATAATTGTTAAACACGGTTGTCGCACTGTCATCTTTGCTGATGACACACAATTGTCCATTACATGCGAATAAGATGCTTCACGTTTGAAAGAAGCATGTGTGGATGAGATACGAAGTTGGTTGTGCAGTAATTTTCTATCACTCAATGATTATAAGACTGAGGTAGTCTATTTTACTTCCAAATATGGGAAGTCTAGTGATGTTTATAGGAGTGTTAGAATAGGAGATATTACCATCAATTCATCAACAGTTGCACGTAACCTAGGAGTTATGTTTGATGTTCATGCATCTATGTCTGACCAGGTCACAAGTATTTGTAAGTCAGCTTCCTTCTCACTCTGGCGTCTGGGCAAAATTAGACATCTCTTGGACAAAAATTCTACTGAACGACTTGTTCATGCTTTTATATCTTCACGGCTTGACTATTGTAATAGCCTTCTATTTGGTATCCAAGAATATCAGCTAAGAAAATTACAAACCATTCAAAATTCTGCAGCCCGGTTGGTAGCAAGGGCCAAGGTAGCTGAAAATAATCATGTGACACCTATTTTGTATTCTCTCCACTGGCTGCCTGTAGCATTACGTATACAGTTCAAATTATTGTCTATCATTTTTAAATGTATACATTGGGACTCATCTCCAGTTTATTTGAAAGAACTTTTGTGTCGTAACACTCCGGGTGCCTATAATTTGCGAAGTGACAATGGCGTATCTTTAAAACGACCATCATCAAAAACTTTGAAAACATATGGAGACCGCGCATTTGCCATCTGTGCACCCTCCCTGTGGAACAGTTTGTCACAGGAGATTAGATGCATAACAGTGTATGAGACTTTCAAAGCCAGGTTGAAGACACATTTATTTAGATCTTACTACTTTTAATTCGTTAATTTGTTTTAATAGAGTTTTATCTGATTTCTTATTTTATTTCGGTCTTTAACTACAATTTTACTTAATTAAAATTATTGTATGAATTTTTGTATTACTGTACAGTGCATTGAGGTCGCTGTTTTGATGTAATGTACTATAAACAAATAAACATCATCATTATCATTATCATTTTAATTTCATTTGCTGGAAACTTTGCTTGTCTAAAGCGGGAATATGAAATTTAAACTTTAAAATTAATTTCAAACTTTGCAACCAACAGAAATTTCAAAAGTTGTGTCAACACATTTGCTGTAGTCTTCAGACAACCCAGAAACTCTGTGCTAATAGCTATTTCCTCTGCAAATAATTTGAAAATTTTCAAGTTGTTTATCATCAAGACATTTACCATGGATTTGGAAACTCTTAAATTTTGTATTAAAAAAAAGGGGCAGATTGAACATTGAGTAATAGAAGTAGATTTTTTTTACTAGTGAATTACTCGCCACTGACAAAGCCTTCTCTTAAGGAGAGAATTATTGACTTGCTAATTGAAGGTCATGAAATAATGATCTTACTATCTTGCAGACGGAGGAATGAGCCAGTGTATTGTATAAGGATGATTGAAAATCCATTTATAAGATGATTAGGCCTACTCAAGGTTGAGTTGTATCACAGCAATTACGATGGCAGTTGATTGGGTGAAATCTTGGCAAATGGTGAGACACCATGCAGGAGTTGAGTTGCCTGTTCTGTGTCAATGCTGGAATTTAAATTCCTTGATAATCTAAAGATATTGTTCATTTGATTTACGCTTCATTTGACATCGCTCATCCTGGACAACAGTCATGAAACGTCTTGGTAAATTTTTTTTTTAATTGGATAGCTGATTTAGAGTCTTATTGGAACAACAGTAACACCTGACTACAGCTATAAGTATACTATTAGATTGTTCTCCTTGTTTGGATCATCTTGTTTTGTTACACCTCAAACGCAATTCTTCTTCTGTGATTGGTCAGAATAACGTCACATGACAGGGATCAGAAAAGACTGTTGCCCTCTCAGAGGGCATCAGTTCGCTGAATTCACATCGAGGCTGACTGCTGATCAAGATGGCAGTATAGAAGTAGGTGGTGGAACCACAGATGTTAACTAAGCCTTTTAATCTGATGGAACGGCAAAGACGATTTGATCCAAGACATTGTTGCAGCTTCACTTGTTTATTTCAACTGATTATCTGTGTATTTGTGACCCTTGTGACCCCCCTCCATTGTGATGTCATCCAGTTGTGACGTCACCACACTGAGGTTATAAATAGATCATTGCTCTTCACAACATTAAATTACTGTGGAACTTAATATCATAAATATGACTAATAAATCTGGATACTACCTGATCAATGTCGAAACTTTCATGGAGAAATTTCCTGTCTCTCAAAAGTTATCTTTTTGTGAGAATTGCATTCAAGATATAACAAAACAATTATTGACAGTTACTTTTGGGCAATCTGTTCGACCCTCGGGAGTGACAGTCACCTTGCTGCTTCCCTCAGCCTTCGACCTCGTGAAACAGCAAGGTGACTGTCACTCCCTTGGGTCAAACAGATTGCACTGTTGCCCTTGTATCAGTCAACATTTGTATACTGAATCACATGTATCACATCAAGAAAATCAGCTGCTCAGTGCTCACTCCGGATGACCTGTGACCATGAAGCCTTCAAGCAGGATGTCTCCTGGATCAGGATATCCACCCAAGGCCAAATTGGGGTCTCGACAACAATATACCTGTTGTTGTTAATCGCTCTCCTGTTGGGGCAGACTCAGGACAAGAAGGTAATAGATAGGGGCTCTCCAGTAATCAGTCAGTGTATAGTACAGTGTACCTTCTCAGTTTTGTTTAATTGGGAATGGAGGTTTATAAACAGAAGTTCTTTGAAATCAAGTTGTTTTACCAAATCAATCCTTTTTACTAAATTTACATCAGTTGCTTGAATTACCAACGTAGTCTTTTCTAAAGATAGGGGTTCAACTGATATGAGGTAAAATAAGACTAAGGTGCAAGTCTAACAATCACAACTTTAAAAGAAATGTACAACAAATTATTTGTCCAACAGAGATTTGCGAACATGAAAATTTAGGTCTGTAAGGATGTATGCTGTTCAATTTCAAATGACGCTTCCGTTCTCATCTTTCCTGAAGTTAATTGGAATCTTGTCATTTGTCAGTCTAAATGTTTCTATTTATGGTTTGACCAATTTGGAAAGAGCTGTTGCCACAATTACAACAAGAGTTGGCTCAAAGCAGGAATAACTCAGAAATATATGTAAGCGCGGACCTGTCTGGCAGCACCTCGAGTGATTATGTTGTGGCCTGCTCGCTCACTCTCACACCGAAAGCAGGCTGCTGTAGCCAGAAATGATTGAGTGTAGACTATTGGAGACAGGGGAAAGAGCTATTTCTTCTTCTTCTTTTTCTTCTTCTTCTTCTTCTTCTCTTTCTTCTTATTATTTTCTCTCTTAGCCTTGCAGATGATTTACATTCCATGTTTCTTGGCCATTTGGCCACAGCTTGTTCTTATTATTGTTCTTCTTTGAATTTTCCTTATGCTGTATTTTTTCTCAAGAAAGACGATGCACATTCCACGTCACCAAGCCATTTGTAGGAAGCTGTTGATGTCCTCCATAATGTAAAAAATTGCTTTCAGCTGCACTTCAGGAAAGAAACAGTTCTCAGCTGCTTCACAATTTATCTTTGCTGTAGACGGAACTCAGACAACTCTGGAATATTCTCTCACAAATATTAATCAATATATGTCTCAAAACACCTGCATAATCTTTTAAACATGGTAACCAGTTGTTGGAGGTAGCCTATATATTTTTCAATATTTTGCATGTTGACGAATTTGTATATTTAGCCCTCCGCCCGGACCACCAAGATTAAAAGTACCATTTTGAAGAAAAATTGCAATAACGCGGGCCACAGAATGCTGAAACACACATGCCCCTCCCCCTAGACTATCGTGTCTGGATCCGCCACTGGTAGTTGGTGTTTTACCTCTCACAAATTTAGAGTGACTCTTTGACATCAAAATACGGTTCACTGTGTAACCTGAGCAAACACTTGTCAGATGCAGGCCTAAGCTGTGGTGTAAGAGACAGGCTTACTGCCAGGGTCACTGATAGAGGTGATGTTAGGTAAACCTTCCGACAGGATGCTATTACTTTCTGATAACATGTCCCTGAGCACCGTTTGTGAGGCCATAATGTCATGATCTATGTCAGCAGGACAACATCCTAACCTGCAATGAAAGGACACAGAGGTCAGTGTAATGTTGAAAGCTCAGCAAAGATATGCAGCACCACGTCTTGTTAAGTACAGGCTCATATTGGATAACTGACACAAGGGAAAGTCAGTATATATATCTATACATTATACAATGTATATTTATATTCAAAATGAAAAATGGTTAGTATGAACTATAGGGAGTAGAAGTTCGCCTGTTAGGCATGAAAGATAGAGTTAGATAAACATTACACAATGCTGTTGAACAGCACAAATAATTGAAGGTAAATGGCAAGGTAAACAAAAATGTTAAGACGGATGTCATCCTCAGTTATTTCCAATCAAGGGAGATCCTTTAACCTCTTTTTAGTAGAGGTGTGCCATTCTTTCTAATCCTATCAGAGTGCAACAGGCTTTGATGTTGGTCATTGCACAAAGAAAGAGCCACCACACGTGACATAAAAATAAATGATAGGCACGTGATCAGCATACAATTTAGCAGGAGGGAATAATCATTTTGTCAAACAAAATCTTTATACAGTAATACCATAATTCTTTGTGGAATATTTCACCATCTTTTGGTCACACTTTCTCTACCAATCAATATGGACTCATAACTTCTCCAGATGGATTTGAATAAAAATAGTTGATATTTTACCTGTTAAAGATTCATGACTTTTGAACACCAGAAATTCAGCTCACTGTTTAGTCTTACTAAAAACTGTGCAACCTCAGAAAAAAATAGATCTTGTCAGATGCAGGCCTAAGCTGTGGTGTAAGAGACAGGCTTACTGCCAGGGTCACTGATAGAAGTGATGTTAGACAAACCTTCCGACAGGAGGCAATTGCTTTCTGATAACATGTCCCCGAGGACCGTTTGAGAGGCTATAATGTCATGATCTATATCAACAGGACAACAACATCCAAACCTGCAATGATAGGATACAGAGGTCAGTGTCATGTTGAAAGCTCGGCCCAAATATGCAATGCAAGATTTGTTCTACACCAAGCTATATATAGAATAACGATGGTTATAGGTGAGGCACAGTTGATATTTATTCCCACTATGTGACATACAAATAACGTTTTAAGTACTGAATGATAATAAATGCAACATTAATTTTTTTAGCGTGTGTACGTTCTCTATGGGACTTATCGCAGCTTAGCATTACTACACTTCTGCTCCGATTGATTGAACCTACGATTTTGAAGTCACTTATTGACAAAGTTGGGATCAATGATTCATCCTCATCATGCAATGATGAGCAATCCAACATGTACAGGTAACTAATTGTAACTAATCTAATTGTCAGATATCATGTTCCATCACTGTCTCTAAAGGATATATCAGATTGAATATGGCCTGTTTTTGTATAAAATTACAGATGCCAAACATTCACTTTGAACTTGTTTTGTCCTTGTGTTATCCTTAAATTTGTCTATTAAATAAAACATGAATACAACATTAAAGCAAATTCCATCCTCAACTAATTCAAGTTGCAATCGAAGGAACTCTTTGAGTCTCCTTGGCAGAGGCATGTACCATCCTTTTAATGATCTCAGTAGGCAACAGGCTTTGATGCTGCTCATTGAACATGATGACAGCTGCCTTCTGTAATTGTCAGTTGGATGAAAAGCATGTGATCAGCAAATAATTTTAGTAGATATTTGTAGATGATTTTATAATGCCAAAACCCTCTACAAATGTCAAGCATCATTTCGTTGTCAAACCTCGACAATTGGTTGAACTGAAACATGCAAAGGCAACAAGTATAAAATCAATATTGAACTGATACTCTACTGCGTGCTAGCTGATGCCGAACCTGAATCAGTTTGGGTATCAGTCTTGTTTTCCAGATGCATCACATCATTTTGTTGTTCTTGTTGTTGTTGTTTTTTTTGTTTTTTGTTTTTACTTTTTCTTACTCTTCTTTCTCTGACAGTTTAGATTCCCTGTTTGTTGGTCATTTGCACACAGCTTTTTCGTATAGGCTATGTTGTTCTTTGAAGATCTCTGGGTCTGTTATTTTCTCAAGAAAGACAATGTATTCCATGTCACTTAGCCATCTGTATGGAGCTATTGGTGTCCTCCATATCATGCAAAAATTTACTTTCCAGTATATCAAGGAAGAAGACACAGTTCACCAACGCTTCCTCTACTTTTTCTGTATATTCACCATGGAAAAATTATCATGATCTCACTCGTGAATCATAAAGTAAACTTATATAAACCTGGCTTGAATTTGAATAAAAGTGACATTCAATGTTAGCCCTCACCTTAAATACACTGAAAATGCAGCACATTGTGTTATCTGAGCAAGCACTAATATATATATACTAGACATACCCATTGAGGGACATTTTTAGGGGGAATGGAGCACCCCCCCCCCTCCCGACCCCCCACTATATGTGAAAATGAAGAGGTAGATTCCCAGTGATGGCACTGGAAAGATTGACTGGGCAATGATAATAATCTGCAGTTTGTATGAAAGCATGTTCTTTGAGTAAAATGGTAGAGAAATACGCGAGCATGGAGAATATGTGAATGGAGTTGAGGAAGTATATTAGTAAGTGATATTTTGGCACATTGCCAAATCCTACATGTGTGTGGATGTTTTTGGCGGGAAAATGGAGCAGTGGCGCCAGTCCCTGGTGATGTGATAAGCGGAACTACTGAGCAGATTCATGCGCCCCTGGTGGCAGAGGACAGTTGACGTGGAAAAACGTAAATAAGACAGCAGTGGAACTGTTTTTCTGGTGTTATCAGAAGGACAGGATAGATCAATAAGGATAGGTGGATAGTTTAGGTGAGTGGCATCACTAAGGGTCCAGTTTTTAGCTGTTGCAGGTGTGAGCATGTCACCCATGATTTTTGCATCTTATACCCGGCAGGGATATATACACTATGTCACAGAGCCTAAGCCGCCGTGTAAGAGACAGGCTTATTGCCAGGGTCACTGATAGAGGTGATGTTAGGTAAACCTTCCGACAGGACGCTATTACTTTCTGATAACATGTCCCTGAGCACAGTTTGCGAGGCTGTAATGTCATGATCTATGTCAACAGGACAACATCATCCAAGGCTGAAGCGACAAACTGTGGTGGTCAGTGAACACTCGACCCCGATATAGCCAGCTTAGGACTTATACAGTACCTTGTCTTGATGACACTCCATATGAAGACTTCAGTCTGATTTGGCACACTGATGCCCCTTAACATTGTACCAGAGTACAGGAAATACCTCAGTTTAAAATAGCATTGCTGTACTTGCTTTGATGTCATTGACAAACTTATAGTTATCAATGATTCATCCTCGTCAAGCAACCTTGAGCAATCCGGCTTGCAGATCATCTAGTTATCTCACACATTTATTTCATAATTGTTTCCGCAATATCATTCATAGATGATTCAAAAGCTGAACATGTGGCTCTTCCTTGTACAACATAGACAACAAGCACTAATCTGACCCCAGTTAAACATAATTTTGGCGCCTCACCAAAAATGCAGGTGTCATGCACACAGTGGATTCTGGAATATAATAATGTGAAGACGGTAGCCTGATTCCGAACACCAACAATTAAGTATTAGTTAGATACCGATTTGGAGGGTTCTAACATGCATTTTTGTCAGTTAGATCCCGACCGGATATGCTTCTTCTATTATACCTTTTAACTTTAAATTTTTGCAAAATAAACAATAATCTGATTGTTTGTTTGCTGTTATTAATAGTGTTAATCCTTAGCTGGGCGCTAACATGCAAGACTGTCAGTTAGATACCAGCTTTTCCAATGGTATTAGTATCTTGGTGATGTCTAACAATGTTTAGATCAAAGAATATATTGTAAATAATCATTTTTCTTTCTACTATCCTGAAGTAAATTGGTATCTTCCAATCAGGTAATTTGAAGTAGGTCTTGTTTCCTGCTTCTTTAATTTGCAGTAAGGCATTTAGGTAAATTAGGATATGTTGCTATTATGATAGAATTTCGCTGTGATGTCTAATTTGGAGCATGTTTTATTTCTAACACATGTTTTTATTTTTTACATCACTCTTATTGAAGCAGAAATATTGAGTCAAAAGCGATTCTCTTTGATCTTGTCTTGAAATGATGTCTCACAGTCATTCCTTCTATAAATAAGGCATTGCCTTAATTGGACACAAATATAATTCCAGAGAGATGAAAGAGCCTTGTAAACAACATTTAGACAAACATCTATCTCAATCACTCCCAATTAAAGGAGCCTTTGAGTTCCTTCGCTAGGGACATGTGCCATCCCTCTCATTTCAGCGGACAACAGGCTTTGCTGCAGAATCTATTGCAGATTATAATGCACAATGTGACAGGAATCTTATGCTATTTTTTCAAAAAAAATGAAGACATGCATGTTATCAGCATGTTCTTGATTTTTATTTATAGAAATTGGTTACAGTGCTGGTCAGCTCCTCAAAATGTAAAATTTGAATTTTGAGTCAGCTTAAGTGATTGAGTGAGATGGTTGCATGCACTTGTCATTTGAGCTGAAAACTCATAACTCAAAACAACAAGCTATGTTAGCTCAAATGAAGTGTGCAACCATTTCACTCTATCGTTTGAGCTGACTCAAAATTTGAAATTTTACAGGCTACGTATCACTATATAATACGATGAGGCCATTGTCCCTCAAATTTGAGGGACAAAATAAATTGATAATATAAATTTACATGGACCTTTTTTCCTCATTTAGCAATTGGTATGCCATGCATACTTTAATAATTTTATTTAGAAAGAAAGTATGTATAAATAGTGTCTTTGTAGTTCAGCACAAATGCGGGCCTGAATTTTCTTTTAATTGCCTGGTATTATGTGTAAATGGTGTTCTTCTGGGGCTCAGGTAAATCTGACAAAATGAAAATGAAGCCTTGAGCCCATGACAGACATCAGTTTAAGCTTGCCAGTGATAAATGCAGCTAATCCGATCTGATTTTGCCTTGATTTGGCAGACGGATCAGATCCTGTCTTCAATTATGCCACAAATTTGGATGCAGATGACAGATTAATAAGCATGTTGAGGAAGATAATGCGTTTTGTGAATATTGATGAGTTAGAAAGATCGGTTTTAAAGATATTGCAACAAACATTCATGTTGAAAGTTCAAATGGATAAATTTAAGTGAATCTGTTGAAATAATAAACACATCATTATGAAGCACCCGTAAATTAAATATGGCACGTGGAAAGGAGAGAGGGGTGAATGGCACTTTTACCAACATTCCAGATAAAATGATTATGCTGCAGTAATGATAGGATTTTGTTTCTATGTCTATTTTGAGCAAATTTTTCTAACACTCTATGATTGTGTTCATGTTTTACAGTCCTTAGCATATTTATGTGGAATCTCTATTTCTTTCTATGCTGCTGAAGTGTGATGTCAGAGATGCCTATATATCTCTAGAATATGTAAAATAACTTCAAGCTCTGCCTCTGATGACTCGAGATTCGACGTAAATATGATGAAGACTGCAACCTCATTTCTTCTACAGTTTCAGCCCTTAGACAAAAAAATTCTCTTTGATCTTGTCTTGAACTGATGTCATTTCTTCTATTAATATAACATTGCCTTAACTGGACACAAATATAATTCAGGCAAGATGAAAGAGCCTTGCAAACAACATTTAAACGAGCATCATTCTCAATTACTCCCAATACAGTGAACCTTAGAGTTCCTTTGATAGGGACATGTGCCATCCCTTTCAAAAAGTCTCAATAATTTTGGTGCAAAATAAGCTTTGATGCAGAATCGGTTGCAGAAAATAACGCACGGTGTAACATCAACCTCATGCTTTTTAAAATGAAGACAAGCATGTAACCATCTCATCTACTTTGTAAGAACTTGTCTGAAACCCAATGAATTGATTTCTTTGCCAAACACTGTCACCTCCTCATGTGTCACTATAGACATGTGAGCAATTTTCAACTGAGTGTCACAGTCACTGTCACTGTCAAATTCAAACGACCTTTGAGACAAAAATAATTTTCTTTTCACTGTACTGCACAATGCACATGGACCAGTATGATAATTTTTCAACTTTCACAATATATGAGCAACTTCATTCGGAATCAAATTTGTTGAAACATATATATTGTCTCAGGTCTACAAAACTATGAGCCTAAATCTGACTTCAATTGCCTGTAAAGGGTATTTTTCTGAGGCTGAGGCAAACCCAGCAAATCAAGCCTAGTGCTCCTCACAGACATGATTTTAAGCTCATGGGTTGCAGCTAATCAGATCTGATTTTGCATTGATTCGCCAGAGATGGTCAGATCCTGTCTTAATTATACCATAAATTAGGTTGAAGAATTGCAGATGACAGATTAATAAGCACATTGAAGAAGATAATGTGTTCTTGTGAATATTGATGAGACTAAAAGGCCATTTTGAAAGATATTGCAACAGAACACCAAGTTTTGAGTGATAATTTGATCCAAGAATAGTATGATGCAAAATTGGTATCTTCCAATGGGGTTATTTGTAGACATTTCCGGCTCTCTTTTTAAATTTTGCAATCAGGCAACTACAGGAAGATAGTTTCATAAATTTGGATAATATCTTGCCCCAAACATGTAGCTTTTGGACTGGATTGTTTATCTCATTCCACATTTCTTACTTGCACTTCTCATGTTTTAACTGCAAAATTAACACCACCTCTTTTACAGCATACTGTCAAAGAGATTCCCTTTGATCTTGTCTTGAACTGATGCCATTTCTTCTCTTAATATAACATTGCCTTATAATTCATGCAAGATGAAAGAGCCTTGCAAATAATGTTTAGACAAATATCATTCTCAATCACTCCTGGAGTAAAGGGAGGCCTTTCACAGATACATGTGCCATCCCTCTCCATGATTTCAGTGGGCAAAAAGCTTTGATGCAGAATTGGTTGCAAATTATAATGCACAATGTGACAGCAACCTCATGCTATTTGAAATGACAACAAACGTGCAACCATTTTGACATTTTTTGACAATCAAAGAGATCTCTCTGCAATTTTTTGTCACAGGTTTTTTCCTCAGGCAGAGGACACACCAACAGAAAATTAAATAAGTATTTTGTTTTGTTTGTTTGTTTTTTTGTCAGCATCTTCTCAACTTTGTAAGAACTTGCCTAATGAAACAATTTCCTTGCCCTCCTCATGTGTCTTTACAGGTATATGAGCAATTTTCGCTTGAGTGTTGTTATATATTAACAAGACTTAGCTGTTGGCAAGCTGTTTAATGACTGACTTATATACATAGAAAGTGTCTGTCTTAGAATGAGGCTGAGTTACATGATACCAGAATGAGGCTGTAGCACGGCACCAGAATGAGGCTGTAACATGACGTCATATCAATCTTCCCTCACAAATAAAATTTTAAATGTAAATGATAAATTCTGTGATGATAAATATCGAAATAAATATAGAATATCAAATGTAGTGAAAATCAAATATATATAATAAGATAAATATTATAATTTATAATATTCTAAGTATTTCGGAGGTTGCTTCTTTCTGTTTGATCTTCTTGGCAAAATGACATCAGCTTCAGAATGTGTGTCAACCTCGGCTTCATTTGGAGAAGGTGATTCAGAATCTTGGAATGCTTCTACTTCAGATGATGTTGGAGTTTCTGGTATATCAGCAACAGCAACATGAGCCTAAATCTGAGTTCAATTGCCTTGCATTGTGTGTAAAAGGTGTTTTTATGAAGCTGAAGCAAATCCAGCAAATCAAGCCTTGTGCTCCTGACAGACATCATTTTAAGCCCGTGAGTGATTAATACAGCTAATCAGATCTGATTTGCCTTGATTAGGCAGAGATGGTCAGATCCTGTCTTAAATTATGCCACAAATTAGGATGCAGATGACAGATTAATAAGCACATTGAAGAAGATAATGTGTTCTTGTGAATATTGATGAGACTAAAAGGCCATTTTGAAAGATATTGCAACAGACAAGTCTGAAATGCAGGCAGTAAAAGTGGATAAGATTGAGTGAATCTATTGATAGAATAAACACATGGATAGGATACCAGATCATGATGAATTCAAGGTGAATGGAATATGGCATGAGATTGTCTCATCAGTGAAAGTGATAGATAGATAGGTGATTGGGGTCTTGCAGCCTGTAGTTATTTCACTTTGGTATAAAAGCTAATTCGGACAGGAGGAAGACACCCGAAAGGGTGTACGCATACAAATAAAAACATGTCCCGACCTGCAGTGTGACGAATGAGAGATTTTTGTCTTGAAATGTTCATAGTACTGCATTATGAAATTATAAATACAGTGCCGCCTGTAAGTAAATGAAACGCATGATACTGCGCCATTGCATCAATGCTTTACATCCTCACCGAAACCGCTTGTGGAAGCTTGAATAGCTAATCATCCAATGAGAAGGAAACATATTGGGTCATAAAATCCAATATGTCAGGCATGTGGGTAACAATAGCTGCCAATTTTCATTGCCGTAGTTGGAGTTAGGTATGGGTCAAAGTCTTTGATAAGTAAGTGAACCACCCTTCCCATTGAGATAACATTGGGCCTGTGTTTCACTTATCAAAGACTTTTACCATACCTAGCTCCGAGTACAGAAAAGAAAATCGGAAGCCATTATCATTCCACGTGTTACAAATATAGGCCTTTTTGACCCAATATGTTTTCCTCTCATCGAATGAGAATTCATGCTTCCACACGCAGTTTGGTTGAGGATGTTTAGCATTGATGCAATGGCACAATATCATGTGTTTCACTTATTTACAGGCGGCACTGTAGAGAGAGAGAATGGGCACATGATATAAACACAGTGGACAAGCCAGAACAGCAGAGTAGGATGTCACCTGCTAGACTGGAGCCTACACGTCTGAAAATTAGATCAAGGGAGCAAATTGAACAGGGACCCGGCTGAACCAGGCAGAAGTGAGCTTGGTAGGTAGGCATACATGCTCTAGTGTGTGACAACTGACTAACAACGTGTTAAGGCCGTGTCCTTTACCGATAAATTGAGGGATGGCTGAGTTGCAGAAAAATATGCTATAAAAACCGTGGGAGTGAACTGTTTTTTTGGTGCATATATATCTGTTCCTTAATGGCTAGGACTGTACATTGGGGTAATTAAGTATTTGACCCCCACCATATTTTCTGGTTTGAGCACTAGAGCTTACTCCTAAACTCTGAAATTTCTCAGGCAGATTTCGTCAAACATTAGAAGACAGGTACCGTAATGTACAAAAATTAAGTGAAAGAAGCATTATGTAATATATTTTCATAAGAATCTTAATAGTCTTCAGAAATAAGTAGTTGACCCCTTTATTTGCAAAGGCTTTATTACCTGACTTTTACAAAAACATACACTTGGAAAACTATTATAAGTGAAAATAATTGCTATCTAAACATATTCCAATTGTTAAATGGATTTCCCTTGCCAGGGAGTTTGCTATGGGATTAATATGTACCAAAAGTTGAATGCTTCACGGGGAGGCCCATCACATGATATATGGTAAATGGCATTAGGATTGAAGAGAGTGGGCAGCAGAAACTTGACCCACAAGGTATGAAGAATTTCAATGTCATATGCGGCTCCTCTTAGGATAAGAGGTCCGCAAAAAACTGTTGCAAGGGCACAATTAAAATCTGTATTTCTATCTGTTTGGTCAGAATTACCAATCAGGTTAGTCATTTCATGGCATGGTGCTTAAATTCTTGGTCATGTTAGTTAGATGACTACCATAAATGGGTTGTGTAACATTATGTTTGAGCCCTGATTAATTATATAATATATACAACAAAACAATTTCAATCAGAATTGTAACAGTGTATATAGTTATTTATTTATTTAATACTAGGAATTCCCATTATGACAAAAATTAATTGATTGGCTTTCCTTCCTGTATGTATGGCCATGAAGGCTAATTAGGACAGGAGGAGACATGATTGAGGTGATGGAATGAATCTGTGGACACAGTGATTGGCAACGCAATGGTCTTCCGACTGAACTGGCTCAGCTGATAAGCGACCGTGATCTGAGTCTTTGGTGGGTCTCCTGGCCATAGATAAATATATGAAACTAGATTTACCCATGATTTGGGGCAGGACCATAATGGGGAATAATTAACCCCCCCCCCCCTCTCTACCTGCATGGGCATCTGGCCCCGTGTTGCATGCTGACCATTTGAAATGACATTTGAGTAATAATTGTAATATAAGTAAAGATTGGTGGTAGAGGAATTGAAGTTACAAATGCACTGCCATATGTTATAGGTGGCGCTGCACAGCGGCGACAAGCAGACGCAAAATGCTCTGTTTATTTTGCCTTTTTCGTGAATTTTGATGGACTTTTGGACTTTTATTTTGATGAAAACTACTTATCAACATGTTCAGGAACACGAAATACCGGATTTTAGCATGTTTCATGTGCTTACTCATAGCATGCAAAGCTGTGAGAATACCCATGTGTGATGGAACGATCTTACGTTATGACAACAACGTACTAAAAAGCATTGGACAATCCCTGAAAACTGGCTCAACATCAGTCCAGTTTTTACAAGACATCCCAAATGAACTGAAATTTCGACCCAGGAAACGTGGAAGGAGAGGTGGTATACGTGCAAGGACAAGGCGACGACGTTTTAGAGTGCCCCTACCAAATGTCATCACTGGTAATGTTCGCTCCATCAGAAACAAAACAGATGAACTTGAAGCTCTATCTCGATTTCAACATCAATTTCGTGAATGTGGAGTGATGTGTTTCACTGAATCTTGGCTGTCTGAATTTGATACCGATGACAGCATTTCGATCTCCGGTTTTACATGTATCAGAAGCGACAGAACAGTAGCCGCAAATAAATCTCATGGTGGTGTACGTGTATGTACATAAACAATCGATATTGCAAAAACATTACTGTAAAAGAAAAATTTTGTGATCCGAACATTTAACTGTTAGCTGTAAATCTCCGGCCATTCTACCTACCTCGAGAACTATGTAAAGTTTTGATGATCGTAACTTACATCCCTCCTTCAGCAAATTACAGCCTTGCTATGCAGAAACTCGAAGATACTGTGAATATTTTAGAAGATCAATCTAACGACTCCGTAACGATCATCACTGGCGACTTCAATCAATGCGATACTTCGAACTTATTACCTGGTTACCATCAGTATGTAACCAACAGTACAAGGAACGACAGCATGTTAGACCTGTTTTTCTGTAACATCCCAAATGCATACACTGACCGCAAACTTAAGCCTCTGGGAAATTCTGACCATGACATCATTCAGCTAATCCCAAAATATCAACAACGTCTAAAAGCGAAAGAAACTAAAGTCATCAAAGTTAAAGAATGGTCCAATGAAAGTGTCGATACCCTTCGTGGATGCTTTGAGTGTACAGATTGGAGTATATTTTTAGAAGACGAAGACGATCTCGATAAAATAACAGACACTATCAACGAATATGTTAAATTTTGTGAAAATATGATTGTCACCGAAAAAGAAGTTAAATGTTTCCCTAACAACAAGCCTTGGGTTTCTAAAGAATTGAAAGATCTCTTGAATGTTAAGAAAAGATGTGTAGCAAACAGAGATAATGTTGAACGTAAAACCATACAAAAGCAAATTGACCAAAAGATTTATGAGTGTAAACTGTCGTACAAACGCAAAATCGAAAAAATGTTCAATGCAAATGACACTAAAGAACTGCCTGGAATGGACTCAAAACTATGACTGGCTACGATACGAAATCAGTGCTACCACATCCCGACAACAATCTAGATTATGCCAATGACTTGAATAACTTCTATGCAAGATTTGACCAACAAGACTTTAAACATGAACGTGAACTGCTTGCCAATGAACTTATTCGTAAAAATGACACCATGATTACCATCGAAGAATCGCAAGTTGAAAAACAATTACGAAAGATCAATTCAAGAAAATCATCAGGACCTGACGGCATAAGCGGCAAACTGCTGAAACAATGTAGTTTCCAACTTGCCCCAATTCTACACGTACTATATCAAATATCGTTGAACATTCTCTACATTCCTAAAATTTGGCGAACTTCAATTGTGGTTCCAGTACCAAAGAAACAGATACCGAACGAGATGAACGACCTACGACCTGTTGCCCTGACTTCTGTCGTTATGAAAACTTTTGAACGTTTAATCCTAAAGAAACTGATTAACTCAACACCATCAGATGAAAATCAATTTGCGTACAAACAAAACCGAAGTGTAGATGATGCAACTTTGACCTTATTGAATAATTTATACCAACACACAGATAGTCTTTTCAATTTCGCTCGAGTTTTGTTTATAGATTTCAGTTCGGCTTTTAGAAAAATTCAAGTGCATGTCTTAATGAAGAAACTAGAAAATATGACCATCAATTCCAATCTTATTGTATGGATAAAAGAATTTCTTTCAAATCGCATACAATGTGTAAGGTTTAAAGATGTAACATCAGATTCCATTGTTGTCAACACAGGATCACCTCAAGGATGCGTACTATCTGCCCTTCTTTTCACTTTATATACTCAAGATTGTCAAAGTCACAGTAACAAGTGTAAATTATTGAAATATGCTGACGACACTGTCCTTATGGGTTTATTGAACAAAAAATCATTAGATGATGATTGTAATGAATATTTTGATGAAGTACTACAGTTTCACAATTGGTGTAATTCAAATTTTCTGAATTTAAATGTAACTAAAACAAAAGAATTAATTGTGAACTTTGGTAAAGACAAACATACTGGTCCACCTGTCTTAATTGATAACAAAGAAGTTGAGGTTGTTAATTCGTATAAGTATCTTGGTACAGTAATTGATGACAACTTGAAAGGTGATGAAAATATTCTCAGAATTACAAAGAAAGCTAGACAACGTTTGTTTTTTCTCAGAAAACTAAGAAGTGTCAATGTTGATCGAAAAATCCTCAATCTGTTTTATACAAGCATTATTCAGTCTGTTATTACTTTTTGCATTATTTGTTGGTATGAAAATTTAACAAAATTGAATGTCAACAACCTTGATAGAATTATAAAATCAGCTAGAAGACTGGGATGTAATGAAATAGACAACACAAGTGAATTGTACACATGTTTCATGAAAAAGAAAGTTAAATTTATTATGAATGACTCTAATCATCCTTTAAATACCTTTTTTCGTTTTCTTCCCTCAGGCATTAGACTTAACTCAATTTTTTGTAGAACAGATCGTTTTAAAAAATCGTTTGTGCCATCTGCTATTCGTTTATTTAACAAGTCATAATTTTTGTATTCTAGTCATACCTCATATGTTTTTGTTGTTATATATAGGCCTATGTTTTTACATGTTTTTACCTGTTTTTACATGTTTTTACATTCTTCTGTTATACTATTTGATTTTCATGTCTGCAAAACGAGTTTCCTGAATAAGGATTAATAAAGTTATTGTCATTGTCATTGTCATTGTCATTGTCATGTCATTGGTGTAAGATACAGTCAAGTGTACTTACACCAGAGCTTGTAGTTGAGGGCATGGCTCGTAAGGAAAGGAAAAGAGCTGTTGAAAAGAAAGTGGATTGATGGAAATGTATAGAATTAGCAAATAGGTAAAAGTGTATGGGCATTGAGACATTGACAGATGGAATGGGCTTGAGAAAGGTGAGAGTGAAGTGTGTGGATGTTTTTGGCGGGAAAGCAGACAGTGGCGCCAAACCTAAACGTGAGCAATAGCGGAACTGCGATGGTGATGCATGCGCCCCTGGTGGGGAAAAACAGTAGAAGCAGAAAATGTAAATAAGGGAGCTGTTTCACTGTTAGTTGCTGTTATCAGAAGGACAGGATAGATCAATAAGGATAGGTGGACAGTTTAGGTGAGTGGCATTGCTCGGGGAGGAGTTTTTAGCTGTTGCAGGTGTGAGCATGTCACCATTGATTTTTGCGTCTTATACCAGGCAGGGATTGAAATTACTTTTTTTTTTGTAAATTATTTACTGTCACACATATTATGTGCCGAATAAATACTGTCTGAGTCTGAGTCTGAGTCTGATAAAATCACAGGCATCACAACTGTTCACAACAGTTCTGCACTAGACTACTACCAGTGGTACAGATACACCAAGGCTGGAAAGTCCCCTGAATCGACCACCCTGCAGTAATGTTATGCCAATGGGGCGCAGGATGGCTGATTCAAGGGAATTGCCAAGACTTTCCCACCTTCCTTGTACTGTTTAAGGAGGCCATTATCATGCAGGCCATAGAGCTGTGTTGGTAAATGATTGAAATGCCAGTGGATAAAAAAGAGGAATTTATGTTTGTCAGATGAAAAGAAGAATATTGACGTAAAATTATGGGAGAAACATGTTGGGCTAACCAATACCATCTATTTACATTTGATATAAAGCCTGTATATCAAGTGTATTTTAGGCAGGGGATTTATCTTTGTTGAATTGTTTAGATTGCTTTCTCGAACCAAACTGTGTTGTTTTTCAGAACTCACATAAGAAGTTAAGAGAACACTGAAAAGAGTGGTATAAACAGAGCTCTGATCATCAGTAAAGGTCATATTGCACAAGAAAAACAAATGTGGCTGAACAGAGCAATCAATGTTTATGTCTGGGACCTCCCTTGATGTTACCAAATATGGAAAGTCAGAAACCAGATGAAGCGAGTATCCATCCATGAGTTACATCAGTCGGAAAATTTTATGGCTCCCTGGGATCTGGGTTTTTTCGGGAGATACCAAAACAGTAGCAGGTAGCTACATACATAAGCCAACCGTAGGGATGCTAAAAGGCTGAAAGCTTTTACATTCATGTAGATCTATGTCTTCAAATATGGGATGGAAATATTTGGATTGTAATCCCTTAGTAATGTCTTATCATATGCTTGCTCTGTTTCTTTTCTGCATTCTACACTATTGCCTTCAGTTTCCATTGTAATATACCAAAATCCAATTAATTCAGAGGATAAACAGTGGTCTCTTATTCTGCATTGTTAATGGAATTTTAATCACATCAAATCAATTAGACAAGCAAAATATGAAGATCGCTTCTCTGGAATACGAATATGGAAGAGAAGCAATTTTTTTATTTTTTTATTTTTTTAATAACATCCATTAAGACTTTTAAGTTGTCATCTCATTTGCTTGCTGCACTCTTTGAGAAATTCAGAAGGTAAAGGTCAAGCAACTGTTTCCCTGGTGGAAGGAAATTGATGATTGTCCTTCTGTTGACCACAGGTGTGGCAGCCACAAGACAACACCCTTCAAGCAGGGGATAAGAGAACATTGCCCAAGGTTCTCAAGCCACAGCACCTTCAAGTGTTGGTGCTTATTGTGCAATGAGGATTGATGAGAAGACTGTTTCATTCAGAGATATTCAGGGTCATTCAGTTGTGAAGGTTATCAACCATACAGAAAAGTATTTACAAATGTTTGGATAACTCTATTTTATTTGTAATTAGCTACCACATATTGTATGCATCACCTGTACGTAGGTGTATTTATGACTCAACTTTTCAAAAACCAGCTCATAAGGCTCACTTGACTTTCATTGTATCGGAAATGGCCTGTACTAAACTTTTAAAAAATACATGTGGCCTAAATCACTCAATATGCACTACACGACTTGACTGCAGGCCTATCTATTGAATTTCCCTTTGACACTTTGAAAGGCCTTTGCTCTTTGGGGGTGGAATGATTTCCTTTCGCAAGAAATTCAATTACACTTAAAGGCAAGACTTGCAAACTCGAGCACATATCTGATGCTCCTGCAATCTGCAGCCCTGTACAAATGCCTTATGTCAGCTCAATATTATCTTGTTGCAAATTTTTGTGAAAAAAGGTTTGAAAAAATGTCCAAAACAACAATTAAAATGGTTTAGCATTGACGAGAAAGTCAAGGCAATTAGTTGTCACACAAAATCTAGTTTTAGTGAATTCTCTTTGGACACTTATAAGCTTTTTGATCTTTTGGCGTTAGGATGCTTTTCAGTTGTACATTCCATTCCGTTTTATGATTCTTAGACTGTGGTGTGGTAACATGTATACACACAAATGGGATAAAGGACACAAACACTGAATCGAATAACAGCACATACCTTCATATGTGCAAATTAGATATGCAAGACCTCCAAAACACGCGGGAACACATCTGGCTGGCTATTGTGACAATCATTCATCCCTAAGTTCACCATTTCACCCCACCCCTGGACATTTGTGCAACTCAGAGGTCTCAGAAGTTCGAAGATGTGCTCAAGTGAGGAAGTCATGCCTTTCAGTGTAATTGAATTTCTGTCAACGAACAACAACTCTCCCAAAAAGAACAAAAGGTTCCATCAACTTCAAGGGAAAATTTGATAAAGATCAGATTGTGCTGTCTACATTAGATAAACATATATGTATGACACGGTGGTCCCTGTGTTATAAGACCATCCCCTCTGTGGTCATGAAGTGGTCTCTCTTGGGGTGTGGTCTCTCGTTGAGGTGCAAAATGAGACTGGGAATGTAGAATATGCTCCATTAGTGCAGGAATGCCCGGGGTATTTCAGTTATGACTTATGAGAGTAATAAACGAAACAGAAACATGTAAAAAAAATTTTAAACTCTGTTTGAAATGAATGAGCTAGGTACTGCATTCGTTTTATCATCTGCAGTGTATAAGTTAAGTTTTAAATGAATGGCAAATGCCTTGTTTGACCTGCATGTTGACTGTAGCATAAGGCCTGGGCTAACCTTTCATAAATACATCACTCAGTATACGCCATACACAGCCTTACCGCAACCAACCAATTGAAACCCCAGAGCACTCCCGCAGTATCTATTGAATTTCCCTTTGACACTTTCA
Organism: Platynereis dumerilii; assembly: GCA_026936325.1. NCBI lineage: Eukaryota > Metazoa > Annelida > Polychaeta > Phyllodocida > Nereididae > Platynereis > Platynereis dumerilii. Next base: position 6,585,122 of record JAPTHN010000003.1, on the reverse strand, counting down.
AAAGCCCTTTGCTCTTTGGGGGTGGAGCGATTTCCTTTTGCCAGAAATTCAATTACACTTAAAGGCGTGACTTGCAATCTTCAGCACATCTCTGATGCTTCTACGATCTCCTAGTCCTAGGCTCTAAACACAAATGCCTCAGGTCAGCTCAATATTTCATCTTTGTAAAATGACTGTTAAGCATTGACCTGAAGATCTCATTTAGGTAATCAACAAACATATTTTGTTTATATCAAATTTTGTCCAGAATAACGCATTTCATGAAACAATGACACACCCAAAGAACATATTCTGCTGCTGAACTCTATGTAGCTGTGGTATGTGCTCCAACATGCATGGCAATAGCAGCTAGAGAACAGGTAATTCCAGACTTGATGTCTCATTCCTCCACACCATTGTTTGCATCAATAAAATCTAGCTTTTGCTTAAAGTACGATCATGTTTGTCTCAAGCCAAATACATTTACTTGACAAATAACTTTCATCAGCCTCCCTCAGTACTCAATTAAATATAATCAAATGACAAACTAATTTAAAGAAACTAAATGGTATCATTTCATGTTACTCATACTATTACATAGCTTTTCAAAAATTTGCGGCAAAGAAGCAAACATAATATATGTCCTCGCAGTCACACATTAGAACAAGCCGTTACCACACAATTTCCAACACAGGTCAGCCAGGTCCCTGTTCAATTTGCTCACTTGATCTAATTTGCAGACGTGTCAGCCTGGTCTAGCAGGTGACATCCTACTCTGCTGTTCTAGCTTGACCGGTGTCCACTGTATTTTAGTGTTCATGTTATAATTTAGGAATACTACAAGCTAGCTAGGATTGAGGTAGCGCATGTTTATTAGTTATGCTTTCAACTGGTTATTTGTGATATTTAAAAAACGTGTTCTTGACCTTTTGACGCTTCTACATTTTTAGTTTAATTCTTAGACTATATTTAAATAACCAGCAACCAAAGTTTTACTAAACAATGCAACAGATACAAATGAAGACATATTAGGAGCTTGCAGCAACAGGACATAAAACTATTGGCTCAGAATCTTTTTCAGATTATATGGATGAGACATGATGATGAGATGATAGGACTGTGAATTCCCATTTAGTACTCCCTGTTCAGAAGATTGGGTCTTTGTAAACTTCTTTGGCATGAAAACTAAGTATAGTTACTATCACACGCTAAATATTGACCGTTCAGGGCCGGAGAAGGATTTGAAATTTTACAGAGTTCTATGCTCAAAGAAACCAGTGGTTGCCCAATCAAGCGCTCCAAACCATAATTGGGTCATGGATACAAGGTAAACCACAAGGAATATGATGATAGCAAAAATTGAGCCATAAATTGGTGTTTGTATGTATGGCTTTGCTGCACTCACAAAATAAGTAAAAACATTTGGCTGATAATTGCAGATATTCATAGCTAAGCTATCGGTTGGTTGGCAGTCATATCAATATGACTGATGAATGGGAGAGGAGAAGCCATGGCTGCTATCCCATAAAACCTGTCAAAATGTGCTGAGCTTGAAGACCTAAAGGATATTGATATCCATTTTAGTACAGCAATGTGTCAAGCAAAAGTTATCTGTACCTTGCTTGTGTTTATACTGCACAAGACTTCAAGAAAACTTGGTTTTCGTAGTTTTTTTTTTTTTTTTTTCAGGTGAAATGTTGGAAAGAAGACCCAGGAAACTGTTACTGAAGTGGAAAAGACAGGCATGTGGAATAATTTGATAATTGCATGCTGGATTGCTCATCATTCCATGGCAAGGAAGAATCATTGATTCTAACTTTGTCAATAATCAGCATCAAAGTGACATGGGAGATGAAGATCCTGCACGGTTTAAAATCTCCGATGGGGAATTCAAGTATTTTTGGGGTGATCGATCAGCCCTTATATAGGCTTAGTGATTCCATGGGAAAGTCAGGTTGTGAGAATACGTCATCAGATCGGGGCTAACCTCGTCGTAATAAAATTTAAACGCCAAACGGGATGTAAATTGTGGAACAGCAGAATGCAGGATCTTCTAATAAAATGTAGGTGCACTCTAAAAACTTTCAGACAAAATTGGTTTTTTAGATTCAAAATGGTTTTTTGAAAAACCAAATTTCAATGCAAAAAACCAACATGGATTTTTTTAAAAATCCATGTTGGTTTTGCTTTGAAATTTGGTTTTTCAAAAAACCATTTTGAATCTAAAAAACCAATTTTGTCCAGACATTTTTTAGAGTGTGGGCATTTGAGGAACCGATATCAATTTGCTTAATTTAAAATTTCCCTTTTTTTCAATTAATATCCCTGTTCATCAGTCCTTCAGAAATTTAGCTGCTCATCTGAATGACCCATGACCTTAAAATACCCAGGAAACCAACATTAGAAGTTGTATCCCAGCTCAGATTACTGAAGCCATGCTGCTTTGTAACACATCAGTCAATTGTGGAATCAGCTGCTCTGTCCAAATTACCCGTGAGTGTGACCTTGAAATACCCAGGGAGCCTGAGGGAGGAAGTCTATAATTGACAAGGATATCAACCTGGGGCTAAATGGAAAGTCTCTACCACAATAGACTTGTCACTAACTCCACTGATCACAGCAGGTCTACTGATGCAGGTTTCGCCTCTGGAGAACGCCCTTGCATGGACATCTTAAATTGAGGTCTTCAGTTTGTACTGATAGAATTGCGATATTAAGTCTTTCTTGCACAACTGATTCATTATAAAAGTACTGTATAAGCAAATAAATTAGAAGAAATATCTCTAAGAAGGTAATTACACTGCTCGCATTATTTAAAGGAGCAAAGTGCAAATCATTGTCATTTACAGTTGTGGCTGTGTCAATGAGACGTGTATGAACATCCAAAAATAATGAGCACTTAAGGATGTTTTTTACAGAAATTTAACAACGAAACATAGGGTCAACACGTCATGGATCAGACCCAAGGTTAGGTCTAAAAATTAATTAGGGTTACAAATAAAGTTAGGTTTATGAATAGGGTTAGGGTTTGAGTTGTTGTTAACCCTGCCCATTTCAGGCCACAGTGATACTCACATCATGTGCATGTACATTTGTTCTTACATCATGGGACAAAATAAATCCATTTTGGTATAACTATCTTTTTGACTGTGCCTGGCAGATGCCAATAATTCATTTCTTCCGCATGCATGAAGGTCTGACGATTCAGAAAGCTTTGCTTTGTTATCTGAAGAGTGATATCTGTGTAGCCTGTTCTGGGATCATTTTGACAACATTAATTCTCATTTCTGTTTTTCTTTGCAGTTTTTGTCTTGGAAAATCGCCCACGCTTCCCTATTTCATGATATTGAATCATTTGCAATGTGCTTATGATGTTGCGCCTGTCATGCCAAGAAGTATTTCAAGTAGGCATATTTGTCAAAAACGTCTGCAAGGAAAAAGAAACAATCAGCCAACGAAGTCATCGAGTCTGGAAGGTTAAAAAAGAGTATAGATGTACGTACAACTGTTTGTGTCATTGATGAATAGAAATATATGGTTATTTATTGATTAATTGCTTTCTATGAAGGCAAGGAAATTACCCCTTTAGCTGTCAGAGAAGTTTATCACAAGTCCCACATTTGAAGTTTTCTATTGAGAAATGATTTAAAATTCATCTACCAATAGCTTCATGGTATATATATGTGGAATCCGAGCTTCAGTTTGAAGTTTCCAATTCTGTCGCACACTGTAATGCGAAGGGTTCTTGATGATATATATAAAGAACCCACAGCTGAAAAATTTTGTTTGGGTTCAACTGAATTGAAAAGGTTCAATACCGGTGGGGAGGCCCTATGATGGAGCTCTATGCTCCCAACTTGAGAGAAAGGGGTTCCATTGTGGGAGTTCAGTGCAGCTGGATTATCTAAATGTTGTTTTTGTTTGCTGTTGTAAACTTTTAAAGTTGAATAATGAACCTTTTAGGGTTGCTCATCTATACCAGCTCATAGAACCCTTAAAGGTTCCATATAAAACCTTATTGTTAAGAGTGCATTACCTTTCTGGTTTGATTGTTGCATTCCTCATCACATAAAGTCCACATAGGTTCTGTTTATTTTAGAGGGGCTATTTTTCCTGCAATGCTTCTACATTCTACACTCACATTTTCTGCTTATATGATGATCAAAATTACGGTGCCCTAAAGTCTTGGGAAGTCAAGTTTAACAATATATATTTTCCAAGACCCTTGGCTATGTGGGCATCTACAATTCCAATTAATTCAGGACCTCAAAGACTTCAGACACCTTTGCTGCAGCAGTCTTTTTGCTCATTAGAGCCTACTGTTGGCAGAGCTCCAGACTCTCTTTGTAGGTCTTTCAATTTGCTAAGAATAGAAGAAAAGTATACTGTTGTGTCAGAGTCCTATTTGGAACTTTCCTTGCACTTTGGCTGTCTGGAAAGTTAATGCAAACTTCAAAGTCTTTGTCACAACTTATTTTTCTTCTGTCTTCGAAAAGTTTGTGGTGGACTGGTGGTATATCTGGATTGCCATGCAATGGTCCTTGGTTCCTGTTCGTGTCACTCCGTGTCACTCCCTTATTGTTATTTGAACCGTTCTTAAAGTAAATTAGCATCACTTGGTGGCTTTTTAATTGCGATTGAAAAATGAGGACAAATGGTTCTGAATGTAACAGAATTGGGATTGAGAACTGGGAGTCAATCATTTGATCCAAGTCAACACCCAAATAGAAATCTATACCCTATCTTGAACCACCTTTAAATCAACTGGGAATTGCAGATCTACCCAAGACACACACTATACCAATGACCATCATTATTATGTGGCACTTTTCATCATAAATATCCAGCTCTTTTTATACAGTTCTGCCCAAAAGTTTACATACCCCAATGCAAAACGACCAATTTCTTCATTGCCAGGGCAATTTTAACAAAAATAGGCAAATTATACATGAAATACAATGCACTGCATGCGGCTGAACACTTCTGAACCATTGAAAATTCAATAGCAATGAGATTCTATGATATTATCAGTCAATTGCATTTTATGACATTTTCAAAAGTTTACATACCCTCTTGCAATATCATATATTTTCCCCCTTGGGATCATGAACAGATTTCAGGATTTTACTACACTATTTCAAAACGTCCTCAGATAACATCAGCAGTGATTTTGATCCATTCTGCTTCAAAGAATTTCTGTAACTCCACGTTCATTGTTGGTCTCCGCCGGGGCACGGTCTGTCACGAATCAACCAATAATAGATAAATAATATTCCTGTCTGGAAGGTGTCAAACCACTGGAGGGCCTTTTCCCAACAGTTCTGAAAATATTTTTGGGCAGGATTAGCGAAAAGTTTTTGATTGTTGATCTGTCAAAGCGACTTGTTTCATGCCATTCCGCACTTTCACACCGAATCATGTCGGTTCTCTTCCAAAATTTTATGGAAATCAGTGACATTACAACTTTCATTAGTCTTGACCAATATTCCAGTGCTGTTTGCACTGAAATAGCCACTATGTATCAATAAGGTTCACTATGTGAATGGTTCTATTTTGCTTGCATAGTATTACCTGATAGACATGCCTCTGACAGGGCGGGGGTGATTATGGGTGAAACTTGGCTGCAGTACACCAAAAGCAGTTTGGTAAGTCTCAATCCATCTGCCAAAATGTTTTTGGATAGACAAGACTTTGCTGAGATTTTATGTCATTAAATTCCCTTGCACTGTGTTTGTAAGGAGTTTATTCAGACTTATGATAAAAAGAAGACCATTGCTAAATTGAACCAGGGTGGTGTGCCTTCAATGCTTTGCAGCTGTTTCAGTTCGAATAGCACCAGAGACATTGTCAAGACTAAAGAAATGTTTAATATCACCGATTTCCATAAAATCTTGGAAGAGAACCGACATGATTCAGTGTGAAAGTTAGTAACAGCATGAAACAAGTCGCTGCAATAGGACAACAATCACAAACTTTCCACTAATCCTGCCAAAAATATTTTCAGGACAGTTGGGAAAAGGCCCTCGAGTGGTTTGACACCCTCCAGACAGGAATCTATTGATAAATTATGGGTTGATCCTAGGCAGACCGTGCCCCGGCGGAGACCAACAATGAACGTGGAGTTACAGAAATTCTGTGAAGCAGAATAGATCAAAATCACTGCTGATGTTGTCTGAGGACGTTTTGAAATAGTGTAGTAAAATCCTGCAATCTGTTCATGATCCCAAGGGGGAAAGTATATGATATTGCAAGAGGGTATGTAAACTTTTGAAAATGTCATAAAATGCAATTGACTTATAATATCATAGAATCCCATTGCTATTGAATTTTCAATGGCTCAAAAGTGTTCAGCCGCATGCAGTGCATTGTATACTCCTGGGCAAAAAAAATGGACCACCCTAGAATTCGACTTCATTTTGTTAGGCTTTGATTTTTACAGGATATACACATCCAAAAAGCTTAATTTTCTGTCAGTTAATCAACAGAAGCATTGTCTTAGTATTAAATTGCTTTTTCTCTTGACTTTTCAAGCAGAACAGTTTTTTGGCTGCACTTCTTGACGACTTTGTGCACTGCAAAATGTGCATATTTTCCCATAGCTGTTTCAGTGCCTTCCAAAGCTCCTCAGTGTAAATAGGTTTGCACCTTCTTAGATTAACATCAGACCAGTATCAGCCCTTAAGTTCTGAAATTAGTTGAAATCTGGACTTTGTCAAAAATGGTGGTGGAGGAATAAAGGTGTGGTGAACCATTTCAAGCACTCTTTTGAGGCATCAAAAATCATTTAAACTTTTAAGTATGTAAAAAGAATGTATCATGGCCTTCTGTTGGCCATTTAGAAGCTTTTTCTTGCAGAAAAGGTACAAAATAAGCTGTTCCAGGATGACAAGCAAATGCCAACACAGTGAAGGTGACCATTAGTATTTGCTGTGCAACAATATATCAACTATGTTCTGACTGGGACAAAATATAGATATCAATCAAATTGTGAACTTTTTGGGTCATATTGATGTTGATCTAAGATGACACAAATTTGGTTACACAAATGTGCTGTGAAAATCATTGAAACAGCAATGGGAAAATATGAACATTTTGAGGTGCACAAAGTTGTCAAGAAGTGCAGGCAAAAGACTGTTCTGCTTAAAAAGTCACGAGGAAAAGCAATTCAATACTGAGACAATGCTTCTGTTGATTAACTGACCGGAAATGAAGCTTTTTCGAAGTGCATATATATATATATTCTGTAAAAATCAAAGCCTAATGAAATGAAGTCGGATTCTAGGGTGGTCCATTTTTTTATGCCCAGGAGTGTATTTCATGCATAATTTGGCTATTGTTGTTAAAATTGCCCTGGAAATAGAGAAATCGGTCATTTTGCATCGGGGTATGTAAACTTTTGGGCAGAACTGTAGATCTTCAAGGAACATGCAAATGAGTTTGCAATTGAGTTTGCTTCCACTGGTCCGGAATCACCACGCCATGCATGCATGCAGGGAGCTAGGACTTTGCTATCAAGATATCAAATTGAACAAGAATTCCACTAGGACTTTGGGTAAAAAAGGACATTACCTGATGTCATTAAGGCTTCTAGACTCAAATTACCAGAAGTAATGCAACTCTGCAGTTCATTGAAGGTTTCCCAAGCTTTCCCTTTCCAATTCCAGTACAAAGAAACTCAAAGGTTAGAAACCTAATCTCGCTTAATCAGGCTGGAACTAAAGGATAAAGCAATAAGAGCTGAGGCGAGAGTTAGATCACCCGATGACCAAGGGGTACGCAATTGTTTCTGGAGTTCTTAAAGAATATCTCATCAGTGTAAATCAAGCGAGTATCAAAATCGCAGGTTTAAACCCACTCGAGGGATCTAACTTTCTTTGCAACACCTAACAGATTGACATAATAATCATGCAAATTTGTAAATAATTGTGTAACTTATAAATGTGTAAACTGACAACTGCTCAAACATTTTTTTGTAGGCCACTGTATGTTAACGATGTTGAAAGTTGAAATAAATCAAATCAAATCAAATCATTACAAATGTGCATGGATTAAAAAATACAGAAAAACAGCATTTCAGCAACCCGCAATGCATTTGGTAAAGCCAATAACATTGATGTGCATGCGCACTCACTCTTCCTTCTCTTCAAATCGTTCCCTCCATGCATCCTCCCCATTAACCTCTAGTGATTATGGTTCAGGAATTGACCCATCACTGTCAGTGGAATGTTGCAGTGTTTGCGGGTTGCGTTATTCCCACCAAGACAGGAGAGATCACCGCACAATTGATGGTGCCAAAGGACATATTTGTCAATGTTCATGTACTCTATAATCAAGACTGTTTGTATTTGGTATTTATTCAAAGGGGCTTACTACCCATGACAGATCTGACGGCGGAATGACGCAGGTCTGTTCAAGCAGGGAAGAATTCATATTCTTATGTTGTTCATACATTATTACTATTATCGTAAATAATATTACAGCGATGCACTTTGATAAAAAAAAAAAAGAGGATCAGTTCACTGTGAAAAATGCACTTCGTGACTCATGATAGCTGATGAAGTGTTATCTTCTATACTTTCAACATGAGAAACATAGAGGCAGTTTGATTAGTCATGATCAAGAGAAGGCTATATGACTTGTCATAACTGATTTTGGATTGAAAATCAGATGCATGATCCTTTTGTTTGGCTGTCACTAACAAGAGGGATAAGTCTCCTTCAATCAAATTAACATTGAAAGTATTGGGTTTGATCATGACAAATCATCAGCATGATGACACACAAAGTGCCATTTTCACAGTGCCACAGTCCACTCTAATTCTATATCAAAGTGTTTCGCTGTAATAGATCTTTCCAGATTAGGGGTCCAAGCAGTTTCAAAATTAACTCTCAACTTTGACTTGTGATGTGACTGGCTTAAACATGTTTTTACAATTGTATAATAATTTGATTCAGTGCATAATGCATATCATGTCTTGCAGCATAGGTGTCAATAAACAAACTAATTAAAAGTCCTAAGGTATTTATCTAATAAGACGATTAGGAAACCAACAGTTAACTGTGAATGACGTGACAAAGCCAGTTCGCAAATTGAAAAGAAGAATTTTTTTTTTTCAATTGACTGCGAATCTGCAAAGAGCTCTCATAAGTATTTTAATCACCTTTCCTTCACTGTAAAATTTGAAATATTGAGTCAGCTTAAATTTTTGAGTGACATGGCTGCACAATTCCTTTCAGCCAACATAACTTGTTGTTTTCAGCTATGATAATCAGTCCATCGTTGTAACTGATAACAACAAGCTATGTTAGCTCAAAAGAATTGCGCAACCGTCTCTTTTAATCAATCAAGCTGACTAAACTTCAAATTTTACAGTGTTATCAGAGTTCTAGCTTCTCAAAAGAAAAATCATTTCAGGGAAATGTCCTATTATTTGAATGTTCCTTCTGTGAGAAAAAAAGTCTACCTCAATGACAATACAAAGGCAGCAGTGCATAAATTCATATACATGTAGTTCATAAACTAGTACACTACATGCAGCAGTTTTAGAACAGTTTGGTGTTTTGGTCTGATATACAAATGTAGGACATTCTGTGAGAGAATTCTGACACTCTGACAAGTCAAACTTTTTTAAGCCAATCATGCAATAAAATTGCAATATGTACTATATGTAGGCCTATAAAAGAAACTCCTCAGACAAAACTCTAACAGTGCGGGAGAGACTCCGTTAGAGAAACTCAAACACATCATCACTGATTATCGTCTGCGTATCTTCTCTAACAGTTAAAAATGGTGAATCCAGAAGCAGTCAAGAAGGTTCTCGCCAGCCGCAAGTTCATCGATGTTTTGGGAACTCGAATGAGTTATCTGGACACAGAAGAAAATGCTGAAAATGCAGTGGTGTTTCTCCATGGCAATCCAACTGCAGCTTATTTATGGAGAGCGGTGATTCCTCACGTACAAGGCCGGGCAAGATGTCTCGCTCTTGATCTGGTCGGAATGGGCCATTCAGAGAAGCTAAAGGACCCTACAAAGTAAGTGATCTTTGTCACTTGTCATCTCTTTGTTGTAGGCAAAGGGCAAATCCGTAAAGTCTGATTTACAGATTTGACACTTTAGCAGCTTGTGTAGCCCCACCATTCAGCTTTTTCATTGTTAAACAGAAGTGAGGCAAGGTAATAGGGGTATCAGACAAGCCATCAACCGAAGGTCCAAGTGCAACCGCAGTTAAGCTATTATCAAAATGTCATGGTGTCTGACGTACACCGTGTGATGCACGTCTGACACCATTTTGCCTTGCAGCTCAGCTCCTGTTGCACTTGGAGCTTTGATAGAAGGCTTGTTTGATACCCCTATTAACTGGCCTCATACCTGGATAACAATGAAATATCTATGGTATAATGGTAGGGCTACACAGGCTTTTCAAGTGTCAAATCTGTAAATCAGACTTAACAGAATTGCCCCAAAGTAAAGGCCAATTGTCCACCAAACTGTCTATTCATGGATTTTAGTTTTATCTGCAAAAAAAAAGAGTTGTATGATTCAGTTTTAACTCTATTGGCCTGACTCAGTGGTGATCTCTTAATTTTCATCTCTGAGACACAGTCTCCCGGCAAGATGCTTAGTGTGGTTTAGTGATGTTAACTGCATATCATAGTGGATTAAAGCTTAACAAACAAGCATTGAATAGTTTGTTTGTTTTTTTACAAAAGTCACATTCTTTCAGATACCATTTTGTCAACCATTACACCTACCTGAGTGCCTGGATTGAGAAGTTGAACCTACCGCAGAAAATCTACCTGGTGGTCCACGACTGGGGGTCTGCTTTAGGGTTCCATTGGGCAAACCAACACCGAGACAGGGTCGCTGGAATTGCATTCATGGAGTCCTTGGTTGCACCGGCTCTAGACTCCAAAGATATGTCTGAAGATTTCCAAAAGTTTTTTGCGGTATGTTGAAACTTTTCTCACTGCCCACTGGTGTTGCTTGGCTGATCCAGTTGTACAAAAATAGTCCAAATGGGCAATTCTGTAAAGTCGATTAACAGATTTGACACTTCAGCAGCTTGTCTTCAGCTACTATCATTACACCTCGGCTATTTCATTGTTAAACAGGGATTAGGCCGGGTAATAAGGGTATCAGACAGGCCATCAACAAAAGCTCCAAGCGTAACAGGAGCTAAGCTACAAGGCAAAATGTCATCGTGTCAGACGTACCCACACAATGTACGTCCGACACAATGACATTTGAAGTAGGGACTGCTACCTTTTTGATCACTGTCTGTACATGATTTTTTCCTGTTTAGCAACTGGGATCTCCGGCTGGTGAAGCAATGGTTTTGCAGAACAACGTGTTTGTAGAAATGATGTTGCCCAAGTTGACAATGAGGAAGTTGACTGATGAGGAAATGGACGAATATCGGTAGGTTTGAACGTATTGCACCGCATGTGAGATATCATGAGTATATAGAGCTAACCTCCAAGTTCACAGGAGGGGGGGGCTTAGGTTAAGGGCGTTTTGACCCCCCAAATACAATTAGGAACCCCTCAAATACATATTTTAGAAGGACCGGGGGGGGGCCTGAAAAAACACCCTCAAATACTAAATGTGCATGATTTAATCCAGAAATGGGGCTTTCAAAAGTAATTTTCTGAGATGGAACATACTTAAAACACCTAGAATTCATTTCAGAGCACAAGTAGTAGTCCTTTCTGAAACCCAACAGCTTCTGCCTTCTGGGGGCCTCCGATGACAGACGGACCTCCGGACTGATCCTCCTTTTATTTTGTTTTGTCGAATATAGAAGGCTTAACAAAAAAAGGAAAGTCAGAAAAAAAAAAACAAAGGAATTTCCTACATTCTTGAAGCTTTAACAGATGTAACAAAGGTAGGCCCACTTGACATGCATATAATATATCTCTAATCCATTTTCAGTCGACCCTTCAAAGATGTTGGCGAATCCAGGCGTCCTATTCTAACTTGGGCCAAAGAGGTTCCCATCAAATCCACAGGACCTTCTGATGTTGTCGCAATAGCCGAAGACTATCACAAATGGTTGCAAACCAGTGCCGATGTGCCAAAGCTGTTTATTGAGGCTGAACCAGGAGTCTTTACTACTGTCATGGGACCTTTTCGGGCAACATTCCCAAACATGAAAAAAGTAACCACGAAGGGTTTGCATTACATTCAGGAGGACTCGCCCGATGAAATTGGACAATTCATATCAGAGTTTCTTGAAGAAAATATAAAGGGCACCAACCGTTAACATTTCAGTTCTTCAGCAACCAATGGCATAAGTGTTTATACTGATTTTGTACCAATAAATTCTGCTAAAAATTATGGAGCATCAGTCATAATATACATCCAGCTTTTTGTAGATTTAGAAGGAACATGCAAATAAGTTTGTTTCCAGTGGTCCGGAATTAACATACCATACATGCATGCTGGGAGGACTTGGCTATCAAGATATCAGACCAAACAAGAATGCAACTGCGACTTTGAGGTAAAAAAAGGACATTACCAGATGTCATTAAGGTTTCTAGACTCAAATTACCAGAATTAATGCAACTCTGCAGTTCATTGAAGGTTTCCCAAGCTTTCCCTTTCCAATTCCAGTACAAAGAAACTCAAAGGTTAGAAACCTAATCTCGCTTAATCAGACTGGGACTACAGGACCAAGCAATAAGAGCTGAGGCGAGAGTTAGATCACCCGATGACCAAGGGGAACACAACTGTGTGGTGTGCACTTGTCTCTGGAGTTTTTAAAGAAAATCTCATCAGTGTAAATCGAGTATTGAAATCGCAGGTTCAAATCCACTCGAGGGATCTAACTTTACTTGCCACACCAAACAGATAGACACAAAGATTGTTACATAGATAATAGATACAGAAAAACAGTAATGCAGGTCTCTTCACAGCAGAGCTTATCTAGAAATCCAGGATAGACGTCTATGCTAGTCCAAAGCAAATAGGAGAAGGTTCAGAGAATGTTTGCATGAACTTTCCAGACAACATAATACAAAAGCAGGTCCCAAAGGGATTCTAAGACACTGTATTCTTTTCTTCTATTCTTAGCAAATTGAAAGACCTGAGGACTGTAGAGCACCGCCAACAGCAGGCTCTGATGAGCAGGAAGACTGGTGCAGCAAAGGAAGCTGACGTCTTCGAGGTCCTGAATTAATTTGAAGTTGTACACATGCGGACACTAACTTAGAAAAGCATTATTTAACACTTAACAATTTAACAATTTTGCCATAATTAAGTATTAATTACATAAGTGACTTGTCAGTTGAAATGGTAATGGCAATCAAGAAAAATTGATTTCAATTACTTGATAATAATGATGTACAGATCTCCTAAGATGTGAGTGAGACTTTGTTAATTGGCTATCAATAAAAAGTCATTAGCCTATGCTCTCCTAATTGACTTTTCTTAAGCTGATATTTTGACATAAGGTTGATATATGATAACATCCATGAAGATGGGAATAATTGTGGTCAATAGGGATTGAGCACCAGGAGTCCAACCATTTGATTCCAGTCAACACCCTTGGCCCAGAGCAATCCATACACTGCTATCATAAGCCACCATGAAATCAATTGGAAATGACATATCTACCTAACGCTCACAAACCACATTAATGAGACCTTCCGTATGGTCTAGTGATGAAACTACTGATAAAATTTTAGGAGATAAAAATGGTTACAAGAACATTGATCAACCTTCAGTTGTTTTGAGAAGATGAAAAATACCAATCTTCTAGGAAAAGCTTTGAAATGTGTCATAGAATTTGAAAACCAACATTGGTCACAAGAGGTCTGGTATTTTTTATAGTTTTAGCAAAAAAAGAAAAGTTTCCACTGACCCAGAATGAATGCACCAGAGAATATATATCTGTAAAGGTCTGTGGGAAAATAACTTTCACTTTGTTTAAGAAAGACATTGAAGAAGTAATTTAGCTGGTTGCTGGCCTGCAATTTCTGCAAGTAATGCAATTTTGCAGTTAAAGTTCTGAAGGTTTCCGAAACTTTCTCTTTCCAATTCTTGAGCAAAAGAACTGCAGGGTTATAAGTCTTATCTCACTTAATCACAATGGGACCCAAGTACAAATTAATTAAGCTATATATATCACAGGTGGAAGTGTTATAGATCATGCAAATTGGCCAAACGCAACACAACTATGTTGTGTACTACTTTTTGTAATTTGTTGAGAGATGTTCACAAATGTAAATAAATTTGGTTTTTGTAGTCACCGGTTCTTACCCACACCAAATTTATTGGAAATACAAAGACGGTAAATAAATAGATATATAGATAATTATGAAAAGTGCAATGTGACAGGGATGCAGGGAAGGAGCACATCTCAAAGTCATCCGGCAATCCGGGTCTTACCACCACAAACTAGAGAAAGAAAAAGATGTTTTTAAAAGAGACTTTAGTGCTTGAAGGAACTTTCCAGATAACACAGTAAAAGAGCAGTTCCCGTGGGATTCTGGTAACACAACAGTATACTTTTCTTCCCTTCTGAGCAAATTGAGAGAACTGTGAAAGAGAGTCTGGAGCTCTGCCGACAGCAGGCTTTAATGAGCGAAGAACCTGCTGCAGCAAAGGTGTCTGAAGTCTTTGAGGTCCTGAATTAATTTGAAATTGTTGACAAATAGTTACCTTGGAAGCTGAATTTTATACTTGACTTTAAAGGACCTGGCTATCCTGTTAATCTAAATCAACAAGCAAGTTGCTAGTTGAGCACAGAATGTAGAAGAAACAAAAAAAGTCTCTTTAAAATTAAGCACAATTAAGGCTAACAACTGAAGTGTGTAGAGAGTCGGCAGGAATTAAGTGGCCATTTCAAGAGATAAAGACGCAAAAATACTATACCTCACACTTATAGTCTTATACTGAGACCCAGAAACTACTTCATATTTGAAATGTGGGCAATTTCCACTTTTGATTCAAGGGTGTGCTTTACACAACATGAATGGCTAAATGCCTCAAATTGCTTCAACTGAATAAATGCAACTGCGTGTTTCACTGGTCAATTCCCACTTTTCCTTTTTCAATTCCAGTATACAAAGTAACACCAGGTTAGAAGCCCGAGCAAGAAATCTAATATTCCTTACTTAGGCCTTTACTGCACAAGGGACCAAGCCAGAAATAACAGATGTGGGATTACCCAGATCACACAATGGCCAAATGGTGTGAACTTCACAGGCAGCCAAAATGCAAGATCTCAACAGCAGTTCCCTGTTGAATTCTGACACAATTAACAATATACTTTTCTTCTATTCTGGGCAAATTGAAAGACCTGCGAAAGTGACTATTTCTGGAGCTCTGCCAACAGCAGGCTCTAATGAGCAAAAAGAGTATACTACAGCAAAACTGTCTGAAGTCTTTGAGGGCCTGAATTAATTGGAATTGTAGACAGGCAGTGACTTTGAAAGTATATTGTTAAACCTGACCTCCAGGGCATAAGGTTGATATGAGAAATGGTCCTTGGTTCCTGTTCGTGTCACTCCGTGTCACTCCCTTATTGTTATTTGAACCGTTCTTAAAGTAAATTAGCATCACTTGGTGGCTTTTTAATTGCGATTGAAAAATGAGGACAAATGGTTCTGAATGTAGCAGAATTGGGATTGAGAACTGGGAGTCAATCATTTGATCCAAGTCAACACCCAAATAGAAATCTATACCCTATCTTGAACCACCTTTAAATCAACTGGGAATTGTAGATCTACCCAAGACACACACTATACCAATGACCATCATTATTATGTAGCACTTTTCATCATAAATATCCAGCTCTTTTTGTAGATCTTCAAGGAACATGCAAATGAGTTTGCAATTGAGTTTGCTTCCACTGGTCCGGAATCACCACGCCATGCATGCATGCAGGGAGCTAGGACTTTGCTATCAAGATATCAAACCAAACAAGAATGCAACTGCGACTTTGAGGTAAAAAAAGGACTCTACCAGATGCCGTTAAGGTTTCTTGACTCAAATTACTAGAAGTAATGCAACTCTGCAGTTCATTGAAGGTTTCCCAAACTTTCCAATTCCAGTACAGAGAAATTCAAAGGTTAGAAACCTAATCTCGCTTAATAAGACTGGGACTAAAGGACCAAGCAATAAGAGCAGAGGTGAGAGTTAAATCACCCGATGACCAAGGGGAACACAACTGTGCAGTGTGCACTTGTCTGTGGAGTTTTTAAGGAGAGTCTCATCAGTGAATCAAGTGGGTTTGTAATCAGAGGTTTAAACCCCTCAAGGGATCAAACTTTACTTACTAAACAGAGAGACACAAAGATTGTTACATAGATAATAGATACAGAAAAACAGTAATGCAGGTCTCTTCACAGCAGAGCTTATCTAGAAATCCAGGATAGACGTCTATGCTAGTCCAAAGCAAATAGGAGAAGGTTCAGAGAATGTTTGCATGAACTTTCCAGACAATATAATGCAAGAGCAGGTCCCAAAGGGATTCTAACACACCGTATACTTCTCTTCTATTCTCAGCAAATTGAAAGACCTGAGGACTGTAGAGCACCGCCAACAGCAGGCTCTGATGAGCAGGAAGACTGGTGCAGCAAAGGAAGCTGACGTCTTCGAGGTCCTGAATTAATTTGAAGTTGTACACATGCGGACACTAACTTAGAACACTTAACAATTTTGCCATATTTAAGTATTAATTTCATAAGTGAGTTGTCAGTTGAAATGGTAATGGCAATCAAGAAAAATTGATTATCAAGGGAGCGTAATTTTTGGTGAGCCAAGTGGTGAGACTTTGTTAATTGGCTTTCAATAAAAAGTCATTAGCCTACGCTCTCCTAATTGACTTTTTTTTGCTGTTATTTTGACAAAAGATTGATATGAGAAAAGATCCATGAAGATGGGAATAATTGTGGTCAATAGGGATTGAGCACCAGGAGTCCAACCATTTGATTCCAGTCAACACCCTTGGCCCAGAGCAATCCATACACTGCTATCATAAGCCACCATGAAATCAATTGGAAATGACATATCGGCCCAGCGCCCAAAAACCACATAATGAGACCTTCCGTATGGTCTAGTGATGAAACTACTGATAAAATTTTAGGAGATAAAAATGGTTACAAGAACATTGATCAACCTTCAGTTGTTTTGAGAAGATGAAAAATACCAATCTTCTAGGAAAAGCTTTGAAATGTGTCACAGAATTTGAAAACCAACCTTGGTCACAAGAGGTCTGGTATTTTTCATAATTTTAGTAGGAATATGCAAAAAAAGTTTCCACTGGCCCAGAATGAACGCTCCAGAGAATATATATCTGTAAATATAAAGGTCTGTGGGAAAATAACTCCACTTTGTTCAAGAAAGACATAGAAGAAGTAACTTAGCTGGTTGTTGGCCTGCAATTTCTGCAAGTAATGCAATTGTGCAGTTAAAGCTCTGAAGGTTTCCGAAACTTTCTCTTTTCAATTCATGAGCAAAAGAACTGCAGGGTTAGAAGTCTTATCTCACTTTATCACACTGGGACCCAAGTAATCACTCTGGGACCAAAGTACAAATTAAGCTATATATATCACAGGTGGATGTGTTGTAGATTATGCAAATTGGCCAAACGTAACACAGCTGTTGTGTACTACTTTTTGTAATTTGTTGAGAGATGTTCACAAATGTAAATAAATTTGGTTTTTGTAGTCACCGGTTCTTACCCACACCAAATTTATTGGAAATACAAAGACGGTAAATAAATAGATATATAGATAATTATGAAAAGTGCAATATGACAGGGATGCAGGAAAGGAGGTCATCTCGGAGTCACCCACGGCAATCCAGGATATACCACCATAAACAAGAGAAAGAAAAAGAAGTTTTTAAAAGAGACCTTAGTGGTTGCATGAACTTTCTGGATAACACAGTTCAAGAGCAGTTTCCTATGGATTCTGACGCAACAGTATACATTTCTTCTATTCTAAGCAAATTGAAAGACCCGCAAAGAGACTCTGGAGCACTGCCAACAGCAAGCTCTAATGAGCAAAAAAAAAAGACTGCTGCAGCAAAGGTGTATGAAGTCTTTGAGGTCCTAAATTAATTTGAAATTGTAGACATGTAGTGACTTTGAAAGCTCAATTTAAAACTTGACTTTGAAGGACCCAACCATCTTGTTAATCTAAATCAACATGCAAGAACTTAAAGAAGACGTGCAAGTTGACCATAGAACATAGAGGAAACAATGCAACTGTGTGGTTCACTGGCCATTTCCCACACTCTTCTTTTTTTAATTCCAGTACAAAGTAAGTATTAGTTAGACACCGATTTGGAGGGTTCTAACATGCATTTTTGTCAAAATGCATGTTAGGACCCGACAAAGAGGTGTCTAACTGACTTAGACATCATATGCTTCTTCTATTATTTGTTTCAACTTATAATTTTAGCAAAATAAACCATAATCTCATTGTTTGTTTGCTGTTGTAAACAATGTTAATCCTTTGATGGGCGCTAACATGCAATATTGTCAGTTAGATACCGGTTTTTCCAATGGTATAAGTATCTTGGTGATGTCTAACTCTAGGTTAGAGGCCAGAGTTAGAAACCTAATAATTATTCCTTACTCAAACTGTGCCAGAGATGACAGAGGTGGGATTACTAAGATCACAAACTTTACAGGCAGCCAAATACAAGAGCAGCTCCCTATAGGATTCTGACACAACAGTATATATACTTTTCTTCCATTCTGAGAAAATTGAAAGACCTGCGAAAGGGACTCTGGGGCACTGCAAGCAGCAGGTTCTGATGAGCAAAAAGACTGCTGCAGTAAAGGTGTCTGAAGTCTTTGAAGTCCTGAATTAATTGGAATTGTAGACAGGCAGTGACTTTGAAAGTATATTGTCAAACCTGACCTCCATGCATAGCTCTATAGCCACATTGATAATCTAATCATCATGAAAGAAGATAAGGCAAGCATAGAATTATATGGACCTACCGGTCTCGGAGAGAGTGTGAATAAGGGCACGGGCAGTTACGGAAATAAAAGTTTTTGTTGCGGGAGCTCTTGGCTGGTATAGCGTAGCCGCACACCTTTCAAAATTTTTAAAGAGAAAAAATTCCTAATTGTACCTGGAGGACAGACTAAGTGAGTAGGAAATTACATTTTCACCAGTGATCATTGAAATTTGGAGGAGCTATAGGCCTATAGCAGGGAAGAGCTCCCCCAGTTTTCTGATCAAGGGAGCTCAGCTCCCCCCCCCCCCATTTCCATCACTTCATGGAGAGAAAAAGTATATTTTACTCTCAATTCAGAAGGCTTTGAATCTACATTGTATTTTATTTTCTTTCAAAGAAAGAAAGTGGAAGTGTTTGCATTGTAAAACTGCAAAGGAAGACGACTTAGAGAAAAAGTGTTATTTAAAATTACCCCAGAACAGGCCACACAAACAAGACTCTTCAGGTAATGCTTGCAATTGTACATGTATATCCCTACTTTAATTTCGCAGTCTATGGCCTAGTTACTTTGTTGGCTGATGGTTTCTTTTGCCTTACTAAAGTTGTCGACAAATACTTCTTGGCATGATATTCAAAATCTCGATCCTTATGTATCCCTATAATCTTTCTGTCTATGCTTGGTGACTTTCTAGGCTGATGGTTTCTTTTTCCTTGTTGATACTTCTTGGCATGACTTTAAAACGTCGATCCTTAGTCTTTCATGAAATGGTTCAGTAACATGGAATTTGTCTTCTTTTAAAAAGAGAGAAAAGTGGAAGTTGGCTGAATTATAAAAACTGCAAAGAGAAACAAGAGCTCAACAATTGTTGCCAAAATGATTCCAGAACAGGCCACATAGATATCAATCTTCAACTAACAAAGCAAATGGGGAAATTCTCAATGAATTATTGGGATGTGTAATGCACGATCAAAAAGATAGTCAGCCAAAACAAATTAATCTTCGACAATGAAGTATGGGGAAAATGTACTTGTAAGTCTTGCATATCGTGCAAATAGTGTCGGGCTTCAAATGCCATCAGAAATAAGTTGTTTTTTTCAAGCCGAATATTGAGCTATGCATGTTTTCCTGAAATGACAGCAAGAGATTCCAATAACTCCAGGAAAAAATTAACGGAAGTGCATGGAAGTGCATGTTTTTGGCTGAATTTTCCTGCTCAAATATGTTTTCAAAATTATTATTTTTAATTAAATTGTTTTCAGTATATTTGAAGCTATTTGACATATTAAATTATTGTTCTGAAAACATCAGCAATGTAAAACAGATTTTCCTTTATCAATGCAAACTCATGACTTCTATGGTTTAAGATGTCCATGCATAGGCTTTCGGCAGACCTGCAAATGTGTCAGCTCCATCAGTGGGCCTGCTGTGATCAGAACTCCAAGAAACTGCCTTGCACCGCAAGGCAGTTTCAATCACTTCAATGTTTATATCAAGAAGTTGACAAGCAAGTCACTGTTAAGTACCTTTAAATCGGTCGAAACTGGCTGAAAACATACCAGTACATTCTCAATCATGTGCAGATTATGAGCGGTGGGTTGTCGCTGTGTTGCGCCTACTTAGCTTGTCATGAGCTAACATTTTCTTGAGGTCGATTTTTCTTCATCAAATTTTGAGATCGCAGAGGCCATAACAGTGATTCGCGCATGCTCAATTTGCTCCTCCTCTGTTTCGCGGGGAAAAGAGGATCCAAGTGAAATGCAGAGCTTGATTGGGTGTCAGGCAATACAGAATAGCAATCAGGCAGATTAATTGGTGATACTGCCATTCACTGCATTTGTATTGCTTAGGCCAACATCAATAAGAGTCTGACGACAATTGCCTCTCTTTGTTGTACTGGTTCACTTTGATATGCAGACAAAGCCAGCATGATGATGACTGCACTGACTTTAAAAATATTAAACGATAGGCCTATCAGTATTTTCATTTTCATCTTTTTCATTTATTACTCATCCATGTCGTTTTGTGTATAACTGGCAAAATTAATTAATAGCCAGTCCCAATGCTAATTATAGATCCTAATAAAAATACATACATACATGTATAGTCAAGGCCTATATAAAACATAACCCCTCCCCCTTCCCGAGAATACACATTTTTAAATGTAGTGCTAATATATTTACCGTTGCATCATATTAAATTATGAAACCACAAACCCTCATCAAGGCAGATTCAAATATTGATTGAATGATTGATCAGTATTTGCGTTTGAGCCACCATGTCAATGTAATTACCACAAGAGGACGACAGTTTACGGCTCTAGCTGTCACAGTTCGTTGCAGCAATGTAATGCAATTAGTCATTTCATTGCATCAGAGTACTCCGTACATAGCTGCCCCCTGCCAGATTTATTTTTCTCCGATCACATGGCCTTGTTTACAAACAAATTATGCCTGGCACTGATTGGTTGATTATTCAAGCATGTCAATAAATTTCATTGACTGCCATCATGGATTGAGATGAACTCCCGGACTTGAAGGTATTTTTCTGCCAGTTTTTGAAGTTACACAGCTTTATTACAAGGTACTTATGTGGCGTTTTTGTAGTATGTATGTTTAAGTATGAGAGGAGAGGGTCATTTGTTGTTTACTGCTGCATTTTTTCCCAAATTGGACCTAATTTCTCTGAACTACCTGGAATATGGATAGAATGAGTTCAGACGGCGATGCCCCCTAAAGGGCCCATCGCGTCTGTTTGGGCTACAGTGATCAGTACTCTAGTGACCAGTCTGCACTTCAGCTCTGGGTGCCAGTCTATTGTGGAAGAGACTTCCCATTTAGCCCCAGGTTGATATCCCTGTCAATTAAGACTTCCTCCCTCAGGCTCCCTGGGTATTTCAAGGTCGCGGGTCATTCTGACAGAGCAGCTGATTTCACAATGGACTGATGTGATACAAAGCAGCATGGCTTGAGCAAGCAAATGCAGTTCTGTAGGGGAGACCGGGGTTAGTTGAATCGCGGGGTTAGTTGAAACTTGGCCTAAAATCAGCTTTATTTTAAATTTTTGGCCAAACTGGTACTTTTGGTAGATACCCTGTTTATTGGCACATGTTATCATACCTTTATTCATTCAAAATTTCAAATTGCTAATTTTGTAGGCAAGAAAGTTTGTTTTTTGGGTGCTCTAGTAACTTGTTTGCTCAGTCTTCGAGGGGGGTTATTGTATAGCTATGATTTTAATCCAGGTGAACTAACCTTATTTCTAAATAAGCAAATCCATGCCTAATCCACACCCAGAAGCTTTTTGTTGTGTGACTTTGATAAGAATGAAAAATAAGACAATATTGTGCTCCAGGTGTGATGGGGTTAGTTGAATCATGCATGGTGGAGTTGGCCGTAACATAGATTTCAAGTGTTCAAATTGCCTTGCAAGTCATTGTTAGTTGGAGTTACTGTAGTTTAGAACTACTACAGTGCATGTTTGCATTCCTGAAAGGGAAATACGGAAAAACCAGCTTTTTTTCCAAAAATAGACAAAAAATTTAGTAAATTACAGTATACAATTTCTTTTCAAATGAGTGTTGTACTGAAGCTGGTGGTCAGCATAGGGATATCAGTAATGCAAAGGAAACCCATTTTATAAGAACTTGTCTCCAAATTTTTATGGCGCTTCAACTAACCCCAGGGTCGGGGTTAGTTGAATCAAAATTTTTTCTGGAAGTTTGTGTCTGTGACATAAATTTCAATAATCATTTACAATATCTCTTGGGCTGATCATTGAGTTAAACACACTCACTATCACATGCTAAAATTTGGTGTGAATATCTTGTACCATTTGCTCTCCAGAGCAAAAATAAAAATGAGTGTGCCAACTAACCCCGGTCTCCCCTACTCATTACAATATATCTCATGCTTACAAAGTGATGTTTTGGATGAAACTCCATATTGGTGGTCCAAGGTATACTGTAAAATTGGAATTATCAGTCAGCTTAAGTGATTGAGTGAGGTGGTTGCACAATTGCTTTGAGCCAACTTTGCTTGTTGTTTTTTAAGTTATGACAACGGAATTATCATAACTCAAAACAACAAGCTATGTCAGCTCAAGCAAATCGTGCAGCCATCTCACTCATTCATTTAAGGTGACTCAAAATTTCAAATTTTACAGTGTAACTAGTAGTTACACTAGTAGTTACTAACTACTAGTTCGGATGTGACCTGCTGTGTTTTGGCAACAGCTGGAATTATACATGTATGTCCACTGTTTCAAAAGTGAAAAATAAGAAGACTTCTGTCTGCCGTCTGCTTATTGTGTTAAAGGGTTGAATGATGATATGTGAGAGAAAACGGGAGTAGCATACCCAGAGTTCTCAACAAACGTCTCATCCGAATGACATCCATGCAGCAGGAATTTTGCTCATGAAGGTCCACTGAAAATTTTGGGTTCCATAGCCGATGTTCGAACCCATGCAGGTGAAGACCATAGATCAGTAAGGGGCCGACCAGATGATCTTTGGGGGGGGGGGGGGCTATGGATATATGGTGAAAAAAAGATTGCTTCCCACTTAACACTGAAAAAAAAAGTTTGTTCAGCACATGGAAATAAAAAAAAAAGTTTGTTTCCACCTGTAGCTAGGGTACCGTAATGTTAAAATTCCGATAAAAAAGTTTGTCGCGAGTGCGCATGCGAATTAAATTGTTCGTCGACGCATCGCGAACGAAAAAAAAAGTTCGTCCCCGGGGTAAAGTCTATAGCCCCCCCCCCCCCAGCTATCATCTGGTCGGCCCCTAAAGCTGGCCTGGCTCTAACCACTCTTAGACATCACCGACATACTTATACCATTGGAAAAACCAGTATCTAACTGACAATATTGCATGCCCTGCTATTTACAAAGCAAACAAACAATAAGATTATGGTTTATTTTGCTAAAATTTTAAGTTAAAACAAATAATAGAAGAAGCATATGATGTCTAAGTCAGTTAGACACCTCTTTGTCGGGTCCTAACATGCATTTTTGTCAGTTACACAAGCAATTGTGCAGCATACAAATTACGTACGTAAATTCTACGTACGAAACTCACAAAAAAGAGCCGATCCGTAGTACGTACGTACGTTTTCGTACCAATTTCGTACGAATTGATAAAAATTTCACACAGGTACTCTCAGTTATTTTGACCATTTTAGTGCAATATGGTTATCATAAATGGTTTAAGTTTAGACCTTACATTGGCCTATCTAAAAAAAATCAGCAAAAAAATCAAGTTAAAGCCCCAAAAACCAACTTAACACTTATGAAATCCGTACGAAAATTTACGTATGTTTTACGTACGTAAATTTTCGTACGCAAGAAAGAGCATCGTAATATTTACGTACGCTGCACAATTGGCCATGTAGATCCCTCCCTCCGGTCGGGATCTCCTTCCGGTCGGGATCTAACTGACAAAAATGCATGTTAGAACCCTCAGAATCGGTGTTTAACTAATACCTAACATCAATCTTGAATTGTGTTCTTGAAGGTCCCTTGAAAAAAACCATCAGCAAACACGATTAAGGTTGCTTCCCATTACAAGTTGTCACAAATGGCTTGAAGAAATGCAACTGTGCAGTTCACTGAAGGTTTTCTCTTAAATTCCACCACATGTGCCACCAACAAACTCAAATGAACTCAAAAGCAGAAAGAAAATGTGCCTTGTTCAATGTCAGACTCAAGGCCAGAAAGATATTTCACGTGTATACTGGACTCCGAAGCGACAAAAGAGAATTCCACAAACGTGTCTCAACTGGAATTTGAGGACATGGGTTTGAACAACATGTGCTTGCTTATGAATGAGATCTCAACCTCATGAGAAAAACTGCAGAATCACAGAAACTTGGCAGAATAACAAGAAGCGCAGCTCTTTCATCTCAACAGGTTGCACTAGGTGTAGAGATCCAGAATACATCAGAAGACAAAGAAGACAAAAGAAGCCAAGATGTAGAGTTTAAAAATTTGGCTTTTCTGACATTTCTGACAGCCAAGGAACATGAGCATGCAGTTCCAAAGGAGATACCAACACAACAGTATACTTTTCTACTATTCTGAGCAAATTGAAAGACCTACAAAGAGGCTATGGGGCCATGTCTACCAGCAGGTCTTAATGAGCAAAAAGACTGCTGCAGCAAGGTGTCTGAAGTCTTTGAGGTCCTGAATTAATTGGAATCGTAGACTGGGAAACTATTGCGAGTGGCTTCACAAGTGTAATTGCCAAGGGCCAAGGGTCGGACAAGACAACGACTGCAAGTATATTTTAACTGTATGGTGAAAACTCCAATGGTAAAGAATGTGTATGAATTCTTGAAAAAGGAAGTCACTTCAAGAGTATTTTACAAGCTAAAGTTAAGAAATAGATTCTAAAAATATATGACAATATCTGCCAATGGCAAGTGGCCAAAATGGAACATTGGTGTCATCCTCTGAAGATGACTTTCTTCAGAATTCCTTAGAGTTGACTGTCTGTTAAAAGTCACAATCTTATTTTAAGTTTCTATTGACTTATATTCTCCTTAATTCAGACTTCCCAAACTTCCTTCCAGACAGAATTATAAAAAGTTCATAAGACTTCTTTAACCAAACATGTTATCAGAATCAAAGACTGATAAAAATAAACTTCAAAGTTTCGTCAACACTATTTCAGAATCTTCATTTAAAAACGTTCCAACTGACTACGGAGTTAGCTTGAGTTATAAGGCGTCTAACTTTATGGACTGAAGAAGGATGTCGCTTCAAGAGATTTTCACAAGCTAAGATAAGAAATAGATTCTAAAATATGATAGCATCTATATTGCACATTTCTTATAAACAGTTCAACAAAAATAAGTCCCCCTTTGGATAAACTTGAATATCTCAAAAATTCCATCGCTGATTTTTATGACATTGGGCTGAATTATAGCCTCGCATATCGACCTTACATATGTGCATTTATAGCTCAGTGGCATTATTCCTGGCTGAGCCAGCAGCCTTCGAGTGAGCCTACCCCTGTTTTCAAAAATCCCAGGCTTCTCCAATGGATATGAACAATTCCACCATGCGAGGGAGCCACCAGCTGAATAAAATTCATCATGTCTCCGGAGAAAATTTGTTTCTCAATCATATTTAGAAGACAACTAAGGACTTCTTTTGTCACAGTTTTACAGTTTAGGCTCCTTGGATGCAATAAAAAATAATTTGAGTGGAGTTTAAACACCTTTCGGTAAAAATGTTTTTGGAAAAGCCAAAACTTTGTATTTTTGAAAATAGGGGTACGTGCACTCAGGGTCTGCTGGCTCAAACAGAAATTAAGCAATAAAGCTACAAATACACATGCACACTGTCAATATGCAGGCCTACAAACTGGCCAACTTTAGCAGAAATTGGAAAAGAGGTCTTTGAGATATTCACGTTTTCGTAAAGGGGGACTTATTTTTGTTGAACTGTTTAGTACCAAACTGATTACCATCTTATATATAAATGTATTGCCAAAATGTTGGGGATAGGTGAAAGAAGGTCAGATAAATTGCAGATGGTACTGACTACTCTGAAGCTTGTGATTATACCTCCGGCTGGACTCAACACACTCTAAAAAATGTCAGGATAAAATTGGTTTTTTAGATTCAAAATGGTTTTTTGAAAAACCAAATTTCAATGTAAAACCAACATGGATTTTTTTAAAAATCCATGTTGGTTTTTTGCATTGAAATTTGGTTTTTCAAAAAACCATTTTGAATCTAAAAAAAACAATTTTGTCTGAATTTTTTTAAAGTGCACCTCCGCTGAACTCATACAAAATTATATATGGGAGTGAAAGTAAATACATCATTATTGCATCCTGTCAAATTGGCAGATTGCAGATACATTTTACAAAAAAATAATCAAAGGCCAAACCAAATACTAAGCAAATAGGTTTTACTGTGACATATCTTGAAATGAGTTAATGATTAATTTCCAAATTCAAAGTTTTTATAAAATTCACATTTTATCAAATTTGATTAATAGGCCTGTATCTAATGCTATGGTTGGTAACTTAACTTTTAATGTTGGAGATTATTAGGAGTAAAAATATTGAGAACTTTCTCTTTTAAAGAGTGAGCACAGCTCAGTTGCGACTTCAGAAATAAGTCATAACTACTACTATATATAGCACTTTGGACCCCTCTTGACCTTTCCGAACTTTGGGCCAAGAGCTAATTAGGACAAAGGCCAAATAACCGGGTCAAAGGTCGTGTAACTGGGTCAAAGGTCATGGATCTAGGTCAAAGGTCACAGATGGCCTTTATACACCCTCCGGACCCCTGTGACTTTTCCGAACTTTGGACCTAGAGCTAATTAGGACACAGGCCAATTAACTGGGTCAAAGGTCATGGATCTAGGTCAAGGTCACAGGTGGCCACCGGACTCCCCTTTCCGAACTTTGGATCAAGCTCACTAGGTCAATAGTAATTTGACTAGGTCTAGCAACCTCCGAGAGAATGACAAACAACGAGATTCATATTTCCCAATTTATTTCGTCATCAACATAGCCATAAGGCAAAGTGTCAAAGTTATCCAACAATATCCTTTTTGTGTATACCAGTCTAACATTTTTCCTCATTCTCCTATTGTATATCGCCCCTCGAATTTTGTCTCTTACGAATAAATCGTACGGAGGAAGTTTTATCTCATTCTCCTCAAAAATAATTTCCTTTATACTATCGAAATTTACGAATTGAGAATTCACTCTATTGATTGTCACTCCTTTAAATTTAGTCTTTTCTTTATCATCATTTTGTTTGTAGGCATATGATTTCGGTCCAGAGGAAATAAATTCTTTTATATATTTACCAGGGGGCAATTCATCAGTCAGTTCACCTAGATAGTCCCCTAAAACTGGCATAGGATCCCTTTCTTTGGCCTTAAATATGACAGAGTCAGTATCCATGTAGAGAACCCTCTCTCCCAGGAAATCGATCACATCATAAAGTTTGAGTCTAGCCCAGCATGTCGTAAAGCACGCTACTATTTCACTAATCTTCATATTGTCGGGTTCGAAGGTTGTCCGCGATTTGTACTCTACTGATAGGCATGCATCGTTAATTTTATGTACTAGACAAATCTCTTTGGTTTGGTCGTTTACTAACAGTCTAAACTCTGTCGCGTCCGTTATGTAAGTACTTTTAGTTTGATTCGTCTTTTCCCCAAATTTTCCCCAGAAGCTGTTTAACGCTAATTTCGCTACTGCTCTAAGACCTGGATTGTGCCCAATGTTTTCTTTCACCAAATCTATTCCCTCTGCCGCTCGATAGCGTCTGATATATTCATCCTTGTCCTCTTCATCGCTAACCCATTCCGGGTATCCAGACGATTCTTGTTTTATTCTCAGGAAAGTATGGACGTACTCCGCAAAAAAATTGGAAGACTTTTTTTCCCAATTGTACACTTCGTAAATCTTTTGGACCGCGTAACCCTTTTCGATTGCCTTGTCAATTTCGGGAGTGCAGAATGTTCCAACTATTGCCCTATCCTCAACACTGCATTGACAAGGGTGCTGAGACTCTTGATCGGCACAAGTTCTACACAGAGGAAATTTCAACTTACCATTTGATCTGTATGGTAATACTGGGTGATAGAGAGTCCTTGGGGGTAATACTTTGACTTTAGCGATTCCGAAATATGATCTTAATGTATAATCAAAGTCCCTCGTTATTATCGTTGGATGTCCCGAAGGTAGATCCTTGTACTTGTTCACATATGGATAGAGAGAGGTAAAATCGTAATAAAATATCCTTTCTTCTTCCTTTGCCTCATAATGTAACTTGATAGCATTGACTCTTCCCCCGAAGAAGGCGTCTCTAATTTTTAGTCGCTCGGGGACATCTACTTCGTTTAAAAAATTAGCCAAACTCGGGTTAGTTCTGACCAACAAATCAAACTCGCATTCCCAGATGATCTTCAGGTCATTCACTTTAGTTTCCAAAAATTGACCTCTTTTCATGGTCCGATTGTATATTTCTTCCATAGTCTGACCTGTGTGAGGGTCTTTAGTGTTTCTGGCAGGAAAGCACTTAGGACAAGCATGCCATCTGCACCCGTAAAACTCAAAAGCGACTGAATGGTGTCTGTCATAGCCGTCTACTCTGAAATTCCCTATCTTGTATTCCCCTACATTTCGCGCGTGCTCGATGAATACTCCAGTCCGAGCAGCAATGGATTCGAGCCATTGAATAGACTTGTAGCTATGATTAGACCTTGCCACATAACCCTGAGGGGGTACGTGAGCGATATCCGAATCTTTGAAAGTTTTTTTGGTAATTTCATTCGAAAGTAAAGGTTTCCCATCGCGATAGAAATTTCCTCCCTTCTTCTCTATTGTTGTTTCTCGACCATCTCGTTCCACAGCCTCATACCTCTCCTTAAGAAAGTTTTGCCTATATATCTGCATACAAGTTGACGCTATGGTAACTTGAGAGAAAGGGTCAACGTTTTGAACATCAGTCTCCGTCTGAACTGATGTTACTTCTCGAATCAAATTTTGAAATTTCAGGCACGCTTCTCTAAGGATATTTACATCATTTCTGCAGTAAGAAAGCATGTCCGCGTGCATGTCATAGGGGCCTGTCATCGAATCGTACCATCCCATGTCTAGGCCTTCTCCGTAATACCTTACGTCTGGATAATTAGGAAAAAATCTCTTATCGAAATTCTTTGCGGTATTAAATTTGTGAGGGAAATCCCCTTTTTTCAAACCGGCAGATAAACCCAATGTTTTTGGTAACTTACTAAGGGCCATAGGGAGGAAACTGAAAGAGTCTACAAATCTGATGTCTAAGGATTCGTACACTCGCATATACATAATCTTAGATCCAGCCCATGTCACTTGAGGGTACATTCCGTTGTTCAGCAAGTAATTTAAAATAAACAGGTAGTCATACCCCCTTCCATTATGTCCGATACAAGTCGCCCCTTTATGCTTTTTGTTGAACAGCCATTTTCCAAATTGATCCACAGTATTAAATCCTTTGAACACCACCTCCTTCTTGAAGCAGTCCGGACAGCTTTCTCCTTCCTCGTGACACAAACATTGCATCCCGCACGAATGACAATGGGTTTTATCGTTCTTGCAGGAGTTACAAGAGGATTGAGCGACTACCATGTTAGGCAAATGCCGTTTGAGACCGCATTGCCATGTTTTACAGTTTCTACACTTTCTGCAGGAAGAGCAAGTGTAATCATCAGTACAATCTTGACAGCCTTCTCTTCTCCTGCATAAGTAACCTCGACCGCACTGAGATATTTCGTCCTGAGTCGATTCGAAGTCGAAGAAGATAAATTTACCTGTAGAATTTTTAGGCGCAGCACCTCTCATATAGCACAAGTGTTCTCCCACTACGTAATCCTGACAGCACTGACATAGCCACTCACCGCATTGATGGGCTTCTCTTGATCTCTTATCACTGTTCAATAGTTTGCTGCAGTAGACGCATTTGTAGAACTGCTCACAGATGGAAGGCCTGTCTTCTCCTTTTTTCTTCCCAGTTTTAAAAGACCTCTTCTCCTTATGCCTTCTGTAACATTCCGCATTTCTGCATAACCGATTGCAACCCGCGCAGTAGATCTTCCTTTCCCACTGGCAGTTTCCCCTGCCACACACGTGACACTTTAAGTCGCAATGATGCATACTATTTCTGCAGTAGAATTTCAGACAAGTTGTGCAGATTTCTTTGTTTGTCAATAAAGCGCATACATTAGTAATAGCGTGAAAATGGTCGCCCTGTTTCAACAGGAATATCTTCTTTTCTCTGGTCTCACCGGTATGGATAATACTGTAGCCCATAGCTACATCCATTACCACAATCTGCACATCCAGGTGATTTTCGAATTTCCAAAAGTCTCTTATCTCAACCGGCTCGTACTCGGATAGTCCCACTCGCTTCAGAAGCTCGACAGCCCTACCCTTTTGCGAATTACTTCCGAGTCTGTGAGCCCTGTTTGCATCCATTATATGCTTGAGATTAGGGTCACCGTTTAACTTTGCCATGCAGACCGATATAGCTCTGGCAGCGCAGGTTTCATCATCCGGTATTTCAGGAATTACCGTCACACACTTCTTCTTGATCAAAGAGTTATTTTTGTCCGTCGTGTCAGTGTTTATAATGGCCATCCTACCTCCACCTCGGTCGGATCTGAGAAGGCCAAAGTTTATTTGAAAACTATTATCGATATCCAGAGTTTCATCCGATTGCAGAACCTTCTCCAATCTAGTCATTATAGAGTTCCCGGATATATCTCTGTTTCTTCTCATATGTATGACAACATCCCTTCTCAGGTCATTATGTTGTATCGTAATACTCGCTCTATCTTCATGACCATAATCTCTGAGTCCTCTTTCAATAACTTCTTCAAACACTCCATTTAGCTCTCCTTGAACATCCACCAATCTCCTGCCCATGTATTCTTTATTAAATTTGACTTTAAATTTTCTCTCTTCGTAGCCATATTTTTTTGGCATCAACTCATCACTTTCTTCAATACGGTAGGGCATTGCACCTTCTTCATCTTCATTTTCGGAACCCTCCGACCTTTTTAACTTTTTGGCAGGGATGTCGTCATCATCATTCTTAGATGGCCATCTTTTAGCCATGTCATCCGTACACTGACTCGGTCAGGAATGTCGGTTGATAGACCACCCAACATTTATAACCCAGAAAAAATAGGTCAAACGGAGGTGTGGCCTGATCCAGTAATATATTTTTTCGAGTTGCCAGAAAGATGACAAAGACTTAAATTTATTATACACGGCAAGATTTTAATAGACAATTTCAACACGATACAGTTATACATGTATAATTGTAATAGGATTTTTTGTTGTAAAAATGGGAGCACGCCATTTCACCCGTCAGAGTCTAGCATTTGAAGCGCAACTTTTGAGTACAGAGTCCGACAAATTAAATTAAATTCTGCCAAGCGTAATTTAAATTCTGCGGCGCTTAAATTAATTTCTGCAGCGCGTAAGTCAAATTCTGCAGCGCGTAAATTAGAATTTTATCCACGGTATCCGAGCTCTCTTCACCAATTTTCTTTTCAACTTTACCCGTCTATCCTTCATTTTTACCAGTTCATCGACTTTATCTACCGGCAGTTTCGGCGGATTCCTCTTCTGAATGAGCTCATCATTCTTGGGTTCATCAGTCTGCGTTTCTTCTGCGATTTCATTACTGATGGATTCATCATTTTTGCTCGGTTCATCATTAGTCGGTTTACTCGACCTTTTAAGTAATTTTTCGTACCTCTCTCGAGGGACTAGTACGTGTTCCTCCGTCATCGTTACAAAAATATAATGAGAAAGTATTCCTAGTGTAATATGACATTTCGAGTCTGGTCGATTTCGGCCACCGTCGGACTTTCGGAATATACCAATAATGTCACGGACGATTCCAAGGCCTTTTGGAACGTGCCTTGAATCGTTACATTAGCCGTCCTGTTTACTTCCAAATAATTCTTGTCCAACGCGTTGAGCGGAAAGCAAATGATCGTGTGACCTTCGCAATAGTCTGCCAGACTTAATCCGATACCGAATAGAGGATTGTTACTGGCACCAACGCAGTCGTACATTCTCAGATACGGTGTCGCCGCTTGGGTCCCGTCGGCATCGAACACAAGATCCAAAGGTCTGGACGGCGCCGATACACCGTCAATATTCAATTCGATTTGACTCAAGTTGAAATGTTGGAAATTGAAAGCGTTTTTTGACAATTTTCCCGAGAAGGCCTCGGCTTCTACAAAGGCGCATATCACTTTCTGAGGCGTCGAGTTGTTAAAAATATTGTCAAAGGAAAAACTGGTGGAATCTTTCGGAATATTAAAACATTTGCAGTCAACCTTTGTATAGGGATAGATCGCGTTTGCCGATCTTTTCAAGGCTTCCGAATGTCCAGAAATAACCCCGGGATGAACTTCGATATACTTCGCTTTCAGGCATATATCCTCTATTACGAATTTGTACTTTTTATCATCCTTGGCCGTCATCAGTAAAAACTCGGGCCTCGACCTATATAAAGTCAGGTCTATAGGAGTATTGCATAAAATGTATCTGGGAGTAGAGAAGAAGTCTACCATGAGGGGACCCTCCATCGTTACGGACTGACTTTTTTGGAACTTTTTAAGTCGCTCGATAAATCCTACGTTTAAGGTCGTATCGTCCATGTTATTATCCTTGAAAAACATTTGAGCCGACAGATGGCCCGATTTAGCGGTTACGGAATTTCTCAATAAAGTTTGAAGCATCGCGATATAGGGATAGCATCCATTGCACATCATACTCATAGTTTTCCCCGATAGTTTCAATTCGATCATGGACCACATCGATTGTAATGTCAAGTTTACCGGGGCGACCTCGGGTTTTCCTTCTCCTTTTTCCAAAGCCGTACCATCTTCATTGACTATCTTCGCTTTCACGAATAATCTGGTTTTTTCGAGATCCAAGTAGTTTCTAGAATCTCCTCCTAATCTAAAGTGTATCGGCGTATCTTGAGCCGCTGACAAATGACTGGTCGGCCTATATTCTACTATTAAAGACCGCTGCACTGCCGATTGAATGACGGGTGGCTCGAACAAATTGAGTTCGTCTATAGTGGCTATAATGCCATCTTCTAATACGCTGTCATTCATTTCGAAGAAAAGATGTCGTTGTAGACTCTCCTTTTCTTCCTTTTCCTCTTAGGTTGCTCTCCGCTTACCGCAGCCGATCTCTTGGCCGTCTCCTTGTATATCTCAGATTCTATTTCGGTAGACTCTTTTATGACTCTATCCAATTCCGATTTGGCGCGTTCCACTGTGGCTTCGGCCGGTGAAACCGCCTCTATATTGACGGTTTTCGTTTCGGGAACTTTACTTTTGACGACTCCAACTTTGGTTAGTCCTGCGGATTGTCCTTGAACGGAAACTCCTCCTTTTACGGTGGCGTTTAATACTTTTTTCTGAACCGACTTACCCTTCAGTTGTTGATCGGCTTGCCCCGCGAAATATTTTTCCCATTGTTCTATGTTAGGCCTATAAGGCATCATCCTGCCGAATGATAAGAGTTATTCTGATCGGATGATCGGAGTGGAATGAGAAATCGGCTGGCACTACGGGCCTTATAAAGAATTCCAACTTGTCTAGATCCGACGAATTAAAAGGTATGAAATGCCCGGCGGCACCGTAATATTTGTGCAGCGATTCGGCTCCGGCCCTGATCACCACTCTTCTTAACAAAGACGTTTCTCTTCCGTTAAGCAGCGATCCATTGACTTGATTGAGAAAAACGTCGAATACCGCGTGAGCCGATTTCGTCGTAAACGGCAGCTCATCCAGGGTAACCAAAATTTCTTGCAAAGCCACCGAACAGTTCCCTATTCGAAGAGGAGGGTCGACGAGACAAACGAAATGTTGGTGGTCGTTTAATGGAAAATATTGACGAGAATCGTGACTGGTAACGTTTATATATTTTGTCATCCTATTCTTTTTAAACAGATGGCCAATATTTTGACGACCGTCTCGACGTTATCCTGAGCGACACTCTTTCTCTTTCTCGGTCCAAGCTCTCTGTCGCCTAGCCAACGAATGACATCGGCTTCTTTCGCTAATAAACTTTTATAATGTCTGGTTAAGTCTATCCGGCCGCTAAGCAAGTTTAACGCCAACTCGGAAACGCAGTTTAACTGATCTTCGCTAGCCGTAGCTACAAGAGCGCTAGCCTGCTCCTGAGAGGCGGGTTTGGCCAATAATTCCAGATAATGGATATGCTTCGAAACGCGCTCCATAGCACTCGAAACGGTATCACCGGACCTTTCGCTAATATACTTTTATGAGGCAAGGTATACGATTACGTCTTCGTCAAATATCCCGCTTCTCAGCGGATACTGATGATCCAAATGTACGAGTAGGTAACCGTATCTTGGCTCTACCGCTTTTTGATAGCTGTCCATGAAATAGTTAGTTTTTCCGGGATACATCTGAGTGGCAAGGGTTTTTATCTGAAGAGCGCTTCTACTGTTTTTGAATAGGCAAAAGCAATTAGTATTCAAGCTGCATTCTCTCATGTACTTGTTTTGGTAAAAGAGATTCTGCACCGCGAGAACACAAGACACGTGCGCGTGATGAGAAGTGATGCAAAACAATTTCGACGTTTCCTCGTCTATAGAATGCATCAAATCGTCCAAAATCAATAAAGTCTCCTTACGATTTTCCTCCCACCACTCCGTTAATTCGTGATTAGACGGTATATCTTTTCTGAATTGAACGTAATCCTCTAATTCGTCGTACCCGTCCGTCCAAACGGAATAACAATAGACTATCCTGGACGGAACCGGCGTAAACATTTTGTCCGCCTCTAAAATCAACCTTTTGATAAATTCCGATTTTCCGCATTTCGAAGGTCCGACGACCAAAAAGTTGATGGGTAAAGGGAATGGTAAGGTCATTGGAAGTCCTTTACGTTAACCCAAGAATCGAATTTCGGTCCGTAACCTTTCCAGCGAACAAAGGCTTCCTTGACTCCTTTACGTCTGCGGTATCGTAGCACTTTTTCCACTCTATATACCCCGTCGTCTATGGCCAACTGCATCTCTTGGGTATAGAAACTGCCTAGGATCTCCTCGCCATTTAAGTCAACCAACCTGTATCTCGGAGGATGCGAAGCGATTCTCTTATTCACTACGAATATCTCATCGGTCCAAGTTTGTTCGTAGCCCTTCGCGAAAGGTCTTCTCGCTTTCGGAATTCTCACTTTATCTCCAATCGCAAACTGGAATGCCACCGGGGTCTTCTCCCTTTCCAGTTCTATCGGTAAATATAATTTTTCGTATATTTCCCGCTGATTAGCTTGATTTACACGGGAAGGCGACGTCTTTAGAAAAGAATGCTTATTATCGTTGTAACCCTTCACAATGTCTTGGAGGCGGTCAATGTACTTCAAAGTCCTTCGTTTTGTGAAATATTTTGAGATGCGACCCTTGATAGTCCTTATGACTCTTTCCGCGTAATTCGCGTGATATACGTTATAAGCGATGAAATGAGCTACCTTTTCCTTTTCCAGATATTCCCTGACAACTTTTCCGGTGTATTCTTTGCCTTGGTCCGTTCTTATCACCTTGGGTTTTCGACCTTCCTTAAATACTTTTTTCATAGCCGCAACCATTTCCTGCGGGGTCTTCTTCTTGAGCGGCTGTATCCATAAATATCTCGAGAACAAGTCTATGAAAACTGCCAGGTACTTGTATCCCTTGTTATACTTGGCTAGTTTATCAAAGACCATAAGGTCCGAATCCCATTGCTCATCCAATTCTCCCACGATAATTGACTCTCTTTTAAACTTGTCATTGTAAGGTTTGTGTAAGCTATAAGTCTCTTGATTTTCCAGCCATTCCTTGATATCTCGATACGCCAATTTCTTTGGGTTTCCATCAGCTTTCACGGCATTCCACAGAGAAACTATACCGCCATAACTGCCTCTACTCCTCGGATCGTAATATATATCTTCCAGATAAGAATCAGACATTTTGATTATTGAGAACTACCCTGGAATTCTTGATACTCGGATTGGGCAGTAAAAACCCAATGCTGGACGACAATAATCCAATCCAGACTTCGTTATGCTGCTGGCTCAGACTCAAATTTACAATGCAGGTCAATATTACCACGTACAAAATAATTATTTGACTGAAGAATACCACTTCGTTCTTGGGTACTTTAACGCCTAACACGCGCCAGTCTTGATGGCTGGATTGCGATGCCTGTTCTTCCATGTCAAATCCGATACTGTCGTCAAGAGCGAGACCACGACTCTAATACATTATTTTGGCTTTATGAAAAATTGGTGTATTATAATGTCTATTGATTTATAAAATATCATGCATATATATAGCTTATTTAGTGGTTTTGAGCGCCAATATTCTCGTAGTGAGTTCAGTTATAAATGCTTGATGTCTCAGTACTACCTGAACCAGTTGAATTGTAACCTTCCCATCGTATGATGTGTAAATAAAACTCAATAATAAGGGGACAGGAATGTAAGTTCAAAGAGATTACATTATGTTGTTCTTCTGCATACAAGTGTCTGTGAAAACCTGTTATACTCTGGGAACATAGCTGCTAATTAATTTGAAGCACACTCAAGTAACTATTTCTAACTGGAATTGTGGTTAAAGTTCTTAACACAGTTAAATAAAATACTTAAGTACACACGTTTGGATGTTATAGTTGCTGCTGGCTTTGCTCCCTGTAGCTGGCTGTAGTAGGTTGTGGTTTGTAGGATTCAATACTGCTTGAAGATGGATGATGTAGGTGTTGATGGGTTGGTTTGCAAGAGAAGAATATTACTTCTTGTTCCTTGAGCCCCTTATATACTACCCTTACCCTTACATCACACGCCATATATAGCCATGTGACTCATTTTTTAAGTGTTCATATTCTCATGACGGTTGTGAATATGACTCATTTTTGTCTTCATATTCTCAAGACGGCTGACCCCGTTACGCAACCTTTGATCCGGTTATTTGGCCTTTGTCCTATTAATTGCTTTTTAAGCGTTCATATTCTCATGGCACCTGTGAATATGACTAATTTTTTGTGTTCATATTCTCAAGATGGCTGCGAATATGTGTTCATATTCTCATGACGGCTGTGAATATGGGACTATTAATTGCTTTTTTTGTTCATATTCTCAAGATGGCTGACCCCGTTACGCAACCTTTGATCCGGTTATTTGGCCTTTGTCCTATTAATTGCTTTTTAAGTGCTCATATTCTCATGACAGCTGCGAATATGACTCATTTTTTGTGTTCATATTCTCATGACACCCGCGAATATATGACTCATTTTTGTGTTCATAGTCTCAAGACGGCTGACCCAGTTACGTGACCTTTGACCCGGTTATTTGGCCTTTGTCCTATTAATTGCTTTTTAAGTGCTCATATTCTCATGACACCAACGAATATGTGACTCATTTCTTGTGTTCATATTCTCATGACACCAGCGAATATGTGTTCATATTCTCATGATGGCTGTGAATATGGGACTATTAATTGCTTTTTTTGTTCATATTCTCAAGATGGCTGACCCCGTTACGCAACCTTTGATCCGGTTATTTGGCCTTTGTCCTATTAATTGCTTTTTAAGTGCTCATATTCTCATGACAGCTGCGAATATGACTCATTTTTTGTGTTCATAATCTCATGACACCCGCAAATATATGACTCATTTTTGTGTTCATATTCTCAAGACGGCTGACCCAGTTACATGACCTTTGACCCGGTTATTTGGCCTTTGTCCTATTAATTGCTTTTTAAGTGCTCATATTCTCATGACACCAACAGATATGTGACTCATTTCTTGTGTTCATATTCTCATGACACCAGCGAATATGTGTTCATATTCTCATGACGGCTGTGAATATGTGACTATTAATCGCTTTTTTTGTTCATATTCTCATGACGGCTGTGAATATGTGACTATTAATCGCTTTTTTTGTTAATATTCTCAAGATGGCTGACCCCGTTATGCAACCTTTGATCCGGTTATTTGGCCTTTGTCCTATTAATTACTTTTTAAGTGCTCATATTCTCATGACAGCTGCGAATATGACTCATTTTTTGTGTTCATATTCTCATGACACCCGCGAATATATGACTCATTTTTGTGTTCATAGTCTCAAGACGGCTGACCCAGTTACGTGACCTTTGACCCGGTTATTTGGCCTTTGTCCTATTAATTGCTTTTTAAGTGCTCATATTCTCATGACACCAACGAATATGTGACTCATTTCTTGTGTTCATATTCTCATGACACCAGCGAATATGTGTTCATATTCTCATGATGGCTGTGAATATGGGACTATTAATTGCTTTTTTTGTTCATATTCTCAAGATGGCTGACCCCGTTACGCAACCTTTGATCCGGTTATTTGGCCTTTGTCCTATTAATTGCTTTTTAAGTGCTCATATTCTCATGACAGCTGCGAATATGACTCATTTTTTGTGTTCATAATCTCATGACACCCGCAAATATATGACTCATTTTTGTGTTCATATTCTCAAGACGGCTGACCCAGTTACACGACCTTTGACCCGGTTATTTGGCCTTTGTCTTATTAATTGCTTTTTAAGTGCTCATATTCTCATTGCGGCTGCGAATATGGCTCATTTTTTGTGTTCATATTCTCATGACACCCGCAAATATATGACTCATTTTTGTGCTCATATTCTCATGACGGCTGTGAATATGGTTCATTTTTTGTGTTCATATTCTCAAGATGGCTGAAAATATGTGACTATTAATTGCTTTTTAAGTGTTCATATTCTCATGACACTTGTGAATATGACTCATTTTTGTGTTCATATTCTCATGACACCGGCGAATATATGACTCATTTTTTGTGTTCATATTCTCAAGACGGCTGTGAATATATGACTCATTTTTTAAGTGTTCATATTCTCATGACGGCTGTGAACATATGACTCATTTTTTTCTTCATATTCTCAAGATAGCTGACCCGGTTATTTGGCCTTTGTGATAATTAATTGCTTTTTAAGTGCACATATTCTCATGACTCCCGCGAATATGACTCATCTTTTGTGTTCATATTCTCATGACATCCGCGAATATGTCACTCATCTTAAAGTGTTCATATTCTCATGAAGGCTGTGAATATGTGACTTTTGCTTTTTTTGTTCATATTCTCAAGACGGCTGACCCAGTTACGCAACCTTTGATCCGGTTATTTGGCCTTTGTCCTATTAATTGCTTTTTAAGCGTTCATATTCTCATGACACCCACGAATAGGTGACTCATTTCTTGTGTTCATATTCTCATGACACCCGCGAATATGTGTTCATATTCTCATGATGGCTGTGAATATGTGACTATTAATTGCTTTTTTTGTTCATATTCTCAAGACGGCTGACCCAGTTACGCAACCTTTGATCCGGTTATTTGGCCTTTGTCTATTAATTGCTTTTTAAGCATTCATATTCTCATGACACCCACGAATATGTGACTCATTTCTTGTGTTCATATTCTCATGACACCCGCGAATATGTGTTCATATTCTCGTGATGGCTGTGAATATGTGGCTATTAATCGCTTTTTTTTTTGTTCATATTCTCAAGATGGCTGACCAAGTTACGTGACCTTTTGACCCGGTTATTTGGCCTTTGTCCTATTAATTGCTTTTAAAGTGTTTATATTCTCATGACGGCTACGAATATGACTCATTTTTTGTGTTCATATTCTCATGACACCCGCGAATATATGACTCATTTTTTGTGTTCATATTCTCAAGATGGCTGCAAATATGTGACTATTAATTGCTTTTTAATTGTTCATATTCTGCTGATGGCTGTGAATATGTGACTATTTTTGTGTTCATATTCTCATGATGGCTGTGAATAAAATCCGAAATGGGGATTCCCCTACCTTTCTAAAAAATCTTTCTTGCCCGAAACGGCGATTTCACATTTCCTTGGTACTAGTCTTGGTACCGATCCCTGTAAGTGCCTGTCCTGTGCTCCATTTGCATATCTCATTGCCTATATCCTCTCTATGTGTCTTTTGCATACTGTTGGTGGGCACTTCTAGCTGGTACCATAGGTACCGACTGGTACTGTACCAGTTGGTACGGTACCACCCGGTACCATAGGTACCAGCAATTCCCTTGCGTTAATAGAATCATTTAAAAAAGAGATACCCCTAATATACACATAGAGACAAAACTTCTCTCTAAGGGTGGTACCTGGTACCTATGGTACCAGAGGTCAAAGGAGTCCCCCGTTTCT
Source organism: Platynereis dumerilii (assembly GCA_026936325.1). NCBI lineage: Eukaryota > Metazoa > Annelida > Polychaeta > Phyllodocida > Nereididae > Platynereis > Platynereis dumerilii. The sequence goes on along the minus strand of JAPTHN010000003.1, from coordinate 6,544,429 downwards.
GACACAAAGTTTTTCACTCACTCATCTCAGTGCCAGAGTGCAAAAAGGTCAAAGTGCCTCAGAGGATCTGGGAGTGTGCCTCAGAGGATCCATGACTCAGGTTTCATTAATGGCCCAATAAGCCCTAGGCCCAAAGTTCGGAAAGGGGAGTCCGGTGGTCACCTGTGACCTTTGACCTAGATCCATGACCTTTGACCCAGTTACACGACCTTTGACCCGGTTATTTGGCCTTTGTCCTAATTAGCTCTTGGCCCAAAGTTCGGAAAGGTCAAGAGGGGTCCAAAGTGCTATATATAGTAGTGTCATAAATTTAAACCACAGTTTGCTTGTGTCACTGATGTAAGATGTCGGGTCACATCAGCTACTTTTGAAAATCCTGCAAACTAGATAAAAAGGTAATTATGGTAGATAAACCAAGTTTCAACTATCAATTCAAGATCAAAAGACATCTCTATAGGCCTCTGACTGAAACCAACCTATTGTAGGCAGGTGAACACAAACAATATGGCTGCTCCCTCACAGCTAGCCACGAGCCTATTATGGCTATAGATACAGATCTGCTGAGAATAGGCCTACTAGAGGAAACCTTTTTTCTTCTCAAAATATTATGAAGACCTCTAATCTCTAGGCACCACCTCTTCAAACGGATTGATGGGTGATTGGGGCCTCACGTCCTGTATTTATACACTTTAGTGAGCCAATTAGGACAGGAGGAGGACTCAGTAATGAGGCGAAAGATGACTAAAATGCTGTCCAACAGCAGTTAAATATTTTTTGAAATGGCTCATAATATTATGTTCATCAGGCTATAACTATTATTCAACATCACAATATGAAAGAGGCCTACAGCCATGTAAAATGTGTTTCAATGGAACTCATTATAAAATTGTCATGCCATTGTCATGAGTCCATCTTCCAATGCTGGTTCAAGGTCACTAGAATATCCGTGACAAGTCACGAAACAGCAGGAAGTCATGTGACAAACTGAGTATCTGTCAGTCATCTGTCACGTGATCATGATGATAACGAGTAACGAGCATAGACGGTTATGACAACTGCACATGCGATGAGAAAGTTCCAGAGAGAACCTTTCAATCATGTCTTCCGTTTCCCAGGAAGACGTATACTCTGACACATAGCAATGAATTCCGAGATAAAATCATAGATAATGAATGGATGACTCATCATGACTGGAGCTTTATTTCCTGTATTTATGCACTTCGGTTGCAAATTAGTACGTAAAGACTAGGACAAAGCAATGAGGGAAAAGTACTGATATACGTGCCCTTTCGCGCACATCCAAATACATTGGTCACAGACCGCACAGGGCAATATGCTGAGCACTTGGACGTTTTTCTCTGAAGCACCTGAATCACGGGGGTGCTGGAAGGAGTCGCGTGCGGCAGGGGCGGTCACATGAAAAAGAGGCAAATCATATTCGCGTGAGAAAATTTATATAGAGTCACTTATAATTTTTAATATATACTTACTAATTAGTGCCTAAAATTAGTAAAATAAGGCCTAATAATGTTTTTTTCTTTAAGATTAAAAGGGCTCCCTTGCCCCCCCTGCCCCCCTTGGACAAGGGCAGGAGGGGCAATTGCCCCCCCCCCCTGCGCCCTCTGTTCCGGCACCCCTGCTGAATCACCCAACAGCAGCCTGTGGTCAACGGGCACGTATATCACTACTGGTGAAGGATGATTGTTACCACCATCAGTGTTGCTCCAGGTAACCAGGCCAGAGCTGGACTAAAACTCGGGGACCAAAAATAAGAAGCCGGGAGTTCTACAAACTGAGAAAACCCTCCTCTCCACAAATCTGCAGTTACCATTATCTGCTCTTGCGGCCTTGCTAACACACGTTTGACAAATAAATTGAAATAATCTGGTAGAGAACGAGCCTTTGCAAGATCATAAGTCAGACCTGACTTAGACCCGCTGACATTCTCCCCTTAAGCACAATTCGGAAAATAAATAAAAGATAATCCCCACGTATCTTTTCCTCACCTTCTGGTTTATTAGCATCAGAGATATATATGTACAGCTCAGTCATGACCAATTTACAAGTGTCGCAATGTTAATGATATATTAAACCTATACAAGAATCTTTATATACAGCGAAGTAAACAGTGTACAGTGTCAACGTGAACATATCATATAGTCGCAAGAAGTTTAAGTGATATTCATAAGATAACCAACGGGATAACCAATGATAAACATGTTATTCCTATCAAATGGGACATGTGATAATCATCTATCTATATAATGGGATGATGTTCATAAGATAAGTTAATGATATACACAGTATACCTGGCAATGAGAGGTTATCCGATGCTAAAGTTGACATTTAACAAAATAGTTCAGTAACTTCATGTGAAAGAGTACATATGATAAACAGGTCATCTCATAAGATAAACAGATCATCTCATAAGATAAACATTATTAACAGGTCATCTCATAAGATAAACAGATCATCTCCAGAGATAAACAGATCATCTCATAAGATAAACAGGTCATCTCATAAGATAAACATGTCATATCATAAGATAAACCGTCAAATTTTTCCAAATTATTTTTTTCAGATATTTATAAATCAACAGAAAGATAACTATTACAACTAACAAAATAATAAGATTGATCACATGACAACCAATGTGATGAACAGAATAATTCACAAGATACTCAGAATATAATCCGAAATATCAAATGACAAATGAACATTATAAATTCTCACAATATTCTTGAAAATCTTTTGGATATCTGATCAATAATCGATTACCTCACAAGATATTAAATAAGATATCTCACAAACTAAACAATTATGGAGTACTGACAGTTCAGATACTATGATAAACATTTTGTTTTGTTTTTTTCCTATACTGGGATAAACACAAGAACTGAGATAAACAGAGATATATTCTCTTCACCAAGGGATAACCAATAATGATAACAGTATATTGATGATAACAGTTTATTGATAACTGTCTGATGATGATAACCAGTTGATGATAAACAGTTGCTGATGATAACCGGTTCAAAAGCATGGAATGAGATAAACGTGTTTAAGGACAAATTTATAAATTTATGTACAGCTTAATTTAACAATAAGTCTGTATGGGTATTAAACAATAATTATTCATGAAAAACAAACCCAATTTAAGAATACTAGCTCTTATATATATATATCTTATTATACATAAGACTTGCTTTATTTAACAATAAGTTGATAATACTTCTGCAGCACGAAATATCATATAACAAAATTAACTTACAAAAATAATGAAACACAAAATAAATAACATCAATATATTTTGTTTTAACTAAATTTCATACCGGACATTAAGAACAACGGGACACAAAACCGTTCAACCTACAAATCCTCATTTCAAGTACAAAAACAACCAATATCAACCATTGCAACCTGAATTTTAAATTCTTTTAAAGATGCATTTTGCACCAATTACACAACATAAGCTGTACACATGTTACTTACAAGATGATTAAGTCAGATTGACATTATTACTTATACATATCAAATAAAAGTATTTATCACTCAGTAAAGATTACTTTGAGACACGTTCAAGCTTCACGAGAGAAGAATTAAAGAGTTTTGCATAATTTCGTAGATTTGTGAAAATCTTTACAATACAAGTAGAACAGGTGTTTACCTTAGGCCAGACATATTTGATTATTAGCTTCTCGGATCAAACAACCCAACAGATTTTCTGAAAAACGGAAAAATAAATTTACCTTACCTCCTATTTTAATACCTTGACACAACAAAAATTTAGGTTACAGCTTTTTTTTCCGTCCTACCAACCGGCCCTTAACGTGCCCGGAGAAGATCCGAGAAGCTAAAGATCAATTATGTCTGGCCTTGACGACATACCAAACAACATATGAGACATAGGACATCCTTCATTTCTACAAATTCACAAGCGTAATAACATGGCTAAGTTTTGTTCAGTTACAATTTTACACAATGATATTAGTTTGACAATAGAACTGATAATGGTTGAAATTGTTTCAAATCAAATTACCAAAAATTAAACTGACGTAGTTACAAATGCATGAAGTATTATGCTATTTCTTGATCCTTGTAATTTCACAACATTTATTTCAAATTTTTACCTTATCTTATATGAAAATTTTGAAAGAAAGAACTCATAAAACAATCAGCTATCGTACCACAGAAATTCATTGGTTGGTGATAAAAATAGCTATTCATAAACAAGAAGTCAAAGTTTTCTAACATAAATCACTCAACAGATACACAATACTGTCTTTTTTATGAAATAACATCGGTAACAAAAACAACAGGCATATGAAAATTATCACAGTAGGACCTTATATATTCAACAAAGGCAATCAACAACGGAATCAAAGCAATTGATACATCTAATCAAAATTTAACTTTCATTTGTCATTTTTTAGCACAGCATTATTATGGTACCTTCCAAATAGACCTACAGCTTTATATGAATTTCGAGTTCAAAATTTCCACCACACAGTCATACATTACACATTCAGACGATAAGACATTAGTCATTCTAACTACAATTGAGCTTAGTTCTCATGCAATCCAACAGGTGGCACTTGTTTGCATTTATGTACAGATGGAGCCACTGTGAAATTCAAATTCAAATGGAAATAGCATTAAGAAAGACTTGCGAAAATCATAAGTTTTGTAACAGTAATCTAGATATATTTCCTTCATCATTACCAAGTTATTAGTATGTTTTATTTTATGTACAGAATTGATTAACTAATTGAGTAATAGCAACAGATCAACTGTTGGCACTAACTAGATTAAAGTAGTTTGAATGTTTTCATCACAAATAGTTGAACTTATGAAAAAGCTCAAAGAGTTTGAACGGATTAGTGCTGCGCTGCTTTAAATGAGTTTATTTCTGTGTCCTACAATTTCTTAAGGAATCACCATCAATTATTATTGATTTTTTTGACCGACCAAAAGAAGAAAGATGGTAGTAGAGGATATTTATAAATATCAGAAAATAGCATAAAGGTCAGTGGTGTCATCAAGGATTAGCTACCTGTATCTCTATCAATAATCCCAATTTTTTTTCATGAATACATGAAAAGTTTCTACTATAAGCCAAAAATACCAAATAAATTTCGAAATAAAAAACAAGAAATTGGAGAGCAATTGACATAAACGTTAGTGAGGGTTAATTTTCTGGAATTCAACTATTTATTTTATCCTAATCATGTACATAATTGCCATCTTTATGTACAATTTCACAATCAATTCTGTCAATTCTACACAAATGTGAATGATGGAGTGATTCTTTAACAAATTGGAGTACAGAGAATACCCATTAAGGGCACATGCTGGTCGAAAAATGTGTGAATGCTGTCCAGAAGAAACTGTTGCAGCCAGAGCTATGAAATTTTACACAGATCTTCAGGGCACCAAATTATGACCCTCCATGAAATTTTAAGTTGCCATGGTTACGGTTGCCACGGCAACAAAGAATTTTACATATTTTTAAGTATTCTGCCTTACAAAAAATTCATCTCAAGACTGAGCTATCAGAATAATCAGAACTCATTTATTTTCATAATTTGAGGTATTCGGATCCGCAATAAGACTATTTTCAGAATAAAAATAGGTTTTTTAGGGTTTTTCTGGGTTCGCGAACATGGGACTATGGAGCTAATTCACAATCTTTCAGGTTTGAATTGCTGTCCCTCGGCCTTTAATCCAAATACAGTTCTGAAAATAGCCTTATTGCGGAAGCGAACTTGTCAGTAAGCAGTATGCCAAAATTCATTATGATGCCTTCAGCGGTTTTTGAGATGAATTTTTTGTAAGCACTCAAAGTCACTAAAATTCGCAGTTTTCGGAAAATGGCAAAAAAAGGAAATAAACTCTTAATAATTTTAACTGTAAAGGTAAGATCGGCAAGGTTGTTTACAGGGTTATAATAGGAATTTTTGAGTAATTTCAGTTGCATTTGTTGTCTGGACATCTGTATTTATTGAAACTTGTCAAAATCAGAATTTCCATTTTCTAAAATATTTTCACCATTTTTCGACCAGCATGTGCCCTTAATTTTCTGTAAAAAGCAGCTTAAATAACATAACACATAAACATAATAGTAGTTAAGTACTCTACAAACTTAATATGTAGTATTCGTAGTACTTGAAACTACTTATTTCTTACATCAACTTGCCTAAATGTTGTATTTAAATTAAACAAATAGCACCGTGAAATGAATACTAGCTGTTGTTTGACGATTCGACAAATATAACACTAGATGCTGGGGGTCTCTGCTTGGTGAAGTCGACGACGTTCAGAAGACTAGGCTGGCCGGAAGAGGGGAATTCGGGACGGGCAGAGACGTGTAGAGTGGACAGATCATAAACTCCCGATGAGGTGAAGCACGCTCGTAAGTGCAGCTCTCCAGTGCCCTTTCCACTTAACGTCAACGTGTTCAAGGACTTGCCGGCCCACGAGAACTTCTTGCTCGACCGGTCCTCCAGCGCGTTCAGGAAGTGAGAGGGGCTGAGGGAGGAGGACATGACGGCTTTCTGAGTTGGTTCACTGCAAGTAGAAAATAAAACCAGACATTTAGAAGATGGATTAATGGATGGATGGATGATTTGGGTTTTACATCCTATATTTATGCTTCAGAATGCAAATAATATTATAAAGGACATGCGGAGGCAATGAGGTATAGGATGAAAGGCTATAACAGCTTTCTGAGTTGGTTCTCTACAAGCAGAAAATAAAATCAGACATAAGATGGATGATTTGGGCTATATGTCTTGTATTTAAGCACTGGTTAGGCTAATTGGGGCAGGGGGAAGACACAGCAATGAGGTGGGTGAGTGAGTGAGTTTGTGTTTTACGTCTCATCAGCACCTGATTGGGCTATTTAGAGACATACTTGGTTTGTACTAAGTGTGTTTATAGTTCTGTGACATCCCTACATAGTTATTTCTCTATTTGTGTTGTGGGTTTTGTTATCCGTTGTGTTCTAGATCACCTGTGAGACTCTAAATCTGCAATGCATTTATGATAAAGACAATCTTCCATTTTTGCAATATTTCATTTCAGCAATGAGGTGAATAATGGTTGAAACTGCCTTCCAATATAGGCCTAGGTGACCCAGCAAGAGCTGGATTCGAACCCTGGACCCCGCGATTGGTAGCCCAGTACACCACCACAGAGTGATTGAGCCAACCTCACCCCCCCCCCTTCCCTTCACTCAAGGAAGACGCAGCAACGAAGCAAGAAATCATTGGAATTGTTGTCCAACATAGGTCCCAGCAATTTTTTGGTACTGCATTTCACAAGGCACAAATCAGCATACAGATAATATATTTATTCTGTTAGAGTCAAAAGAAGAGAAAATTTCTGAGTGATGGACGGATGACTCGGGCTTTACATCCTGCATTTTTGTAATTGGCTCATTATGACAGAAGGAGGAAATGGCAATGAGGTGAAGGATGTTAGAAAAAGATAAATTTCTGAGTGAGCACAGTTGTTAGTTCCATGTTTCACTGAACCACAAGCAAAAGAGGTGTTTCTCATTTTAAGTTAACAATTTATCTTTAAAGATATTAAGTAAGAGACTCTCATTCTAATAGCTTTAATCTGCAAAGAAATTGTCTTGTTAATTCTATTCAGTTTTAATCTATATATTAACGTCAGCTCAATAAACAAGAATTTTAGGATTAAGCAGCCAGGGATTTATATTGGCAATCTCGAAATAAACAAGCATTGAAATTTTCTACAGAGAATAGTTATTATCCTTCCAAAAAGTATGTAGAATTTGAAAAATCTAGCAAAATTTGTATGTGACCTCACACAGATGAGGCATTGTGATTGGCTGAGGTGTGGAGTATGATGTAGTGTTGGCACATGATGCAGTTTACAGAATTGCCATATATGGTATATGACATAGTATGAGAATCAATAAACAACTGTCACTCATAAACTGCCTGATCTGAATGTTGTTTACCGTTTGCTGCCAGTGGCACAGCTAGGGTGTCTCATGAAGGGGATACACATTTGCACATTTTTTATGGATGGATTAACTCTTCTGGGGAAGGCAGGGATCAACTCTGTGATCAATCACTATATCGAAATCATGAGCAATCTTTTTTGTGTGCCCTTGGTTCAACATTGAGGGGCATGTCTCCCCCCTCAGGCCAAAGATTAACATGCACCCTCCAATGTCATTTCTAGATGTGCCACTGCGGGCCACAACTGAATGTGTTTCATTTTACACACATGGCATGTAGTCATATGCTGGTATACTACCTCACAGATTTGATATGACATACTATGCAGAGTGAGCAATGATTGGCTGAACAACCTGTGACCTCACATGGAACGCCTGATTTCCAATGCTAACCTATGGGAAATGCCATATGATGTCACACTTCCACCTTACAAGAAAAAATCACTTTCTACGTACTTTTTGGAAGGATAATAATGACATCAATCCTTCTTTAAAACAATTTAATGTTGCTTAATCTTATTTAATGGTAATGAAATGATTGGCTCAGAATATTTAGATATGATTAGATATGCATGAAGTAAATTGGCTGGAATTTAACAGGATGTTAAATCCAAAGAAATGGCCAATAAACTGTACTAGTAAAACTTCCAAGTATAACTTGTCCCTTCAATAAAGCATACCCATCCTACAACAGGTATTCTGAATTCACAACACCCACTTCCATCTCTCTTTACTCTCTTTTTTACTTAGTGTTACTCATTCTTTTCAGTTCTCCTCTGCCGTAACAACTTTGTTGTAACAAGACAATCACTCTTCCCCTAAGTGCTAAATTGCCATTCGCTGTGTGTTACATGTCTCGTTACACAATCTATGGAGCGTACATCTTACAACGCAGACCTCGTTGAGATGCTGGTCAGGCCTGCGTTCAATCTCCTGCAACAACCTGCGTAACAGGACAATCTAGTGAGTAGTGACTTTGGGACACAGAATATAATACTTTAGGATGGTATGGGACACTATAGGATAATGTATTGCACTGGAATATTGTTAAGAGTTTTGGTAAGGTAAGAGCCTCCAAAAGGCAAAGTTGTAAAATGTTTATTTAACAATGGTGGTCCTCTGAAACACTATTTTATGATTTGCATTTTGAGTTACGTGCTTTAGACAAGTCGGAAGATAATAAACAGTTAGAATTAAGTGATATTTGATGCATCCTATGCACCCTAATTAGGTCATCTTGACCCTAATTAGGTCATCTTAAGCAAAGGTTGATAGCAGTGCTGTTGTCGAGGCTGGGACATCCGAGACCGACGCATGAGCCTCCGAGGCCGAGGCCATTAAAACGTGGCCTCGGGGATGAGGCTGGATATCGAGACTCTCGAGACATCCATCAATGGCCAAAGGCACTCAAGACCGAGCCTAAGGCCAAGGATAGGGCAACCAAGGCCGAGGCCATCAAAATATGGCCTCGTCCTCGAGGCCAGCCTTGAGACCTCCAACACTGGACAGGAGACAAACCAAGAGCAACCACAGTCATAAGAGTAGCCTTTCACACCTCCGAATAGCCAAGGCTATTATAAGTTTCAGTAACACTTGTGGAGCTCAATCATTGGAACTACTTGTTGCTAACCCCAACAACTCAACGAGAGACTCCTTCTCGTATCCCAACAACGAATATCCTACACATTACTCCTCAAGTCTATTGAGACTTCTTGTCTTCCAAGGATCTCATCAACATAAACCTTTAAGACATGTAAAGCCTTTGTAACAAGACAAGGATGATCTACAATATCCCACAGTCACCTGCAGTCACCTCTAACAATATTTTACATCCCACATTCCTTGTGCAATGGCAGGCAGCTTATTCATAAAGCCTCCCAAGATTGATGCGATTCCAAATCTCCCTGAGACCTCGTATGATGCGAAGACTAACAAGACATCAAACGAGTGTAACAAGGCATCCGAGTATGAAGATCCCATATATGTCAATATATAATGCAGTAACGATGTGTTTGATGGGAATTTGTGACATAAAGAATGCGACAAAGCAAGATGCACTCCACGAATAAAAATTATTTAGGTTGACGTCTTGTCAGGTTTCAATGCTTCTGGCTCTGTAGCTATTTTAGCTTATACGAGCAGCTACCAGAGGCAGAAACAATGAGGAGGTGATAAGGCTGTGAGTCCACTCCAAATCACTCCCTGTTCCCAAGTGCGGGGTCTTTTACTTGCCTCAGCATAGAATAATGAGTACAAGGAACCCTCTTGTATTGCGTCTTCAATACTCTTCATCCATAACATTACTTGAGCGCAAGAAGAATAATACATACACTTCGTAAATCAATTCTACACGACCAAAAGAGGATGAATGGATAGTCGGATACAAAATAAAGCAGGTTACAGCGTACCACGCCCTATCTTTAAGTTTAAAGCAATACCATTGACCTCTGATTTCAGTAAGTTACCAAGAGACATTCCAAGAGTCACAAGAAACCTCAGGCAATGCAAAGTGCCTCAATCTAATCATATATACCTCAGCCTGGCCAATCTCAAGATTGCACAAAATCAAATTAGGTGACACGCCCATAGTTCGGCTGACAAAGGCTGTACAGTTAGAAGAGCCCTCAGGGGACCTTAACAAAAACCAGACCAACATTCAAATGGAAGAATACAAAAGAAAGTGGGAAGATTGATATCAATAGCAAAAGCTCTGAGTGATGCCCAGGAGGGGTTATATCGAAGATTGGTGCAGTGTTTTTGAAGAAGGGAGAAAAGAATGAGAGGAGTGCAACTGCGCATAGACGAAACCAATGTGCGCATTGAGAAAATTGAGGTGACAAGTCAGACGAAATCTGCTCAATAACTTGAGACATCGTCCTGAGAAAATCAATTGGTAGATAATATTTTACAGCAGGGTCGCCAAGATTTTGTGTGGTTTGGCTTTATGTCTTGTATTTTTGCACTTATAATATCTACCCTACAAACGCAACGGAGAACAAGACATCTTTCAGAGTTGAAAACACAAATAAGTCCCTAAAAGGGGCCCTGTAATTCTTTGCTTTTACCTGCTAGTCCTTGGCTTTTGCTGCCTAATCTCAATAATGCCTTCCATCTACATACATCATCAATTCACCGTACAGCCTTCCATCAAGAGCTTTCCATCAAGAGCTGATGTTATTAAGCTTTTTATGGCTGCATTCCATTAACTAGGCCTATGACTACACATCATATATCCCATAATACATCCCATAATAATATCCACTAAGGCTTCTTTCCATTAGCCATTGTGTTGCCAAAGAACATCAAGGTAACGTAAGACTGAGCAGAATCGTAGAAGAAGGGAAGCACAAAAGAAGCAATAAATATGCACATAACTGACAGTCAGACAAGACTTCTAATTTGTACAGGTAATGACAACACATCTAGAGTTACAACTTCTGGGCCCTTTAAGAGTTTTGTAGCCTTTTACCTGAACAATAAACTATGTAAAACCATAGCATTTATATATTTTTTTTACATTTTCTTTCATAATGATGACATCAATATGAAAATAATGCAATATGCATGCAGATATTTCCTTTGTGAAAACATCTATCAGCTGGGCCCGTAATTTTGCACTGATTAGAGCATTGTTAGGCTTAACTAATAGGCCATGCAAGAACAATCATAAGGTCAGGAGAGTTGTATAGTTCACAAGAATCCGCGGATTCAAAGCCTGGCTCAAGTGGCAGTGATGACGGCAAAATATGTAGCAATGCTGGTGAAATAATTAAGTCTACTTTATGGTTTGGAAATGGCAGAGAAAGGTGGTTCTGAATTGCGGCAAGTGAAGTGTTGTTATTGTAGTTGTTCCATGTACAAAATAATATCAAAATAACCACGAAAAGAATGTGTACTATTTTTTCAAATCGTGAAGTCACCCAATTTCCTCCTTTGAAAAAAATGGCGAAATTGAAAAAAAATTGGAAAAAAAAATTTTTTTTTTTTAAATTTCGGAAAAAAAAAGTAAAAAAAAAAAGTGTAATTGAAAAAAAGTTGAAATTTTTTTTTTTTTTTCAAATCTTGGAGAAAAAAAAATTTGGGAAAAAAAAAATTTTTGAAATTGAAAAAAAAAAAGTAATTTCCATACATCTAGCTACCGTAACAAACCAATAAAACACAAAAACAGATATATTGAACCAATAGTTATTGAACAGTAGAGTTGACAGACAATATTTTCAGACCATTACACCTGAATTAGCCTGGTGAGCCAGGCTAAAAATGGGTTTCCAGACTTGAAATTGAACTTAGGTCTCAGAAGTTAGAAGTTCTACCACTGAGCTACCAACCTGTTTAACCATGAAGTCTGAACCATCTATCAGATTTTGCCTCCTCACTTAGTACCTCCCATCAGACTGCAATTCTGCTCTACATAGCACATTTGAGGCAAATCGATGGTAATCACTTTAGTTAAGCTCAAAATTTGATTCCCTGGTCTTGAAAATCTCTGACTCATCTGAGACGACAAGTGCCTAATTCCAAATTGATCTACTTAACTTTTTTTAGTCCGGTACAACACTGTACTGTGCAACATTGGTCTGACAGAGCACAAGGACTGATTAGAACCATAAAGGGGTCCAATGGTAAGACAGGATGGACGGATGATTGGGGTTTTATGTCCTGTGTTTATGCACATGGTAGGCCAATTAGGACAGGCGGAAGACACAGCAATGAGGTGAAGGATGATTCAAACAGCCGTCCAACATAGGCCCAGGTGACCCGGCAAGAGCTGGATTTGAACCCTGGACCCAGCGATTGGCAGCCCAGCACCACGAGGCCAACCATCCCCCGCTACAGTTACAGACAGCTATCAATAGCTTATAGTGTGTGGCTTTTCATATATATTATCAGTCACCATGCCTGCCACATTGCTCTTTTTCCTAAAGGACTGTATCACCTAAGGAACCACACAGAGAACTGCCTGAGAAATTTTGGTCTACTGTCTGTCGCAGCTCGTTACTGCACATCATCTGAATTTGTTAGTTTGTCACATATGTCGTTCTTGTGTTTGAGACTCCAAAGTTAATACAAAAGACACTAACATAAAGAAATTTTGACACATCTTGTTGTTAACACCTTTTGCCCTATTGCTTACCATTGCTTGACATGTAGCTCATTAGAGCTGGCCGAAGTCTTGTATTGTGTTGGCGAGTCTGTCCTTGGTTGAATTGGCCTATTGCCTCTTGTCAGGCTGTTGAAAGCGCTTGTTATCTTTGTGTTATACTCATCAGAGCTTGTCAATGTCAGGTAGGCCTATGTGTAAAGGAGTTTGTCATTATGTATACCAAGCACTAGCTGACAAACCATTAGAGGCTACAGACATTTACATATTTTTTGCTGCTGACACCAATGACCTGCTGTCATAGCTCATCATTGTCTGTCATACAACTTGTTATGTCTGGTATTGTGCAATGGAGTTTATCGTCTGCTGCGTTCCCACAAGTAGTGACAAGTGACAAATTATTATTATTCTGTGCTGTGCAGACAAAAATGTACAGACAAGTTTGTTCTTGACACCGATAACCTACTGCCATAGCTCATCATTGTCATACAACCTGTTATGTTGTGCTAAGTAATTTATTGTAAGCTGCCTTACAACAAGCACTGATATATTATCAAAAGCGTGCGGTACAGATACAATGCAGACAACTTTGTTGTTGACACCAATAACCTATTGTCATTTATAACTCCTCTTTGCTTGTCATGAAACTCATCATAAAGCTTGACGAAGACAGGTATTGTGTAAAGGAATCTATATTGTCAGCAGTGTTACAAGTACCAACAAACAATAAGCATATGACAAAAATGTATGCAGAATTCCTGTTGTTGACACCATTACCCTACTGTCATAGCTCATCATTGCTTGTCATGCAACTCGTTAGAGCTTGTCTTGTATTGTGTTAAACAAGTAGGTCGTTAGCTGAGTTTGTGTAGCCAGTAGCCACTTGTAATACTTGTCATACTGCTCGTTATTGTGCCACAGAACTTGTGGGAGTTCCCCCGTGGCCTAATTGGTAAGTGCGCTTGTCAACTGGCTTTGAGGGCGTGGGTTCAAATCTCACCCTGGGAACTCACTTTAGTCCGAGCCCATGGGACATTAAATGGAGGTGGGATGTATCCAGTATTCTATGCTGGGGCAACTTAAAGACCCTGGGCATCCCTGAATTACTAGGGTATGTGCCAGACTCACAGTTTTCTCATCTCATCATCATACGGCGATCGCCTGCCTCGATATAGCCCACCAAGGTGCTGCAGAGGCGTAAAACACAAACAAACAAAACAAAAACAAACACAGAACTTGTTGGAGCTTTTTAATTTTAATGTCTAATATTGTGTGATGGCATGATGACGTCCTGTATTTATGCACACTATTGGCTAATACAAACAGAAGAGGGAATCTAACACAGGTCCGAGAGAGGTCAGCAGACCAGTGGGCAGTTACTTTGTGAAACAACTGAGCTAGCCCCAGACATGTCATCAAGGCATGGCATCAAGGCATGGCATCAAGGCATGTCATCAAGGCATGTCATCAAGGCATGTCATCAAGCCATGGCATCAAGGCATGGCATCAAGGCATGTCATCAGGGCATGTCATCAAGGCATGTCATCAAGGCATGTCATCAAGGCATGTCATCAAGGCATGTCATCAAGGCATGGCATCAAGGCATGTCATCAAGGCATGTCATCAAGGCATGTCATCTAGGCATGGCATCAAGCATGTCATCAAGGCATGTCATCAAGGCATGTCATCAAGGCATGTCATCAAGGCATGGCATCTTGTATGGATTTTAAGAACTGCTACAAACAATGTTTTTCTAGTTACACCACATCTACACTCAACAAGAGCTAACAAGGCAGGCAAAACCCAAAGAATGTCGATGATTACCCCATACTCAGCCGGGGAAATCAGCCCTCAAAAAAGGGCAACACAGCAGTACACACCCAACAAGCAACACAATGTCAAACTGCCAATACTAAGGCAGCTCACAACAAGCAACATTGAGCCTGAGCTCTACTACACTGCATCACAAATAGTGCAATTAGCGCCTTGAGTTCCTTGGCAAAACCCATCAGCGCTCTTTGTGACACAATTAGAGTTGTCCCTGAGGTACCCCGCACTACTCTGCTGATGGCTTAGAGACAAGGAGAGTGACTTAGAAGAGTAACTAAGAGGGAAACAGCTAGAATGAGAGAACTGAAGGAAGGTGGGTGGGTAATAGGGTTTTATGTTTTGTATTTATGCACTTGCTAGGACCTGGAACCGAACCTGTGTTCCAAAGGTTAGCAGGCCAGTGTGCTACCAGAGAGTTTGGCCCCTGGCTTATAACATTTGATTGTGCAGCACCCCAAGGCAAAACCTTACTTCCCATGAAGGATTAGGCTCTGCGTCCTGTATTTATGCACTGTTGTAACTGGAAAGCTCATTATGATAGGAGCAGCTCACAGCAATGAGGTGAAGGATGACTGAAACCAGTCCAACATAGGTCAAAGTGACCGGCCTGAACTGGAATTGAAGCTGGACGATTAAACTGAGTAGCGCCTCTTTCCCCACTGATGACTAAAAAGAGAAGGTGAGACCAGGAGCGGCAGTGAAAAGTGAGAATAGTCAGTAAGAAGGCATTGTGGTATTCGTCTTCTTAAAATCTTTCTTTGCTCCAGACCATGTGTGATGCTGTGCTCTAAGAAACTTTTGATAGATATTGAGCGGTAAACTTCTGCAGCTACTCGATATCAGAAAGAAGCATATTACTTACAGAAACGGCAAGAAATCCTGCTACAATCCAGTCCATACACAATTCAACACACACTCCTTTACACACAACTCCCCCCATCCCCACCAACCTCCCTCTCTCCCCTCCCCCTCTCAATCCCTCCTCCTCTCCCCTCCCCCTCTCCCCTCCCCCTCTCCCCTCCCCCTCTCCCCTCCCCCTCTCCCCTCCCTCTCTCCCCCCCCCTCTCCCTCAAAATCCCTCCTCCTCTCCCCTCCCCCCTACACACACACATACAATGCCAAATAACGACAACTTGAGCCGAGTCAACTGACACTGGGCTTGTCTGAGCCGTCACAAAATGCCACAAGGGAGAAAAGCAAACCTATAGAGACCCACCGGGCTGGCAGAACACAATGGGCTGTGATTACGGGCAGGCTGCAAAAGATATGTGAATGACGGCATTGACAGGTCGAGAGGAAAGTATAAGCTTCAGGATTGCCTCAGGAAGTTTAGGGTCTAGTTGCAATTGGTGGTTGTCTTATAAATGCAGCATAGACTGCTGAGGAATAGTTATTGTTATTAGAATGATTGATCGTTAAGTAAAGCATTATTATTATAGTATTGTATTCAAGAAAGAACACATTGCTAACAAACTAACAACAGTGTGTGAATGATAGATTAAGCAGAGAGAAAACAGCCTTGTACTGGCTCAATTTACAACAGAATTGATGGATGGATGATTGGGGCTTTACATCCTCTATTAATGCATTGTGATAGGCCAAGTAAGAGAGGAGGACATGGATGACTGAAATTGCTGTCCAAAACAGGTCCAGGCGTCCCAAGCAGAGCTGGAACTAGAAAAGCACATGGAATGTGCACCACCAGAGCTGGATAGTTGGGTTGCCCCTGGCCAGGGGCGGACTGGCCTATGTGGCAGGGTGGCAGCTGCCATGGGCCCATCCTCTGAGGGGGCCCATGCAAGATATAAAAAAAATACATATATATAATTGGTACATGTGATGTGACCAAATTAACCAAATAAGACAGGGCAGGAGAGGGTAGGAATGTCTGGGAGAAGACGCAAAGAGGGAAATGTCAAAAATGTATAGGCTAGGCAAGAGTTGAGAAGGAGGCAGGGTAGCCGATGGCAGACAGAGACAAAAATACCGTGCAAGCACGTAAACCCCGCTGGCTCTATGTGAAGCCATTGAGACCATTCGGATCCATGTGTCCGTCCGTGTGTCCGTGTGTCCGTGTGTCCGTACGTCCGTCCGTACGTCCGTGTGTCCGTACGTGCGTCCATCCTTCTGTCCGTGTGTCTGTGTATCTGTCCGTGTGTCCATACGTCCGCGTGTCCGTACGGACGCACGGACTTGTCATTCCCATCTGCATGACAAAATAAGATAGCAGACAAAATTTGAATGAAATATGAGCAACACAAAGTGAGTTATGCTTGACGAAATCCCCAGCACATTGAGGCATTGAGGACTGCAGTACCCCGTAGGCTATTACATAGCCAGCGGGGTAAAAACTTATAAGTTAGAGGTTTTTAGAATTTGATGTGGATTATCAGATAATTAGTCATGAGTCGAATTTATTCCATTCCATGATAAAGGCATGTTCTCAAAAATATTGGCCCCGCTGTGACTTATGTTAATATGTGTGTATGTATTAATTTGATACAAATAAAAGTTCAAAGTTCAAAGCCTTGCCGTCCATGCTGGAATCAGAGTTCCATATTGCACAGAAAGAATCTCCAGCCCTCTGGATCACGAAGATCCCATGCGCTTGAAGGTACTGGTAAGATAATATATGCTCTGGATACCGTTGGCTTCTGGTGGCCTATAGCGGCGGCCAGACCCCCTGCCTCATTGTGCCTCCCCCTCTCCCAAAATCCTAGTTACGGCCCTGGTAGCGCACAAATAAACTTTTTCCGGGAACCTCAGACATTTTGTAGGCCTGTACAATGCGATGGGCCCGGGTTTTTCCGAGGTCCGTAATACTGTTTAATCAGCCTGGGATTAGCCAAAATGATTTGAGTTCTGTACCTAATCAATGGATTGCGCCAGTGTTACGAAACATACAAAGGCTTTGTGAAGATCATCAGGCATCTGTCAGACATTCAGTCTGACAAACAGGCACCTCTTGTCAGACCGAAAGGATTCTTGTGAGACCAGAAAATGTCATTGCTGCATTAATACAAAGGGACAGAATTATTGATTGTCGAGCTTTCAAAAAGAATATTATTGATTGTCTGAATTGGGCCTAAATTCAAAAAAATAATAATAGGCCTAAATGGAATTATTTTCATATAAACTTTAACACTCCAATTATGGACTGGGAAACCAGAGATAAGTAATTATCCATTGCAAAATCACAGCTGTACAATTGTCATATGTATTGGACAACTGTCCCAGAGGTCCACAGACCAAGCATGGGTCATGGGTGCAGAGTTTTGAGAAGTGGCATAAAATTTCATAGATTTTTAACTCCTCAAATGTTTATTATGGCACAGAGAACACAATTGTGTTCCACTCATCAAGAGCTTTAAATCGATACACATACATGTATGTATGAATCTTCATTGAGTACATCCCAGGGCTACTGTTGATAAGTTTTGGTATTGGTGTTTAATAAAAAATTCTTGTTTTCATCACAGAAAATATGTAGGCCCTTCCCCAAATTTATTTCCACTGCTGCTTCCTAATTCCCCCCCCTACCCCAAATCACAGTATCAGACATGTATATATGTCATTGTCAAATGGGTGTTTAACACAGATAAAAATGTTCTTAATTAATCAAGATATTTTTTAATTAAAATCTTTATTCGGGGGGGGGGGGGTTAGTTTAACCCCCCCCCCCTCCCCAACCTCTACCTTTCTCAATCGGCAACTGCATAATTAAATGCATTAGTATCATAATTATTTTCAGTTGATACCAGACAAAAAACAACAACACATAATCATGCCTTATGCATTCCTCTTTCTATTCTGCCTTTTGGTGCAATTCTTGCAACGCACAGATTCTTGTTATAGATGAAATATTTTTGCATTAGTGATTTAACACTACAGACGTAAAATTGTTGATATGTCTGGCAATGTAACAAAATGTAACCATTTGATCAGCAATTTTTGCGCAATGTAAATGGGACATTGTGCATCAATAGATTTTGATAAAATTCCATAGTTCGGCAGTTAGTTATGTTAATGAACTAATCTGATGGGTTTTATTCATAATCTAGTGGTATTTCATGGTATGGTGAGGGCTTTAAATCCAAGTTTTTTTTTTCGGCAAAAGACACATAACCGCACACCAATGATTTGGCTTCACAATCCACATGGGACTGGTTGGGGGATTCCCGAGAGGCTGTATGACGCCACCTCCAGATGAGGTCACCAAATCCGCCATATTGGAACTGCCCTGAGACCAGACTCGTTTCTGTCCACATATCAGTGGACAAGCAAGTAGTGAGTGACGTCACAAAGCGTTTGTGAATGAGCGGATGTTGATTACTTTGTTCTTTCGACCAATCAAATCACAGAAAGCGGTACTAGCTACCTAAGGTCATGAAATGCTGTGGATCCCAGATTGCCCTGAGACATGATGTCACAATGACGTCACAGTCTGGCAGAACCTCATGTCCATTCTATGTATTTCTATGGTATCAAACATTTATAAAGTAAACAACTAGTGCTGCCACACCTGGAATTATTTTCTGCTTCAGGATGGTGCTGCCATCTAGTGTCTATGTAACTTAGCAGCCAGACGACTTCGACCAATCAGATCGCTTCATTTCGGCAGGAACCTGTCAGCTATATGCAGGCTCTGCTGTCAGCCTGTGCTGACCAATCACATTGCTGCATTCCGATTTTGGGTTAAGGACAGGCAGGGGTAGCCATTGTGGTTTGGTCAAAACGCATCAGAAAAATCTCAATTTCTGACTATTCTCGGCATTGCAGGCATCTATTTACAGACGTTACAGATAGATCTATCCCTTATCTATCAGCCACATCACTCTGACTCATTAGGAAGGCGTGTCTGCAGAGGTGGAGGAGAAAATAGAGTTGAGTTGAGTAAATCACTATATGTCATGTTTACCGAAAGCAGGAAATGAAGCCTGACGGATCAGCTAGCACTGCCATGCAGTCCTCCGAGCTGCAAGCAGCTCTGGAGGAATAAAACCCAGGACCTAACAATTTGAAAGCCATACAAACTTAGCTAACCCCCCTCCTGACTAATAATAGAACTACAAACTGCGGAATTAGCCTAAATAATATTAATCTATCTATTTATCAATGCTCCCACAGCCATTGCATATTGTGAAAAGTTAGCTCAGTTGGTAGCACTCTGAGCTCCAATCACTAGGTCCCAGGTTCAAAGCTAATTCTGGCCATGCAGCACCTATGTTGGACGGCTGTTTCAATCATCCTTTACCTCACTGCCATGCCCTGTACTTATTAGCCCTCAAAGTGCACAAATACAGGAAGTAAAGCCCAAATCATCCATCCATTATAAATTGATGACGTTCAGGCTTAATAGCGAAGTGACTAGAGTGGAGGAGACATATCACCTCATGGCCTTCAAATTGAGACTGAACAGAAGTTGCTTCTTGCAATATTAATCAAGTGCTCTTCAGTGATATTCATTTGCAGAGAAAGAAACAAATTAGATTTCCTTTCTAAAGTTCTATTGTCTTGTAAATTCACTTTCTGTCTTGCTTACTTTCTTTCGAATCACGGCTAGAGAACAATGTGCATTGTCACCTCGTTCTGTGTAGAATCTGCGAGAACGTGATTGGATTTTAATTGCATCAAGGCTCTGCTTAAGTAGTTTCTACAGAAACTCTACAGAGAAACTCAGTAGAAACTAAGAAAGCAGAGACAACTGGAACTTCTAGAAGGAGTCTCTGGGTTTGCAGTAGTTGAGCAGTGATTCAATAATGCTAATATGTGGTGGAATTTCAAGTAGAATTATCCAATTCTGCAAGTTCTAAATAAATCATTGTTGAATTACTTAGCCGCTAATTTTCATTAGCTGAGTAGCTCGTTAGGGTGATGGATGGATGGATGGGTAGTCTCATCACTGAACTGGATAAATGGGTAATAGGCTTTATGTCCTGTATTCAATGAATGGTGATCACTGGTCAGGGGCATATCTAGACAGATGGATGATCCAATGATTTGGAATTTATGTCCTGTATTTATGCACTTGGTAGGCTAATTAGAAGAGCCTGGATAGGGGGAAGATACGGCAATGAAGGATGATTGAAACAGCCGTCTAACATAGGCCCAGGTGATCTGGCAAGATTTGGATTTGAACCTGGGACCCAGTGATTGGCAGCCCAGCACACTACCACTTTGGACTTGGGAGGGGGGCATTGTCAAAAGCCACCCCTCCCCCAATATGCCACTGACTGCGGTGGGCTAATTATGTGAGCAGGAGGACACAGCAATTTGAAACCAGTCAAAATTGAGCTAACTCTCCACCTCCGAAGGTTCCCTCGAGAAAACAGACATCCCTTAACCTCATGTCTTCAACATAATAAACAACTTAAGAATGGACAAATCAGAAGATGGATGGATGGATGGATGATTGGGGCTTTACATCCTGTATTTATGCACTTGGTAGGAGTATAAGGACACTAGAAGGACACAGCAATGCGGCAAAGGATGACGGAAACAATGATCCAACATCGGCCCAGGTGACCCGCCAAGAGCTGGATTCGAACCCTGGACCCAGCGATTGGTAGCCTAGCACGCTACCACTGAGCTAACCCTGCCCCTTGAACAAACTAGAAATCTTTCCTTATTTATGTCTGTTATAACAAATTCCTGTCAACAAGCAAGAAACAACACATCATGCTCCATCACTTCATCGCCTAATGGTATTGAAACTACATTTTAGCAAAAATGCTCAAAGACATTCCCGGCCTCCAAGACACCTAATTCATTTTCACGAGCCATCTTCCCCTTTGATGGCATTAAGCAGTTTTAATGAGAAAAGTTGACGAGCCATGAGCGAAATACGAGACGTGAACATTGCAAAGAGGCTGACGTCGTAAAAAAGGCAAAGTGATTTTATATTCAATTTTGGATAATGCATATAATCTTAAGTCTGAAGGGAGGTATTTACAATTACCATTTTGGTTTCACCAAACTTGATGTATCACACTATATTTCAAGGGGATAACAAGTTGGACAACAATGTTTTATTATTGCTATAGAATATGCTATACATCGCAGAACCGCTAACCGTCTTTACATCAAACGTGGCCAGACCACCACATACAGGATGGATGGATGGATGATTAGATGATTAGAGCTTGACATTCTGTATTTTAGACACATGGATGGATGATTAGAGCTTGACATTCTGTATTTATACACTGAGGAGGCAAATTAGGATAGGAGGAAACAGCAATTAGGCAAAGGATGATTGAAACTGCTGTCTGATATGGGCCAACCTTTGCAAAAGTGACCAAGCCAGAGATTGGAATTGAACCACGGACCCAATGGTTAGAAGCCTAGAGTGGTACCAACTGGGATGGATGGATGGATGGATGATTGGGGCTCTGCGTCCTGTATTTTTGCACTTGGTAGGCTAATTAGGACAGGAGGAGGACACGGCAATGAGGTGAAGGACGATTGAAACTGTGATCCAACATAGGCCCAGCCTGGCCGCCCAGGTGACTCGGCTAGAGCTGGATACAAACCCTGGACCCAGCGATTGGCAGCCAAGCACGCTACCGCTACACCAACCCTCCCCCCAGAATTAAATTTGTCAAGTCTGACTGATCTTTGGCATGTTTTCTTGCCAAACAATCCAATCATCCTTTGCACACGTGTAAAACTTTTTAAAACAAACCATTTAAATATTTTGGCGGAAATATTGCAGTATTAAAGCATCACCATAGAAAGCTCACCACTCTTATCATGGGCAACACAACTGCCTAGCAGAGCCTTCTCTGGCAAAAACAGCACAATACCCTTTGTCATTTTATGGCATTTCCATGGTGATATCACAAAAGCTTTTATGATTATGATATAGTTTTGTATCCCCCCAGATACCGATGTCCAAAATACAGCGGAAATAAATATTTTGTACCACCAAAGATCTAATTCACTCTGGTGTAATAACACCACAGTCAGAACAAGTCGACAGTTCAAACTTTGCAGTTTGCACCAATCACAGCAGCAATGGATGGATGATTGGGGTTTTACGTCCTGTATTCATGCACTTGGGAGGCTAATTACAGGGTACCCACTGAAATTTGGCAAGCAAATTCCCTGTATTTTCCCTGAATTTTCCCTGTTTCACCGGACATTTTCCCAGACCTTAGTCGGGCTTAGCGTTGTGTTATCGCGGCAATATTGTCGCTAATCGGAAACCAAAAACAATGACTTTTACGGATTTTTGCTTCAAATCTATAGGGCTTTTTCACGCATTACCACAAGTAAAACCAAATTCCCTGTGTTTTCCCTGAATTTCAGGTCAAATTTCAAATTCCCTGAGTTTTCCCTGTAGGGAATTTTTTTTCACCATTTTCCCTGTTTTCCCTGTCCGGTGGGGACCCTGAATTAGGACAGGAGGACACGGCAATGAGGCGAAAAATGATTAGAACAGCCACCAAAAATAGGCCCAGGTGACCCAACAAGAGCTGCATTTGAACCCGGCAAAGCGATTGGCAGCCCAGAATGCTACTACTGAGCAAACCCTCCCCCTTACTACAGCAGAGGAGGCTAAAGTAACTGACGATGTCATCTAATCACACAGGATTTTTAATCGATACAATAATGAATCTTGCATAAGACAGGGTTCAATGGTTCGTATATTTGTAGTGTTGGTCAGGTATGTCTCTCAAGCGAAATCTGTTTAAATGTAAATGGGTTATTTTTAGTTCTTTATGAGAAGAAATCAACTTACCCTGATTTTTTCATTGTTGAGACTTCGACCTGCAGTTCCACGGCTGATGTGTTGAGGAATTCTAAAACGACTGGGACGACACATAACCTGAAATAGAATTCAAAGACTACTTACAGATTTTGACTACAGAGATGCTTTTACACCAGGTGCAGCACTGTACAGTGTACATCAACGAAATGTTCTTTTCCAACCAGTGGTGACACCTAGTGTAAATTTGTTACTTCTGAAGGTGTTTTTATTTCTCATGGAATGGGAGCATTGGTAGAGATCAAATTTAGAGTGCAAACCAAAACGGTACGATTCTATCGTGAATGTAGATTTCCAATCTCCGGATCCATAATAGAGTGATGAATTTACCTTCTGGAGAATCGTAGAAAAATTGTCCATAATTTTCGCTGTTCTCTCAACAGCTTCGTCAGTGGTCTGGTTGTGAAGGGGGTGAGTCGTCATGTGACTCGCGAGAGTCACGTGACAAGAGCGTAGAGTACACGGGGGGGGGGAAGCTTCAAGCCACGGTCTCTGTTCAAGGAGGGTTGAAATGATCCAACGACAACAACCCTCCTTAAACAGAGACCGTGGCTTGGAGCTCCCCCCCGTGTACTCTACGCTCTTGTCACGTAACTCTCGCGAGTCACATGACGACTCACCCCCTTCACAACCAGACCACTGACGAAGCTGTTGAGAAAACAGTGAAAATTATGAACAATTTCTACGATTCTCCAGAAGGTAAATTCATCACTCTGGTACGATTCTAATTTGTATTTTAAGAGTTTACCACTGAAAGCTGTGATTCTAGGTAAATATTTAGTAGCTGCGGACTCGCACACCATCCCAAATTTTAAGCCTTGAATGAGTTGACTGAAAGCTTGCGAACTTTCAAGAATCATCTACCATATATATAAAGATCTCCCTATTTATAGAAATTCTGTACCTTGATTTTGAGAACTCGTGTGCATGATGCTGCTTGTGTTTCAAAGTATATTTAACGAGATTTTCCAGTTCCTCTTTGTTGGGCGTTCTCTCATCATCCTCGTCTTTGTCTTTGATTATTTTCACAGGAGGTTGTTCAATGGGACCCTGGAACGACAAAAATAAATATCATTTAGTCATGTTACATTTTGATCTATGCATAGAGGTTAAAGATAACCTGCGCACAGTATTTCTATATTACATATTCAAGAGCAGACGGTCTAGCCAGTAATCAAAACAAGTGAGTTACCAAGGTCTCAGGACCAAGGGGAAGACCACTTAACAAACTTGACCGAAAAGCTCACTCAGCCAGTGTTGTAATAATCACCCACAGTTTTAGACTAGTATAATATATTCGGACTTCATTAGCATCACTTTCCATTCTAGCTATTACCGGTATGTTCTATGATTTCCTGACTTTAATTTTACTTAGCTCTCAGCAAATGAAAGATCTTTGGAAGTACACAAAGATATTACAGTAGGTCCATAATCATTCACAAAGATACAAAACAAGACTAAGAATAAGTTCAAACCCTTACCTTCATAGGGATAGGAGAAACGACGGCTGCCTGCAACTTGTCTACAGTAACGTGGTGTTGACCAACAATACTGCGTTTTTCCCCTGAATCACCAATGATGTGAGCCTGCAAGAAAATTTCAAAAGAAGTTAAAATTGGACAAAAGTATCTGCAACATCGCAATTAACATTGCTAACAAAAGTTTCACCAAAATCACACTTAGGCCACACATAATTGATTCTTAGCTTCGTGGACCCGCCGACACAATAGATCTCCTGCCGATGGAAAAAAAAAAATTGAAAAAAAAAAGTTTTACATTATAAAAAAAAATTTTTCACCTTTTTTTTTTGTCCTAACGACCGACCCTAGAAAAAGTGCCTTGAGAGGATCCGAGAAGCTAAAGATCAATTATGTGTGGCCTTAAATTTTTCAACTCTCTGCCTTGAGATTACTCCTCACCTTCCAAAGAACGATTAACGTCAGACCGATTTTGCGAGTATTTTTCAGCTGATTGACGACGACTTGTTCAGACGAGGGTTTCTTTATCACAGGAAACAAAATGTTGTTAGGTATTTCGACTTCTACTCTGTCAAACGAGACGGTATTCTTCGCCTTGAAGTAAAAATCTGCACAAGGAGAAGTGGCACTGTGGATCTGGTGCTGGTCAAACGTGACGTTCGTGAAGACTATCTGGTTTGACTCTTCGGCTGAAATGAAGACAAAGACTAGTGTAAATTAAGATGTTTTGAAATACAGTGTAGAGAGTAAAGGCGGCCTCACATGGGGGTAAAGACGGTCTCAAGTGGGAGTAAGACAGTGCTAATTGGGGATAGAGGCCGTCTCAAGTGGGGGTGAAGGAAATCTGAAGAGGGTGTAAAGGTGGTCTCATGTGGAGTGTAAAGGTGGCCTCAATTGGGGTAAATGCTGCCTCAAGCAAGGGGGAGATGGATGGATGGATGAATGATTGGGGCTTTACGTCCTGTATGTATGCACTTGGTAGGCTAATTAGGACAGCAAGCAAGCAAGGGGAGAGTTACAGTTGGTCTCAATTGAGGTAAAGACGGTGACAAGTGAGGGTAAAGATAGTCTCAAGTCAGGGTAAAGATGGTCTCAAGTGGGGGTAAAGATTGTGTCAAGTGGGGTAAGGATGGTCTCGAGTGTAGGGTAAAGGCAGTCTAAAGTGGGAGCAGAGAACCTGACGGTCTCAAGTGGGGGCAAAGGCATCTCGATAAGTAAGAGTAAATACTTGGCGCACAAAAACAAGACTTAATGCAAGACTTAATTCAGAAGAATGTCTATCATCATTGAAATCTATACTCACTTTCTTCTGTGGAATGTCGGCAAGGGTGAGCCATGAAACACATCAATATGCTTTCTTTTGGACTGATTTTTATGTCTGAAATTGGAAAAAACAGACCTTCACTCAGATTTCAAGCTAATCAATTTCATTAAGGAAACATGGTTCATATCTAAAAATATTTTCAAGACTCGGAAGTTTCCGCTGTGGCCATACCTGTATGTCGTTGAGTACTGAGGTGATTTAAATGCCATCGAGCGCTTGCACAAGAGACTTGCAGTAGATTCACTTCTGATATCTGTGGTTCATTTATCTGAAAACACATAAATTCATCTCTGAATACATTGTACAAGAACTACTAGACATCCCTTTCAATTTGTGTTATCTTTTGTAAAAATCAGCTCACACATTCTATGAAACTAAGTTCACCTACCTGACTAAGGTTTTCAACCTCAAGAGACACGTCAATGGAATTCAATTGTTGACTGTTGCTATGGTGACTAGAACATCCTCTGGAGGCGACAGCTCGTAAGCCAATTGATTGGCTTACGTTGATCACAGCAGTATGGCGGAGCACTCGGTACCTGAACATGACAAATTCTCAGATTCAGACAAAAATCTATTAGCAAATTGTAGGGAGGAGACCCTCCCTCACAAATTTCTCAAAGAGTTAGACCAATGCAAAATTATGATACATCAGCGTGCACTATAAAAGTTTGCATCAAGTCATCAATCTACTGGTTGTTAATTAGAAAAGCCCTTAGGGTACAAAATCATCTTCCCAACAGAGCAACAATAGGGTTACGCTCAATTTGATACTAAAGACATCGCAAAAACCCAAACGATCAGGCAATAAAACACCTCCTTCACAGAGCCTAAAACGCAAACATCTAGGACTTTTCATAGACTAATTCTGTGACCTACTTTAATTTGGGGTTTTCCTGCAGGGACTCGTAGATGAAGAGGAAGTTGACTTGATGGAGACCAGGTTTGACGGGTCCCCTGATCCACATGGGTATGGAAACGGATTTGCCTGGTCCTAGGTCCTTTCCTTCCATTGGAATGGGAAGGACGTAGTTGACTTCTGCTTCTTTCAAGGGATACTCGTCACTAAAAAGGAAATGATTTTTTTTTCAAGATACATTTTTGACAGGGGGACGAGACCGACATCAGGTAAAAGAAAATAAATTTGCTAAATCCAGACAGCAACAAGTAGATGTGGCTCCTTGTAGAAGAGGAGCTTTCCACTGCTGCATAGTTTATGCTGCCTTTCCTCAAGAGAAGATAGGATGGTTATTGAACTGCGCTTCTCTGATCTTTGGTATGACTCCATCACAAATACACAGAAAGGAGGGGCGAACCGTTCATATACAGAAGAGAAATTTTTTCTACATATATATGTCAAGATGGATGATAGGTGCTTTATCTCCTTTATTTATGCACTTTCTAAGCCAATTGAGGCTGTAACTGCAGTAATTGACTCTTTATCACAGCTAGCAACTGTAATTGATTTGTTGCCACAGTAGAAGCTGTGAACATCATCAGCTTGTCATATTGCATTGGTCCCTGTCTTTGCTCTTGTGCCTTTGTTCATTGTTCACTGTTTGCTGTTTTCTTGTTTGACTTCTGAACACTAAGTTGTTAGCATTTCCTGACAGAATACAGTCAGTTGACCAATTGAATTTGCTACAGAAAGAGCTTGTTGATGAATTTTGATTATGCTAGTGAAACCAAAAGGTATGTGAACTATTAATTGATTTTAATTTACATTTGTGTATTGTATTTAACCAGCTTGGTGATCAACTGTAAATATGCTCATTGTGATTGTTTTATTATTTGCAGTGTCATGGGTTTTTGGGTATTTTGGAATAAACCCAGTAAACACAACAACTAGCATCTTTTATTTGTCTTGATTCATGGGTAGTTACAGAGGCCATAATTTTGTAGAATCATTCACAGATAAAAATCGAACAATCCCTACCTGTCACAGTCAGAAGTATTCGTCACAGTAGGGTAGATATTAGCACTGTCCACTTTTGATGAGTCTAAAGGTCCGAAAGTGAAGAACTCTGGCTGGGTGGCCACGACTCGTAATTTGTGTAGAGCAGCTTCTCCTATGTTTGAGAAATGAATGAAGGTCTGTTGCACTTCTCCGCAAAACAAGTGCTGAGGGAAGTTGCTCAGTTCAATCTGAAAATGCAAAGATAATAACGTTTGACAAATAATAAAGAGAAATGGTTTTATAGGGCTTTCATAGTTTAACATTGTCATTGATCAAGGATGGATGGGTGACTGGGGCTTGACATCCAGTATTCATGCACTGAGTAGCCTAATGAGGTTATGAAGGACAATGGCAACGAGCAGCTGATGAGAGAACACTATTCACAAACATTCAGCAAAGCTCATTTTGAGTCAGCATTGACACAGGTCAGGATCTGAATCCATATACAACACAAATCAATGATACTAATTCTCATGTCACCAATAATATACCATAACAACATGGATGGGTGGTGGGGCTAATAGGTTTACATTCTTAATTTATGCACTAACGACATACCTGTAATAAAGGCATAGGGGGCACCACCAGTAGATCCAGTCTCCGGTCAGGTCCGTATAACTTTCCTGTCTTTTCAGCTTTTGTTGAGTTGAGTCGCGGTCCACTGACTTCTAAATTTAATCTTCCTCGCACTTTAATTGCTACGTTCATTGCACTCTTATTGTGTGGGGTGCTGCCGGCCAAAGGGCCTTCTTTTCCTACATTTTCATTGCTGAAAAGGCAAACACAGACTTAATTTCATACGTCATCAACATTTGTAACATATTTGATTCATAAACTGCATGTGTACCATGCTGAGGACTCCCGCTCCCTCTCCCATCTCATCGACTAACTGCAGTGAGCCAAAAGGCAAAATCTGCATTAAATTAGCATATCAGGATTTCCAACTCACCTATTGGTTAACACAGGCGTCACAGCAGGTGCTGACCCCGCCCCTGACGTGCCCATATTTGGCACAACTGTCGCTAAATTGTAAGTCAAGCCTAAGATGCTTAGTTCTCCTATCTGCCTTGCTTGTAGACACATGTGAACCTAGAAAAGTGGAAAGTTTCATTAGAAATATAAATTCTTCATTTGTGATGTAAATTGACAAAAGATATGAAAGAATTTTGGATATGATAGTGAGTGAGTTTGTGTTTTACGCCCCATCAGCACCGGTGTGGATATGATAGTGAAGGAAAAATAACTTAGAGCTGTGGCCGTATCATTGGAGGAAGGCTCACTACAAGTTTTATAGGTGAAATGTTGGTTCCCGATAAAGAAATCACATTGAATCAATCAAATACCTTGCATTCTTGAGATCCTTGAAGAACTAATTCTGAAATCATCTCCGTCTCCACCACTTCATTGGCAACCTTTCTCTGTAAAACAATAATAATACAATGCACCAAAAGTATTTACCCAACAAATTAGCTCGAAGAATGGATAGCTGGATGATTGAGTTTTACGTCCTGGATTGGTTGGCTAATTAGGACAGGAGGAGGATGAAATGGATGACTGGGGCTTTATATCCTGTACTTATGCACTTGGTAGGGTAAATAGTTACTAATTAGGACGGGTGGGAGGACAGACGGGAGGACAGGAGGGAGGACAGGCCGGAGGACAGGAGGGAGGACAGGCCGGAGGACAGGCGGGAGGACAGGAGGGAGTATTGGAGGGAGTATTGGAGGGAGGACAGGAGGGAGGACAGGAGGGAGGACAGGCCGGAGGACAGGAGGGAGGACAGGAGGGAGGACAGGAGGGAGGACAGGAGGGAGTATTGGAGGGAGGACAGGAGGGAGGACAGGAGGGAGGACAGGAGGGAGGACAGGCCGGAGGACAGGAGGGAGTATTGGAGGGAGTATTGGAGGGAGGACAGGAGGGAGGACAGGAGGGAGGACAGGCCGGAGGACAGGAGGGAGGACAGGCCGGAGGACAGGCCGGAGTATTGGAGGGAGTATTGGAGGGAGTATTGGAGGGAGTATTGGAGGGAGGACAGGAGGGAGGACAAGAGGGAGGACAAGAGGGAGGACAGGCTGGAGGACAGGCCGGAGGACAGGAGGGAGGACCGGCCGGAGGACAGGAGGGAGGACAGGCCGGAGAACAGGAGGGAGGACAGGAGGGAGGACATGACCATGTTGCAAAGGACAACTGATACTGCAGTCCAACATAGAAGCTCGAAAGAATGATAAATTCATAATTGATTTCTTACCTTATTGGGATTATCACTCTCATTGGTGATAGAAGTACCAGAAGTGTCTGACTCGGAATGTGACTGAGGAGTAAACTTCCACAAGGGCATGACGTCTGTTAGGACCAATGGAATCTTTAGAGGATTCAAGATGACCACCTCTAGTGTCACTGGTTCTGAAATAGAATAAAAGGCAGATTTTTATAGCTTCATTCGACCCACGACCGCTAAATTTGCTCAGTGTACTTACATTGTCATGTAGGATTACTTTTTTTCCAATTTTTCAAAACATTTTTCCAAATACCTTTTTTTTTTCTTCCAATTTTTTTTCCGCCCAAATATATTTCTTTTCACTAATTTATTTTTCCCAAATTTTTTTTCCCCCAACTTTTTTTTTCTTTTAAAATTGCCTGTCCATGAACAGATATCTATAGACCTCTTAATATGCCTATGTGTCAGTGCATGTCCCCATGACGGGCTTTTCTAGTATTAGATAACAGGTATCCTGGTATCCAGTTCAGCTTCTCAAAAACGAACACTAACAATCTTGGATCCTTTTCTACAAGAATACAATCATAATAACAACACTGGTCACTAGCAGATTTCAAAATCAAAATATGACTCACCCCCAACAACAGCAATGGGATTGGAAGAATTGTTGGTCTTGTTGGTGAAGCACTGCAGGCTGTGACGGAAGTTGGCTGGCAATTTCTGGTGACCCTGGATAGCGGCAAGCTCCTCTAGTTTCTGCCAAGTGGGTTGGTTCTGCTCTGCAGTGTCGAACGTAACAGAACTAGCCAACTGCCGATCTTTGTCACCTGAAGAATAATATTTAAGTGATGAGAATTCTTTAGAGCATTAGTCAGACATTAAAATTGACTCAAACAGATTCCTTGTCCCCAGAAAATTTAGAGAGGGACCAAAAATGACATTGGATTTAGGAAACGGCCTCCAAATTTAGACAAGATAGTTTTGGACACCACAACTTCAAGAGGGATGGCCAACTTTTGTTGACCTCACTGAAAGATCATACCTTTTTCTTCACTTATTTATTAAAGTAATTACCTATTGATTCAGGCATAATTCTGCCGAGAAGGACTTTCGTCTTATTTCCATCCACAACAGGCAGAGGGAGCTGTGGCAGTTGTTCTATGCCTACTATGCCATCTGGAGACTGTTGTGCAAGTTGCTGCAAATGCAAAGGAAAAGAATTCTTATCAAACTCCATCATAAGAAATAAATTATGGTAAACTAGTCTAGAAGACTGTCTAAATCACATATTAAAGCATTTGTAATGAGATAACATTTTATAAGATCCCCAATTTTTCTTTTCCGTACTCTGTACATAAAAATATTACCTTATAAACGAAGAGATATTCTCTCAAGAAGGCACTCTGTTGAATAGACGACTGCTTGCTGTCCATGGTAAGAAGATGCTTGAATGCAGCAGTGGAGTTGTCCAGTTGGCGTAAGTTGAAGGATTGACGACCTATCGTGAAATTTATGTGGTCCTGAAAAAAAGAGACAAATGAAACAAGTGTTTATTGGAGTCATCTCAAATTGCAGAATCGCAAATAATGTCCAAGACATCGCGGAAATAAGACAATGGTTTACAAAGTGTCTCGTGTACTAGTGGGTGTGGGCATTTCAACAGCACACCCATTAGAAGCTGAAGAATCTTATCAAATGTTTGTGGGCGAACAGGACAAACACATGGTAGTCAGGGCAGGGTTCGAAATTAGCATGAATTTGATGGGAGTCAGTCGGACTCCTATGTTTCAGATTTTGGGAGTCCGTATGATGATGCGGGAGTCCAAAGAAATATGAGAATTAGTATTTGGATAGGTGGATTTTTTTAGAGATTCGATATTGAATATTTGTTTAGCTTTGGTCTCCAAAAACATCAGTTAATATAGATATAGGAAGTATGAAATGGTTTACGATCATCCAGAGAAGACAATCTGCCATCAATCTGTATGTGGCTACAGGCTTATTGCATTGTACAATTGGCAGCTCTGTTATTAAGAATTTCAGCATATTTGAAGGCAAGGAAGTTAATAGCACTTCAGGATGACACTTCGGACATTGCAGTCCAATACAAATTTGACACTTCCAGAACAATTTAGTATTGAATAGTTTGGTAATTAATTTGTGTTTATATAAGTCAACCCAAACTCTGATATCATTAGATGGACTTGCAAAATTGCCTTCTAGTTTTCTAGGATTTGTTTTTACAATGTTCTGGAGAGTGCAAACCTAACCCATTCATTCATTAGCTTGAAGTGAGCAAAGAAGTCCAATCAGCCATTCACACCTCTGATGCTTATTGAAATGTGATGATTGCAATTCAATTGATTGCATATAATAATATGTACCCCCATCCTATGTGTTGATCCCAATTGGATTGATGGTGTTAATTGGATTGGATGACACTGGATGGCTGAGTGGGCTGGATTCAAGGCCAATTGATATTATGCACTGCCCCAAATTGCCATGAATTTGGCTGCATTCAAAGTGAAGGAGTCCCACGGACTCCTTACTTCTCATCTAATGGGAGTCCGTGGATAAATAAAGGAGTCTCGGACTCACGGACTCCCGCTAATTTCGAACCCTGCAGGAAATAAGTAGAACATGTTACTAACCTCAGCTAAGGACCAACTCTTCCCTTTGTAGACCTGCAGTGCTTGTCCATATGACCTTAGAGCATGTTTTCTCTGAAAAATCAGTACATTAAAAGAGTCAGTGTAAGGACAGTAAACCTAGAAACTAAGGACATTTAGGAATGTGTAACAGTCACCATTTTTCTTTCACTAAATTGTTTGATTTCTAGGAAACACGTGTACAGACATATTCAAGCAAGACAATATTATGTCAGTGGCATAACGTAAGAAGATTTTAATAAATCAACATACCTGCGCAGCTTTGCTGAACCTGTGTCCAGCAAGGATCATATGAAATGCATATTTGCGGACCATCGGGGTTTTCATGTTGATGAAACAGTGGGCAGCTTGCTCGAGGAGAAGGGCGCTTCGTAGGTCAGAATCCTGAAATGGCAAATGAAAAGGTTGGAGCAAAGAGGGGTAAAGCATTTGACACAGTGTGAATTGAGAGACACACAACAGAGCATACACGAGTGCAATTCTAAGCAATCATAAACACACATTTATTGTGAAAGGGGAACAGTTAAAGAAGAGGTTCACAGATAGTCATTGTGCACCCAATTGAATAAAGATAGCGGAGGAGACTACTGCCAACAGAGTGAAAAAGGTCCAAAACCACCACATCACACACACAATGCCATTACAACAGTGAAAATTGAGACCGATTCTCGATTGTCCCTCTCCAATAACACAAATATCAAAAATATGCATAAATAAATCCAACCGCACCAAATTTCGAAAATAAACTTAAACCAACTACAAGTGAGTCAGTGGATGAACAAGCTATCTTGACGGACCAGGCTGTCCCTACCACAGAAAATTATCCATGCGTCATCAATTTCAACATTCAGATCATAACTCCTGTTCTAATTTCAAACATTTAATCCACTTTGAGTAACAAATACTTCGTATTACAGTAGGAGAAGTACAATAACTTCATTCAACATAAAACAGATAATCCTAAGAACTTCAATACAATTACGCGAAAAAATTTGGACGTAAATTTCAGCCATTACCTAACCATAAATTCCGACATAGTCAAAACCCTATCTGTGGCATGCTAAAACTTTTAAATTTAGATGAAATATGTTGGATCATGCCACCTTACCAATACACTGAATGTAGTTGGGTAATATGTACACCAGGGAGCAGCACTGCCACACAGCTGTAGCAGCATTTCAAACAGACAATAATGAGTAGCAGAATTTTGGAATTTCGAATTATTCTAAATCATTATTTTAAATGTACACACAACAAATATTCTCAGTAGCTGGTAGGTTTTAAACATGTATGTGTAATAGATTTGACTCATAACAATCAACAAATGACAACAAAGACACCTTTTTAACTAAACAATTTCACTCACCTCACTGGTCATTTTAATGAACTGCATGGCGGCTTCCGCGTACATTCCTTTGCTCTTCAGGCTTTCTGTGCTAAGGATTGTTGCTCTTGTGGCAAAATGAGGAGCACTGCAAAAAATTGCACAATCAGTAAGAGATGGGGGTGATCGGGCTTTACTTCCTGTATTTGTGCATTGATACAGCTTAATTTGACAGGCAGGGAAAATCGTAATGAGTTGACATGCACTCTTCGCACAGATGTATTGAAGATTGGAGCTATTAGCCTTTACATCCTGTATTTATGCACTTGGTAGGTTAATTTGGTCAGGAAGAGGACACGGCAATGGCACTCCGGCACAGTACAAAACTACTGCCTTACATGGGATACCAACACAGGCCGAGAATTGAACCTGGGACAAGAGGTTAGAGACCCAGCATGATACCACTGGTCAAGGCCCAAGGACCAAGGTCATGTATTAAAATTTAATAAGACCAAATCTGACAAGATTTCGTTCCCAGTCGACAAAGAAAACAACAACTCTACTTACGCGCAACTCAAGTAGGTCGTCACAGCGGCATCCATGTAGTGATGGGGGTACTGACGCTGACTGTTATTACCCTGCATAAACACGGACAGACACGCCATTTCCTGAAAGAAATACAACTTAAAGACTTAACAATCGGACAATAAAACTTTTCTGCTAGCCCCTTTTTCATACAGCTTCTTTAGTTGACTGATAAAGCTTAGTAGTAGATAGATCAATATAGATTGTCATAGATATATAATATATGGCAAGTGTAGGCTACTGTGTAGCCCTCTTAGCTCATTTCTGGGCACCCATGAGGGTTGATTCAATTGATTGTCCAATTTGATGAGATGATAGAGAGAGTAGGAGTTCTCAACAGTTAACATGTTTCAAATTTACCCAGTAGTAACCAGTCTCAATTTAATATACATACAAAATTACCAACCTGTGCCCCTGCATTGTAAAGCCATGCATGATCATTCTTGAAGTCCCTTTTAGCCGTGTGGAAACCCTGGTAGGCCATCTCGTAAAGCTGGAACATGAATGCCAGGTCAGCCATCCTGCGCATCTGCATTTCTGGGGCTTCTGTTGTGTATACAACATTAGTCTTCTCCTGGACAGTGTTGGGGACACCAGTCCTGTTTGAGCCGAACCATTTCTTAGTAGCACTGAACAGAGACCTGTGGATTCCTTTGCGAGACATCAGCTGACAATCAGAAACACATGTAGCTGACAAAATTTTGCATGCAAATTGCAAACAAGAGGCATACATAGGCCCAGTCAGAGGTTTCACATTTCTATATCGTGAATCCAGAGAGCTTTATAATATAAGATCTCGCTTTGTTTTGACATTTTATTTGCAAAAACATTTCGTCATTATATTTTTGTTTGAATTGTAATTGCGCTTTTTGGTGCTGTTTATATGATAATTCTATTCATGGAGTTCTTCCTGAGGCATTTTGCTATAAGTAGGTACAAATTTAAACATTTGCCAAATTTCTGATTTTAGTCTCCCCTGAAGTCTTCTCATACCGCTCAAGTCAAGGATATTTCTGTTAGGCTTTTGTGTATGTAATACTCTTTACAAGAAAAGTTTGTGAATGAGATTTTCACACATACCTGATCATTCAACAACCTCAACTGTCTCTCCGCCCAAGGGACGAGTCCTCGCACCATGAACTCATGGACGAATATCCTGATTCTGTCATGATCACTCAGCGTGAGACATCCTCCGTGGGCAGAGTTTGGGGGTAAAACGGGATTGTTCTGACTGTCCACCTTGTTGTCTATCTCCGTCTGTCCGTTGATATCTGGCATTGAGACAGATGAAGACATGGAGGGAGTGTCTACTGCTAGAGGATGGTTGATGACGATTGAACTCTGGGGCAGGACTTCTGTTTCTGAAGAGAAATATGATGCAAAATATTATCATTAGAAATCTCAATTGAATAATGAAAGGAACACTTATTTATTGCAACTTGGACCTCAATCCGAACTGCCACCATGTCTTGATGATTTAGGGCACTTGTCTGGCTTTTGAATTAAGGTTGTAGTTTCGAATCGACACCCTATGGCATGCAGTGTCTGCGCTTCGTTGAAATTGCTAGTGGTCCAAACGGACCAGTAGCTCCAATGACCTACTGGTCCGGACATATTCTAGCTGGTCCAAATTATTTGAGTCATATTTCTATTGGAGTCGACTTGAAAGTTATCATTTTATTTCCTCAAAATTTCTAAAATTCATAATTATTAATAATTGTTGTGCTTCAACCAAGCCTCTCTGACATAAAACATGCCATCTTGAAGCAAGTGACTTTGATTTTATAAATATACAATACAATAGGCCTAATTAAAACTTTCAGAAAACCCCTCATATAGATGATAGTCCTGCACAAATGGATATAAATGTCCTGGTTTTGTTTGGTTTACCAGCATTTTTGAAAATCCTGTAAAAGTGTATGACAATCTGTTCCATTTATGATAAATCATTATACTTGGATTGAGTATAATCAGGCATGGGCATTGTGAGATTGGGCTGCTTGGCCTAATTGCACTTCAGCTGCCAGTGTCAGCTGTGATAGGTCATGTCAATAGCACTTGATCAAATGGGGTAAAATGACCTGCAGAAGGTGTGAAAAGAAAGGCAGAAGAGTCTGAATTGCAATCAGATGATTCAATTGGTATCCTGAGCACTTGACTTCAGAAGTCTTGCTAATTGCTCTCTGCCTATGCACGTGAATGACGCAAGTAGATATTGGCGCTAATAGGTATGCAGGCAGCTACTCGCCCAAACGGACCAGTGGATGTAGAATCCTAGTCGCCCAGGCCCTTTTGAGGTCGTATTTGGCGACCGGGCGAGTACCCAATGCGGACACTGGGCATGTAATTAGAACTATCATGTGTCAGGCGTAAAGTAAGACGGAATCCTGTATTTGGTGCTCTATGCCGCTGGGCAAGTAAAAGACCCCATCCTTGAAACAGGGAGTACATTGTTACGGACTCATTAGACCTAAATAGAACAGTCACTGCCAGTAAAGTAAAGGAAGCATAGTTGAAGTACCTGCGACCTGCATACTACATACACTAACATTTAACAACAGAGCCTCGTAAAGGCATCTCATAAGAGTGGAGTGCAGATTACTACATTATGATAGATTAAATAGTTTTCACCAACCTGTAGCTTCAGTGGCCTCCTCGACAGATCCTTGGTTCTCAATGTTGGGGGGCTTGGGAGGTTCAATGGGCTCCAGGGCTTCTTGTTTGGCCAATGGGGCTGACACATCACCACCCTCCTATGAGTGAAAAATAGGGAGACAATTAAAACACCAATTCGACGAAAACAGCATATTTTGAGATGGATGAATGGATGATTGGGACGGGGCTTTATGTTCTGTTACCTCTTTATATCATCATAATTTATACAATCCTGGTTCTATCTATTTATCTATCTATGTATCCATCTATCTATCTATCTATCTATCTATCTATCTATGTATCCATCTATCCATCTATCTATCTATATATGTATCTATGTATCTATGTATCTATGTATCTATCTATCTATCTATCTATCTATCTATCTATCTATCATTGAGTGACACATTCCCTATCTATCTATCTATCTATCTATCTGTCTATTTATCTATCTATCGATCATTGATCAACAAATACACTCACTTGGTATTTCCTCTGCAAGAAATGGCTCCATGGGTTTGGCACATTAGCTTCTGTTGGTTCAGTGCTGTTCAAAGCCCTTGAATTTATATGGAGAAGGTGACAAGCATTTACTCCATAAGTCGTCTTCATCTGCTGGTAGATGTTTTCAGCCCTGAAATCAATTCAAGATTAACATTAGATAAATTTATAGACAAATATTACAGTCTCAAATTTTCTTTGCATATTTCTAAAATAAACGATGTCAGACAGTGATTTTTCCCAGTTGATGGAATGAAGGAATAACATAAATTTATATCATTAACATGACATTATAGAATTCCTAATAAAATTTCCATAAAAAATTCTAATCAATGTAAATTAATGAATAGTACATGACTTAATTATCTGACTATCATTTAACGATTATGTATAATTCAAAATGAGATTCAAAACTGAAATTATTAAATTTCAATTGAGATTCCATGATTTCTGAAAAACTCCCTCAAAAACCACAAATAACTAATATAATAACTACATGCCGACAACACAGAAAACAGACATTAGAAAAACCTAAATCAATCCTCTTTCTGCAGAGATAATTTCTGAGTGGGAACTTACTTTTTCTCACCTCGAAATTAAAACCAACACAAGATTTAAAAGAAAACTAATTAAAGAAAAGTCAATGATAAGTAATTAGCAAGTACTTACTTAGTCTCATCGCCCTGGTGAGAATCGTGCAGCAACACGTAATAACGTAAGATGTTGGGACAGAACCATTTGGGTAATTTATGCGGGTGTTGATGTTGCTGGGTGGCCTGCTGATTGGTCAATTTTGCAAACTGCTCCATCGGCTCCGGATGTTGAGATGATACAACGAACACACCTGTACTTGTTAAGGATTATTTGAGTTGAATTGATCACGAGCTAATACATAAGTTTGCATTACTTACATCATCAATGCCGGAGGATGGATCATGGATGTTGATATGCCTGGCACAACATCTTATAATTTTACAGAGCTCCGGATTATCTAGTCTACATAGAGTCAGTGAGTAAAAATTTTAAATCCCGACAAATAAGAGATTTACCCAGGAAAAAATAAACACAAAGAGTCCTTATGAATTACTGACTAGTTCTACACTTCAATGATGACTATAGTCTGGCACAAAAAGTCAAAATTCACAAGTGCCAAACAATGAAAAAGAAAATATTAAGACTTCTTAAATTAAGGCTCACAAAGTTCTATATTTGAAACTAGAAGTATAAAGACAGACAGAACTGCATTGTACAATTCAGTTGTGAATCTGCACATTTCAAGGATACTGGCTAGGAAGTGCTTCAGGAATTCATGGTCTGATGGATAAGCAACTTGAAGAAAGCAGTCGCGATATGCTTCATACCAAGGCGTGGAGGCTGAAATAGGATGACAAATATTCAGGGACTCAAAATGTTTCTCATTCAAGACATCAGAACTTAAGTAAAAAATATCATTGGGAATGGATTGAAATGTGTGATTTAAGAGAACTGGAGCCAAAATTTTGAATTTACCAATAAATTTTACCATATGTCAAATTACTTGACCAAAAGATCACAAATAAATCATTTTCAGAAATCAGGGTAACTAGCTGTCCTAGATAAAAGTCACATTTCTATTAACTGAAGCAAGCTCATTGTTCACTCATTCATATTCAATCTGTCAAATTGCAATCAACTGAAGCATGCCCATTGTTCACTCATTGCAATTGAAGCAATTATGTTGATTGCTCAAGACTTTTGCTTCAATTGGATTAGGTTTTATACAGTCTCTCAAAATGCAATCAACTGAAGCATGCCCATTGTTCACTCATTGCAATTGAAGCAATTATGTTGATTGCTCAAGACTTCTGCTTCAATTGATTTGGGCTTCATCTGTTAAAGCTTCCTCAATCATGTGTGGATCTAGAGATGGAATGTGACAATCTCTGCTCAGAATATAAGTAGCTTCAAACTTTCAGAAGTCAAAGAAATTGCTAACTATACAATATTACAAGAAGATATTCACCACTAAGTTGCAGGTCATAGTTTCCAAAACTGAGAACACTGTTTCTTGAGTTCTCAGGAATCAGGGGTTGAGAATTCGCAACTGCATCGCCCAGGATTTTCTTTGCCAGGGTAGGATTTGGCGGTTGACTGTTCATGTCTTGGAAGTGAAGACGAAGATTTCTGATTGTGTGAGCGATATTCCCAGGGTCTCTGATTTGAGCTGCAAAACAGAATAACACAGTTACTCAAATTGGCATTACGATGATATCGCACAGCAAATGAGGAATCGATCAGTTTCAAAATCAACTTCAAAGATTTAACTGAGTATAAGTTTACTTTATCCATGTTGCATCCCCCCCCCCCCCGGGGTTGCATTTCAAAGATTCGGGAGTCAGTGACAACTGACAAGCAAGACATGGACAAAATATTGTGTTGGAAGAAAAAGGATGTCATTTTCAATTGCCCCTTTCGAATGAAGGCAAGTCCTAGATTAGCCTACAAATGACACATACTGTACGACACACAGTTTTCAGAGACAGCTCTTTAGCATTCAGAGCATATCAGGTTTTCTGTTTCACTGTGTCAGTTCAGTTCTGACAGTTCACTTGGGGCAAGTTGGGGGGTGTGTCATCCTGACAGATCAAAGCCATTTACAACTTGACACACATTGCCAATACATGGACAGTTTATCTAAAGTTCAGATTATCTATTTATTTATGCAATGCATACCTTCAGCAGAAAGTCTGGAGAAGGGCTGGACGAGTTCGACAAAAGATAAGTTATTCTTTTGACAGACGACATTGGCATCATGGCTACACAACACGGCCACCATTGGCCCGAATGTTTCCTGGATGAATTCCTGCGCCGACTGGTTGCACTGTGCCATCTTTGCTATTCCGGGTTGTGCCACAAGACTTGAGGATAATGTCTGTCAAATTTCACTCGATATTTCACAGAATTAAGGGAGTTAAGCCATGACAAACGCGACAAGATTATCCAACCAAGTCATTTCCATTATTTTGATGTGATGCGCATGATCGATCATCCGATGACGTACTTCCGGTCGGTGCGACTCGCTCTCCTGTCGCAGAGTTACGAAAATTAACGCTAGAGGGCGCAAAATAACAACAGCAAAAACCGTTGACGTCACAACTATTTGTGCACATTTGCAAATCCACATTTCACCATCGCACGTGTTTTTGGTGACAACTTTTGACATTTCATAATCATTTGGCCTCTCACACTGCTGTTATTAAGCAGATTGACAACACAGAAAACAGAGATCGAGAAGAAGCTACACTCTAACTGAAAATATGGCTGTCCGTGCGCAATTTGAAGGAAATAATGAGATAGGGGTGTTTGCAAAACTGACAAATGCTTATTGCTTGGTGGCAATTGGTGGATCAGAAAACTTTTACAGGTAATAATGAGGTGGTGATGTGACAGAAACTGTCTTTGTCATTAAATTGTCAATATATACTTGTGATTGAGTTTTGGTCTGGTCTGTGTATACCATCACGTGCTATGTATGTTCTGTACTTTCTGTTTTATATTGAAGTCAATGAACATCAAAATTGATCAAATATTTAGCTGTCACTGTCAGTTTGAGCTTGTAAAGTGATCTATTTTGTCGTCTGTTTCAGTATTTTCGAGGGAGAGTTAAGTGACACAATTCCAGTCGTACACACATCAATCGGAGCTTGTCGAATAATTGGCCGTCTCTGCGTTGGTAAGTACACTAAAATAGCTTTAGCTGAACATGCTAATATTTCTGTTTATATATGGCTAAGAATTTCAAGCTGCGCAAGCTCTACCCAAAAAAGGGAGCATAGATTTTTGACACTTTTTTGGTTGATTCATGTAGAATGAATGGTCTGGCTTGTAGTGCGCAGTAATTTGCCTAATATTGGTGTGTAGTTCTTACAGAATAGGCATTTGAACTTCCCTGATCTGCACATAACAGTTGTCCACAAGCACTTTTTCATTCCTGCTTGTACAGCAAAAACAACACCAATTCAAGTAAATTTTGTTTTGCACTAGTCTGTAGTGTATAGCTTTCAAATGCTCAAAAAACATTTCCATTACACCCAATGAATAAAGCTGTGTAGTCCGTCGACATGTTGCGTGTAACGTGGACAACTATTTTCGGTATTTTTACTATCATTAGAAAAAGGTATGAGATAGCCATCCAGCAACTTTTGAAAGATTAATGGATATAAATGTAGGAATTTTTGGAGTGGATTACGGGGGTCTATCAGGTGGCATCCCCACTCGCCCATGTCTGCACGTAACAGTTGTCAACACAGTTGTCCACAATCTACATTATATTCCATTTTATGGGAAGACAGCTTATGAAAGAAAACCAAAATGCAGAGAAAAGGGAATTAATATCAAATCAAACAGTTTGCAGTGAATTTGCCTGGTCTATAGCATTAGATCCCTGGTTACACATGTCTATGTGCCACAGTTGTCCACAAGTTGTCCACAAATACAGGGAATTATGCGAGTAAATATTTAGTAAAGAACTCCTCAATTGATACTTATGCTACACCAGCAACTGTTGTTCATTTGATTACTGTATATGGTATATTTACCATGATTAGGCTCAAAATACAACAATGTTGACAATGAAAAATATTAGAAAAACATTGTCCACAAAAAATCATGATTTAGTCCTAAAATGCCAGCAGAATGACATGCAACCCTCCTCAATGAAGATTCTAATTCTGTTTGATTGAACCTTTCATTTAACAATCAAACCTAAAACACCTGTATTAGCATAGGCAGGTAAATGCACTTTTTGATAGTGTTGACAACTAAAAAAGAGAAGAAAACAGTTGTCTTGTAACTTTGACAATAAATGTGCTCCGTAATGTTTAATTATATGCATCAGTGCTATTTTCTGAGGTCCCCTCATTCACTCCACTGCAAAGCTATTATTTCAAAGTTTTTTGACTGGCTGAAACACAGAAATTTTCCATATTGTGGACAACATGGTCTCAAATTGTGGACTATTTTTCAGGTAAAATGCTTGTCATTGACGAAGAAATGCACCAAATCCAATAATTTTTGATTATTTGATTTTTTGTTCCAGAGCTATATATGAATATTTAAACAAATAGGATTATTAGGATATTAGGTTTTCTGTTTTAACATTTTGAAATGTTGCGTGTAACGTGGACAACTATTTATGAAAATTCAAATAATTCTATTAATATATGCAATAACAATAAAAGTAGAAATTCGCAAAATCTACCATAAAAAGTGAATAAAATTAAATTAAAATTCCCTTCATATCTCATTATGTGCTCTGGCTGGCTACTGTCGTCAGTCCACATGCTGTACGTAACATTTTGCAATTAAAAATATTGTTTAATTTCAAACAGTTGTAGTGGCAAAAATAATGATGATCCACCAAAGTGCATACACCAGCGAATAGCTATTTTTGTGTAGAACAAAGAGAGAAATTCTCCAGAATTCTGATACTAAATGCATTTTTGCCCTGAATGTGGATGTAAACTCAAAAATTTTGACTTTTATTTGTCGCCCTAAAATGTTACACGCAGCAAGTGTGTTTTGAGTAATAACTTTTTTACTGGTTGACGAATCCTTACAGTATTTATTTTGCACATTTCATTGAATCTTTGGAGTTCATTGGCACACACAATTTCAGTGTGAATTGAAAATTGTTGCTTCCATGTTGTGTCATCTGTCCACAAGTTAGAGAGTTGTCCAATTGCACAACTTGAAATTCTTAGCCATATATATATGCCCGAGGATTATATTAAGCTTTATATATTGCGTTTGTACTGGAACTTGATCTTTTGATGTGTAACTTTTTAACTTTAAAGTCTGTAATATAATGTAAAACACACCTATATACTTCTTTCAGGAAACAGACATGGTCTCCTAGTGCCAAACACCACAACAGATCAAGAACTGCAACACATAAGAAACTCATTACCAGACACTGTTCAGATCCGAAGAGTAGAGGAGCGTCTCTCTGCCCTTGGAAATGTCATCGCTTGTAACGATTATGTCGCCCTCGTCCATCCAGATCTTGATAAGGTGTGTGTCTGCATCACTGAGTGTGTGATAGGAAATTAAAAACTTTCAGGCTCCATTCACTTCAAAATCATTAATCGTCCTCTCATCTCATGAGCCACTTGTGATTCCAGACTTTAACAGAGCTTCTGTTAGGAATACACACCAAATTCCAATTAAATTGTTTGAGTGAGCTTCACAGAGCTTCTCTTAGGAATAA
Source organism: Platynereis dumerilii (assembly GCA_026936325.1). NCBI lineage: Eukaryota > Metazoa > Annelida > Polychaeta > Phyllodocida > Nereididae > Platynereis > Platynereis dumerilii. The sequence goes on along the minus strand of JAPTHN010000003.1, from coordinate 6,499,777 downwards.
ACAACCTAATTGCAACTAGCTTGATTAAGTGAGCTTCACAGAGCTTCTCCTAGGAATACACATCCTAATTGCAATTAGCTTGACTGATTGAGCTTCACAGAGCTTCTCTTAGGAATACGCAACCTAATTGCAATTAGCTTGACTGATTGAGCTTCACAGAGCTTCTCTTAGGAATACGCAACCTAATTGCAATTAGCTTGATTGAGTGAGCTTCACAGAGCTTCTCCTAGGAACACACAACCTAATTGCAATTAGCTCGATTGATTGATTGAGCTTCACAGAGCTTCTCTTAGGGCTATTCCATTTAAAAACCTGGGGGGGGGTGGTCGGGCTGGTTTATTTTTCGTATGATGTATGTACGGGTGAGCGATAATACGTTGTAGATGCAAGGGGGGCACTCGCGCAATTCACTTTAGATGTATGGGGGGGGGACTATCGTTCTATTCAGGCCTACGCATTGTAATAACGAAAATTTTTTGTGATGTATGTACGGGGGGTGAAAAAATCGAAGTTAATGCATGGGGGGGTAAAAAAAAATCGTTTTAGATGCATGGGGGGGGTCAAAATCGTAGCCCGACCACCCCCCCCCCCCAGGTTTTTAAATGGAATAGCCCTTAGGAATACACAACCAGATTGCAATTAGCTTGATTGAGCGAGCTTCACAGAGCTTCACTTAAGAATACACAACCAAATTGCAATTACTTGATCGAGTGAGCGTACAAAGCTTCTCTTAAGAAAACGCTACTAAATTGCATTTTGATTAGGGAGTTTTAAAGAGCTTCCTTTGGGAATACACAAATTACAATTTAACTCTTTGATTGATTAATTTGCCTGACGGAACAAGCAGTGATGCTTTGAAACTTAGAAATTATAATGATTATCTTGTGTATTTATTTTGCTGAAGAGTGAGATTAATTTCCATGGAGGGCTGCACTATCCTTACCAAATTGACAAAATAATAAACATAATTTTTTATTTAATTTTTTCCCTTTTTCCGCAGGAAACAGAAGAAATCTTGGCAGACACACTTAAAGTAGAAGTCTTCCGTCAAACTATTGCGAGCAACGTTCTCGTCGGCAGCTATTGCACTCTCAGCAACCAAGGAGGGTTAGTTCATCCTAAGACGTCAGTGGAAGACCAGGATGAGTTGTCATCTTTGCTTCAAGTACCTCTTGTGGTAAGTTAATGGTGTCAAAGGCTCATTGTCAATGGAGTTTAATCATTTTATCAAAGTCTAAACTTAGGATCTATTTTAAAGCATCCTATGACGGCAGTAGGAGAGCACTGCAATGACACTGAGTTTCCACTTTTTTGAAGAAATAAATTGTCTTATTCTGCTGGATAGTTAAGTATAATTTCGCTCCTGTAATTATTTTGGAAAGGCACTGACATTTATGGAAATTTCACCTTGTCGGGTATTTGGTGAAAGTTTTTTTTTTGAAAAACTGAAAAGCTTGAGATTCTTTAGCCAAATTGGGTAAAATTGCTAAATTTCAACTTGGGGGAAAAAACAAAAGTATTTTCATAATTTGTTTTAGCCACATTTAGTTTCATTTGGCATATTGCTAACTGGTGTATGGCCACCTAAAGCAAGGCTTCAGAGAATATTTTCCAATTGTTTTTTGTGTCCGCCTATGTGAGTAAATTCATGTGACGTAAAATTGTTTCTTTGCCCCATTATCATGTTCAAGTGTTAATGCATAAAAAAAGGGACAATTTAAAGCCTATAAATTAATTTGATCTGTCTTTTAATTTTAGGCAGGAACAGTAAACAGAGGCAGCGATGTGTTAGCAGCAGGTATGGTCGTAAATGATTGGATAGCATTCTGCGGCATGGACACCACGAGTACAGAACTGACTGTCATCGAGAGCGTATTCCGATTAGGAGACGCTCAACCTAGTGCCATTTCTACAGATATGAGGGAATCACTCATTGACACGTAAGTTTGAATATTACATGTCTCACCCTTTCTAATAAAATCTGGGGTTGGGGTGGATCGATTTTCTTCAGTGTTGAATATGCACATCTTTCGGGAAAATAATAATAAGCACAGTTCTCCAGGCTATTAAAGTCCAGTTCTAACGGCTCACCAAAGTTAATTGATGAGGTGGGAGTCCTCAATGTGTTACACATTTTCCCCATGTGAGGGATCTTTCACTTGCCCGGCACAGACAGTGACCCAGGGCCCGAAAAAAATGTGAATTTCCAGGCAATTTCACAAGGAATGACGTTTCCCTCGAACAATCGCGAATTGAGGGACTACATCCATGTAAAACATTTGGACCTTTCTTCCATTTCCTGGGCGACATTGAAATTTCCAGGCAATGACATGCCCGAATTCCCTACCTTTTCTTGACACTGACAGAAGGGGCCACCAATCTAACTTTTCATTTGAATGCCCCTGAGCTGGGATTTTGCTAATGAAAGTCCACTGAAAATTTTTGGATTCCCCAAACGGGGTTCAAACCTATGCAGATGGGAATCATGGGATAGAGATCGCCAATTCTCTACTTATCCAAATTCAGTTATAAATGGAAGTAAAGCCAATTTAATTTAATGTGGGCGTGGCAATTGCCAAAGTTCGATAGATTTATGATAGATGGTAGAGTCTTATTTTTTGCATTTTTTTTTCAGAATGTCATAACCTATAACATCGCAAGGATAACTCGCTCCAACATCGTGTACATAGTCCCCGTTTACTCTTCTCGTCTCGCTGTGTTCAGGCAACACCAGGCCACAATTCATTATCATACTTGGAGTGTATTTCTGATATTTGGACTGGAGTTCTGATATATTTTATGTGAATTTAAGTCCCGAAAAATATGAACTTCTGTTCTGATGAGTATGGACTAAAGTCTCGAGTCCTGATACATGGACTTCAATTCTGATGAATTTGGACTGTTGTCCGGACATATGGACTGGAAACCGGATATGTGAACTTCGGTTCAGATAATTATGGACTTTGCCGCATTTATTTAATTGTGTTATTTACGTGTACAAAGCTCCCTGCACCAGTACGTTGTACTTATAGAGCATGAAACTTCAAAAGGTGTACATTGATTCACTCATAATAAAACTTCAATATTTGATATAGTCATTTAATTAGTTATCCATCTTTCATTTTATAAATAACATGTACACATTTTTCAGATACAACAAAATAACAACAATGTAGTAATTATGTTACAGCACAGAAGAGTACAAATGCATGAGATAAAAGTTTCTAGCACCGTGAAGATAACATCAAGATGTTAAGCAGCAAGTGTTGTCCTGAGACAAATGTACTAATGTAGTGCATGCAGAATTACACCATTTGTGCATACAATAATGTTAAACAGTTTATTTGCATAATCTATTTTTTGTTAAATGGTAAAAGAAATAGTGCTGCCTCAAGAATGTGCTGAGCTTGCTGATGGCCTTAGAGCTCCTTAAGCCTACACCAATTTATCAAAAAGTTCAAACACCAACATATTTTAGCAAAAAAGGTATCACAAGACTTGGCAACTTCACATTGTTGATGAATGGACCTCTCTCAAATAACAGTTGGAAAATCTGTTGGAAAGATTGCAACTATTCATTGATTTTCTTTGAGTCTGACAAGATCACTAGGCCTAAATGCCACCTAATTTATAAATTATTCAAGTGTCTGAATTCATAAGTTTTAATTGGCTGCATTGTAAAGAAAACCATTGGAGCCATGCAAGACCGTTCATGACAAATAGAGTTGGTGTGTACCTATAGCTTGGCAAGTTGGCTGTCATATAAATTGTTAGTTCTACAGTCGTAATGATACTTAAGTTTTAATTGGCTGCTAAAAGTTGAGAGAACCTGTTGGAAAGGTCGCAGTTAGCTTTTAAGGTCGGAGATTCATCAGTGTCACTGTCTTCTCTCTTTTCTTGAGACTGTTCAACTTTTCTTTTCGGTTTCTTCCGAGATTTCTTTGTTTTCTTGGCAGTTTTTTCTTCGACCGACACATTGGATGTGTCTTGAATGATGTTGTTGGTAATCAGGTCAAAATAATCCATCACGGAAGACTTGTGGCCGAGCAGTTCTTTAATGTAGAGCAATGGGTCGGATTTTGTAGTAAGGACTGAATTCAAATGGTAGATTAAAGTACCGTTTATTGCTTTAGCTAGTGACGGTAGACTATGTGGTAATGAGAGAAGTTCTCCTAATTGTAACATGTACCACCAACATGCTTGAAATTGGCATAAGCTGTGAACGACTTGCCCTTTGAAACGGTTCGCATGGTTGTGTTGCACCGGACTTACAAATCTTTTTAATCGCTCTTTAGCTCTGTGTAAGTCGGGGAGATTGAAGTCTTTCAATTGTCCGTGCCCGGGGTTCTGATCTATGACTGATAATTTCACAAAACATAAGATGAGGCTGTGCACGAAACTTCTTGATACTTTCGGAGTCACTTTGTGCGTGAAGAATATCGTAAGTGCAACGAAATGTTTCAAGTGATTTGGGGTTTCAGCTATGATCATCGGATCAACTTCCAAACACTGGTAAAAGAAAATCTCTTTATCTTTTGTATCCATTTCGGGCAGATCTCTTAACTTTGGGATCGGATCTCCTTTTGGCGTGGTATCCAATAGAGGGAGCTTTCTGTTGACTAATTTTAGATCTTCTCTCACGTACTCCGCGATAAATAGTTCATCTACATTTTCTGTGTCCAACGTGAAAAGAACACTGCAAATAATTTGACGTAGAGATTTGCCACAATCCATGGTACTTGGAAGTTTGCTAATTTCAATTTGGCATGGAAGAAAGACTCTTTTCAGGACTAGGGCGTTTAAGTAGTGAGTGAATATTTTCCCACTCCGAGCTGCGGAAATAAACCACTCTGGAAATTGGTTGCCGTGGTAACTTCTCCATGTACTTTCGCTTGATTCAGTGCTTGACATGCTCAATCCTGATTCAGGAATAGTAGAGACTAGTTGGGTGTAGTTTCGGATAGAAAAATCAATCAACTGTTTGACCTTTTCTTTGTTTTCTTGAGGGAGACACTCAATCACTCGGAGTCTAATATCTCCCTTGTATTTGTTCATCCAGTCCAACATTTGCGCCATCTTGTAGTGGCGTCTGTTACCACCTTGCCTCTTCCCTTGAGGTTGATTAACATTCGCTGTCTTATAGAACGCATCAAAATGTCTTCGTTCAACGAAATCATTGCCCATTAACGTAGCAAATAATGGTATAGCCTCTCTTGTTAATCTTGGATACATCTTAAGCATATTGTCAATGTAATAAACCTGGGCGTGAAGATATTTATAATCTTTTCCATTTTCGTCCTGGTCGCTCATGACTTGTAAATTAAGATAATCGAAAAGGATAAATCCATTTTTCAAGTCGTAAATGTAGAAATCACTGTCATTACTCATGACGGGGCATTCAAGTTTGTTCGCTAATGCCGCGACTTCACCGTCGGCCTCTCCTTCGCAGGTGTAATGCCAAATGTTCAGATCGTCTAGCGTTTGTCGGAAAATCGTATTCGCCATGAGTGGCAGCAAGTTCCCGTTGCCACCTTTTGACATGACGTTACTCGTGGTGATTTTGTCATTCGCACGTCTTAATATCGTTTGCAGTTTTCTATCATCGGCCTCGTAACAACCATCGAATAGGACATATGGCTCGATCCCCACTGATTGCAAAGTCTTGAAGTAACTCCGACAACTGTCGTAATAAATGTCGTAATCACCCCCATACTTCTCTCTCACTCCATACAGTCTGTAGAGAAAGAAATACAGGTTGTTGCCATCAATCACGACTTTTGTGTCATGTAAATGAGTGTCTGTCAGAAGTTGCGAGTTCTCATCGACGAAGGTCGTCAATCCTTGAACTCCCATGACTATGGTGATGCAATTGTCACGATGTGGGCCGCCTGTAGTCTGCAAATAAAGAAAAAATCAATCATTTGAAGAGACTCGAACTAAGTAAGGCTGACAATTTGCGGAGTGTTGAAAACTAACTTTATAATTTACTAAGCTCTGCAGCAAGTGTTTTTTATGAATTTGACAGTGCAAAATATACATAGATCTGGATGATCTTATAAGCCAATATAGCTCATGATACACAAGGGATAAATAGAGGGAAATAAACTAATCAACCATGCACAGGCAAGGGTAAACACAGGTTAAACAGCCATAACTCCTTAATATCGCTCAAATGCCATGTGGGAGCTGTCAAATTTGACAGCTGTCAGATTTGACAGCTGTCACAATGTCAAGACGTTACAATAATACTTACCACTTATCTATACTATAGACTATAAGGAGCATTTTGACATTCCTTTAGTTGTGTACTGTGTGATAACCACTCGTAAATATTGCAACACAAAATGCAACCAAAATGTCACTTTCAAAGTTTCACACACCAGAGGTCGCTTAAGTCCAGTGCAGAAAGAGCAGTGCTGCCACTGTGATTAAAGATCTTGTAAGACTTGTAGCTCATTTGTTGTGTAAAAACAAAGGAAAAGGGGTTGAAAAAACCAGTTTCAGGAAAAAATTACATATGCAAAGGCTAAAGCAATTTGGCAATGTTTTAAATTGATACAATAAACCGCTTTGGCTTTTGAATAGGTAAAGTGCATTATCAGCGACAAAATCTGGGTTATCAGGTTAAACAAATTTTGCAGATAAGGAGTACCTTGCTTTTTGCGTTAGAAGCCACTCAATGTGAGGACTTCAATGTCAAAATGAAGAAAACACTGAAGAAATCTACAAAAGCTTCTACCAATGGTGCACCAAAAGCAATGCATGTCGGCAATTGGATTAAACTTTCAGTAATTGCTGTGACTATTTTGACATCCTGGTTGATGTTTCAATACAAGGAATCGTTGACTTCATGCATTGTTGCATTGACAGGTGTGTGCTCAAGAAGTTTTCATGATAGGCCTATTGATAATGATAATGTGTGCTATGCAGGCGTACAGGAGCTGGAGCTAGTCTTTTACATCTCATTTTTGGTGTTAAAAGCTACATTTTTTGTGGGTTTTTTTAAACCGTGCATTTAAAATATGTGTGAAATACAAAAAAATTACATTAAGTTATAGGATATAATTATGACGTACTGTAAAAGTGAATTAAGGAGGGGATTTATTGTCTTATCAAGTCTTTAATTGGCTACCCAAAGAGTGATGTGAAATTGGCCCTAGATTCAGGAATTTCAGTGCAGTGATTTGAACTGTTCATCTTTCTTTTTGGTTAAGAAGGTCTATTTGATTTGGCCATGACAAATTAATGTTATGGGTGACAGATTTTCACTTGCTCCAATTATGAGAGAACTGGACCAAATTAAAAGTCTTTTTTTTATACATGAGTTCACTTGGTTTCCACAAAATAACTCTTTTTTCTGTGCAAGCACTTTGGAATTTTTTTAAAGACTTGTTAGTATACATGTACATGATGTAACCAGTGGCGTATTTAGGGGGGGCCATGCCCCCCCCCCAGGCCAAAAATTAGCATGGAAGAGATAGGAAAAGCCCGCGGAGCGCCCCGTATTCACCCCATGTAATTAGTAATGGCCCCCCCTCAGGCCATTTCTAGATATGCCCCTGGATGTAACAAAGTTACCTTAATTTATGGATAAATTGATTGTGCTAAAAGACACACTTTTAAACCAACTTTGTACAACCATGCAGTGTTCTGGCACGACAATATAATTAATAATTTTTGGTACTTAAAAAATTATTTTAAAAAATATTAATTAAAAAATATTTCTCTCTCACTCTATTTGAGAAAAAATCTATCGTTCATGAAATTGATTTGATGGGGCTTCATCACTTTTTTTTTTTTTCAAGTATTGAAAGTAAACAAAAAATAACTTTTCATGCTACAATTTAAAAAAACAAAAATACGATATGATTATTTAGCATTTTTGACAATTTTTTATATACCACAAAAAAATACTGCATAACTCGGGGAGTCTGACAAGGACCTGGACTATTCCCCAACCAAGATAATAGCTTCTTGTAAAATGCTAAATTTTGTGTTCATTGATATTTTTTTCATACTTGGGTGCAGTCATTGCAGCCGGTGAGCTCCTGAACCCAGCCCAAGTGACTTGAAGAGCTGTGAGAGTGAAATTTTCCCGCCATTTTATTACCTGTCTGACAGGATCCAGGCCTCAATGTTGCTAACCAATCAGTGAACTTCACACTTGTGCTAAAAATAATGTGGCTTCTCATTGGTCGCCTAAGTAGGTCAAGATGTTAGCCGCGCTCTGATTGGTTGGCATCTCTGTCTGCCCTCGTGCTCAGGAAACTGTAAACATGAGACAGTTGCTGAAGCTGTCAGAGTTTGGACTGTTGATTTGGGTCAATCCGGCTGCTAATACTGTGTCACTGGGGTGAAAGTACATGCAGCAGGTTCAGTTCTAGCCCCTGGAATGCTCTAAATCATTGTCACAAAGATGGGGGGCTTGTTGAAGCTAGTTTTGTTGGCATTGTTGAGCACAGATCCTGTCTTTGTCAACTCAAATTTGCAAAACTCTCAGACAGATGATGAGCATGATGATGATGTGGTTGCAGAGAATCTAGTTCACTCAGAAGCAGCAGCTGACCCAGCTACAGACAGCAGTGAATGTTTGACAGCTCTGAAGAACAACCTGTACAGGCCACACAACTTGTCATCCCAATGTAAGTATGCATGCAATGTTCAGAACAAAATGTGTACTGTATTTATAAAATTAATTTTGTGTATTAAAAGTTTCAACTTCAGTTTTAATTTGCGGAATAATTGATGATAAAATTTCAATATCATTAAAGAAAATTGACAATTTATATTGCGCTTGGAGTTGAATCGCCTGCATGAGTGCTGATTGCAATCATGGTTCCTGTCCCGAACCATTTACAATTTGTCCCGTCTAGCATGCGAACTCAATTTAGCACAGATTCTATAGGCTGTGAAAAAGCAATGCCAATAATTAAACTTAGTAGAACTAAGTCGTGAGTGGCTCTGTAGTGCATTTTTGTGACGTCACAGTAATTTAAGCCATTGTTATGGTTGTGTCAAGAATGTAAACAAGTGAAAATATGCTGCCTTCGTCCGAAATCGCCAAAAATCGAGCTTAAAACGGCATTTAAACATCACGAAAATGTGGTGAGGTGATTGCAAAATGGCCAATCTACGCGTGAGTATGTGTATTTCTGCTGTAGGGTCTCCAGGAGCTGAGGAATAGTGCCAAACATATTAGTCTTTACAGACCGATGACGTCACATAATTTAACTTTTCAGATTGGGATGCAACTGGCTGGCCATCCCCAGGCGTCCTCCAGGGAAATTTTGTGTGGCTTGGGAGATACGAAGACTGTCAGAGAATAAAAGATGGTCGTTATTGCCTTGCTCAAGCTGAAGCAAAGTTGCCCCCTCCATGGAGCGAGAATGCTGTACATAATCTAACATTTTCATTCTATAAATTCAATTCATAACAAGCTGTACGAGGGGTGTCCCAAAATTTCTGACCAATTTTTTTGGCAGACCTTTCTATTTGAAGTAGCTGTATGAAATTTTCACAGAATCAATTTCAGGTATTTCACTATCCATTTTGAAAATATGGTACCTGTTCGAACATTTTAAATAACTTTTCTGTTGCCATGGAAACAGAAGGTCAGTGCACCCAGCGCAGCTCAATTTTTTAGGCCAAAGCCAGGTGTCTAGGCTTGTAAATAACCAAGGAATTTACTGTAAATATGCAATGGATGATCATGAAAAATATTATTTGGAAACCTAACAGTATCTCAAAGTTTTTTTATTTACACTTAAAGTCACTGTGAATCAGTTCAACCCATGTGCTGAGGCGATAAAATGGGTCCTCCAAACTGGGCTGTTCCTAAATAGTGGAATTTCAGTGTATGTGGTGACTGCGTCATTTCTCGTTATGACTATTATTTCTTCAATTTTTGAACTGGTATATATATTTTAGTATCACGCAAAGTTACAGAAGGCCGAATCTGGTAATTAAAGCAGATGAGATTGGGTTTTGAACCTAAGGTTCTGGAGCAATGCCTCTTGACAGCAGATTGTTTCAGCCAAACCGTCTGAAGCGCTGTTAGGCAACTGCTGGAAAAAGCCTTTGGTAATTTCCTCAGCTGATCAGGTCAAAATATAAATACATGTTTATAATCTGATGGAAGCTATCTTGAAAGACTTCAAGCTTATCGGGAAAAACATTTTCTTGCAATCTTTGCTTTTTTGCTGTAAATTCTCTGACTTTTAACACAGCTAATTTGCTGAATTTCGTCTGAGAAATTGAGCTGCGCTGGGTGCACTGACCTCTCGTAACCATGGTAACAGAACAGTAACTCAAACACTTCTAACAGTCTTACAGTCTTGATTTTTTCAAAATAGATGGTCAAACACCTGAAATTTATTCTGTGAAAATTTCATTTAGCTATTTTAAATAGAAAGGTCTGCCAAAAAAATTGGTCAGAACTTTTGGGACACCCCTCGTATGTTTTGTTTTGCCATGTTTTCATCCTTTATATGACACTCAGAACTTGTGATTGAAAAACTAACTTCTTATCAAAAATACATGACTAGGCCTATAAATGAGAAAATTATAATACTAATGTTTAGCATTATCATTTTAACTACAGTTTTTTAGGAGTAAGTTTTGATCATAATGGTTATCAAATTTTCATGTTTAATTCTCTGCAGATAAAGCAGAATAATTTACTTTCTTGAATGTGTTAAAATTGTTTTGGATTATTGCAGAGTTCCGTGCAGATATCTTGGGGAATTTGTGCTGTTAAAACTTGTAATGATACTATCATTGAGGAAAATATCAAGGATATATTTCATGGTGAGTCAATTAAAACTTGAATGAATACAACAGAGCTTGAACAGGCACTTGTAATTGTACTTAGCTGCATATATTTTACATTTGATCAGGACTGATAAACTTATATTAATACCACTAGATCTATCTCATATGTCTGAAAATGGTGCATTGATAAAATTTTAATAATGAACTTTAATTGGAACATAGTAAACTGTTTCAAAGTTATAATTTGCTATTTGTTTCAGGGGCGATTGGTTTTGATGACTTTGAAGTCATGCAAAGTTCTGTCCATTGTCAACAACCGTCAAGGAAGTCTACTGGATTTTACGCTGCAATGTGAGTTTTACAAGTTACAAAATTTAGATCATGTAAACTTTATGTGTTATATTATTTCGCACATTTTGGTTTTCTTTGAGCATCACATTATTCACTGGGCGTGGAAGCCTGTAGGCATACTTGACTATATCTATTCCAGTGCTGGGCAACGGAAACAAAATGGACTTCCACAAACGCAAATCAGCAAATCTGATCTAAAACTTCCACAAATGCAAATCCGCAAACATTTTGAAATTTTACAATAGCTGGTGCAAACGCAAATGCAAACACAAATGCAAACCATAACCGTGATAAATAGGCCCAATTAAGCATTGGTACGGATATGAATTAAGTTAAATATGAAAGATTTTTATAGGCATTTGATTGGGCTCAAAAAATCTCATATTTGCAAAAAATTTAAAAATACCTAAATTGTTCATCCTTATATACTTTTTGCAACAAAAAACAAAAATATATTGGCCTTTAATGCCCTATGTGTTCAATAAAGCTTTATGGCAATAATGTCTGACTGCTGTGCAGCCTGTGCTTCATGCTGGTCTTCATGCTGTGCTTAATGCTGTATTGATGCTAGCATGCCACATGTGGCGCCATCTATACCATACCTTAGCATGACCTTTCAAAAAAGTATTTTTAATTTTTTATCTGAATGAAATATGAAACCCTAAGGTGAATCAAATTCAAGATTTTTTTGCATTACACTATTTTTTAAAGCATTTTAAGCTTTCCACACTTGATAAACAGTGTCTTATGGGCTGAAAATGGTAGCAAAAACAACCAAAATGATTGATTTGTGCTTGCATATATATATTCTAGATTTGGCTCACATTGGCATTTTGTTTGATAGTTTGCATTTGCGCAAGTTTAGATCGCAAACGCAAAGCGGCAAATTTAATTGGCAATCAGTGCAAAATGCAAACTTCAAACAAAATAGCACCTCCGCAAATTGCGGAATTTGAGGTTTGCGGAGGTGCTTGCGGAAGTGCCCAGCACTGATCTATTTATCTGTGTTATCACCTTGAATTAAGTAATTTTCGCTCTCTACTTTAGCGGAATTTGTGCCGTCCTGGGGTTCTTCTGCCTCATTGGCTCCCTGGTGGATCTGAAGCACCGCTACAAGCTCTCCCATCATCCGATGGTCTTCCACCGCATGGACAACACAGGGCCTCATTTTGTCTCAGTTCAGAGTCTAGCTTCACAGTCTTCAAATCAGGCTCAGGTTGGTTTATTCTCCGAGATAAATGTATATCCAAGATAAATATTGCGTGGAATTTATGTTCTCTGGAACATTTTTCAGAATTTGTCCGTTGGCAATAAGACAACTTAAACTTTTTCAAGCCCTGGGCGGCTGGGCCCATTCCTATTCACCTTTCCACACACGGGGGGTTGGTTTATTGGTAGCGTGCTAGGCTGGCAATCGCTGTGTCTGGTTCAAATCCAGCGTGTCCTTCTCCTGTCCTAATTGGTCTACCTGGTGCAAAAATACAGGACGTAAAACCCCAAGATTTCATCCATCCATCCAATTAATTCCTAAATTAAGCAACCCCTGGTTAAGAAAAAAAAACCACCAGAAATTATTTAGTTTAAGACTGGCCTGAAAGAATTTGATTTCACCAAAACTGAGCTAGAAATTATTTATTTAAAAAATCTCCAAGCCCACCCCCGATATTAAATGGTCACCCCGAGCCACTTAGACCTTGGCAGTAGTCATAGAATTCCCTACAATATCTGGGAATTATATTGAAATGATTAGCGTCATTGCTGAGAACCATGTACTGTTATTTCCCTCATTTGTATGCCATTTAGTTTACTGTTATATTTGGAAATGTAACATTTATGTTCACAGGACGGACAAGGAGATGGCCAATCAACAGGGGGACCTGCAGCACCTGACCGAGACCATCTTATTAAAGCGCTCCACCTGAATTCAGGTACATGATTTGAAATGAGCACCATGGTAGAGAATTGAATAAACAATAAATCACATTTGGGTTATTTATGCAATTTCAGAAATAGGGCCTGTACAGACTATGTTATCAAAGATTATTCTTGACATTCTATAAATTGATCTGTCTTAGTAGATAAGTGATTTGCCTTGATTTAATGCACAATTTACAAAGCAATCCTGACTTGTATTAATTAATGCACTTAAAGAACATTTTTGGATGTCAATTTAATTTGTATATTGCCTTTGCGTGAGGAACCTTGTCTCCTTGTGTGTAGTCAGTAGTTGTGTGTCATTTAAGTTAAATATAAATTAAGTCCTGTGTTTTTTACAGGACTTTTTACAAAATTCTGGAGGTGTTTCTCAATCGTTCATCATTTGGAGAACCTGTTCCAATTTGACGCTGATGCAAATTCTCCCAAATCGAAACTCTTGCCCTGCCTGGACGGACTGAGGGTATTGAGTATTCTGTGGATAATGCTGGGCCACACGTACTTGGGAGCGTTTGTGTCCGGAATCATGGGTAAGCTGCTGCTTAGACCACAGGCATCACAATTGTTCACAACAGTTCTGCACCAGACCACTACCAGTGGTACAGATACACCAAGGTGGGAAAGTCCCTGAATTGACCACCCTGCAGTAATGTTATGCCAATGGGGTGCAGGGTGGCTGATTCAAGGGAATTGCCCTGACTTTCCCACCTTCCTTGTACTGTTTAAGGGCCAGTATCATGCAGGCCATAGAGCTGTGTTGGTAAGTGATTGAAATGCCTTTGGCTTAGACATATATGTTTTGTTTCAGTTTGTTATGGGTTTAATAGGTAATCACCAATTGCTGTTAAGGGCACATGCTGGTCGAAAATTGAGTGTATGCTGTCCAGAAGAAACTGTTGCAGCTGGAGCTATGAAATTTTACACAGGTCTTCAGGGCACCAAATTATGACACTCCGTGAAATTTTAAGTTGCCATGGTTACGGTTGCCATGGCAACAAAGAATTTTACATATTTTTAAGTATTCTGCCTTACAAAAAATTCATCTCAAGACTGAGCTATCAGAATAATCAGAACTCACTTATTTTCATAATTTGAGGTATTCGGATCCGCAATAAGACTATTTTCAGACTAAAAATATGTTTTTATAGGGTTTTTCTGGGTTCGCGAACATGGGACTATGGAGCTATTTCACAATCTTTCAGGTTTGAATCGCTGTCCCTCGGCCTTTAATCGAAATACAGTTCTGAAAATAGCCTTATTGCGGAAGCGAACTTGTCAGTAAGCAGTATGCCAAAATTCATTATGATGCCTTCAGCGGTTTTTGAGATGAATTTTTTGTAAGCACTCAAGGTCACTAAAATTCGCAGTTTTCGGAAAATGGCAAAAAAAGGAAATAAACTCTTAATAATTTTAACTGTAAAGGTAAGATCGGCAAGGTTGTTTACAGGGTTATAATAGGAATTTTTGCGTAATGTCAGTTGCATTTGTTGTCTGGACATCTGTATTTATTGAAACTGTCAAAATCAGAATTTCCATTTTCTAAAATATTTTCACCATTTTTCGACCAGCATGTGCCCTTAAGATAATAGTTATTGTTGACTAGGAGTTCTTCCTCTCTGTGGTATATTTGAGGGGTGGGGTTGGTGTGTATTGTGAATGAGGTGTCACTTCTAACTTATCTATATGCCGATAACTTTTTGTGTCAAAATTAATTATTATTTTCAAGGAAATATTTATAATGTCCGATGTGATCATTTTCAGACAACCCCCTGGATGCTTTAAAACTTCCCAAACATCTGGCCTGGCAGTTCATTGGAAATGCTTATTTTGCCGTGGACACTTTCTTCTTATTGAGGTATGAATAGAAATCTAAAAGTACAAACTCTGTTTTGTTGTAAGATTGTATTTTGTGACGTATATCTTCACTGACATGCATTGAAATCTTTTTTGACGAGCCTTAAAGGCGTAACTCTTTAGAGTTCGTGATTGAGCTCTTTGGTTTTATTATTCAGTATTTATTTATGAGAAATTATGACTGTCTTGATTGAGAGCTTGCATAACATGTTTCTTTCTTCCTTCAGCGGATTTCTTGTGGCGTATCTGACTCTCCCGGTGTTGAGGCAAAGAGATGGAAAGTTTCCCATCTTCAAGTATTACATCTTCAGATATTTTAGGTAAGATTAAGTCATGAAGATGATTTTCTGCATTTGTTCCTCTTCCTAATATCCGGTTCCTATCGCCGGATTGTCTGGTATCCGGCCATTTTCACTATTTCTAATTGAATTCAGACTGACGCCAGTGGTGGGCTTCATCATGCTCCTCTGGATGTTTGTATTGCCGCACGTTTCGGAAGGACCTCTGTGGTTTAATCTGCAAAACGATCATCTTTGTGAAAAATATTGGTGGCCAAATTTGCTCTACATCCAGAATTTCTATCCTGTGAGCTTACAGAATGTGGTATGTTTCAATTTTATTTGGTCAATACATGTATTATATTTTCTTATTCTGAATATTTCATATCATTTCCTTGACTGCCTTAAATTTTTTAACAATTTGTATTTCATAAATTTCATCGAGTGTAAAGTCTAACTTTCGCTAACTGCCCACCCATCTACTCACTCACTCACTCATCCACTAATTCATTCACTCGCTAATTAACTCCCACCTACTCACCCTCCCTTTCAATCACCGATCCACTCACTTATCCACCCATTCACTCACCCACCCTTTCACTCACCCACCACCTATTCAATCACTCAGCCATTCACTCCCCCAGTCACTCACTCACTTCATCACCCACTTGAACACCCACTCACTAACTCACCCAATCATTCACCCACTGACTCAACCAAATCACTCGCTCCCTCGTGAACTCTGAAGATGTGTAACTATGAATATCTGGAGTCTGGAACCAGACTACTTCCTTCTTGGACCTCTTAAAATGATCCTAATATTTAGGTTATTGTATGCTCCCTAGAATTGAAATAAAGTATGCTCCCTTGAACTGGCAGTCTGAAATATCTCTAATAATCTATGACTTTTATCTTTCAGTGTATAGGCTGGGTGTGGTACTTGGCCCTTGATACCCAGTTCTACGTCATCAGCCCTTTGATTCTATATGTGCTGCATAAGTAAGTTCCATCTTTTTTGTGTCACTTTTTCAAAATGGTCAATAGTGAGCATTATTATGAAAGTTTGCCAATAAATTTTCGGTGGGAAGATATTCTGAAAATGGGATTTTAATTGGTCAGCTGTGACTCTTTATCTTTAAAAAAAAATTTGGTGGATCATTTTGACTGTGTACCTCAATATCTCTCACTTTTTGAAGTGATTCTTTGAAAATTATTTTAATGATAGTATAATTTTTTTTACCTTAAATCTATAATTAGAGATAATTTTTTTTTTCAGAAGCGTCAAGAAGGGCTTTGTTCTAATTTTGTTCCTTGCTGCGGCCAGTCTTCTTGTAACAGCAACTCTGATTGGCTATTACAAAATTGACATTAATCTTACTCTCAGCGTTCTGAATGGAGATATGCAGTAAGTCATAAAATTATTTGGAATGAGTTTACCTGACCATTTGTTAAAGTTATATGATGCCAAGGAAAGAAAATGTGTACCTCTTATTAGGTTTTATAAAATATTAATATTTATATAATGTTGGTGGCTGTTAATCATTCTACTCTTACAGTTACTGTATTTTATGTTTTTGATATATACGATTGGAATATTTTTCGTAAAAGATCCTGCACATGGGGTTAAACTGTGGACTCCTCTCTCATCTCATCAATAACGAGTGGGAAGCACTTGCCTTGGAGGGATACACTAACAATCATTCATTGTAGGCCTAACTACATTGTACCTACTTTTGAAGTGGTTGTATATCGACTTCTGTTCCATTAATTTTCAGAGCCATGGAAGATTATGAGTCTATAATCTATGGGAAGCCATATTGCCGAATTGTACCATATTTAGTTGGAATTGCGTTAGGTTACAAAATACACTCCGAGGGAAACAACAAGAGATACATATCTAATGTAAATATTAAAAAATCTAATACTTCATCACACCGGCGGATAATATTCTTGATTAAGATATCCAAGGACAAATTAATTTATTTGATTCATCCGTGACATATATGATGCGCCGATAATTTGTGATAAAACTAAATTTTTCATAAAACTATTTAAAATGGCATCTCTTTGTTAATTTCAGGCCATTATAGCTCTGGGATGGTTGTTGTCGCTGGTTGCCATGGTAGCGATTCTTCTAGCATTTTATTGGACGTTTTTTGGCCGCCCATTCACATTGGCTGGAAATGTTCTTTACGGAACGTTCAGTCACTTAATCTGGGCTGTTGCAGTGGCGTGGGTTATTTATGCCTGTCGTCATGGTTATGCAGGTATGCATGAAATGGTTTTGCTATATTTAAAATTTTTGCGCCACACGTGTTACTATTATCCAATATGCACGGAGGTACGATATGAATTATTTTTAATGTAAATGCAAATAGGTTAAATTGCAACTCTTTGTTTTCCTTCCTTCTACAACTATCCAGTAAAACCAATTCAACTTAAAATGACTTCGTTCTTAAATTACCAATTTGAATGGTTGTCATTAGTTGTATTCTATCTTTTTCAGGGTTTTTGAACAATTTCTTATCCTGGCACTGGTGGCGTCCTCTTAGCAAGTTGACGTTTTCCGTCTATATGTTCCATGCACTCGTAATGTTCACGTTCAACTTCAGTCAGAAGTCTACGTTCCATATGGATACATATCATATGGTGAGAATATGGGAGATTTAAATAATTTCTTTGGCTCTGAAAGCACCCTTAGCTTTTCAATATAGTAGTAGACCGATGAATTTCAGGGTCTTTGGGCAAATGCAGACTTAGACACAGCTTGTTATAATGCAGCCTTGTATTTTGTAATATAGCTGGTGATATGCTTGAAATTGATATTAAATATTTAAATTTATAAATTCTGTTACTTTCAGATCATGCGATATGGTGGGTTCCTAGTCCTGTCCTTCCTTGGAGCCTTAGGAATCCATGTTGCAGTCGAGATGCCTTTTATTCACCTTTTGAGGTTTTTCTCAGCAAGTCCTCGATGAAAAAAATACATTTCCAGTAGCAAAAATTCAAGTTTGTTTTAATGTTTGAAAAGACAATTTGTACTTTGAAAACAGTTTGTGTCTGAAGTATGAGACTGTATAGCATGTTTCTTGTGCTGAATTTTTTCGGAGTTCCTTTGAATTTGTTCAGATGTATTCAATATGTGCATAGTTTTACACAAAGCGAAATTTTGTACTGTTGCAGTATTTGTTCTCTATATTATGCAGAACCAAAGTCCGTACTCAAATTTTACTCACTTTTTAGTGCAATATTTATTGATATTACCGGATATAATTGGCTAGTTGGAACTTGCCAGCATAATTTGCTTTAAATATTAGATTGAAAATACTTTGATCCTAATGAATCAGTAATGATACAGGCTTATTGAACTTTGATTGAAGTCAAAACATAATTTTTGTATTCTGACTGTTGAGCTTTGATAGTTTTAAGTTGTTCATCGACCATTTTGTCAAAGTGTTTCTTATCGGTCTTATAATGATTTTAATCTTTTAATATTCTGATTTATTTATTCGCATATGTATTGATTATAACTGTCAGAGATGTATTTAATATTTATTTCATATTATAAAACATTTTTAATTCATTAAGAGTCATTCTTTTGATCTCTTTTTGCAATGCCATTAATGCACTGTGTAAAGCATTTTATTTTAGTCTGAGTCTTGTGATTTTGGTATTGAATTATGTTAAATAATGTTGGTGTAGAATTTTTTCATAGCCTATACTTGCTGAGAAGTTGCCATTTATATTGTTGAGAGATTATGTTGAGCATTGTAAAGGACTTATTTGTGCTAATATGTTTTTAATTGTTTTATGAGACTACCGTGGTACATTTTATATATACATTTGTATACATTTGCTTCCAGTCATTTATGCTATAAAGTTTGCTAGCACGAAATTCAAACTTATTGCAATATATGCTTATTATACTGCCATCATTTTAGGATTATTTTAATAATTTTTGAAATTTCATAAAATTTTACTTGCAGACATAAAATATCGTTTTTGTATGACAATTTTATATTGTCATTTAAAAAAATATCATGAGTCTTTACTAAATATGTGTGCACTTGATTTGCATAATGAGTTTGTACACCACACCTATAAGAAGATTGCCCGTAACTTTGTTCTTGGCTGTTCATAAAGAAAATATAGAAGTTGAATAAAGTTTGAAAAGGGGTTTATGTGAGTTTTAATTGTTATTTGGAATTTCATTTTAATGGAGGTGTCTTGTTTTTCAAGCGATTGAGATTGATATTTGACAGTTCCCAGCAATATGTATATCTGTAGCTACTGCTACATAGTATACAGAGGTGGCGGAACGCGTCGAAAAGTGGGGGGGCACCGGGCCCCGGGGCACCTTGTCTACGGTAATTTCTAGGAGAAAAAAGGGCACTTTATGTATTTTTGGGCCAAAAAGTGGGGGGGCACGTGCCCCCAGTGCCCCCCCAGCTCCGCCGCCTCTGATAGTATACTCTTTACTCCCATAATATTCGTCCGATTTTGTTGGTCATAGTTGTTTATCTCATGTGCCTTTATTTAGTTAGAACTATATTTAATCAATGGGATCACCTAAAGTCATCTTTGTAACAGCTAATGTCATCTACCCACTTTCATTTTGAGATTTTAACATATTTTGTTAGCTTTTACCCTGTGATTTAAGATATTCGTGTCAATCCGATATTTTGTTATTTACTGTTTTTTTGCTGAGCGTGGTCCAATGGCTAAGACCAATGATGGATCCTTCCCAGTGACTGAGATGTTTAAGTCGGCTGGAAGTAATTTAAAAGGCCGAAACTTCATGGTCCCTCTCGTCAGGAAGGGGGCAGAGAAGTGGTAAGTGGATTGGTCTTCTTCCTCAGCAACATGGGTTCAACTCTCAGTCAAGGCCAAGTTCCCAGCTGGGGTTCCAGAACTGAGTGAGGACTTAATTGGGCACTGTTCTGCTGTTGCCAACAATGTCCGCGTAGTCTGGATGTCGGGGATGTAAACTGACACCTGGGAATAACTTGTACCATTCACTCGAGGTGGGAACTTTCATCCGCTATCCATAGGCATAGAAACCGCCCCCCCCCCTCCCCACTCTAAAAATCTGGCAGCCTTTAAAATTGACATAGAATTTGGGCAAAGATCTGAAAAATTTGGCCAGAAATCCCAATTGGCCCAATGCTGCACTGTCCCCCTCCCCCTCTCCAAAAAAAAAAAGATCTCCTTTCCTACGCCTATGCCTTCACCTTTACTGTCATTGCAGTGGATCCTTGTTTTAAAAGGGAGAAAAGTCAGAAATACAACCAACCCAGAATCAAGAACAAGAGCAAAGAGAAAACAGCATCTCTTGCTAAAATTTGTATGCCCTTGCCTCAGGGACTTACAGCATCAGAAGAATGAGCTGTCAGTTAAGCGAGAGAACAACAGAATCAACATCCGACCATTCACAGTGGTTTTGTGACGTCTCCAATATCCGCACTCCTATGGCCGCAGAAGGGTGGTATTATAACCCAGAGACCACTATACACCGTTCCAAAGAAAAGGGTTTTTAACCTGGCTTGGCATCTACATAGGCACCTGTGCAACAAGGAGTGGCCAATTAAGCTTTAAGTAGCACAAGGTGTCACAAATAAACTCTCTTATTCAAATAACATCCAGCCGGGATAATTCTCATAAAGACTGCATTAACAACACAATAAGGAATAGCCGTATAATGGAGACATAGACCGATTGTCATACATTCGTCAGAAGTTAACATTTGGCAGATAACAAACTTCCATAGGCAGTAAGGACTTGACCACAGTCCATTTGCTCCAAAAATAAATTTCATTGAAATTAACAGAAACTACAACATAGCAGTTAAATTTTTATTTTAGATAAACCATTTTACAATTATCAACAATTATGCCCGCATAATAGTGCAGTAATTTAGCGCACAAAATATACCCCCATGAAATTATTAACAAAATAAAAGTATACATGTTAACTCTGCCATAACAAACAATTTGCACAACAACATACATGAAATCATCATAAACAAACGTCCTCCAAAAATCTAACACATCAATGCACAGATTCATATTGCATACAATGCCATACATGCATCCAAATTCATTCAGATGTGAGCTACAGAGAAAAACATAGAATATCAAATATGATGAAACAGTTAATGAAGACTAAGTCCCCGCATACTAGCCACAGCACTCGCTAATCGCTGAGGCATATTTTCAGAAATTTCGATGAATTCTTCCTGGTTCGATTTCAACAGACTGGAGACGTTTTTCAAATTTTCTGAAGACTGCAGACCAAGATCGTCAAGGACGTTAACTAAATAATCTGCAATAAAAAACCAAATGTTAAATTGTGGTTGAAGTAATTCTCCTTAGGTAAATTTTTTGGTGTCAGAATTGCCTGGTATGTCATTTTGGCCCACACACATCTGATCAGTAATGATCATTACCATGGAACATAATCGACCAATCAGAAGCAAAGTAAGGAAACTTGTCATCCAATCGGATTAAGGTATTCTGCTCAAGCCATCTGGCGAGAAAATTGGGAAACTTTCGTGAAATTTGTCTATTGTGTACAATTTTTAGGTCCAAAATTTTTAATCTGGAAAAATTGGGGGCTGACATAATCTGGAGAAGGAAAACAACGCAATGAAGACCTATGCTAGCGCCCTCTTGTATTATTCCACTGACAACCACTGACAACGACATCTAAGTTGTCAAGATGGAATTTCTTACATAACTTATGCATTAGGAGTTAGTTATTTTGTTTTGAACTCAGGACCTACATGAAGACAGATATAGATCTACAAGAGTTGGAACTTAAGAATATATTTACCTATATCAGTAAGAAGCTGCTTGCTAGCGTTGTGTGTCAGCTTCGGAATGCACAGAATCTGTTCGCTGTACAAGTGCATCGTTCCTCTGGCCAGAGACTCCAGCCACAAGTCAGCCAGTTGGTCTTCCGTTTCTGAAAAACAATACAGTACAATAAATTGATGGGTGATTTGGGCTTTTTGTCCCGTATTCATGCACTTGGTATTCTACTTAGGACAGGAGGAGGACACGGCAATGAGGCGAAGGGTGATTGAAACAGCCATCCAATCAATGATCCAACATAGGCCCAGGTGACCCTGCAGGAGCTGGATTCGAACCATGGACCGGGTGGACCCAGCGATTGGCAGCCTAGCATGCTATGACTAGACCAACCCTCCCCCTACAGCACAATAAAATAAATCCTGAAGTAAAAAGTGTTATTTAATTTCATTCCAATATAAATTTACCCTTTCATGCAGTAATGGAGAAGTTATATACAAATGATAGGCCTACTGTGAAATCTTGAATATAGTTAAAAATTAATATACCTTGCTGAGCAGTGTACGGTAGCTTGCCATACTTGATGGCAGTCGTCAAGGCTGGGTTGTCTTGGAGAGTAAATGGTTCCAGTTGCTGTGGCAACGTCAACAGATACTGGCCCACCTAGGCACCAAAAAAAAAAAAAAAAAAAAGAGTCAAAATCTTAAAATTGAGTCAAAAATATTCTGATGGGGCAGAGTTCTGTCCTTACGCACCAAAACCAAAGGGATTGATAAGGTGATAAAGGTCGCTGAGAGAAATATCTCACCTTGGTGATATATTCTTGGGGAGAAAGGCTGAAAGTTGGCAAATCGGTGGATAGAGCGCCCCCTGCAGTTTCTGATGTCCACATCTGAGAATGAGAAACAAAATAAATCAATTTCTTTGAAGAGATTCGATCAAAGCTTATGCCACCTAGTGAAATTCCACTAAATTCCACTGAAATTCCTTTGAAATTGTTAAAAACATCTGTGCAGTGTAAGTTTCTATATATATTAGGTTGCATTCAATCTCACAACAACACACTCAAGTCTTGATCACTCATATTGACACAATTGTGAACAACCGAAGCAGCAAAGACACCAATAATAGAGTTATACCTCCCTCTAAACAAAAAATAATTGTAGATTTTGCAGCATTTTGAAGAAGTTAAGATACGTAATGAATACCGTACAGCTTCTGTGATTTAAAATACTATTTTAAAAATTAATTTTTTTTTGCAAATTTACCTCCATAGCAGGAATGTCGCTCAGTTGTTGATTCAACGGAGAAAAGACGATATCAAAAGCAAATTTGTGGACAATTTCACTCAGTTCACACATCATTTTCTTAACATCAGTTAACACACTGGGGGTATCACCTGCGAGGAAGAGTTAATCAACTTAAGAATATAAAATTATTATGCAGAAGAAGAATTTTATACAATAGAATTTTCTATGTCCGACAAGCTGTCTAGTCGGAGACGAAGCTAGGCAATAATTGGGGACGTCACGACAAGTCTCGTAGGAACTCATTGGCCCGAGAGCATGATACAGAATTATTATACAAGACATTATAAGTGAACGCTACCCATTTATACAGAAGCTTTACCTTCTTCCAGCATTGTGTATATTTCCTCCACGGCATTTCTATCATCTCGCTTATCGAGTAACAATATTGTGTAGTCTTGGAATGGGTTGCCTTTAATATCTGACCTGAAAGTGCAAGAATAAATTAAGGACATGGTCACATAATAGTCAGCATTACTTTTCCAACTGGTGAACAAAAAATCTGAACAACTACACAGATCTCAAGTTTGTCTTTGGGGCTTATAGCTTCGACTTTGAGTCAGATTAAAGGCCCCAACACAAATTTTGATATTACGAGGATTTTTTATTAAATTGAGATTAGATCAGATAAGATTTCTTTTATTTTCTCAGACCACATACATTTTTTACAAACATACAGTTGCGGACGAAAATATTCATACAGCTGAGTATTCTGCACATATCTGGTATTTACTTTTGATTCAGGGATGCGAGGAAAAAATTTTCACTTTTAAGTCATTGCCCTAATCAATTGTCATTGTCAAGCACTGCAAACTTAAGCATATCTCTGTTTTCAAGCTCAGGGGGCACACAAACGTAAAATTTCAAAATGACAAAAGTATTCATACAGCTCGAACATGCTGGGTATAAAGTACATCAAAAGCTTGAATTTCTATTCCAAATAATTTGTAACTTTCTGTGGCTTCTTTTGATAACCTCCTTAGAAGTTCTGAATGCTTTTTTGGGTGTTTTTATCTGTGTTGGTTGACCAATACCACCCTATATCGCTGGTATCATTTTACCATTAAATGTATATGACATTTCTCAAAAGATGGCAATAAGTCCATGAAGAATTCCCTCATTTCTTTAAATGGTCCATCATAGTTTTCTTTATGTACAGTTGTGCTTGAAAGTTTCTGAACCCCTGGCACTTTTTACCTTATTTGTGCCTATCTCTCTTACAAATGCAGGAACATCTTTTAAATTGGGTTCATAATAAAACTGAACACCATCTTTTTTTATGTAAACATATTTTCATAGCAAATAATGCCATTTAAATATGATTTTATGAAGAAAGTCTCCAAAACTGCAAGTTCAAAAGTTTCTGAACCCTTCTGAAATATGTACAATCAACAATTTGTATGGCCCCCTTTTGCCAAAATAGATGCTTCCAAACACTTCTTATGGCTATGGACTACCAATTGTCAGATTTTCTGGGGGTTTTTGACCATTCTTCAAAAGAGCATTTCCTTGCGCCTCGTAAGCTGGTGGGTCGTCTGACGTGGACTGTTGTTTGAAATCTGACCAAGGCATATCTAGTTGTCTGTGATCGGAAACTGATCCAGGCAAAGCTGGAGCCATGAATTTGACTGATTTTAATCAATTTTTAGTGGATTTGCTTGTATACTTTGGGTACTGTTCTGCTGGAAGACCCATTTGCGGCCAAGTTTCATGCTTGTAAGTGAAAGCTTTATGTTTTCTAAGTGCATATCTTGATATTTCTCAGAATTTGTTATGCTATTAACAATAGTTCTTTCTCCTGTCCCATTTATAGCAAAACAACCCCATACCACAATGGAGCCAACAATATCTTTCATAGTTGGGAGGATGTTATGTTCCTTGAATGTAGCACCTTCAGGACGCCAGATTTGGAAATATTGACTGAGACCAAAAGGTCTGATTTTTAATTAGTGTCTCCACAGGACATCGTTCCAATAATCATACAATCCATTGAGATGGTTTTTGGTGAAGTACAGTCAGGTTTCTTTGTGCTTTTGGCCACAATCAAAACAGATATGTCGGACATCCGAAAGGTCCTGGTCCTGCTTTCAAGGAACATAACACCCACCCAACTATGAAATGGTGGCCCCATTGTGGCATGGACTTGTTTTGCTATAGATGGGATAGGAAAATGAACTATTGTTGATATCATAAGGAATTCTGTGAAATATCAAGATATGTGCTTAGACAAGAATCCGCGGATTCAAAGCCTGGCTTAAGTGGCAGTGATGACGGCAAAATATGTGGCAGTGATGACGGCAAAATATGTAGCAATGCTGGTGAAATAGTTAAGTCTACTTTTTTGGAAATGGCAGAGAAAGGTGGTTCTGAATTGCGGCAAGTGAAGTGTTATTGTGGTTGTTCCATGAACAAAATAATATCCAAATAACCACAAAAAGAATGAGTACAATTTTTTTAAATCTTGAAGTCGCCCCATTTCGAAATTGAAAAAAATTTGGAACAAAAAAATTGTTTTTTTTTTTTAATCTAGGAAAACAATTTTTTTCTTTTTTCTCCATTTTATTTATTAAATGTGGGTTTATACATCCGGGCAACTCGATCTTTAACTGGGTCATCCTCTCCGATCACGTGACGAAGGCCAGTGTCTTTTTCTACCTTGACCTGTTCAGTTGACTCTCGATCTATCGGATTATTAAATATTGTTGTACCCGTTGCCTTGTTGGATCTCCTGAACTATCTACTCTTTGCTTATCTCTGAGCTTTTCTGGGCCTATTGACTGTCAGCCGCACAGCGTCAGGACGTTGTTTTGGCCTCTGGTCCACTTCCACGTGCGCTGCCTGTACGCTCTGCTGATCATGGCGCCCACGCGCCACAGCGCTTCTCGTGGCAGGCCCAGATCTCGTGCGACCCCATTTTACGATCCGGATTTACTCGAGAATTGGACGCTAGCACAGCTGAAAGACGAGTGCCACCGTCGAGGAGTATCGTTTCGCAATGGAGCCAAACGTTCGGCTCTCATCAGTCTGCTAAGAAGCACCCAAGAATCCCAGGGGCGCCATTCACGCCACTCTCAAGTGACGCTATCCCACAATGCACCGCCACGTGACGTCACGGCTAATGGCGGCCTCTCGGATGAACTGGGGGACATCCTCTCAAACGTTATGGACAAAGTTTCATCGTTGTCAGACCAAGTACGTTGTCTCAGTGAACAGGTCAATGCTCAGACACCTCAGCAATCTCCACCACAAACGGCTGCTCCTGTTAATTCGCCGTTCGTCCCCATCGCCCAGCCAGTCTCTCTGGATCAATCAGCTGATCCTTTTCCACAACATCAACACAGCCAACTGTCAACTGCCAACCCAGCTGTCACTTCAGCTGTCAGTGACCCAGACTTCAACCTGGCCTCTGCGTATGCTCAGTTTGGCATTGGAATACCTAGTGCTGCTGCAGGGAGCCCTTTGCAGACCGCAGGGCCCCGGCCTAGTGCCATCAGATCACGATATGGATACACATCCCAGTCCATCCCTGAAGTGGTCACTGTGTCCCCAGCTTTGAGGGACGCCATCATTCAAGGTAGGGATGTAAATTTAGCTGCCTTGTTAATTCCCCATTTTAGAGGCTCAGGCGATAATTCGGAGAGACTGCCGGCTGGCTCCACTGACTCCCGTGCACCCAACAGAGTTCTGTCACTTCCCCAATTCATCGAGGCCTTCACAGTATACAAGGCGGTGATGTGCTCGGCTTTCCCGCATAGGAGGCCCGAGCTGGACACCTATGAAAGGTCCATCGTCAGCATGGCATCACGGAACCCTGGCCCAGGTTTCTGGGAATATCATTGCATTTTCTCCCGCAGAGCAGCGGCCCTTCTACGCCATCGGAATGTTTGCATTGACTGGGCCGTACGGGACGAGTCAATTTACAATGATGTTTTCTCTGGCCGACAAGCCTACGACTCGGAGCCGGGCAGACGCAGGCGAGACCACAGTCCCCGGCGCGACAACCGCAGGGACCTTAGTCCCAGACGCGACCGCCGCAGGGAAGATCGGTACAGCCCCAAGGCCGCGTCTAGGCGAGACTACAGCCCAAGGAGACAGGACTACAGCCCACGGAGGCGCGACTACAGCCCGAGGAGAGATTCCCGCGGCAAGCCCAGCGACCGCACTTCACAGCCTCCGCGCTCTTCCATAGACATCCATGGCCGTCCCAGAGTTTTCCACAATAGAGTGGAAATATGCAACAATTATAACACAGACAGCGGTTGCAATGCTCCAAGTTGCCCGAGGGCCCACGTCTGCGTCTCTTGTCGGGACGACCATCCTCAGCTGTCTTGCCCTTTACTGAAGTCAGGGCCTCAGGCAAAAAAGCGTTAATGCCTGCAGGCCCTACAACTCCTATCGATATTGGTCGGTTGGAGCACGAATTGGATAAACACCCGGACAAACAATTTGTTGAAAATCTCATCTCGGGGTTCAAGACTGGTTTTCATACCGGCTTCTCAGAGTTGCCTAATACCCCTTTCATTTGCAAAAATCTTTCATCGGCCCGAAAGGATCCAACTGCAGTGTCAAGTTTGCTACAAAAAGAGCTCAATAAGGGTTTCTTAGCTGGCCCCTTCGAAACCATCCCTTTCTCATCTTACAGGATAAACCCAGTGGGCGTTGCAGAACACAAATATTCCAGCAAAAAGAGATTAATTATTGATATGTCTGCCCCTCACAATAACGACGACCATCCCAGTCTAAACAGCCTCATCGACAAGGAGAGTTTCTCGCTGCAGTACGTCCGCATTGACGATGCCATCACATTAATAAAACAAATTGGGGTTGGAGCCCAGCTCATTAAGACAGATATATCGGACGCTTTCAAGCTGCTCCCTATCCGTCCAGATTTGTGGCCCTACCATGGTATTTCCTGGGACGGCGACTATTATTTCTTTACACGGCTCGTCTTTGGCAGTAGATCCAGCCCAAAAATTTTTGATAATCTTTCTCTGGCAATTTGCTGGATTGCGCAGAATAATTATCAGATTTTCAATTTACTACATCTCCTTGACGATTTCCTGGCAATCGAACTCCCGGGCGCCGACGCCCTCTACACCAAAGACAGGTTCCTGGAGGTTTTCCACAACCTTAATGTCCCCATAGCTGCCCATAAGACTGAAGGCCCAGGGACCTGCTTGGAGTACCTTGGTGTGACACTTGATTCAGTGGCTATGGAAGCTCGCCTTCCGGCGAACAAAGTTTCCCGCATCCTAAATTACCTTGAACTTTTTTCGGAAAAGCGATCTTGCACAAAACGGGAATTGCTGTCTCTGCTAGGCCACATGAATTTCGCCAGCAAAGTCATCCGCCCTGGACGTTCCTTTGTATCTCATCTCATCGCCCTGTCCACCACCGTCCGTGAACTTCACCACCATGTAACCCTCACTGCAGCTGTCCGGGCTGATCTAAAAATGTGGGCCAAGTTTCTTAAGGAGTGGAACGGAGCCTCCTTCTTCCTGGATGACCACATTACCCTGGCAGCCGATCTGACCATCTACACCGACGCCACACCCACTGCCTATGGGGGCTACTACCAAACCCGGTGGTTCCAGGGCAAATTTCCACCGGAATTCTTCACGGAGCGGCAGTCCATGGCTTTGTGCGAATTATTCCCTATTGTGATGGCCTGTGTTTTGTGGGGGAGCCAGTGGAGCCAGAAACGCATTCTCTTCTATTGTGACAATGAATCCACAGTTCATATTATTGCTAAAGGCAGATCAAAAGTGCACAGCATAATGCGGCTCATGCGCCGCCTCACTTACCATTCAGCTAAGCATAATTTCACAATTCATGCCAAGCACATTCCTGGTAAAGAAAACTGTATAGCTGATGCTCTTTCTCGTTTTCAGATGCAGACCTTCCGCAGATTGGCTCCACTGGCAGACCCCAAGCCAACTCCTTGCCTCCCGCTGTCTTTCCTGATGATGAACTAGCCAACTTGGACTACCTATGGCAGCAGTCTCTCAGCAAGTCAACTTTATCTACTTATAATTCAGCTCTAGCTACCTTTAAACGTTTTGTTGCGATGATGTCCTTATCCTCTCCTTGGTCCTCGGATTCCCTGCCGACAATCTCCGAAGAGGTCCTTATTCATTTTGTCTCTTTCTGTCAAACTTCGCTTAATCTGAGATTTGACACCATTAAACTGTACCTGGCCGGCATCCGTTTTTACTACATTAAGCTGAATAATGTGGATATCTTGTCAACCAACCTCCAGTTGCCCTACATTCTCAGAGCAGTCAAGAAAACTCAGAACAATTCCAACAGATGTCCCAGGCTTCCTATTACCTTCAACATCTTACAAGATCTATGCTTTACTCTCAATGCCGGCCTTTTCACTCCCGCGTTGGATTCAATGTTCTCAGTCATTTTCACCACAGCCTTCTACGGCTTCTTACGATGTGGCGAATTCACGGCTGACGTTCATTCCACCACCTTCCTGCGGATTGTTGATGTCACCGTGAGGCCGGATCTTTCTCAGTTTTCTCTGTTCCTTCCTTCATCGAAAACTGATTACTTTTCTGAAGGAATCACTATTCCCATTTTCAACACTAAGCCCTTACTCCCCGTCACACTGATGTCACGCTATCTCCAATATCGGAGCAACCACGGAGCCCTTCCAGAGTCACCCTTGTTCTTGGAGTCTGAGTTTACCTCTCGGCCCCTGTCCAGACATACCTTCATTTCAAGACTAAAGCAGGCCTTGGCTAGATCAGGGTACTCGGACAGTCATTTCAGTGGCCATTCTTTTCGCATTGGTGCTTGTACATCGGGTGCTGCGGCTGGCGTTCCGGATCATCTACTTCAAGTCCTGGGTCGATGGAAGTCCGGCTGCTATGCTCGCTACATCCACACGCAGCCAGCAAGTATCGCAAGTGCCCAGGCTCACATGAATACATTATAATACTCGTTGGGGGCTCTCGCTCGCCTACACCTCGCTCATTTGGGCATTGAATTCGGGGAATTTTTTCCCCCCAACTTACATTATACATGTATATACGTTATTGTAAATTTACTTCTTTAAGCTGGTCCGCATCCGCTTCCAGCTGGCTCAGCATCGGCTGCAGCCCGGATTGTTTTATTGTGTGATAGTTTACTTGCGGCTCAGTCTGCACTGCAGCCCGGAGCTCACCGCAGCCCTCCGGGGTTTCTCAGATGTGGTGAACTTCTTAGTTTATCTTAGCTCTACAGTATTATTTGCCTAGATTAGCTTAGTTGGTTAGGTGAGCGAGCAGCCCCATTGTCATGCCAAAGAACTGTGGATCATTTACTTATGAGGTTATGACCCAAAATAAAACAGTGCGAACTGTTTAAACCTCAAACTAGTTGTTTGTTCGGTGTGTATAAATTCTCCATTTTATTTATTAAATGTGGGTTTATACATCCGGGCAACTCGATCTTTAACTGGGTCATCCTCTCCGATCACGTGACGAAGGCCAGTGTCTTTTTCTACCTTGACCTGTTCAGTTGACTCTCGATCTATCGGATTATTAAATATTGCCCACCGCCACCCCTTAACTCCACCCGTTCGTAGGCCTCCCTCGGCAGGCCCATCTTCGTTCTCCGGGCCCCCTCTTCTGTGACCACAGGCCTATATCTCTAGGCCCCCTCTTCGTGTGACTACAGGCCTACATCTCTAGGCCCCCTCTTCGTGTGACTACAGGCCCATATCTCTCAGCCCCCTCTTCGGTGACAACAGGCCTATATCTCTGGGCCCCCTCTTCGCTTGACAACAGGCCTATATCTTTAGGCCCCCTCTTCGTGTGACATCCGGTTTTCTGCTATTGCGCCTCTAACAACTCGCAATATCAAACTAGACCACCCGCAGATTTCATCTCGCGGAGACCTTGGTTTCTAGTTTCGCTTCGTCGCATCATCACTCATCTGAACATTCGCAACTTTAAACTAGATTCCCTGCAGATTGAGTTTCGTGCGGTCAGCTTGGTTTCTAGTCTCGTCGTCTCCACTGGTCGCTACGCTACTGCCCTAACATTGCCACTTTAATAGACTATTTACGCTGCGTTCCAAAGACTTTCCGGCTACGGTTTGGACCACTTGTTCATCTTTTTAAGCTAACTGTCATTAATAACTACTGTGACTTCCTAGTCACCTATCGTAGTCAGGGACTGGCCTTAAGGTGAGAAAACACTGGCCTGCTGGTCTGAGCCTTGGATAAACACACCTCCCTGCCCTCGGGTCATGGGAAGGTTGGGGCGTCCCGCTCGCAGCACATATTGTATAGCTAGCTCTATACCTTGGGCTGTCTCGCTCTTCGTTCTCATTTTAGTCACACTCTTTCCCAGACTTATTATCCTTTATACCTCCATTGGATTTACTGACGTTCACCGGTCTCACTGCAGCCCGGACCTCACCACAGCCCTCCGGGGTTTCTCAGATGTGGTGCAGGATTGAGACTTCGGGGCATTGAATTCGGGGAATTTTTTCCCCCCAACTTACATTATACATGTATATACGTTATTGTAAATTTACTTCTTTAAGCTGGTCCGCATCCGCTTCCAGCTGGCTCAGCATCGGCTGCAGCCCGGATTGTTTTATTGTGTGATAGTTTACTTGCGGCTCAGTCTGCACTGCAGCCCGGAGCTCACCGCAGCCCTCCGGGGTTTCTCAGATGTGGTGAACTTCTTAGTTTATCTTAGCTCTACAGTATTATTTGCCTAGATTAGCTTAGTTGGTTAGGTGAGCGAGCAGCCCCATTGTCATGCCAAAGAACTGTGGATCATTTACTTATGAGGTTATGACCCAAAATAAAACAGTGCGAACTGTTTAAACCTCAAACTAGTTGTTTGTTCGGTGTGTATAAATTTTAATTTAGGAAAAAAAATTTTAAATCTTGGAGCAAAAAATGTAAATTTTGAAAAACAGAAGTTGCCCGATTTCCTCTTTTTGAAAAAAAAAATTAGTGTAATTGAAAAAAAGTTGAATTTTTTATTTTTATTTTTTTCAAATCTTGAAAAAAAAAATTTTGAGAGAAAAAAAATTTTTTGAAATTGAAAAAAAAAAGTAATTTCCATACATCTAGCTACCCTAACAAACCAATAAAACACAAAAACAGATATATTGAACCTGTAGTTATTGAACAGTAGAGTTGACAGACAATATTTTCAGACCATTACTCCTGAATTAGCCTGGCGAGCCAGGCTAAAAATGTAAGGCTTTTGCTTGTAAGCCTGAAACTTGGCCGCGAGTGGGTCTTCCAGCAGAACAATTACCCAAAGTACACAAGCAAATCCACTGAAAATTTATTAAAATCCCTCAAATTTAGGGTTCTGGAATGGCCTGGACAGTTTCCCAATCAGAACCGATTAGATTTGCCTTGGTCAGATATGACAAAGTAGTGCTCGTCAGCCGACCCACCAGCTTACGAAGGTTATGAAAATGCTCTGTTGAAAAATGGTCAAAAATCCCACAGGAAATCTGCCAATTGGTAGTCCATAGCCATAAGAAGTGTTTGGAAGCATTTATTTTGGCAAAAGGGGGCCAAACAAATTGTTGATTGTATATGTTCGAGAAGGGTTCAGAAACTTTTGAACATGCAGTTTTGGAGACTTTCATCATAAAATCATATTTAAATGTCATTGTTCGCTATGAATATATGTTTACATAAAAAAGATGGTGTTCAGGTGTATTATGAACTCAATTTAAAGGCTTTTCCTGCATTTGGTAGAGAGATATGCACAAATAAGGTAAGAAGTGCCAGGGGTTCAGAAACTTTCAAGCACAACTGTAATTCGTTGTGTCTGATGTAAACTACGAGAAGTTGCATTCGGTTTTACAAGATTTAGACATGGGTACCAAATGTCTAGCGAAGTCTTGAATGTTTTGCCCATTGAAATAGCATTGGGCCTTGGCCAATTTTTATCCTAGGTCTTTTGCATCATGTGCAAATCATCACCTGCATGCCACAAGTTCATTTTAGTCCAAATGAGAGTTTGCACTAATGATTTAAGCAAGCCATGAAACCAATTTTACTGTGTGTGAGCATTTAGCTTGGCTTAGTGAGCATCTTTGCAGAAGTTTCATATACATTTAATGGTAAAATGATACCAGTGATATAGGGTGGTATGGGTCAACCAAAACAGCTAAAAACACCCAAAAAAGCATTCAGAACTTCTAAGGAGGTTATCCAAAGAAGCCACAGAAAGTTACAAATTATTTGGAATAGAAATTCAAGCTTTTGATGCACTTTACACCCAGCATGTTCGAGCTGTATGAATACTTTTGTCATATTGAAATTTTACATTTGTGTGCCCCCTGAGCTTGAAAACAGAGACATGCTTAAGTTTACAGTGCTTGACAATGACAATTGATTAGGGCAATGACTTAAAAGTGAAATTTTTTTCCTCGCATCCCTGAATAAAGAGTAAGTACCAGATATGTGCAGAATACTCAGCTGTATGAATATTTTCGTCCGCAACTGTAACATATACACGTTTCAAGATAACTTTAACACATCATAGTGCGACAATGGGATACAGTACAAGAGTACTGCCCACTATGTGAAGTGGCAGGCACCAAAATATGTACCTATTATGAGATTCCTTGACAGGGGACTGCGGCTGCAGATGAGAGAATTTTCCGATGCTTCCAATGATGCTGCTCATTAGGTTCTGGTCCAGCTCATCAACATTCAGGATCAAATCACCTGCAAAATAATTGTTATAAATATCAGACCTTAGTACGCTATATCTACTGCCAGTCATGTGCAGTTATAACACAGAGAGGAGTCACAGTGGAAAAGATATTATTGAAGATGGATGATGGATAATCGTGGCTTTACGTCCCGTATTTATGCACTTGTTAGGCTAATTTTGACCGGAAGAGGACAGGGCAATGAGGTAAAGGATGATTGAAACAGCCATCCAAAATAGGCCCAGGTGACCCGGATTAAAACCCTGAACCCAATGATTGTCAGCCTAGCACGCTACCACTAGACCAACCCTCCCCCTAGATTATAATGAAGAGGGCCTCATTGCCATGGCTCCTGCATCTAGTCTTTAACCTATCAGGCACAACAATACAGGATGTAAAGCCATACAATACCCACCCCAATACTCAATTACTCATGAGTTGGGGTTGACATGTCCCCAGTTTGGAATATTTAAAAAAGATCACCACTCAAGGTCTCAACCTTGATAGTATTGAGGCACACTAACCCTATCTAGTTTCCATGGTCACATTATAACCTTAGGTACCTACTGACTACTCAATGAAGTCACAAATTCACAATACCTTCTTAATCAGTCATCTGATTTTAATTTTCGTCTCACTCTTCTCAACCAATCACATATCACAGAAAGCGGAACTCAATCCCTGCTTGTCAATATATATCACAGACCAGAACTAGTTACCACAAACCTGACGTCTGGATGATCCTCAAAGAGTGTTGGAACCAGGTCCAGTCTTCTGAATCCACGGTCCCACTTTCGGGTCGGCATTTTTCCCGCAGATTTGTCACCACCCTTTTGACCTCCCTCGTGTAATTTTCAAAGTATTTCTGAAAATGAGAAGTTTTATTTGTGCATTCTTACGGTATAAATCATTAAATCTCCTATACTTGTGGAAGAGAAATAAAGAATAATGGAACTGCATGATTTCACACGGCCAATGACAAAATCAGTATGTACAGAAGATGCAAAATAAATTTGTTCTGAAGAGATTAAAGGCCTAAACTTACCCTATATGCATTGATAAGGCCAGGGTAGCCACAACCATTAGTGAAAGATATACAACGGTCATTTGCCTGAAAGGAAACATAACATGATTTTAAAATTTGTGAAAAAATTTCAAATTCACAGGATTGAAAGAGACCATTGCAAACGAATACAGAAATTCACAATTGAATCACACAATTACAGCTAAAGCAATATGAGCGATTCTTTTGGGTTATTTGAGACATCAATGATGTCACAGACAGAGCAAATCCTATGATCTTTTACATTGAAATGGGTGGTCAATTTGTCACTCAGAGACATCAATGGTGAAACACCTGACTCATTGGCCCTGACATACATGTACTGGTATCATGGTAACCTCAGGATATGACTCTCAGACAGAATATATGTGTCATCAAATGCATGTTCGTTTTAACATGGAAAGAAGAGGGATATGACATTCTTTTTAGTATTTTCGTAATTATCATAAACTCTCAAACCTCCCAAAGCACAATTGTCTGCCCACTGCCAAGTTGCCCGGTTGGCAAGATGTTAGTAGGCAAGACATTTTAACTAGCAATTCCATGTTGCAGGTCTTTTAAAATCTTCTACTTGCTTTAGATTTATATGGATGGATGAATGGGGCTTTACATCCTGTATTATGCGCTTGGTAGGCTAATTAGGACTGGAGGAGGACATGGCAATGAGGTGGAGGATGATTGAAACAGCTCTTCAGGTTTGGAAAGTGTATATTTCTGACTTTAGGCAAAAAGCCATGACCTTTTCTCGAGTTGATGACAAGCCAATGACAAAGACCATAATTTCTTACTTTTTAAAATTGCGCAAAAAAAATTTCATTTGAAAACACCCTACCAAATTTTCAACCGAAAACATAACTACCATGGTATCATCCAAAAAACCACTATTCATGATTCATTAAGAAAACTTAATAAGTCCCTCGGTAAATGCAATGATACACTTACATTAAACTTACACAGATACTTCAAAGGCAATCCACACCAGTTCGATCGACATGTATCATGTAATTTGTAAATAATTAGAGTTACATGACTCGCTAATTATTTCTCATTCACTTTTCGCATAATAAAATTCCTCATACATTTCGATAGCGGAATTTGTTCGATTAAAAACTTGTGTTTATCAATCTAACAGACCAAGAAGCATGAGACCGGAATAACATTTGTGTAAGTGACAGCCTGATAGGCCAAAATTTATTCAGTATATCTAACATTCATGAGGAAACAACTTTCCACAGACCAATTCAATTCCACCTTGGATGATAGATTGATGATTTGGACTTTACATCCTGTATTTATGCACTTGGTAGGCTAATTAGAACAGGAGGAGGACACAGCAATGAGGAGAAGGATGATTGAAACAGCCGTCCAACATTGGCCCAGGTGATCTAGCAAGAGCTGGATTCGAAAGTTGGACCCAGCGAATGGCAGCCCAGCATGCTACCACTAGACCAACCCGTCCCCCCTCCTACCTTGGATAAAAACCACACCCTATTTTTAGTATTGCTGAGAGATATCTATTTAATACATGTATTGAATTCAAATTTGGATTGTTATCGAATGAATGTTTCCTAAAAATCACGACACGTCTACATTGCATGATCGAACACCTAACACCAGTTATGTTACTAGCACTGAAGTTATAAAAATAACAAATAATCGTGTGACATGCCTATCTCTGCGCATTCACACATGTTACTTCTACTGTTTTATCTTTTTATTCGTCTTTCTGAAGCAAGCAATAGTCAGGGGCATATCCATGATTTTTTTTAAGGGGGGGTAAAGTTAAGACAAACCTATGGATATAGTATCGCCCTCTGGGGAAAGTTCTACTTGGTAGATAGGGATGTCGTTATGTGGTTATACTTGCACTGATGTCAGTCAAATTTCAATGAAAGAGGGGACCTTATTTGAAACAAGAATGTCAAATACCCCCAAACATTAATTCGCTATCCCAAATATACCAGATTACAAAGAAATGTTCATTGACGTTACTTAAGAAAGTTCCAGAAAATTGAAAAATTTGTCGAATATATATGCAAATGAGTGAATACAAAAAATTACATTACTGGTCACTCGATATAAATCGCAGAGGCATTCATCAAAGGTATAGAATGGGCTGAGAGTCTGAGTGTCAAACAAGGGATTTTATAGATTGAATTATTTACATGTAATTTAGGATGGATAATTGGTGCTTTACTTTCTGTATTAATGCACTTGGCAGGCTAATTACACCCAGAGAAGTGGCTAATTAGGACAGGAGGAGGACACGGTAATGAGGTGAAGGATGATTGAAGCTGCTGTCCAACATAGGACCAGGTGACCGGCAAGAGCTAGATTCGAACCCTGGACCCAGCGATTGGCAGTATAGCACGCTACCACAAGACCAACCCTCCCTCCTCCACCCCTGAAGGCTTAATTATGTTGTAGTCACACACACTTCACTGGATAGCCACTACAGTGTGGGAAAAAGGCAATTTACCATTTTACATGTTTCGGTGACATGCTACTTATGTTCCTTCACATGCTGGAGGTTGTTATGTCAACTGATATCTAAGGAGTGATCTTGTTACATGACAATTATTAGTAATTATCAGTTTTAGTGATCAAAAATATCAGACCTTGTCACTGATTCCAAGGTTGCAAATACATTTAGAAGTGTAAAATTTCAACCTGTCCGAGAGCCCAACATCCCATAAAATTTCTAGCAAATGAAGTGAGGCAGATAACATTTGCACAATAGAGATAGATAAACATAGATAAACATAGATAGACATAGACATAGATAGACATAGAAATAGATAGATATAGTAAATGCAGCGGCCTAAGCCTATTTTAGGGCGTTCATGAGGGATGATTGCTGTGGTGGGAGAACGAGCGGGAGTCCTCAACATGTTACACATCTACCCTATGTGAGGGATCTTTTACTTGCCCAGCATAGACACTGATACAATGGGCTGCCAATTAAACATCTCATCCAAACGAAATCCAGCTGGGATTTTGCTTATTAAGGTCCAGTGAAAAGTCTAGGTTCTGCACACGGGGTATTCATGAAGTTTGAATAAATTTTTACCAAATATGTACACTACTTAAGTTAACTCAAAACCATTTCTAACATTTGCTCAACTCATTGGCAACCCTTTCAATTCTAAAACCTTGGCTTTAACCCAATATAATTACTTTCTATTCTACTTTCTAAGTTGCACAATTCTATTGAAATTAAACTACACATATTTGGCATTGAGAAATTATATTTTAGCAAGATATTTTAAATTTGGACAAGAAATTATAAATAGAGGTATTTTTCAATTATTCAGTAAGTGAAAATAGTGCACATATTTTGGTAGTCCTAATTAAGTTATAACTACAAACCTTAATTTACTGTCCTTTTTGAAATTCAGAAACAGCTGAACCACCTGCATCTTACTGCCAAAATTGCATAATACATTTTGGGGGCCAAATAACACCACATATTGGATGCGATGGATGAATGATTTGGGCCTTACATCCTGTATTTATTATCTATCCCAGTGCGCTGCCAAGTGCCAACTGAGCTAACCCTCCCTCATGAAAAAATAGCTTAAATGTACCTCAACGAGAACTCAGAGGGCTGCACTTACCATGTCTATCTATGAAAGGAACAGAAAACATAGATTATCCATCTATCTATTACGTACATCGTATTCTTAAAACATGTTTTCTGTTCCTTTTCCTATATGAGACTGGGGGGAGGGTTGGTCTAGTGGTAGCATGCTAGCTGAGCTGCCAATCACTGGGTGCAGGGTTTGAATCCAGCACTTGACGCCTGGGCCTATGTTGGATGGCTGTTTCAATCATCCTTCGCCTCATTGCTGTGTCCTCCTCCTGTCTTATAAGCCTATCAAGTTCATAAATACAGGACTTCAAGCCTCAATCATGCATTCCTCATCCTATAAGACACTACAGTACAAATCACATTCACTGCAACAATAACATATTCCTCATACATGTATTTCATTCCGCGATTTTTGTTTTGTTGATTCATTTCATATTCTCAAAATATCTTATTTAAGAAAACCAGAAAACCAAATGTGCATTGAATGTATAATTACATGTACAAGCAAAATTACTTTCATGCTTTCAGTACTTCTAAGAGGCTGATAATAAATAATTCTTTTTCAGTTATTACATAATGAAATTTTTCTTAAGAATTTTTAAATGCACAGAACCATTTCAACACGGTATAGAAGTGAATTATTGCTGTATTTAAGTATAGACCAGAGTCATGATGTTTTTACCTTAACATTTTTTGAAAATTTAATTTTGTTCACCAAGCAAGCATCATTCATTACAATATTATGTCATTGCATAAGGAAGAAGGATGTTAAAAAACAGATTTCTAAAATAAAAAGTCAAATTCAACAAAGCAATCTTATCTTTTTTTTAAATAAATTGACAAAAAGGTGACAAGACATACAAGTTCCTTTCCAGGACAAACTAGGGACAACTTTTTATATTTTCCAATGTCTTAGACATCTATATCACCAATAATAAATTTATATCTGTGTCAAAAACACAGCAAAGCATACATTTCAAATTATGTCCGATTGAGTGGTTGCTGCAACCAGAGAGGCAGTGACAATTTTTTGCCAAACAATTCTTTAGACATAGTCACAGATATATAATGGTATATATTACAGTTGTCTAATGGGTAAATGTGGGACATGAAGATATGTACACCCAAGAATGTCAATGTACAACGAGGCCGTTAGGCCGAGTTGTACATGACATTCGAGGGTGTACATATCTCATGTCCCACAATTTACCCATTATACAATTGTTTTGTACCACGAAACCCCCTATTATCACAAGAAAGTTAAGGAAATTATGAGCCAAATTGTGCAAAAATAAAAATTTATTCAGGAACATGTCTTATTTCAGAGATTCACCAGTACACAAAAAATAATTTTCAAGGCGTGAATGATGACAGTAGTTGTGTCAGTAAACACAATTTACACCCCCATCTTTTTTAAGAAACAAAATCTTCATTACAAAAAAGAAACAACTGTTGATGTGAAAGAGAGGTTGAGACGTCACCATGGTGACGCTATTGTGATGTCACATCTCATGCTGCAGTGCTCCAGTGTCTATTTAATGAAGCACCAAACCATTGGACATGACTTTATTTACAACGGTGTACATAATGCTAATTTTCACTGTTGAGTGGTACAAAGATAGATAGATAAGTTAAGTGCAAGTCGAAGCCCAGTTCTGGTTGCTCATGCGGGTTGATTGATAACAAGGGAGAAAGAGAGTGGGAGTCCTCAACGTGTTACCCATTTACCCCATGTGAGGGATCTTTTACTTGCCCAGCATAGACACTGATACAAGGCACCGCATCATCCGAACAATGATATCCAGCTGGATTTTGCTCATGAAGGTCCGCTGAAAATTTGGGTACCCCACCTGGGGTTCAAACTCATGCAGGCAAAGACCTTCAGTGGAGCAGGCTTGTATCGTAACCACTCAGGCAACTGAACTATTGGCAGCTGCAATAATAACAGGGAAAGGAAGTATTCCCCACTCTTTTGAGACTTTTCACACTTTTTAGACATTTTATATTTTCTATTCATGTTAAAGTCCCATATCGCTGTGTGCCGTGGTATATTTACATGTTTCGCTTGAAGAGATCATGTTTTTATCTCTTGGTGGCAAAATTCTGTTATGCAACGTAGCATGTTTTATTTTCATGTTGGACAAAATTCAAAATTTATAAACTGTAAAGGATTTTGTGACGGTGCCAGATGTACACAAGGCAGACAAGTGAATACATTGACAAATGCAACCATTGACATTTGACAGCCACTGAACATTGGTCGCAATTTGGAAGTCATAATTTGGAAGTCATTTTCGAAGGAATAATTAGCATTCTTCAACGACTCCTCGTTATAATAACAGAGCTCTATCAATTTGTTGCTCTGTGGATATTTTTTCTTTGAAATATCAATTTTTTTCATGAAAGGCGGATAAAACCAATATGACTTCAAAATGGTGAGTACTATAATATATTACTTATATGACAAATGCTGTTTTTTTTGTTTTTTTCAATGAAAGATTGCTAAATTTACTGACTGACTGGCTGCAAAATCAACCGATTAATTGACCGACTGATTGATTGATTGACAAACTAACCAACCACTTACAATATGACTGGTTGATTGCTCAATAATTATTGTCTAATTGTTCAAACGACTAATTAACTAAATAAATGAAAGACTGATCAATTGAATGATTGACTGACTGACTGACATTAACCAACTGAATAATCAACTGACTGATTGATTGATTTACTGATCAACTGATTATAATGTGATTGACCAGCAACACATTTTTTCGAAGATATTAACCAACCAATTAAATGGTAGTTTAATTGATTGACTGACCGATTGACTGACAAAACAGCTGATTAATTAACCGATTGATTGATTGATATACTGACAAACTCATTATTATATGACTGACTAATTTACTGATTATCCAAGTCATTAGTTAACCAACCAATTACGACAGAATTCATGCTTGACTGACTGACTGACAAAAGAATTGATTAATAGATTAATTGATACATACTGATTCATTGATAAATTGGCAAACTGATTATAATAAGACAGATTATAATAAGACTGACTGATTGACTGACTGCCTAAGTTATTTATTAACCAACCAATTATGACAGTTTAATTGACTGATTGACTGACTAGCTAACTAACTAAATATAATATGACGCACTAATTTACTTAGTGATCAATTGACTAATTCTCCAACTTACTAGGTAACCAACGACAGATTGATAACCAGCTGATTTAAAGTCAGACAAAATGACCAACCAATCAATTTTCAGACTGAAAGGTTGATCAGCCAAATGTTCAAGACAGGCTTCAGAACTCCAATAAGACAAAATAAAGACCACTGTCTCATGAATTTATCATAAATTCCATTGATAGACCAATTTATTTTGTAAAACGTTTTTAATTTTACAGAATAACTGGACACCTGTCATTTGATGCATGTACAAAATCTATGTCCACCCTCTTGGAAGTTTCTCAGAAATGGTATCCAATTCAGGGCAAGGTAAGAGAATATGCAAATTTCTTTTTCTTTCCTAATTTTTAATCGATTAGTTGCCCACTTTAATGAAACTCAATATTCCCCAGTTTGATGCTACAAAAGTCGCTCAGCGAATTCAATACAGTCGCATAACACGGTCTCTATCATCTAATATTACCTATTGCATGTACTCCCAAAATAATTCATACTAAAAATAGTTGAGGACTTCAGGTTATAGAAAAGTGCTGCCATTTACTTCTCAGGTTATTTTCCATTAAAATATTGGCATGAAGTAGGCCTACTGTGTAATGTGTGTGTTGTGGTCATTTGAGGTCTGTAATATGATCGCATAACATTGTTGCATGAAATAGGTCAATTATTGAAGTAAAGGCGCTTAGGAAAATGGATGCTTGATTTTCACTAAAGGATTGATGCCATTGGATAGATGGTTGGGGCTTTACGTCCTGTATTAATGCACTTGGTAGGCTAATTAGGATAGGAGAGGAACACAGCAATGAGGCAAAGGATGATTGAAACTGCAGTCAAATATAGATCCAGGTGACAAGCCTGGAGCAGAAATCAGCACCTGGGACCGAGCGATTGCAATTGGCAGCCCAGAGCGCTATCAACTGAGCGAAGAACTGTATTTCTAAGATATAGATTGATATATTTTTCCAGCATCTACACAAGTGTTTAGACAGGTAGATAGATAGATAGATAGATAGATAGATAGATAGATAGATAGATAGATAGATAGATAGATAGATAGATAGACAAGGGTTGATTGATGAGATGGAAGGGAGAGCGTGAGTCCTCAACATGTTACACATTTACCCCATGTGAGAGATCTTTTACTCGCCAATCACAGACAATAATAGACATAATATTAACCCTTAATGCACTCAAAAATTTGAGCCATGATAGCGGTTTGATAATGGCAATAAAGTTCCACCAAGCCTGACCAAGGTCAGGTAATAATACCCTGACATACACTGTCCAATATAAACTTTATATTGCACATGCCATATAAGGTCATAAATATCCCAGCAGGTGTCTGTCATGGTCTAGTGGGTATGGTGTCAGCCCTTGGTTTGCCTGACTGCCCCAGGTTGTGGGTTCAAAATTTGTTAATTTGCACAGAGAATCAGAGATTGTCATCATCTCACCTCAGATTCTACCATGCGCAATTCATTGTTGCTGTTTGGTAGCATCAAACCGGTTATTGGTACACCACAACTACTGACATGTTGGCAAGTATAGAAACAGATTGGAAAATGCAATTGCAGTCAATTGTTTCACAAAGGAGTATGCTTTTTTAAAGACAGACAAATATAAAATGCTCTTTTTTTGTTCTTGGCTATAGGCCTACATCAGTCTCCTTAAAGTCACATTTGACTGAACGCAAGTGAACACTTAACACATTCGGAAACATGTGATATACACATAACTGATAATGACCTTGACCCTTGACCTTGCTAAGGTCACACTGAAAAAACTTGTCAGGTGTACCATATTAGCTTGGTTTCCATAGACTAAGGCTTGATTCTGAGTGTTTTTGTCCCCCATTCATGGTAAGTCAGGTAAAGTCATTGAAAAAGACTGTGGTCATAGAATGTCGTAGAAAAGGCAAACATTTAAAAAAAGTTCAAATATTGCACCACATTTTTTGCTGAGAGACAAATTCCCATTGCGCAATTGACTTATACTATGAACTTGTAAAGCCAGTTAACTTTGTGTTAAGCGTTCACCTGTCCATAATGAAGAAACACCCTATTAAACATGAAAATGATTTTCAGAACACATGTAAAATTGGCAAGCACTTCAAATTTCTAAGTTGCCAAACACATGGCTTAAGTAATTATGGTCTTAAACATGTGAAAGTCACAGAAAAAATTCACACCTCAGTTGAAATGCCAAAAATTATTGGCAGCCTGATTGGCAGCAATTCAATAGCAAATGGGGTGTGAAAAAGGGAGACAATA
This sequence comes from Platynereis dumerilii, assembly GCA_026936325.1. Classification (NCBI taxonomy): domain Eukaryota; kingdom Metazoa; phylum Annelida; class Polychaeta; order Phyllodocida; family Nereididae; genus Platynereis; species Platynereis dumerilii. The sequence continues at coordinate 6,455,653 of JAPTHN010000003.1, read as the reverse complement.
AATCTACGAGTCTTGAATAAAATATTTCCAATAAAATTATCATAATATCAAATTTGTTGCAAAGGAACAGTTTAGACCGATAAAAGCTGATCAACGACAATGCCATACTTGAACATGACACAATTTTTTGATCTAGGAACAGTTTGTAATGGTCTACTGGCATCCTATAATAAGAAAATGTAATTTTAATGTTTTAAACATGTCATGCTATTCTTTTAACAGTGTATCAAAATTATGAATAGAAGGAAAATGAGAATGACGCAGCATTTTTCATTGTAAAACCTGAGAAGTGTCTATAGGCTGTTCCAGACCCAAGCATTAGAATAAGCCTAATAATAAACTTTTTTAAAAAACTCTAGATATATACATATTTTAATTTTCCTGAATTTTGGCAAATAATTCTTTATTTGGAGAAAAAGTTAACATTCTCAAAAGCATGGTCTTTAGTTTAAAAAAGATTTATAAGCAGAATATATAATTATAGAAACTTAATGAAATTGTAACTGTCATGATGAAATACATTAAAGGTCATATGGTATCATACCATGAAGGCAATCATGATAACAGTTTTCATAGAGTGCTGAGGTTTACATGCAGATTTTTGAAAATAATAAAATTGTAAATTCAAATTATTCAAAAATGAAAAAAGGTATTACAGGCTTATGTATATCAAAGAATAGAGAAACTTCAGGAAGGGGTAACAAGATTGCTATAGGTCATGTCCTGGCACCCAGTGTGCCCCCATTCAGCCCCAGACAGGTTAAACTGGTGTGGCTCTAGTTGACAAAAGCCTACTATGGCCTACTCCCACTCTAGAGTTGCTAGCATGAGTGCCACTGGAGTAGAGCAGGTATATAGAAGGCTGTGTGTATACAGAGTTGTATAGAACTTGGAGAGATCTAACTTTGCTTCAACACAAGATATATAGGACACATGCATTCATTTACTTAATAATATACAAACTGGTGTCATTGGATGGACTTTAAGAGACGTTTTTGATCTCCAAATTGGATAAAAGTCATTAATCTACCATAACACCTGCATATATAGAGACACACTTGCTGAACAGTGCTATACTCCAGGAAAATGCATTCATTCATTGGCATACTGCATTTCGATGGATTCAACCAAGGCATTCGATTCGGTTGGCAAGATTGACCGAGCAATTTTGCATTGACTTTAAAAGTTAAATAGACAGTGTCCTGTATACCAATACCGGCTTGATTACCTATAATATCATGGTAGTGATATGCAATTTCTTCAAAGATTCAGCAAGATGTTGACCATCTACTTCCAAGATAAGGTATGTTGTTTATAAGGACCAGCAGAAGGCATTTGACAATGCTGTTGCAAGGTTTTGTTGAAATGTGCATTGAGATCACTGAAAAACAACACTGTATGTGCATTTCTATATAATATTTGTATGTTTTAGAGCAATTTAGATATGAGACATTTTCTAAAAGAAGGTCAACAAAAGGCATTTGATAATGATGTTAGAAACTGTAAAAACGAGAATGCATCAAATCGAAAACGCCACAAACTTAATAAAATGTATTTTCTATCGTAAATCAACGCAGTACTCCAAATTAATAAATCAAATCATTTTATGTTGAATTAATTGCTGAAAGAGTATCGACCAGCAAAAGGCATTTGACAGCTGTTGTACTAATTGTTGAATTATGCATTGAGATCACTGCAAAACAACACTCTTTTTGTATTACATACTGTAAAATGATACTGTTCAAACGAAACTAAATAAGTAACTTCAGAAGCAAACACTTGAGTGAATTCTATCAATTCTTGAGATATTAGAAAAGTTTAAAAGGCACCAAGTCAAGGGAAAATTAACATATCACTTTCTATTCTATGGTAAAGGACATCCCGCAATTTATCTTTCACAATATTTCAATCCAAGAAAAAACGATTTTAGCACTCTTGCACATTATCCTTCTGTAAAACACATTAAACTTTTTCCAAGAACTATTGACATCAACAACAAAAACAACAGATGAGTCAATTCTAATTTCCTCAAGATGAAATCATTTGCATTTCCTTTGATAAAGCATTTGACAAAGTATTCATAATAGCACTGATCTGAGGATATCAAAAACAGGTTATTCATGGATACAATTGACAACATTATACTAAATCAGACCAAAATAACTCAAGTGCAATACAATTAGTATTCATACATGAAAGCTTCGACACCTTTAAACCACACACTAGTTCATAGACTGCGATATTTGATGTCGTATAGTGTTAAAAGAGTGAAAACTGATCTATGCGACAAAGATTTTAGGATTTCCAGAACAATACGAAGTCATTGTCTTCAAAATAATGGTGATATGGCCTTTAAATACTATTGTTACAGGTTATTGGAGTGAGATTTTCTGCATTGAAGTCACCACTTAGTGTGAAAATTTGACAATGGGGCATATCGATTTGTGGCGATTATGAGCTCTCATAAGAATTCTTAAAACAGCAGCACAGCTATCCATCCATCGAGATCTATCTATCTATCTATCCATCCACATCTATCTATCTATCTATCTATCTATCTATCTATATATCTATCTGTCTATCTGTCTATCTGTCTATCTGTCTATCTATCTATCTATCTATCTTTAGTGACACCTCCCATCCACACCTTCCAGTCATTTGGATGAATAAGGCTTCAGGTAGAAGTTTTGACACTCCCAGGTGAGGATAAAAATTGCTTGTGTGGAAAAATTTGTACTTTCGTATCAAAATCTGTCATTTGCTCGACTCCCGGTCGGAGCATCCGTTAATTATTATATTTGTATGTTTCATCAAGTGCCATGAGTGCAACCCACCTCACTACCATGGCCAAGGGATTGGTCCCTGACAGTGGCTTTCCTATTCAACCTTTCTGGACAAAAACAGGACATAAAGCCCCATCCCCCAACCCTCCTGACATGTCATGAACAAACCAAAACACAAAATTATCAGTGGAGCATGTTTAGCATGTACTTGTACAGCATTACCCTTCACCTTGGCATTGATATGGGAGCTGTCTAACTTGTCACCAAGATAATCAACCCTTCCAACACGTTACAGGCCACAACATGTTGTGAGGGGCCCAATTATCCTGGGCAAGTACCATGCTGAAAATGATAGAGTATTTGAGAATCTTTTGAAAATTTTTCTACGACCTTTTGAAGTTTGAAATCAGACAATTTACACATATGTTATGTCATCCGAAAGGTTCTATTATGTACTCTGGCTTCTTGAGGTACTCTTACCTCATAATGGAAGCAAAGTTCACCCCATTCCATATAAGGAAGAACTGACCTTGGCCAAGGGCGTTGTCCTTGACAGTCGCGCTTCAGCGAATTTAACAAAATTTTGAAGAAAAAGCGGCTTTTTTTTAACGTCTACCAGAAAAAAGTTGGGATTATGCTGCTTCTGGAAAATTTTAAATTTAAAAACATTTTGAAAAAGTTCCAAATGTAAATGCCCTTTTTTCAATTTAGTGTATATAAATAGAACTTATACAAATATTGATCCATCCCCTCCAAGCTTCTATTACAGCATGACAGATAGATAGATAGATATGGTAGGTGCAGCCCTCTAAGCCCAGTTCTGGGCGCTCACGAGAGTTGATTGATGAGATGGGAGAGAGAACGGAAGTCCTCAACATGTTACACATTTACCCCATGTGAGGGATCTTTTACTTGCCCAGCATAGACACTGATACAAGGGGCCGCCAATTTAACATCTCATCCAAACAACATGATTCATATTGAACTTGGAACTTTTTAACCATTCAGATAGAAGAGGGAATTCCTATAAGCTCATAGGATAAAGATCGTAATGGTGAGGCTAAACTGCCCATTAACTTAATGCTATGCAAAACCTCTATTGTGAGATCGCTTTGCAATATGTGACCACTCGATCTCTTCCTCACAGTTACTTTGAAAACTTCTAACCAACATAATATTCAATTGTAGCCCATGGCCTTATTCAGACCATATATTTAGCAATAACAGCGCTCTAAATGATATCATCCAATTTGAAGAGGAAATCTCGACTGCTAGCTGCACTGCACCCCCAAAAAAGGCAGCTTCATGATCACAAATGGGGCATACATTAACAAATGAAGAGTGTTCTAAAACTTTTCATACAAGTAATAATGTAGCTAAACCACCATGGGACAATTACTTCTTTATTTTTTTAACAGCATCTTTTCAAACCCTTATACCCCTATGCTGAAACTTCCAGAATTCCTAACATTCTAAAACCAGTTAGCATAAACATGCATTCAATATGGCCTTTTCTCTCAAATAACATATTAATTTTTTAACCTCTCTTGATATTTTAGTTTGTCAATAATATATTATTGATGGTGAAAAGACATCAATGAAACCGATTATGTCCAAATACAAACATCTAAACCATCAATAGAGGATGAATGAGTAAAATAAGAGCATTGAAACTGGTATTTTTCCTATGAAAATATATTTCTTGCGCAGATATTAGGCTATCTATTAATTGATCTAATGCTCTATCTACCTATTCATGCACCGTCCTACATAAAAGTACTACCTACCTACCTTCTACCTATTTAACCTCTACCTATAAATCTTACTCAATATTTATTTTGACCATCTGCTGACAGACCAAAACAAACAGAAAGTCGAACAACAAACTTTAAAGATCCGAGCCTCAAAGCCTCCGAGCCTCAGAGGTCACATAAGGAGAACCCATACCCCCGGGGCAAGAACCTATAAATACAATTCACTTGCAAAACCATAAACTTCAAAGCTAAGAAATGACATAAGCTGAATTGTGATGGGTCTGCCACATGACCACACAAGTCATAATGAGATAGAGTATTGTGGCTGTTGTCAACTAGTCATCAGCCTCGAGGAGTTTCATATGTTTACATACAAAGGAGGTATAATATTCTATCGATGGAATTACGTTGACGAGAAAGGAATGTATTTGTCTTTGTTTTTTTTCTTTATTCAAAATTGTTTAACTCCTGATTTGATTTTGACATCTGGATGTATATTACAAATACTCATATACTTCTTCCTGCCACCAAAACAATACCAATCCTTGTTTACTTTTGACTGACAATACAAATTCACTTACTACTATTACCCTGAACGTCATACATATTCATATTTATTTTTCACTACCACCTTAAAAAGTAATACAAATCTAAATTTAATTTTAACACCCTTAGATTTGTAAATTTACTTTTAACACCCTAAAAGTAATACAAATCTGTATTAATTTCATCACTACCACCCTAAAAGTAATACACACCAATATAATTTTTTCACTACCACCCTAAAAGTATTAAACATCAATATGATTTTTTTTCACTACCACCCTACCACCCTAAAAGCAATACACATCAATATGATTTTTTCACAACCACCCTAAAAGTAATACACATCAATATGATTTTTTCACTACCACCCTAAAAGTAATACACATCAATATAATTTTTTCACTACCACCCTAAAAGTAATACACATCAATATGATTTTTTCACTACCACCCTAAAAGTAATACACATCAATATTTTTTCACTACCACCCTAAAAGTAATGCACATCAATATTTGTAATACACATCAATATAACTTTTTCACTACCACCCTAAAAGCAATACAAATCAATAATATTTTTTCACTACCACCCTAAAAGTAATACAAATAAAAATTTACTTCGGACTCCCACCCTAAAGTAATAAACATTCTGATGACTACAATCCTAACACCAAGTATCAGACCTTGGTAAAAAGTAAAATTTCAGTAGAGTAAATTTACAATCAACAGATAAACCTAGCCTTTAAAAAAGACCCTGACCCTGACAAAGTCTTTGATGTTGTAGGTTGATTTGTCCCAAAGCTTCGACCATGAGGCCACAAAATCAACTCAGCATTGTATTTATGAGCAACATTAGCTCCTACATGTTCTTTTGAGGTATCATTGGATAACCACAGCTCAATTGATGTTGCACCAATAACCTATTGAAGTTACTGAGTCTTGCTCTTAAACTGCAGCCCTTTTGAAGTTCATGGACGTATACAACTACATTCTCATTTACTACTTGGCCATTAACTTACTTTGTCATGTGACTGTGGTCATGTGACTCTTGTTTAGATTGTTTGGGGGCCATCTATGAACACATGATACTAATTGTTAATTAGGATTTGATTAGCCAGGTGTTGCAGTTGCCATGTGGCTACATGGCTGGAGGATCAGACAGGCTATTAACATCACTGACAAAAATAACAAACCACATCTGATTCACATAGGACTTGACTGACAAACACTGTAAGGGTGTATCAATACACAGTTAACAGGAGAGATCCCTTTCAACTAGGATATTTAAAATTATGATAGATCATCAAATTCCATGATACTTTGGTGATGTATAGCAGCAAACACAGAAGATTCTTCCTCAAACTTGGATAATTGAAGAAAAACCCCATTACTTTGGTGATGGCCACAGTTCAGTTATCAGACAATTTTGGATTTCTTGAGGCATGAGTGACGATTTCTAATCAAAACACAACCACAAAACATAACCACATTTAAAATCTGTCATTCTAATCAATCACAAAATATCTCTGTTGACAAGAAATATATTAGGACAAACATACAGGAGACTCAATGGATTAAATCTGCTCAGACTTCACATATGCAAATCTGGGTGATAGCATGACATGAGACTGCACTTGCATACTAATTGTGGATTAACAGGGAATGTACACCATCATGCACTATCAAGTAACAACAGAATAGCAGATGTTCTCCTACAGATAGGACAATATAATCATAACACACAGTCTTTTCACATTGCCCTGGACACTTTACTGAAAAGAGACTGCTTCATGGGAAATAAGTAAACTGTGGAACAAAACAATTATGTTTATATGGTACCTAATCAACACAGGAGTAGGAAGACTTGCATATTTACATGCTATGCATCTAATTTACTCATTGTCTACTTAATTGAAGCCTACATCATACATTCAGTATATCATTCTGCATAAGCATACATGTTTACATTATGCTGTCCGTACATACTCATTATGGAAACATGGTACTCTATTGTAAAGGAGCACTAGCATATCATTTAAAAGACTGGGAGAGCACATAGAGTGGGTATTTCAAGTCAACTGTCTTCAAGAAGGTCCACTATCACTACAACAGGCACAAGAGACTACAATATTTGTACAATAAGACATAATACATAGGACTCTTATATATCACCTCTAACACTACAAAGACAGCTCGTACAAATATGACTATAGTATAGCACACATACTATACAAAGATGTTATAAATGGACTTATACTTAAACATTATGAATGCAAGTCACAAGTGATGGATTATACTCATATTTATGTTGACTTAGACAAGGCCTTTGACAGCTGAGCCTCAGAGATATATAGCATGGACCTTACTGCCTTACAGGCAAATCCCTACTTGTGCAATAGCTGTGCATATTGCCATTGAAATCACCAACAATAATACATTATTTCTTTATATCGCTGAACATAAACGTAAGTTTCCCTAAATTACTCACACCTTTGTACCAAATTATATCAAAATAAATATAAAACTTGTTCATTATAGAAGTTACACAGCAGTAACAGCGGTTACTTATTCAGTGTTACTCACGAACATTCATAATGTATTCGATATAACCAATTACAAGATCATACTTGTTTAGCAAAATCACTGATTAATGACAAATTTACAATAGCAACACAAAGGTGAGGAGGGATCAATTGACAATTATCAGAAATAGAAAAATGATCAGTCTGGTGTCACTGACACTAGCTTCCTTGTACACATATCTGTTACAACCAGCAATTTTTTATGGGGGATACTGTTTTTTTTTCCATTATTTAATGATTGGTTAAAATATGAGCATACAAGAAAATGCCTTTTTAACTAAAATGAAGAAATAATCCATGATGTACATGCTGAAATAGATCAAGATCCATAACAAGAATACCCGGATTACAAAGTTGGTACAAAATCAGTGACATGCATCTTGTACATTTTTTAGCACTTCCAATTTAACACAGTCTTCATGAATTTTTAAATGATCCAGGGGCTTTTCCAAGCGTTAAAGAGGATAATACACCATTGTGCGTTTCAACATTAGGTGCATGGTAGCACTACAGGGGTTTATGTCATGAGGCAATTCATTTTCAGGCTATATTAATGGAGCTAAAGAACAGTTTTTTTTTTTGTGGAAAAATTATTTTTTCAGTCGCAAGGATACAGTCATGCAATTAACTTCAGAAATAAAGATTACCTTTTTTATACTATTTTCTTTTTTTACAGATGGACGGCCATATATTTAATATGTACATGAGTAACTGATCTCTAAACCATTTGATAATTTCCTAATCTTATCCCCTTTCTTGCAGAGTGGAGATGACGGCCGCAGTTAAGCGCAGTGTGAGCATCACGTCTGGTTGCAGCAGCAGCAGTGGTGCCAGTACTAACGACCTCCTCATGTGCGACATCTGCTTGGAGCCATACAATGACCGCAGTCACGAGGCCAAGTTCCTCACTTGCCACCACTCCTTCTGCCGAGCCTGCATGCAACAATTGGCTACCCCTGCAACCCCCTCCACCCCTGCTGGAGCCAGCGGGGCGTCGTCCAACGCCTCCGGAGCGGGGTCTACTATGGTAAGAAGCAGTTTTCTCTTTGTTATTTTATAATTTTTGTAACAAACATACATAAATAAATACACTTTCCTCAGTATATTCATAATTGAAACTACCTAAATGTTTTCAAAATGCCCGCAGTATATAACATTAATTTTCTTACATAGAACCAGTATAAGTTGGTGCCTTCCAGACAGCGACACCAGAGCTATAATCAGTATAGTACCATTTACAAAAATTATTTCCATATAGTCAATAACTTGGAGAAAGTCCTAACTGGCACTATAATTGACCAAGTAACACACTTTAGTAACAACACTATCAACAACCACTTATAACTGGCAACTTAATGAAGTGATATCGATCTAGAGGATATATCGCAAATGAATCTGCAAAGAATTTTCTCCATTCTTAATTGCTTGTTCTTTCTTCCAGGTGATAGAATGCCCAACATGTCGCCATAAAACGGAACTGCCAGAAAATGGGGTCGAAGGCTTACAGACTAATTTCTACATTGCCCACATGAGGGAGACACTGAGCAAATTGACGTCCACTCCAAAAATTAAAGGATGCCAAAAACATTCCAATCAGCCATTGTCATTCTTTTGCGGCAAGTGTGGTACTGCCATCTGTAGGGATTGCACCGTACTAGACCACAAGGATTCAGACGGACATATCATAAAGGATATAACAGTAGCAGAGAGCGAGCAACGTAAGGCTCTAACAGAAAAGATGGAGGAAGGAAAGGCGGCCCTCAGTATGTTGCAGAACCACATGCAGTATCTGGAATCAGAATTGGGGAACCTCACATCCGCCAAAGAGACCGCCCTTCACGAGTTAGACGAAACATTCGACCGCTGCTTGAAATTGTTAGAATTCCGCAAACTCCAACTGGCGAAGCAAGTGTTTGACCAATACAACGTCAAGCAAGAGAAGTTAGTAGCTCGTGGAGAGGAGGTCAACAAATCTATGAAGATTCTAACGACCCTAATAAGCCATTGCGAACGTCTTTTCAAAGCCGGGCCTCTAGCTGATGTTGTTAAGGTCAATCGGAACTTATCAAGCTCAGTCGATGAGTCCAAGACGAAAATCAGCGTCATTGACTTGGGAAAGAATTACGTCCTGTTTGACGCCAAAGGTGGCCTCAGTCCTTTGGAACAAGGTATCTGTCAACTCGGCAAAGTGACCTCCAATGGATTCCTGCCTACTTCAGCGAAAATCACCACCAACTCGGAATATGTCGCTTGCATCAGAGGAACTGTAACTATGCAAGTCGTCAGCCACACGGGAGATATACTGAAGGATTACCCAATGACAGTTAACATAACCGATCCTCAGAAGGGAAAGATTCCGTGTGACGTTAAACCGGATGATTCCGGAATGTACACCATCTCATTCTTACCCCAATTAAGCGGGGAGCATAAACTAGTAGCAGTCTTCTTGACTAAACCAATCAAAGGATCGGAAACGACAATAACTGTCAAGAGCAACAACCCTGTTATGAAGTATGGAGGACAGGGTAGCGGTTCAGGGAAGTTCTTATCGCCGAGAGCTGTTGCTGTTGAAAAAGATGGCAATTTCTTTGTCGCAGACACTGGTAATCGCCTCATTCAGAAGATCAGCCCAACAGGAGACTTCATCACTCAGTTTTGCGTCAATAACAACAAGGAGAACTCATCTACGTGCGATCTGGCGCTCAATCACGCCAAAGGACAAATTGTGTGCACGGAAACGATAATCCGCAGTGGAAGCGGCATTAACCCCACTATGGGGAATAATGTTCTCGTGTACAGTACAGATGGAACGATTCAAGACATTTTCACCAACAAGGTCATGAAGTGTGCTTTATGTATCGCAACAAACAGCAAAGGTAACATTATCGTTTCTGACTATTTGGTTCACAGCCTCTTCATGTACGATGACAAGGGGGCGTTTATCAGACGTGTGGGGCACGCTGGAACTTTTAACCACCCTGCCTTCATATGCGTTGCTAAGGACGACAGTATAATTGTCTCGGATACCAATAACGACTGCGTCCAGATATTCGACGAAGAAGGAAATTTCGTTAGCCAGTTCGGAACATCCGGAAACGGCAAAGGACAGTTGAAACAGCCATTTGGGGTTGCAACGGACGGCGACCTAATTCTAGTTGTGGACAGTGGCAACAAACGAATCCAGGTGTTCAATAAAGATGGCGCTTTTGTCTCAATGATCGAGAGCAAGGAGGACCCTCTAAATCAGCCGAGGGGAATCGCAATGGCCAGTGACGGTTGCGTGTATGTGGCTGATAGGGACAACCATTGTGTTAAGAAATATCGCTACAGGTGAAAATGAACTCCTATGAAAGTTGTTGTGAAAATCAAAGATGGCAACTGATGATCGAGGTGCGGCTCAGAATTTTGGATTTGGAGTATAAAGAATAATTAATTTTCAAAACTGTTAAAAAAAATAGATTTGAATATTTGCTAATATGATGAAATGAGAATTTTGAGTAGAGTTTTTTTAAATACTGAGCACATGCACATAATTGAGAAAAGAAATTTGCGAATAATTTGTAATCTGAGATACATCGTAGGCCTATTTAGAACACCATCAGACCTTATGTGATCTTATTGTACAGAATATATATCCTCTTACTAATAATTTTATAAGACGCACAAATATATTCCAGAGTGCCATATAACTGCTGTCTATATTGATCATGTTGATCATAACACGATTTACAGAAATCATAAGTATTGCTGAGCTGGTTAAACTGCTGAAGATGTTTATGCCATTTATGTGCAGGGCAAATACTGTCTCATTTTCTATGTTTACATTGGAGATAGACATGTTATAATTCTTGACTTCTGATCTAGATAATCTATACCTCTTATTAATTCAATAGGCATTGACGGCAGATGCATGTTTTTGGCATTGCTATTAATACATTTATTTAACAACTGAGGGCATTTTTGTCGCCAATAAGTATTCTAACAAATCATATTATAACACCTTGCATGTTAACTGCCTTTATTAAATTTTATACTCAGCTTGTGATATTTTCATATTATTTTTAGCTATTAAAGTTTTACATTTGATATTGAATTAAGAGTTTGTGAATCATTTTCAAATAAATTTTTATGTCTTTGTCAGGACATATATCAACACTGAACAGTAAGCCCGTTCAATGTCAAAAGATTGGAGTGCCCTGTTCGAAGTCAGAAGATTGAGGGTTCCTGTTCAAATACCAAAGATTGAGGTGTCTCTTTCAAAGTCAAAAGATTGAGGTGTCTCGTTCAAAGTCAGAAGATTGAGGTGTCCTGTTCAAAGTCAGAAGATTGAGGTATCCTGTTCGAAGTCCAAAGATTGAGGTGTCCTGTTCCAAGTCCAAAGATTGAGGTGTCCTGTTCAAAGTCAGAAGATTGAGCTGTCCTGATCAAAGTCAGAAGATTGAGGTGTCCTGTTCAAAGTCAGAAGATTGAGGTGTCCTGGTCAAAGTCAAGAGATTGAGGTGTCCTGGTCAAAGTCAAAAGATAGAGGTGTCCTGGTCAAAAGTCAAAATATTGAGGTGTCCTGTTCAAAGTCAAGAGATTGAGGTGTCCTGTTCAAAGTCCAAAGATTGAGCTGTCCTGTTCAAAGTCAGAAGATTGAGGTGTCCTGTTCAAAGTCAGAAGATTGAGGTGTCCTGTTCAAAGTCAGAAGATTGAGGTGTCCTGTTCAAAGTCAAGAGATTGAGGTGTCCTGTTCAAAGTCAGAAGATTGAGGTGTCTTGTGCAAAGTCCCAAGATTGAGGTATCCTGTTCTAAGTCAGAAGATTGAGGTGTCCTGTTCAAAGTCAAGAGATTGAGGTGTCCTGTTCAAAGTCAGAAGATTGAGGTGTTCTGTTCAAAGTCAAGAGATTGAGGTGTCCTGGTCAAAGTCAAAAGATAGAGGTGTCCTGGTCAAAAGTCAAAATATTGAGGTGTCCTGGTCAAAGTCAGGAGATTGAGGTGTCCTTTTCACAAGTCAAGAGATTGATGTGGCCAGTTCAAAGTCAAACCATTGAGATGTCCTGTTCAAAATAAATCTGTACTTGCACTCTTGACAGGGACACTAGTTCATAACAACAATAATGATTGTGCAATTGTGATGTCATCGACTGTTTTGAGCACTTCCGGGGCTCAAACAAATGTGACTTTTTACAGGACCCATTGTCATAATTCTCTGAGCGATGTCATAACCTTATACTTTCCATGTTAAACACACATGCAAGCATTCATTTGATAACACATCATGTTATTATAAATGTCAGTGAATGAGTCATACCATTCACAATAATCACCAATGATATCACACATCCTTGAGTGGCAAATTCACAAACTCATTTCAAAGTAAAAGATAGTACCAACTCCTTTCAATGTAAGAGATAGGACCAACTCCTTTCAATGTAAGAGATAGGACCAACTCATTTCAATGTAAAAGATAGGACCAACTCATTTCAATGTAAGAGATAGGACCAACTCCTTTCAATGTAAGAGATAGGACCAACTCATTTCAATGTAAAAGATAGGACCAACTCATTTCAATGTAAAAGATAGGACCAACTCATTTCAATGTAAAAGATAGGACCAACTCATTTCAATGTAAGAGATAGGACCAACTCCTTTCAATGTAAGAGATAGGACCAACTCATTTCAATGTAAAAGATAGGACCAACTCATTTCAATGTAAAAGATAGGACCAACTCATTTCAATGTAAAAGATAGGACCAACTCATTTCACTGTAAAAGATAGTACCAACTCATTTCAATGTAAGAGATAGGACCAACCATTTCAATGTAAGAGATAGGACATTTACAACCATTTCAATGTAAGAGATAGGACCAACTCATTTCAATGTAAAAGATAGAACCAACTCATTTCGATGTAAAAGGTAGGACCAGCAGAGACATCACTGGCATTTTCAAACTGTGAGTGAAATCACTCGCCCATCCGTTACTTTTTCAATTGGAAAACTGTTTGAGCGCAGAGATCTATAGATATAAAAGAGGCCTACCTCATTCGCTGCAGAGAAGAGTTTGGACACTGATGTCCCCAGAAGTTGAACGCATTCCATGATATCCTCATGGTCCTGAAATACAATATGATAAAACATTTATAGCATTTAGGAATTGACAGCATTGCAACTTGAACATAGGTCTGAAAGGGACAAACAATTTAAATCTGCAAAAAAAGAAAATCCTGTATTTATGCACTTGGTAGGAGGAGGATACAGCAATGAGACGAAGGATGGTTGAAAGTTTCATCAGTGAAACTGCCATCAGTGAAACTGCCGTCCAACATAGGTCCAGGTGACCCCCCAAGAGCTGGATTCAAACTGTGGACCCAGCGATTGTCAATTGGCAGCCCAGCATGCTGACCCTCCTCCCAAGATACCGCAACAAAGTGAAGATTGAAACAGCTGTCCACAACAGATCCAGGTGACCCAGATCGAATTAAATTTGAACCCGGGACACAGCAATTTTGAAGCGTATTGCTGCTCAACCAACTAAGCACCCATCCTCGATCCCTTAATTGTTTTCATAAGAAGTGGTTTAAAATTAATGAGTCACTTATGTACTCAACTCATTTTTAAAAACCATTCAGAAGTAATACGTCCAAAAAATGAAGAAGTTTAAATTCACTCACCAAAAGAATGGTATCCAATGCTGAAGCCAACACCTGGGACTCATAACCCCCATACTGGATGATGTAAGGTTTGTACGGAGCGTATATCGCCTTTGCCAATCTTTCTATACTGGGATGATGAGATTCTGAAAAGAAGATTTGTTTATGACAACCTGAATAATTCTAATGGCCACAACATAATTGACAAAGATTGTGTTTCCTAGAATGTGGGAATTCTGTAGATGATAGTCAAAATGTTAAAATTGTGGTATTTTACTGGTTTACTGCTGCTAAGGAGTAACAATGCACATGCTCCTCCAATTTGCACCCAACACCACTGGCGCTCGTGTGATACATCAAAATATTACATCAAGGCAGGAAATTTGCCGCACAGTAAAGTATGCCCAAAATTTTCAATGAATCGAATATCTCCTACCTATGTCAGAGGTGGTATCCACATAAATAGCCTGCTCCAGGTTCTTGATAAATTGTTCAGAAATCTGGAAAATAACTAACACAAGCAGATTAGCAGAAATGGAAGTTTCGCCTCTAACTGAAAGAAAATTTGAATTTGAATAAATCAGTGAATATCAAAAGAAAACTAATTAAACAAACCTGTTTGATATCAATCAAAGCCTGCAAACCATCATCAACAGTCGTCAAATGAGTTTCGAGGCACGAAGGAATGCTGGGGTCTAGACCTATCAAAGATTCAGTCAGCAGATCACAGACAATTGGAATTGGAGCCACAAATAATTTGCTGCACCATTTAATCTGAAATAGCAAGAAATATCCAAAGTGCAGTAAAAATACGAATAAGTCAAATGTTACTTGTTCATTTGATATCAAATCAATGTTCTTTTTTGCCTTTGAAAATGTAAACAACCTAATCAGGCTTCCTGTTAGTTAAATTTTTTATTAAGTGTATACAAATATTTTCAAAGAGGTGTGATTAAATAATAATGAAAATGTAATTCATGTTGACAATTTGAATTTACAACATGAATTTACTTAAACAATACTATTTGTCAAAATTGACATTAGTAGAAATTACAGCCTTGGATGCTTATAAGCCATTATGCCATTATGAGAGGAAAAAGAACATGTTATTCCCTCAATAAATAATAAATAACAATGGTGATTCGTCTGTTCATCTTTATACATACCTGTTGGTTATAAGTTGTCAACAGGTTATCGTACAAAACTTCCAGCCATTTTACCAAAGTGTGTTCTGCCTCTGAACTCAGTATGTCCCTCCAGGACTGCAATAGTTTTGTCTGTAAAGTACAGAAAAGAAAATAATTTTAAGCAAGAATGTTAAAAAGTTTCAGCACAGGATATTATCATCATATCAAGGCGAGGATCAGTTTCTTGAAGTAGGACAAACAAAATTGCCATTGCCCATAAGTACAACTATTTTATTGATTGTTTTAGTTCACCAACATAAATCCTATTCACAGTAAAAATTATTCTTGTGAGTATTAATTACATTGTGTCTAGCTAAATGATGTCAAACAGCACCTAGAGGAGTAAGAACAATGCAGTCTACTAACCTTATGACATTTGTGGTAATATTTATAGAGCTGGGGTAATCTATCAATTTGTGTGAAAACAGTCACAAACTTCTTTGCTTCCTCTGAAAAACATTGAAACAGTACATTTTAATTAAATAAGGAGCATAATTTTTTATGAGAATCTAATTATTCAAACTGGGCAGGTAGCACGCCTGGCCAAAATTACAAAGTTGGAAAAACATTAATACAGTAATATTTACAAGTCATACATTTTAAATTACATGTAAGGAGCATCAATGTTGACAAGAATCCAAGTATTTAAACCAGGCCAAGTAGTTATTCGGCACAGGCTAAAAATCACTATGGAACATATTTTAAAATCTCATATAAGGACAATAATTATTAATAACAAGAAACCAGGAGATTCAAAACCGGTTAGGTAGTAATTAAGCCTTGTAATAATCAACTCTTACCTGTATTTTGGTTATTAAAAGCAGCTACGATCTGCGGGCTCAGGGTGGCTTCCAAGCGATTCTTCAAAGTTTCCAAGAACTGAACGTGCTCAGCATAATCAGGCACATCTGTCAGCATTTGCTGTAAATAAGACAAACTATTTGGATAAACAGTAGAAATATAATTTTTTTTTTTTTAATGAAATTGCATGACAAGCATTGACAAAACAATAATTTATAGCACAATTAAAATCATCCAATTACTTACCAAACTTTGCTGCATTCCAGTTAGTTTTGCTGATATCTGAAATGCACGAACGTTAACATTAAGAGAGTTACCAGAAAATTTTTGAAGAAATCACAAGATCTGGCTTTGCTACTTGTCAATCACCTATGATTCAAGATACTTTATTCCTTTCTGAGACAGTTAGTTGCAGTAAAGAGGGAAGACATCTCTAAGACAATTGCTTATTGCTAGCGAGATGCCCCCTATACTACCTATATGATCAAAATATAGAGTAGACTACTGTCTAGATTACAAACCAACATACAGCGTTAATGTCACAGGATTCAAAGACTTCATCCACGTCTGCAGAGAGGGTGGTCCAGTTATCCGCTTCCTTGAGGGCGTCCGAAGTGTCCTTCATCCTGGTTTTGATCGTATCCAGTTTTAGAAGGGTCTGCATGGACTGGGAAGTGTCCTGTTCCACCTACAAGAGATAGATTATAATATATATCATCATTATATATTTAATTTGTGCTCATTAATGAGAAATAGAATGCATTATTATTATTCCCTGTGATAATGTCAACAACAAATTGAAGAACAAATTTGCCTTTTCAATGTCATTCCTAACTGTAGTCATCTGTTCTTGTAATAAGGCTGCTTCCTGCCTGACTGCTTCCAGCTCTCTGCAAACTCTGAAATGCATGAAATTCAAAATTCCAAAAGACTTGAAAGATTCAAACTCTCTTTTTGAAGGAATAAATTGACGAGTACAGAATAGGTTCTTTTGGCAAACAGACTTTTTAAATTTTTACCTTGGCAGATTTTGGACAACATCCTGACAACTGTCTTCAATGACACTGTTGACTTCCTATAATGAGAAACAAAATATGAAATACAAACTTCAACAATAAGGTAACCTAAAGAGAGTTAAAACAAACTCAGGGTTCCGGTCTCCCTTATAATGTGTATAAATATCGAAATATTCCATCCAAGTGCCCTGGTAGTTGTTTTTAGTTAGATATTGTCAGACTACTACAAGTCTACAACACCAGAAAATGTGTCAATTTCTTTTTTAAAACTTAATTGTCAATTCTGTATCATTAGAGAAAGATGATTTCAAAGGCCCAACAAATTATTTTAAGCAATTGCCAATACACACCTGAATAAACATCTGAAGCTTCATCACCAGCGTAGAAGCATATTGCTGAAAAAGTTTAAAAAGAAAAATCATATGTGGTACTTTTCATTTAAGATAAATCAATTTTGTAAAGCGCATAATATTTCTTTTAAAATGTAGATAATCTCACGTCTTTGTTTCCCTCTTTGTGGGCTCTGAACGCAGAGTTCACCCATTCTTTCACGTCAAAATTTTCATCGGAGAACTTCGAATAATCCTGAAATAAAAGTAAAATGTGTCTTCAATTTATTGTCTTACCAGAGACTTAAGATGTTTCACATTCATAGATGGGAGACCCACTAAAGAAACAAGGGGCGTTTTCAGAAAGGTTACACTAGTAACTCGAGTGACGAGGGTTTGCTTCCGAACTCCAAAATTCGACCCTCGTGTTTCTGGGAGGTGCCAACGTCGTTCCTCGAGTGTAGTTTTTCCGGCTACTCCCCGATATTGGGAGAGTACTGGGGTCTCGAGAGTTTGTACCACGTGACAAACTGGTTCCTGCTCGAGTGAAGCTCTCCTCTTCTGGTTCCGGGCTACCCTCGTGCATGTTTGGAAAGAAACACCAGTCACTCCAGAGTCACCCGAGCTACCTGTGTTACTGGTGAGAGGCTATTCGAAAACTCCCTTGGATAACGGTGAAGTTTTGTTTTTGACCAAGGATTTCGCACCAACTGACAAGGCAATTGGCTGGTAAGGTTAAGGGGGTGACCATTTAATTTTAAGAAGATCAATTAAGGGATAGTGGATTGTTGTATTTTACACTGTCCAGGGTGTGCTTACACTTGTATGTCAATGGCAGCTAATGACAGGCTTGACAGCCGGTTGACAGCCCTGAGAACCCCCAGGCCAACCACGCCTACTTTCACTTTCTCTTTCCAAACAAAATGGGCGATAATTCCAAGAGATTTCATTCGCCACGTAAACAACACTTACCATGGGCAAAGAAAGCTGCTAATGTTGAATTCGATGGATGCAGAAGTTTCGTTTTGAAGTCTTCTCACCACCGCAGTTGTCTTACAACGCCAAATAACCACACTTTTTAAGAAATTATGCAATTTTCAGGAGCTGCCGATTCAGTCGTAGTTCCGAAAACGGGCACCTGTAGCGCTGTGGCGAGAAATTTTGGCTGCAACTCGGGTCGAAAACCAGTTCATTCAGCGCGAAGTTGGAAAAGTGAAAACATCGAAAAAGTTGTTGTTTAAGATTATGGAAGGTTTATTTGGAGTCAGTAATGACATAGAAGTGTAGAAGATGTCGTACAAAGAAATAGAGAGTGAGTTGTTCACCGTGGAAACAAAATTAAGTGATCTGGCAGTGAAATAGCTATATCGAATTGAAAAACTGCAGATCGACATAATTGTTGTGATCTTTCAGTCACCCCAATCCACTTCTGATGACGTCATGGAGATGAATTTGTGACTTTGCAATAATGCATTGGTTACCCCTATAGCGTTTCATGAATGATGATAATGTAACATCATCCGCCGCAATTCCCCAAAACAGTAGCGTATTTAGAGGGGGGGCTATGGTGCCATCCCGAAATTATTAACATGGAAGATATAGGAAACGACGCGGAGCGTCAAGTATTCACCCCTTGTTGATTCGGCCTATGAGGATTTGTTTCTGAACATGTGCGACTTGACGGAGTCATCCACTCGCGAGATGGTGTCAACGCCCGTTCTTGCAAATTCTGTTTCCGGAAAGTCCCGCAATGGTGGGAAATGCGAAGGGGGGGGTTGCTTTGTAGATTATAGGTGGTTTCACCGCTGGGACGTTTCACCGCCAGCAGCAGTGGGACGTTTCACCGCCAAAAAATAAAAGTTGAGACATTTCACCGCCGATCTAAAACGATCTAAATCAACTCATCACTGCCCTGTACAAGCTTTGTGAAGCCCAGAAACATACAGACAGCACTTAAACTTGATGTTGTTGTAAATTGTAATCGTCTTTGGCAATTTATTGCACCCCCATGCATAGCAGCAATTAAGCTCAATAAAATCTTGTGAATTGTAATTAGTTAGCTCTGTCTACTATGTGTTTCAATTACAGAAATCAAGTGATTACCTGATTACAGAAAGCCTGTCAGCAAAATAACTGAAATTAACTGATGTTGTGTTTTAGCACTTTTGAAAATATTTTTTTCAGTAGTTTTATGAAAAATCATATTCCATGGAAGAAAGACTGCCATGATTAAATTAAAAGGTTCATGTCAACAGAAAATCGTGTTAGCTTTCCAAAAAGTGGTTTGCAATTTTTGCACACCCGATGGTTGTCTTTCTGTAATCATTTAAATCCACCAAAAGCTTTCAACACGAAAAAGTGCGGCGGTGAATCGGCGGTGAAACGTCCCACTACTGCCAGCGGTGAAACGTCCCAGCGGTGAAACGTCCTGCTACCGCTTTGTACCATGTGACAAATTGTTTCCTGCTCGAGTAAATCCCAATTCATTTATCTATCTGATTATTTCAGAACTCAAGAAGGAGAAAAAGAAGTCAGAAGTGAAAGGAAATCTTAACGAGGTCGCTCAGTTCTGCAATGTGATTGGGGAAGCTTATGCAAAGTTAGGTGAGGCTTCGAAAATAGTAATTCCTCTAAATGGCATCGAAAATGCCTAAGGGCGTTTTCGGAAAGGTTACATGAGTAACTCTAGTGACACGAGTCACGAGGGTTTGTTTCCGAACTCCAAAACTCGACCCTCGTGTTTCCGGGAGGTGCCAACGTCGATCCTCGAGTGTAGTGTTTCCGGCTACTCCCTGATATTGGGAGAGTACTGGGGTCTCGAGAATTTGTACCACGTGACAAACTGGTTCCTGCTCGAGTGAAGCTCTCCTCTTCTGGTTCCGGGCTACTCTCGTCATGTTTGGAATCAAACACGAGCCACTCTAGAGTCACCGCAATCACCCGTGTTGCTAGTGCAAGACTTTCCGAAAATGCCTTAGTAATCCGTCAAATGTAGAAGTGAATGACAATATTTCATGATTTAACTCTGCCAAAAAAATCTGCGAATAGAATTGACATAATATTGACATAATATTGACATAATATAAACTGAACATATGAATAATACATGTATTTATTGACAAATCTTTAGGTGATTATGAGTCATCAATCAGTGAGCATGAGACTGAGCTGGAACTGTCAGAACTCCTTGGTGACCAAATCGGAGTTGCCATTGCCCATAGGAAGATTGGAGAGCGCCGCTGTGACCTTGGGAACTTTTCTAAGGCACTGAAACATCACAAGTAATGAATGTTTTTTTCTTTGTTGTGATTTGTTAAATTTTGATTGCGATTTCTTCCTTGGAATTGTTAGGGTGGAGGGTAAGCTGCCTTAGCTCTGTTGGTAGCATACTTTGCCGTTTTGCCACCAATTGCTAGGTCCTGGATTCGATTCCTGCTCCGGCTGGCCTTGTACTTGGTCACCTGGACTTATGTTGGCAGCAGTTTCAATCATCCTTGCCTCATTGCTGTGTCCTCCTCCTCTCCTGATTAGCTTGGGGGTAGGGTTGGTCTAGCGGACGGCTGTTTCAATCGTCCTTCGCCTCATTGCCATTTCCTCCTCCTGTCCTAAAAAAGCCTACCAAGTGCATATATTCAGGACGTAAAGCCCCAATCATCCACCCATCAATCTCCTGATTAGCTCAATGAATAAAGGACTTAAAGGCCCAATCATCCATCCGTCCTTCCTTGGAATTTTGAAATGAAAGGATTGGATTTGATCCTTCCTAATTATTGATTATGTTTTTGCATTTCAGAATATATTTGGAAGGCGCGGAAAAATGCGGCAGTGCCGTGGAACAACAACGAGCTCAAGCGACTATTGGGCGGACATTTTTGTTGTACGGAGAAGCAGTTATAGAAGGACAGGTCGGAGATATCTCCTGTAAAGAATTATTTTCCAAAGCAAGAGGAGCTTTTGAATCCAGTCTGAAGCTTTGCGATAAAATCAGGAATCAAATTAGTGAGAAAGAGTCTGCCGAAATGAAGTCAGGGTTATTTCTTAATCTCGGTAAGTTCGCAGACTTATCTAATCATTAATTAAAATTTTGTAGTGAATACTGCATGGACATGCATGATGCATCTATAAATATTTGAGATGTTATCAAAATTTGACTATTTACTTCTCGTAGGGTTGGTGTATGGCTACAGGAACAACCAAGAAAAGGCAGTTGGTTTCATGAAGAAGGCTGTGGCTCTTGCGACGTAAGTTGGTCTAACTTTTCTCTATGTTCTTTGATCTTTCTGAGCTTAAAAAGGCATGCAAAAAATGATTTAAATATTTATAGGCCTAACACAAGCCTGTCAATTGCTTTTACGAAATTTCTGCAAGTATCACTGTCGCGGCATACTTGTCAATTGGTGACTAGTATCTTGTATTTTATTTTTCAGTGACTATTCTCTGCACGAGATGCTCTACTTGGCCCATTCTTCTCTCGGAGGGCATTTCCAAAACATGCCGGACTTCACTTCTGCAGCCTTAAGTTTTAGGGCTGCTTTAGAATCAGCACAGAAGTTGCACAACAAAGACAGCCAAGTTGAAATGCTGTGCAATTTGGCTTGTGTGAGTATTAATAATTATAATCTTTTAGAATTTACAATGTTTTATTAATATGTACCTAATCTTTAATTGGTATATTGTCACTTACAAATTGTTAGAAATACTTTTTGGAGTGGCAAAGTTGTTTTCTAACATGGTATTTATGACGTAAATTAGGAATTTTAACTATTATCTGTTGGTGTTAATTTAGTTGGTTTGATTTTTGCCTCCCTTTTCCTTCAGGGGGGGGGATTTGTCCAGTGGTAGCATGCTGGGCTGCCGATCAATGTACTGGGTCCAGGGTTCGAATCCAGCTCTCGTCAGTTCACCTGGGCTTATGTTGGATGGCTGTTTCGATCATCTTTCGCCTCATTGCCCTGTCCTCTCCCTGTCCTAAATAGCCTATCAAGTGCATTAATACGTAAAGCCCCAATCATCCATCCATTATCCTTCAGATATACATCAGCATGAATGACGTGGACCAATCAAAGAAAGTTTTAAAGAAAGCTCACAAACTGGCTAAGAATTTGAGTCAACTGTCAAAAGATTTGATCGTAAATAGGTTTAAAGCTGGTAAGAAATTTCAATTGATTTGTTTTCTTCGGATTTCATATAAGTTCAGATTCCTAAGACAAACTGGAAATTTTGGAGTGGGTTTTTGTGACAGAAAAAAGAAGAAGAAATTTTTAAGCTGCGTAAAAAACATTACAAGTTTTATTATCTAGGCGCTGCTGCGCCTAGATCATGCTTGTACAACCTGCCATTTCCTGCGTGTTTTTCAACTTCCTGTTTGTGGTGAACATGAAATACGATGGTTTCATTCGTTTTACCTTCTAACTTCGTAAACACGTCAACCCTTCTAGCTTGGATGCTGTAATTGCTATTGATGATGGATCAGTAACAGATCTATGGACTGTGATTGTAAATAGCTGTCCTCTTTGCTGTAAATTGGCAGAAATAACTATTTCTGGTCACAAAATATCAGGTCACTGTCCTAGATTTATGCAATGTCTAGACTGTGTGCACTCAAGCGGAACATGTTAGGATATTAGAACGGGCTGCAGCAAAATGTAAATAAGATGAAAACAGCTTTTGGTGACCCATTCGATTTCATATACCTATACAATATATACATGCTATAAACACAATGGAGCATCTAAAATGGCAGACAGAGGTTCATCTCATGCTTAAATTGTCAAGTTAACAATCAGCGCCTAGATTTGCAAATTTTATTTGCGCATTCTAGTTTATTATATATTAGCATCAATGACGACTAATGACTGTTTATTTTATAAATCACTAACATGTTGTAACCTCGTACACTAGTTATAACTATCAGTTTATAAAAATGTATTTCCTCAACTTCAGTGGTAAAAATCAACAGAATGGAGCAAGATTTGGAGAAGTTGCTGAGGATAGAAGATGAGGACGTGATGGAGAGAATTCTGAAGATGTATGAAAATTTGGGCGACAGTATGGCCGAGATATCTCAGTACCACCGGGCTCTGGAATATTACCACAAGCAGGTATTTCATTTCAAGTGAACTATTGCTCTTGAAACAGTGTCTTGAATAGGAATGATTGATCATCTGGATTCATTACTGAGTAATACTGACAAAGAAAATTTTGCGAAAGTTTTTGTCCATGGATGATTAAATTCATGATTTTAAATTTGAGGTTATCTGTTCTATTGTCCAATTTTCTAACCTGGGGATTCTAGTCATATAAAATTAAGGGCTATTCCATTAAAAAATCTGGAGGGGGGTGGTCGGGTTGATTTATTTTTCGTAAGATGGATGGGGGGGTCGGCGAAAATTCGATTCAG
This sequence comes from Platynereis dumerilii, assembly GCA_026936325.1. Lineage (NCBI taxonomy): Eukaryota > Metazoa > Annelida > Polychaeta > Phyllodocida > Nereididae > Platynereis > Platynereis dumerilii. The sequence goes on along the minus strand of JAPTHN010000003.1, from coordinate 6,431,622 downwards.
TTGTATGGTGGGAGGCCAAAGAAATCGATTTAGATGTACGTAGGGGACCCGAAAAATTCGATTTAGATGTATGTAGGGGGTCCTCCGACCCCCCAGACACCTAATAAATAAATTATAGGTACATATATGCTGCAAGAAATTAAATAAACCATCATTTCAGACGAATTTGCACCACGTTTTTGCCATTTTTCAAGATCGCGACTGGTAGTTGGTGGTTTTCCCTGGACGCCGGACGCCGCTTCCTGCTAAGTGGAGAGCTCTAGCTACCTTCCTGCAGTTAGTGCTGGACAGGTGCTGGAGGATGGAGAGCTGTGCCATATTGTAACAAAAGTTAACCCCTACACCTTTACTGTTACCATACTTACTGGGAAAATAACTTAGCCATGTTTTAGGCTGACTAGGCTTCAGTAGTGTATCCAACATAGAGTGACCTCCCCAGACTAACTGACCAAGCTGGCCCATGGCATATTCAGCTAGGGGGGTTGGGGGGGGGGGGCACTCTCTGTTGGATACACTATTTGGGCAAATATATATTATATATATATCCTCTTCAGTATGCTAGGAATTATTTTGTAAGACATATATTATAGTTTATCTGACAGCTATTGATCTTGTGCCAGATCCTAGGAGGCAATACATATTATGTAATGGATGTTTCACATGTGATCTTATGACCTCGACTCGAAAGAGAAGGAGCTCTGCCTCAAGATAAGTTAACACTGATACAGAAATTGCCAAAAATTGAATAAAATGACTTTTCTTGAGAAAATCATCTATTGGATCAATGGAGCTCCGCGGAATAATTTGACTGGCAACAAAATGAGGTAATTTTAACTATCTTGTGAAATTTAAGAGTTTTTCCCTGCTGCCTCCCTCACATCACAGAGAGGCCTCTGTCTTATCTGAGGGAGAGGTTTCCGTCCTATCACGGAGAGGCCTCCGCACAGAGAGGCATCTGCCTCAGTATGGAGTCATCAAGACACTACAAAATATAGGCCAAGAAAAATGGAAAAACTAAGTACCTTCTAAAAATAAATATTAATTTCAAGAATTTTGGAGGATTTGACTTCCTCCTCCATCATATCATGGAGAACTGCCTCCACCTCCATCATATCACAGAGAGCTTTTTGGAAAATGAGGAATAAATTCAAGAATTTTGGAAAGTCTCGCTTCACCTCCGTCATATCACGGAGAACAGTAAACCTCGCTTAAGTCGGAGTAAAGTAGACTGCACTATTCTGTCCGAGTTAAGAGAATATCTAGCTGTCAGGCCTAGACAAAGAACTCTTAGTTAAATATGAAGCAAGTTTTCCAATGACCATAGTCCGAGATAGGCAAAGACCCAATTGTAATATGCAAATCCTCATTGCCGTGTCCTTCCCCTGCTAATCAGCCGACCAAGTGCAAAGGCCGTGGAGCCCCAATCATCCATCCATCCATCCGAGATAGGCTAGGATCTGAAGTTGATGTATAGCGCAGCCAAGGACATATTCAACACATTGATGGAGATTCTTTCAAAAATTTGAGTTTTTTTCTTTTGTGCCTAAAAATTAAAAAAATTCAGAAGTATGTAGGGTTGTTTTTTTTTTTTTGGGGGGAGGGGGTCAAAAAATGTTTGTCGTTGGAGGGGGGGCTAAAATAATTCGGATTTGATGCATGTAGGGTGGGTAAAAAATTCGAATTTGGTGCATGTAGGGGCTCCAAAAATATCGCAGTTGATGCATGGGGGGGTCGAAAACAATTCACTTTAGATGCATGGGGGGGGGTCAAAAATGTAACCTGACCACCCCCCCCCCAGATTTTTAAATGGAATAGCCCTAACCAATTGTTACCCTTTTAAAATGACAATCTTGAAACATAATACAAATTAAGCATGACAAGACTGATCTTACAAGAATCAGAATAAGAATTTCTTTATTTGTTCATGAAAAAATACAAGAATATTGAGAAAAAACGAAGAAAAAAAAGGACAAATCTTTGTCGTTATCGGCAGTCAAACTAATAACCACTTTTGTATTGCGACTTCAAGCTGAAGAAAATTTATTTGATTTCCATGTGTTCTTGTTTCTCCAGTTAAAAGGTGGAGTAGCATGCAGCTGGACCAAGGAGGCGCTGTGTCCTATCTATGTGTCTCTATACCAAACATACAGGGACTTGAAAGACTATCAAAATGCTGTGAAATACTCGTTAAAAGAGCTGCATTGTCGGACAGAAGATCTTGAACAGGTAATGTCTCTTGAGCCGATTTAGTTTTATTATTTTGGCCGGAAAAATTAAACTACAATTCATTTTAAGATTAATATTAGTCTATTCAACAACTTTTAAGAGTCTTAATATTCATTTTGTAAACTCCTTTCCCTTCTTTCTGCAATTTTAATTAAGTTTCACTTTTTCAGCAATGTCGGACTCTACTGAACATAGCGGATGCAGCAGAAATTGGCGGAGAGACTTATGCAAAAGTGAAACAATATTATGAAGAAGCCATGAAAAAGGCAACATTGGCGGACCATCCAAGATTACAAGTATGTATTAACCTCCTTGCTTTCTTAGATTCTGGTTATCAAATTAAGTATGAGAGATTAGCATACAGCTCTTAGTGTGTTGTGTCTTCATATCTTTGATAGTACAGCTATCTTTAAGTTAATATCTCATTAAGGTGTCTTTCATGTAGTCGCAAGCATTGTTAAGGCGTATTTTGGATGATATATTTTTCATGCCAATTTATCTCTCTCTATTTTAGATCAGATGTCTGAGGTCTTTAGCTGTTTCTCAGCTCAACTTCAATGAAGTGGGAGATAGGATTGAAACGTTGAAGAAGTTGGTGGAGTTGAAGAAGGAAAAGAAGATTGGAGATGAAGAAGAGGAAGAAGAAAGCCAGCCTATGTTCGGAGGTGAAGAAGAAGAAGAGGAGGATGATCCAGGGCTGTTGGAGGAGTTATCGGAGTCTGGTAAACTTACAATCTTTTATTTTCTTGTATGATAAATATTGTCATTTTGAATTAGTGTCATTTACTGTGTCAACATAACAAGCCTGCTGAGTCTTATAATGTGTTACATCCAAGCACGAACGACATTCACAGTTATTTGCTTGTAAGACCAGTGTTAAACTTTAAAGTTTGAAATAACTGATTTAACTGATTATAATATTATAAAAGTCTTGATATATTTTTTGCGAAAGTTGGGGGGGGGGATTAGATCAGTTGGTAGCGCATTGGACTGCCAATCGCTGGCTCCTGGGTTCGATTCTCGATCTGGTCGGGTTACCTGGACTTAATAAATTGTTGGACAGCAGTTTCAATCATCCTTCGCCTCATTGTTGTCCAAAGTGGTGTGTCCTCCGCATGTCCTAATTAGCCTACCAAGTGCATAAAAACAGGACGCAAAGCCCCAATCATCCTTCAATCCTTGAAATGTTTTTAAAAAAAGTATTATAATTGACATTAACTTTTCAGATGAGAGTGACAGCGAAGAGTTTGCCCAATTAAACAATGAACCAGGCAGAGCTCGGAGAGTCAGAGGCGTGGATCTCAAGGTAAACCTGATTTGCTCAATCTTATTCCAAATGAGGACCAAAAGGTAGTTGGCTCAACTGGGCTGGCTTCCAAGTAGTTGTCAACTTGAAAGGCGTAGTTATGCCCTAAAATCTTCGGATTCTACATAATTACGGTCAACTTAGCCAGAAAGTTTTGGACTCAACCAAGAAGCCATTGGACTCGGGCCCAAGGACAATTAGGCAGTGTGCGAAATAGTTGATGTCCGATCATCCCGACTACCTGAAAAAAGTTTTGGACTAGTGAAATTTGACTGAAAAATAATAATCGCCATGTTAATTTGTGTGCCATCCTTGTTCGGACTGCCAACAGGATTTTCTAACCCTGTTGATTAGCGGGTCACGGTTTGTCAAGTAAAAGAGGTCACATGTTACACTTCTGCCAGTAAATGCTTACGGTTACTTTCCTTTCAGAGAAACGAAAAAGGAGAAACAGCCTTGCATAGAGCTTGCATTGAAGGAAAACTGAGCAAAGTCAAAGCTCTAATTGACAAGGTAAGATATGGAAATTAATTTTTTTTCTCATTGTGTCACACCATTAAATTTCCAGTCAATTTGATTTTGTGTGAGAATAACGAATGGTCGTGAATCAAGCAACTACTTCCAAGTCAGAAATTTGGACCTTTCTTCAAAAATTTCCAGTGAGATTTAGAGATTTCCAGACTATGACTTTCCTGAGTTCCCTTATTTTTACGGAAATCCTTCAAACTCAAAAGTGCACTTGGCCCTATTTGAATCAGTCCTACTCCAAACTGTAATACTTTCTCTTGTTCTAGGTAGCCTCAGTGGATAAATACAGGGTATAAAGTCCCAATCATCCGTCCATCTAATTTCGATTACATTTCAGGGCCACCCTCTTCACGTAAGAGACAACTGTGGGTGGCAACCGATCCACGAAGCGTGCAATCACGGCTTTACAGACGTCGTGGAACTTCTGCTGGACAGAGGTGCGAATATTAATGACCCAGGGGGCGCTCAGTGCGGGGGTATAACCCCGTTACATGACGCTGCTAGTGCCGGAAATCTACACATCATGAAGTTGCTGCTGGGAAAAGGAGCGGATGTCAATGCAAAAGATGAAGAGGTAAAACTTTGAAGTCTCTGAAGAATTTTGTCTCATTTGCTGCTTGCGGTTATATTTTGCGACTCTTAGAACTGATCTATCTTCACTAACACCTCCTTGTGAAGACTTATCTCTCAGTTCTTTTCAACTAGTTCCGTTATTTCTTGGGGGTAAAAATATTTTGACTTCCACCAGTTTGAGTGACATAAAATTCCTTGTAATTACGACTTTTTGTCAGCTTTATATGGACAATTTTCCAAAAAAAATGTATAAACATTGGAAAATCTATTTTTGTAAATTTCGTGAATATGATTGTAAGTAGATCTGAATTACCAGCCACAATTTTTGCATGCCATCTTTGGGGGTATACTGGTTCGAATCCAGCTCTTGCCGAGTCACCTGGGTATATGTTGGACGGCTGTTTCAATCATCCTTTGCCTCATTGCCCTGTCCTCCTCCTGTCCTAATTAGCCTACCAAGTGTATAAATACAGGACGTAAGGCCCTAATCATCTGTCTATTTACATGCCATCATGTGTTAAATCACAATTTTTTTTTGCCTGGCTTGCCGAGGTGTTGATATTCTATGTCACTGGCAATGCATACCGCGAATCTTGTCCAAGACTAGCATTGGTTCACTTTGTTTCTTTTCAGGGCAACACTCCCCTGGCCAGTTTGCAGGACTGGATGCAAAGGGAGACGGAACCATTCTCTCAGGATTCTCTTCAGGAAATTAACGCCATGGAGGATGTTCTCATTAGTCGCATGAAAGGTATTACTCAGCTCTGAAATAACTGATAGTAACTTGATTTCTCTCTTGTTGAGTGCTGATACGGCATACAACAACCTTACTCTTACTTGGGAGGGTGGCTGAGGGGTAACTCTGTTGGTAACTTTAAGCTTCTAAGTGGTTCAATTCCAGCTCTAGTCTCACCTGGGCCTATGTTGGATGGCAGTTTCAAGCATTCTTCACCTCAGGTTTGCCTCTAAATAGCCTTAACCGGAGCTGATGGAGCGCAAAACACAAACTCACTCACTCACCTCATTGCTATGGTCTCCATCTGTCCTTAATAGCCTTTTGTGTTAGGGCAGTTGGAAGCATCTCTATTGGTATTTTGGTCATATGTTCTTCCTTCTTAATATAGCACCTCTAAATAGCCCACTCTGGCGCTGATGGGGCCTAAAACACCGTACTTGAGAAAAATCTTATATTAGTGTTTGATTTCAGATAAGTCTGCAGCTGTGAAATCAACGTTACTCAACGACTCTAGTCAAGAACTTCCAGAAATAACAAACCTCAGATCAAGGTTGCAAAAGAGGTAAGAGAAGATCATAATTGAACTGTGCCTCCGGTGCAGTGCTTTTCCAATTGCTTCACTAGCATGTGCTAATGCATCCTCCTTGAGACATATGAAAATTTTATAAATTTGGCTGCAAATTAGCCACACATGCATGCAATTCATTCAAAATTGGCCTTTGTGGCTCATGGTATTTTAGGCAAAGGAAGAGCACTGGCCTACAATGTATGGACTGAATGGGACTGCTGCAGTTTGGTCATCACCACAGTATTGTTCTAATCCTTTGTCTCAAATTCAAAATTACAGAAAGCCGACAGACAGAACGAAGACGTTAGAGCTTCTCTCTTCACAAAGAAACAGGTAGGTTTTAAAAAATGAAATTGCTATTTTGGTCAGCTTGACACTGCCACTGTCAGTAAGCTTACAACTCCTGAGCATAACTCAATTCCTTATAAGTTTTGTTGTGGCAGAGTTAAATGAAAGGGCATTTGTCATTTCATTGTACTTGTAGATCTCAAGCCAAGAAAAGACGTGCTTCATCCTCGGAATCTGACAATGATGAACCAAGTTCACAATTCCGAGAAAACATGACGACCAGCGAGGAGATGGAGAGTGAGGACTTCTATGCAAATCCTGTTCTTGGCGATCTTACTCCAATGGAGGATGCACCTAGTGGCGCTGATGCTTACAGGTAAATACTGAATATATGGCTAGAGATGAGGATTGAGGAAAGCAGAATAAGAGTTGGGAGTCAATTCCTAAAATTCATCATTTTAGATTAGAAATTAAGTTTTCATCCTGAACCCATGTTGAAGTCTCTGTATTGAGTGTTCATGGAAAATTGCCATCTTTTGTCAAAATGTGAGAAACATACAATAGCTTTGATTTGTACCGTAGTGTCTTTTTCAATTTTCAATATTTTAAAAAACTTTGTTGAAAACGGTGGAATATCTCCAAGAACTCAGATACATATATTTGGAACTACTAGGCTACTCTGAATGTTTGATTGTGAAATTGAAATGTATCTGTAATTAGATTAATTTTGTGTTCACTGGTAGAGAAAAAGTTATTATTATTATGTATTATTGCAGACAAGCCATGGAAAACATTGGTGCAAGGAGTCGGTCAGTCGCCACAGCTCCTACAACTCAGCCATCATCTCATTCTGCACAAAACCTGGAAGGTCCTGCGTTAATTACGGAGGACGAGGTCATACAAGATGATTGGCTGATAGACGACTTACCCCAATTGGCTAAAAATAAACGCAAGAGAGTCGCAATGGACGTGTTTGTTACCGGGGGGACAAGGAGATCATCGGCGGGGGATAAGAACGTCTCAGACACTCAAAGTAGTAAACGGTCATCATCTGAAGGTGGTAAACGTTCGTCGTTCGAAGGTGCGGCGACAAACTGTGGTGCTAATAGTGCATCTACCTCTAATAACTCAGGATATACAGGGCACATGAGTGGTAACACTAGTCGATTATCAACTTCAAAACAGCGTAAAAGAAACCAACTGACTCTAACGCAACTTCCTTCTCCCATCACAAGAAATGACAGACAATCTGCATTTTCTAATGATGTTTTTATGGATGATCATATACACGACTTCCCTCCGCTATCTCCGTATGGCCAAAACACAGACTCGAATCAAGATGTGCGTCAAATAGACTCTACTCAGGATACAATTAACAATGTGATGTCGGCTCCTCCAGCATATAGACAAGATTCAGTCGCAGATAACTTAGCGGCCATTACCGCAAATGTGCTGAGGTTGAATGTAAGAATAGAAGGAAAACTCATCATGGTACCTTTCAAGCTCGAGTAAGTATTTTTTGCATGGTCGTCTTGGAGTTTCTGATTGAAACCTTTAAAATGGATATTTTATGTTTCTCTGAATATTTGTAAGATCAAAATGCAACTGTGTTGTCTTGCAACATTTGTTAGAAGTTATTTTCACCATTTTGTGTTGAAAAAATAAACTGCCAAATGACTTCCATAATATGGTGCGGATCAGATGTAAAACACAAACTCACTCACTCACTGTCGAAAGACATGGATGATTTGATTAGTTAAGTTTGATATTTTGTCTCAGTACACATACTCTAATAGTCCTTCAATCAGCCAAACATCAACACCCCAAATAACACGTTTTAACCACTGACCTGCATGTTTCTATTTACCATGACCATGGAGAATTGGGTGTTGTGGTGGCCTTTCATACTTTTCATTTAGATGTACTGCTACCTGTACAGCAAACTGATCCAAATGCAGAGATATTTTTTCCTTGGCAAAATATGAATTGATAAAATCTTATTGTTGAAATATTTGCTATTTTTCAGCATCGAACCAGGGACGGTGGAGCAGTTAGCCCGAGCTGCGGCCGACCGCTACAAAAGAGCAAGTCATATGAGACCCAACTTGAGCCTTTCCACAAAAGAAGGAGCCGAGTTATCTCCTCACGATGTTGTTTCTCTTGTGCTTAGCAACAATCAGGAGGTGAGGGTTGTTAGATACTGCGCACATTTTTAACATTTCAAAATTCTAAAAGGGTGATTTTCAAGAGGTTGGAGTTGGGAGTTCAGACAACTTAAATTTGGAATATCATTTAGTTTGCAAGCTGGTGGAGATGTAATGACATCATCTGCTCTGAGCTCTGTGTGGATATTGTAGAGCTCTCCAAATTAATTTATTGTAATGTCAACTATATGTAGCTATTCTGACACTGTTTTCAGATTATTGCTACTGTAACTGGTTATGAAGAAATTCCGTTGTTGGAACGATTTGAAGAGGCCTGCAGAATACTTGACACAGGTAAAAGTTTGACAAGTATTGTGAATAAATCTTTTATTGCCATTGTTCCTATTGTATAATTATAAGCCAGTGACTTTAAAATTGGTATTTTTCTTTTATACAGATTGTCACAGAAACATGAAGAAAATATCAGAAGAAGGAGGCAGTAGTGGGGTCGTCAGTCTGAGATGTTCTTATTTGAAAGTTCCTCATTTGAAAGCGTTCTTCAAGTGTCTGGATGGTCAAGCTAATTTGAAAGAATTAGATCTCACAGGTAATGCAAATTATCTTTTTTTTTTTCAGATATGGTGCCATCTAGAGTAATTAAATCTCTCACTTTACGAGGGACGTTCAGAAAGTTCACGGTTTTTTTTTGTATGGACACTTATTTTCAATGTGGAACTATGAATTTTTACAGGATAAAATTCAGCTGTTTGGAATTGATTTACAAAATTTTGGGCAATTTGGACATTTTTAAGACATTCTGTGGTTGCCATGGAAACCGAAAGATCAGCTAGGTGGAGCAGGTAATATTGAGACAAGGAAAGCCTATAAATTGCAGCTGGTAAAGATTTCTCTCTATCACTTGTGTTAGTGAGATTGACAATAATTGACACAAGAAATATGATATTAGCTTCCAAATGTACTTTCAAGCGGGGAAAAGGCTTTGGAAGAACTCAGAACTCAGAACTCTTTATTTACACATGATCAAACAGTAAACAAAATAATAATAAAAATAAATATTTAAATGAAACATGAAAAGAGTAATACAATAATAATGAATGCTTAACATGATACACAACAGGAGAATGTCAAATCAAACAATACTAATAAAACGAATAAACAAAGCAAAATATGATGACCGAAATTTGTTCACAAAACTTTGTCTTGACGGCTTCAAGGAACAAAACTTTGTCTTGACGGCTTCAAGGAACATTTTCTACAATGGGTCAGGTGTATGAATTAATGCTTCTGGTGTACTTGGGAGTACTTTAAAAAGCTAGTATTATATTATTTCTTGCGTCAATTATTGTCAATCTCACTAACACAAGTGATAGAGCGAGGTATCTCTCAGCCACAATTCATTGGCTTTCTTGATCTCAGTATTACCTGCCAAACCTAGCTGATCTTTCGGTTTCCATGGCAACCACAGAATGACTTTAAAATGTCCAAATTGTCCACAATTTTGGAAATCCATTCCAAAACAGCTGAATTTTATCCTGTAAAAAATTCATAGTTCTAGATTGAATACAAGTGTCCATATAAAAAAAAGCTGTGAACTTTCTGAACGCCCCTCGTACAATGCTTCTTTAATATTTTAAAATAATATTTTTATTGTCAATTGGCATTACTGACCATTTTGCTGTTTACATACAGGTACTGCAAAATTGAGCCAAAGTATGGAAAGTTTTTGCAAGATTTTGCCGAGTTTGACAGGACTACAAAAACTGAACTTGACGTCGTGCCGTCTGACAAGTGACGATCTGAATAAACTTGAAAAGGTTGTGGCAACAAGTGCCCTGCCAATGAAGGTGTGTAGAAAAATCTTAATCTCCTATTTATAAGATTCATTGCGACTTATCGTAAATTGCTTCTGGAGGATAAGGGGTGGAGTGTGGAGAATTTTAGAATTCTAAACCTTGATGAGTCTCTCAAGTCCTTTGTAGTAAGTTGCATGGACTCTCCAGTTTTTTGGAGCAAATCATTATTATAGAAACAGCTATAAAATAATATCTTGTCCTGTCTTACATTGTTATTTGAACTTAAAAAGATATTAAGCTTGTGAACAGCAGTTCCTATCATCCATTGCATAATCTGTAAATATTTTTTGTAGTTATTGAAGGAGTTGAATCTCAGCATGAACCCCCTGCAAGACTCCAGTGCCAAGCCCATTGCGAATATCGTCAAGAGTCTACCTGACCTAACAAAATTGAACCTGTCATCCACTAACTTGACAGTGGCGTTTCTACAGCATCACCGAATGGCTTTGGCTTCAGCTTTTACAGGTGAGATGACTCGGATGACCATTGTAATGCTTTATTAAGAATTGGAAGCCTGAAGCTATCTGGACATTTGAAATCGATGGTATTATAATTATTTAAAGTGGAAATACTCCCAAATTAGGTCTGTGCAGATTTTTATTCAATTTTCAAAATGCTGTTAAATGATATAGGTATTAGAATTGGAGGATCTTTCAAAAAATTATTTTATCATTGACCGTCGAAGGATTCAAAATCCTTCATAAGCCTCTGTCAGCAACATGGAATGTTCCAAACCAATCAAAAATGTAGGGACTACAGATTCCAATGAACTGAATATCATGGCTTTTAATTATTTTCATGACTTCATTTTCAGGAGGTAAACTTGAACACCTGATATGCAGTCATAACAAGTTGGGCATCCTAGGCGTTGAACTCCTTGTCATGTGCCTCAACCCGAAGAACACGTTGGTTTTGGATCTTAAAGGGACAGTGTCGCAACAGAGTGAACATCTGCCCAGGCATTTACTGCGATTAGTTTCTCAGGTATGTTTTAAGTGATTTCTATGGAACTTTAAGGTTAGATCGTTCAGTATTCTTTGTCAAATTTTTTATTTGTGGAAAATCTTAATAAGAATTGTGCTACCGTGCGCTAATAAAAATGTTGTTTGCCTTTTTAGGGAAGTTATCTTCAAGAATTGGTTCTCGACAATACTTCACTAACTGATGATGAAGGTCCAGGACTGGCTAGGTAAGTCACATTTTTGTAATCCTGTATTTTTTGGCAAAGTAACATCAATCCTCCAGGAGCCTATTGTCGAACTTCATTGATCCTCTAGTCTCTGCTTCTCCTATTGCTATGATCAGTTGGTCACTCTTTCACTTTCTTTTACCTTCGTCTACACGTATGCATGTAGAGCATACGTTGTACTCATCAGTCTAAAGAGAGCTTGGCTCATTGCTAGCACTGGGCTTCAAAGTTCAAACCACTCAAGATGTGGGTTCAATTTCCGATCTGGGCAACCCAAGTGAGGTGGATGTTTCATCCTGTGCCAAGATTGCACCTTGTCTTATTACCATGATTGATGCATGTCCTATTGAGCCAAGTCAGTGCAGAAACACCGGACAGAAAGCCCTATCCAAGGTTCCCATAGTCACAGAAAGTTGTAGAAAAAATTGGGGTCAGGGAAAGTCATGGAAAATCAAAAATATTTAAAGTCATGGAAAATTCTGGTTTCGACTAGACCTACAATTCACTTATGAAATTTCTGTGGTTATGGCAGTTTGTTGGTAAGAAGGTCATCATGTGAATTTGTTTACGGACAAGATTTAGCCTCAATGAGTGAAGCACTGGTCTTGGAAAATCCTAAACTGGAAAGTCATGGAAAAATCATGGAATTCCTGTCGAAAAATTTTGTGGAAACCCTACCCATCACTCTATCTACTACGGACATCTATGACATTGGTTTCTATTTTTCAGGTTTGTGGAGCAGTGTCCAAGTCTACAGAGGATCTCTCTCAACTGTAACAAATTCTCAAGCACAACTTTGAACCTAATACTCCAAAGTGCAGCTGCTAACACTGACAACCAATTACATTCAATCAAATTCACCGGTTGTGCAATTACTAAGCCGATTGGTACAGCTTTTGCGCTTGGATTAAACCGGAAACTTAATCACTCTCATCCTCTTACGGAACTGACTTTTAGTTGTCGAGGAATAACGCCAGAAGACACCAGCGTATTAAAGGACCCCTGGTGGTCGAAATGGAAAGATAGAACGGATGTTTCCGTTCATAAATCAATCGTCAAATTCTCTGTTAAACATTTGTGATAAAATAGCTTAATAGTTCTGAATCAGGGCAGACTTTAACAATTTTTCACAGAACTTGAATCCCAAGTTCATTTTCCCCTGCACAAGGCATCAAATGCCATAAATGAAATACGCAACAAGTTTGTTCTAAAACATATAAAAACATTTATTAAACAAGAGACTGTGATATATGCATTTTATACGCAATGTATAATTCCGAGTTATGATTTCAAAATAATGACGTTGTAATGGCTTTTTCTAAGCCATTTTATCTAAGATGAAATGTGCAATAAACATTTTTTTCCTAATAACATATTTTCTTGTATGTCTAATGAATGTCTGAGAGTCACAAAATCTAAATAATTTTTCTGTCGTGAAAAAAAAAGTGACTCTTCAACTGAGATAGAAGCTAAAATGGCCTAATATGTACACAGTAAAACGTATGAATCTGATATCCTTCCACGAAATCTCAAAGAAATGGGAGTGAAAAAATAAAAAACAATGAGAAACAATACAGTAACAATGTCGTTTTAGTGACGAACAACATTCCATAAGTCCGTTGAGAAAGCCAAATTAGTCCTTTTGTTCGCTGCACAGAAGTCTGGTACTTCCCAGTTCATAAGCTTAATTGAGCTTTGAGAGCTTTAATTGAGCTTATACTTAGCTTTAAGTGACCCATATATAATCCAGAATCGGTGATTCATTTCGACAATCTTTGAATATGTAGCAACAGTTTTGTTAGCCATTCACCAGCTTCGTATGAACATTTCAAATGACTGGCTGCATGGTATGTAGTACTTTTCACAGCATATGACTTAAGCCGGTTAAGATAAATGCTGTCACATAATCCTGTTATGTTGAGTAATCCTGTTCTGTCGGTGGACTGTACCAATCATACACCAATGTATTATCTTTGTATCCTCTTCTAACGATAGCAATACATCAGTGCATAGGTTAACAATCCTAAAGCCGACACTTCCATTTTTGCCCATATCCAATAACACAAGCAGTATATATCTTCACATCGAACTAAAGAGTCCTTCAGTAAGTCCAATTTAGACCTTCGGTCCATCTTTCAGTCCTTGTACAGTCCTTAGTTACTGCTTTGAGATCCTCACAGTTGCTAAATATCACAAAACACATCAGGGTCAAGTATCAAAGGACAAGTTTTGCAAGTAGCCTTTATAATATATAATATATTTAAGGCGAAATAGTCTCTGCAAATTAGTTATTCCCAAACGGACCCATCTCCTTTAAATCAAACAATCAAAAGTATAATTGTAGATCACAATATACAATCTGTCAAATTATGAGAAATCAAATACAATTACAATAGTAACAATGCTAAGAGTCTAACGAACCCATTACAATGTACAAAGTTAAAGAATATCCTTTGCGTACATTCAGCAATATGTCAACCATATTCTGTAATACAAGCATAATGATTTGAAAACATTCAAACCAAGGCAAGTCTTTATGCTAAATAACTGTTATAATATATGTTTCAGGTCTTCTATACATACATAATACTAAATATTTCATATATTCCTATAATTTCAGTCATTGAATATAAATATGCGACTGAGCCTAAATAGGCCTTGAGTCTGATGTTAAACAATCTTTTTCAAATTGTGTTTGATCTGTAAAATCAATCAGGCTCTAATAATTCTCATTCAAATCTCTCTAAAAACAGGAATGACCTAAGAAAACCAATCTATAATACGCAAAATATATATCTCATGAAAGTTGACAGTTATAATTTGATAAATTCAGATCTATAATTTTACAGATATCTGCTAAATACAGTTCATCTGTGCGATTGTCGTTTTTGAACACCCAAGAGCCAGAAACAATGTTGATATCAGTGAACTATGTAAATTGTTCTTTGAAACTCTTTCCAGTAGTTACATTAATTTTGAAGAATACTTGTACATTTGAAGTATACATGTACATTTCGGAGTTTTCTTTCATTTTGAAGTATATGTACCTCTTGAAGTATACTTTCATGTTACATAATATGCATGAACCTTCTGAAGTACACATGCATTTTGAAGTACATTTCATAATTTGAAGCATATCAATACACATCAACGACTCAAAATCATATTGTACATTTGAAGTATATGTATCTGTAAGTGTGTAGTGTGAGTGAATATGTTTTGTTGCTGTGTGAAGTCTATATAGATGTTATAATAAAATTAATTCAATTGATACATTGCTATTCACAATAAAAGCATAACAACGCACAAAACAAGAAAACTTGACTATGTGTACATTGAATCGGTAGATATAACTTTGCAGCTTTCAAATGCTGTAATATTTATAATATTTATCATTGTCGAGAAAGACAAAAGGGATCCTGAGTTAGAACACTGCCATGGAAGATCTGTGGCTGCAAAAGAAAAGAAAATAATTAATTTTGATTTACTATTAAAATTTGAACATACTAGGCTGGTTGGTGCCTGCAGTGTGATTACTTAGTTAATCTCACAGATCTGTCACCTGTGATTGGCTGATCTTAGACCACCTACAAATGGCTCTGATAGGCTAATCTTATTCTAACACATCATGTGATTGGCTGATCTTACCAAGCAATCTAGGAAAACCAGTAACTGGCTGATAATGCTTGAGACAAATAGAGGCCAATATAATCTGCCACATTTCTGTTTTACAAGCAGTCAATTCTTATTGAAGGACACATAAGATTTAGTAATATTTCTCAAATATGGCTAAGCTCAAATCATTATGGGCAACATATTTTAAGTGTAAATGTAAATTTATGACTAAATGGAGCACTACTTGCAGTAACAACAGACAATGCTATTCAATTTCTCTACTTTTGAAATACCCACCTTATATCATTGTCAAAGTCGTAGTCAAAATCCATTTCTTCCTCTAGTTCCATGCTGACTCCGTAAGCGTAGTCCAAGCCAAGTCCAGAATCAGAATTACTGCTGTAGCCAGGGCTAGAGAAAAAAACATCAATTCAGTTAATGCTTTAAATTTGTATAACCCACTAGCAGTTGTAGTATAAAACTTATGAAATCCTCAACTTCACCCCATAGCATGTAAATAAGAAGACTAAAACAATATCAAAATGCTATAAGTTAAGATACAAATGCTTCCTTGTTGGGCGTAAAATTTTATTTTGTCTCTCCATACTTCTACTTAGTCGTAATGAAATTTTCAGGTACATACATCAGGAGTATAAGGCCAGTTACTTTGATTCTGATATACATTGTACAAACACAGAAGTAGGCTTAACCTGTCCATGAACCGTATGTTTATGTTAACAATAAATTAGGATGATGTGATCACATGATATTGTTTTTGGGATTAAATATCACATTACTTTTGTTGTATATCAATTTGTATTGATTAAACATACCTGTTAGCCTTGCAGGAGAAAAACACAATTCGTTTCATTTTTCTGTTGTAGAAGAAATAGTTGAAGGACCAAATACAGCCTTCTTCTCCATATGGGTCTGAGCTCAAATCGGGATTGTAGCTGGAAAGAAATAATTATGTTTACATATATGCAAAATGTAGCCTCTTAATCTCGTCACACAATATTTCCGTAAATATTATAAATTATGTTATCAGTGGGATGAGATCATTTTTCTGTTCTAACCGGGACTATGTAGGCCCATATCCATAGGAGGCAGGAGGGCCGCAGTCCCCCAAAAAATTTAGGGGGAAATCGATTTTTTTATGGAGTTTTACATTTTTTTGGCAATTTGGGCAATATTTTTTGGGCAGCCCCCCCCCCCCCAACTTATTGACCGCCTATGCGGCTATGCCCATATCAAAACCATACAAATCCATTTGAGGACCTACCTGTAGATGTCGCAATCCTTCAGATCAATCTCTTCATCCAGGGTAGTCCAAAGCTGGTTTCTTTTCTGACTGACCGACTCAGTGGCCACAGAAAACAACTGACTGTCCACTGCGTTCATCACCCACTGGAATAACCAAATTTGTGTTGTATAATATCTTGTCCCATGTCCTTTCTGGAACTCTTTGTGAAGTAACAAGTGAGGGAGGTAGATAAGAAACTTCCAAAATTTAAGTGTCAATTTCTAAGCCCAGGGATATCAGAAAATCCATATTTTCACATGAAATAGCAAATTTATAATCACTTCCTAAAGAGTCTTGAGCTAAAGATTTGTGTTACAAGCAAGAAATATGAAAACCATTTAAATCAATTTACCTGTAAGCTGGGTTCTTTAGAGAATTCACAGCTTTTAGCATTGCTGAAGTCGTAGTCAGGGTTGAATGATGCGTTCAGTGTAGAAATTAAGTAGAACAAGGTCTTGGTGCTAATTGTGTCACACAAGGGACCCTCGTCATCTTCACTTAGACTTGTTGTTCTTTGTCTGAAATTCATTACATAAATACTTAATATTAAATTAAATGCCATTTAGTTGATAATAGCTTCAGGAATGCAGCAAGTTCACGAGAAGTTCAAAACAAATTCATGACAAGTTCAAAACAAGTTCAAAACAAGTTCAAACTCAGAACCAGTTCATGGTGTCAATAGCATAATATTATTCTTGTTTAACGTTTAAACTGCTGAGGTCAGTTTTCCAGTTAAAATAATTATTAAAATCATTTTAGTAAAAGTTGGAGAATAGGAAAGTAGATCTGACTTCTTGATTAAATATTCCTTGTTTTGCACCATCTCTGTTCGATTGATATGTGACCACATAAGTGACATAACTTTAGAAATGCTGCACAGTAGTAAGCCAGGTGTGATGTCATGAGTGATGAACAGTGCTTTGCCATGTGTGACCAATGACCAGCTGCTCATAGATGACTCTCCAACTTCACAGACAAGACTTAACTTCACAATTGTTTATTGGGTAACAATTAAGTCCAAAATCTTATACAATTTACACAAGCATAAGGCACTGACTTAGTTGGATGAGAACAACTTTTCAGATTTATTATTTTTTTATTGCAGCATATTTGCAATGGTTTTATTGGTCTATTTCACCTTATATTCAGTTATAAGGTAGGCCAAAATAATCAGCACAGTGATAACTTGCAGGATTTCTAGTAATTTGTAATACCTAGGACTTTGTCCGCTGTAGACCTGAGGCGGTGACAAGGCCTGCAGATCGTGAGGTTCCTTTCCTCCTTCGTGACTAAGAACTCTGAAGAGTCTTTTGTCACTTGCGTTCATCTTGCAACTGTAGGACTCAATCCTGAAATTAAAGCAAAATAATGGAATGCATGAAAGAAAGTGAAATCATTTCTGAAATTATTACTATTAGTAAGCCATAGACTGTTAGTGTTTCGCAATACTTTAATTACAAGTCCAGACTCAAGTCTATTTCGCAATACACAAATGGTCAGAGCCTCAGAGGCCTATGTTCCTTTCATTTCGTGAATGACCAGGAAATCACAGATCTGGGATTTGAGTAACAGATTGGGTAAACACTTCAAATACTGAACAGTTTATCTAATCAATAAAGATCAATATTAGAACCAGGAAGGGATTGATGTAGTGATAAATAACTACCTTTGAACTGGTACACTTAAGTCCAATTACAGCTTATTTTAACTCAACTGATTGTATTATTAAAAGCTTCCTATTCATAATTAGTTACAGCAATCATTGGTTTAGTGTTGTTGATCCTCTTGATACAACAGTGATGTACTGATGTACCAGAGGGGTAAATTGCATAACCATCCATAACCTGGGCTATTGTTGGCTGGAAGCCAACAAACATCAAAGCAAGAAAATAGGTCAACACAGCAAAGCCAATTGATTGATTTACCTTCCTTCGATTTTGCAGTCTCCATTCTCAATGGCAAGAGCACAGTTGATTGCTTCAATCTTGGAGTTCTCTAACAACTTCATTTTGATATTTTGGTGGTAATCTATCACTTTCAAATCGATGTAAATATCACGTAGCCTTTCTGTGTTTCTGGAGCAATGTCAATGTCAGCTGTTTTTGGGCGGTTGTTTTTGATGGTTGTTTACAACAAAGAGATCACAATTACAGGTTGATTAAACACTTAAAAACTCGACGGTAAACTCGAACAGTTCTTAATAATACTTTTAGGGTGTTGAAGAATGATTCTTTGTTGACAAATATGAGGCATAGTCAGTTCCTTTTGTCCCAAATCCGTTGTTTCCAAACACTCAAATTCCAGGCGATCCATGAAAAAAGATGATAAATTCCGAGGTAAAATAAGACAGGCCGACGGGTGACTTCTCCTCCTTATGCCGTCCAAACGAATCCTTGATGTTTCACGAAAGTATCGTGATTGTCAAACTTAATTTAAATCGGCCAAGTTCAGAAAATTTGGCGATTTTCCGACCTTCAAATCAGCTGAGTTCTGTTGATCGTTCCAGTTCTGCTTGAAAACAATCCCACAATGCACTCTCCATGGATGATCTCATTTTGTAAAGGGGGATCAGCTAGCAATTATCAGGACTTTTGCTTTCTCGGCCAGCCGGTCAATCAATTAATTAGCTACACACACATTTTTCGAATTTAAAAATTGTAGTTCTATCAATCGCTTGAATAAAAAAATGCCGTTTTTGAAAATTAAATCGGTAATTGTAACTTGACCCACCCACACAATGGAATCACCCATTTACATACGGGCACCTGCAACCCAAAAAAAACATGAAGTTGTTTATTTGACTTTTTCCTGCAAACCTGTGTCATTTTAATAATTTTGTAGATTGTCTTATCGAAAATTACCACCCAGTCAACTAAAATTTTGGTGTAAAATATTTTTATTAAAAAAAGATAATCAGTTGCTATGACGCATCTCAGATGACGTCACGAGAAATTTTGGGGAAATCCAGTGGGGAATTCCGACAGTTCTGAGTGAAGTTGTTAAGTTGTCTGCTGTTCAGTGTGTATTTGGATTGCTTCTGATTCAGAAGACAAAGACCTGAAGATGATCAGACAATTGCAGACGTGACAAAGAATACAGGTAATTGTTCAGTAACTTTTTAACGACGCAGGGAACTTAAAAAACATTTAGAAAGGGGTGTACTACCTCTGCAAGTGTAAACAGTACTGCTATAACTGGATCCTGCATCTGGTGATCATGTCAATAAACTTCCCAGATGATGTGTCACACAGTGTCAGTAAAAGTGCTTGGTCATATTCATAAGGTGTTATTAAATTTTTGTAGTTTTTATAACATTTTAAGTAGCTACTGCTGTGCTAATTCTAATACTAAAAAATAAAATAAAATTTAATGTTAGGCCTACGTACTGCACTAGCAGTGATAAGTTAATTGTGACAATTACTTTTAAATTGTGCAGGTCTAATAATATTTATTTTTTATTTGTAATATTTTTGTGCAGGTGAAAAGCAGCGATGTCTGTGCCGTTAACGGTGACTAGCAGCAGCCCCAATTCCCCTCCGGGCCAAGCAGCTCTTGGCCTGGTAGCTGGAATTCCCAGCAAGGCACCAACTAGTTCACCTTTGGCCGCAGAAGATTTATTGGTCCAGCTACAAAACGCAATAAGCAGCGGCAATGAGGAGCAGGCTCAATTTCTGGCGTTGCAGCTCGCTAAACAAAAAACCAAAGTTTCAATATCTCCCAAGGAAGCCGCCCTACAGCAGCAGAAAGATAGGGTCGTTAGGTAATACATTTTTTGTAATAAAAATATTTTCTTTGCTATCCTAATTATCTCATTTAATGGTGAATCTCTCAGATTCTCAATCTTTTTTTGTGTCATATTAGTTGCCAGAATAGGTTGATATTTGTGTTTAATAAATGAGGACTACCCATTTTGGCATTGGCCATTTAAAATTTAAGGTTGTGATGTTAAAAATTTATTTAAATCTGCAATGGTTCATTTAACATTTCAATATTTCATTCCAGAGTCAAAATATATGTAGAGGACCGACAGAGAACGGGAAGCTTTATATTTATGAACTTGAATCCTGCCATGAAATTTGAAGATCTGAAGAAAAAGGTAATAAGGATATTTGGATTTTTTTTATGGTAAAGTTGCGCAAATTACACTGAAACATTGCAATCTACCAATTGAAATTACAAGAGCTCTGATACCTACTTTTTCTTCTCCCAAAATTTCAGAATAGAATAGACTTCTTTTTCAATTTATCTTTTTTTAATGCAATTTTTGCTGGATTTTCTAGAACCTTATCTTTCTTCGTGATGGCACCTATACATTTCCGCAATAATTCCACAATTTAATTAAATATTATTTATTAATTACGTTGGAGGTTGGAAAAAAATCTGTAGTTTTATCGGACGGATTGATGGCTCCTAATTTTTAGCTGTTAATTGGGACATTTTAGGAGGGCTGGAATTTCTATGTTCTCATTTATGAATAAAACACTTCAAGTGGATTTTCATTTTTGTTTGCTCTTTAGTCTGTATGTGATTTATAAGGAAGTGTCATTAATTTAAAAACAGTGATCATTGTGATAATTCATCTGTAACTCTTGTATCTGATCATGTTAATTATGTCCTTATCATTTGCAGATGTTAATAGAATATGGGTTTCCCCCAGAAGTCCAAGTTTGGATCGTTGGCCAGCGCATTGCCAGAGATACCGATACCCTGGATAAGAGGGACATCAACAAACCTGGAGCATCTATGCATCTCTATTTACGCTCAGCTGAATCAGTCGGGCTCACTCCTCACGACTATCGCATCAAATATGGTCATTTACTGCCTTCAGGTATACACAATGATGCACTAATTACGTGCTGATATTATTGCATAAATTTATCAGTGCGCATTTCTAGTGTATTTGCATTTTGTACTTGCCAAATCAAAATAGAAAGTACTTATGATTATGCAGACTGAAAGTGGTTTCTGTTTCGTTAATTTAGGCTTGCAATAAGTTTGATAAGGAATGGATGTGCTATGCGTACCGGAGGGGGGGGGGGGTTTAGCTTGTTTAGCTTAGTTGGCAGCTCTCTGGGTTTCCAATCGCTGAGTCCCGGGTTCGATTCTAGCTCTGACCGGGTCATCTGGACCTATGTTGGACAGCAGTTTCAGTCATCCTTTTTCTCATTGCTGCATGTGTTCTCCTCCTGTCCTAATTAACCTACCTAGTGCATAATGATTATATGAAGTTAAGAAAAAGGGCCATCAGAATTACCAAAAATGACACTCTATATGATCCAATTGATGTGTACAGGTCGACATGTGAGCGTATTGCTTTGAAAGTGTATGAGGATGAGTCTCATCCACTAAACAAATTCATGTATTTTTTGCCCCATGGAGCCAGACTTTGTGTGCCTTTGTGCAAAACTGTAAGGTTCAGAAACTCTTTCATTCCTCAAGCAATTAACATTTTAAATGTCATGAAACCATGGTCAGCTGTGCAAGTAAACTAATGCTTTGTTTAATTTGTTTGTTTCTTTCATCATTTCAAATATTTGCACCAACAATATCATTCTGTATAATTGTATATATTTTACATGAATGACGGTCAATGACCAATAAAGAAGTCTTAGTCTTAGTCTTATAAATACAAGACATGTATGTAGCCCCAATCACTGTTTTAATATTTACTCTTATAAGGATTAGGTCCAAATATGATTCTGGCTCTGACCAAAACACCTAGAACTATTTTTGGTTTAAGGTTTGAATCACGCTTTACCTTTTGACTGTGACCTTTTCTTTTCTTGATTACCTCACCAGACATAAATATGGGACGTAAAGCCCCAGTTTGCCATAGGCTGCATCCCTTACATGATATTTGCTCTTGCACTTTATTGTTTTGCCAAAGCAAATTGAAAACTCATGTTCCCAGTTTTAGAGGTTTCAATGATCATCCTTTATTTATTGCAGATCTATCTTCAGCAAGAGTATCGGCAGCAAACGAACCAATCAGGAACCAGCCTCGTACAGCCAGTCCTATTGTCAACCTGTCTTCTCAACCAGCCAGTAGTCCTTCATATTTACAAAGAGAAATCCATAGACCAATTGCAGCAGAAGTCAGTCCTATTGCCAAGTATGGAGGTGACAGAGCGCCCCCTAGAGCATCTCCGATTAGAGACGTTCACCCCGCCACAATGCCTCGTGACAGGCGAAGTAGAAACTTAGAAGATATCAGCAGAGTATGTTGCTATTGATTATAATAACTTATTATTATTAGCAGCGAATATGTCGAGTGAGAGTTTTATTTTGAATACTGATCTTGGATTACGGCCTCATATTGAACATGTATACATGTCTGTAAATGTGATACCAGTATAAATTTATCTTCATGCTGCTTTAAATTCTAAGTTGGTGGAACGTCAATGTATAGGTACAGTCAAATTTATT
The DNA here is from genome assembly GCA_026936325.1 of Platynereis dumerilii. Lineage (NCBI taxonomy): Eukaryota > Metazoa > Annelida > Polychaeta > Phyllodocida > Nereididae > Platynereis > Platynereis dumerilii. Next base: position 6,408,846 of record JAPTHN010000003.1, on the reverse strand, counting down.
AGAAAAAATAAAATCTGATTTAATTTGTCAGCAAGTCCAAATGTAATCGGTCTCTTCTATTTTCTTGCAATTTGTAAAAGGAGTGAATTAGTTATTTAGCTGTTGCTTTTTCAGTACCACTTTGTTGAAGTTCTAAAGTATTTTGCTCTTCTGTTTTAATGAGGAAATGTCAGCATGACATTAACATTTTTTGACGATCAAATATATAGTTGTTATCATTTTCACTTCCTTCTTTTTCAGCAATCAGGCTGGGCTTGTTCCGCGTGTACTTATATCAACATTCCAACGCGACCGGGCTGTGAAATATGCGGGACAGACCGCCCTGCCACCTACAGGATTCCAGAGAAAATAGAACTACCCCTCTCGGAAAGGTTGCGATTGGACAGAGAAAAGGAGTATGAAAGGATGATGCAAGAGGTAATTATAATATTATAATTAGGGGGAGGGGAGGTATTTTTAAAACTAGAAGTTGTGTGTATTTATTAGATCTGTGGATCTGTATGTAGATATTCATTTTTCCTGTGTGAGTTTTTTGTGTGTTTTTTCCTCCTTTATTTATTTTACTGCGTGATGGCATCTTCAGAGTGACAATTGTGTTTTAATCCCCTTATTTATTCATACATACTGGCATGATACTGCCTCCCCCCTGGTAATTAAAGCTGATCTTAAACATTATCAAATTTAAGTCTTGCGAAACAAGTCTTTCCGAGATATCAACCATTTGCTTCACATGCAAGCCCAAAATGACCATTTAAGTGTCGAAAGTTTTAGGGAATCTTTCATTTGTCAATAAGGTTAATAACTGTTATAATGAGATAATCTGACAGCTTGAATGTACTGTAAGCATGCAAAGTGCCATTGCCACCACATGTGAATTTGCTTTCATGTTTTCTATAAAATTTCTTGTCTTGTAATATTCTAGACACTTTTGTTTCATTTAAAATCTCAGCATGCTGATACATATTATTTTCAATTTGGCATATCCAAAGTTTTTACCAATAAATTAAACTCAAGAGACAAAAATATTGTTTCTTTGACTTTTAAAATCAAAATCTTTATAACAAGCAAAACAGAGAGAGCAGCGTGCAAATCTTTATGTAAAAAAAAAGAAATTCAGTTGAATTGTACAAAACATAGTGAAAATGAATGGAAACATAATACGAAAAAGCAGGACTAAACAAATTACTATCTTCTGAAATTAAATCTTGTTGATATATTGATACTTGACGGTAAATTGACCTGTGGTGTTTCTGGTGTTTTGTGTGCTTCAGTTGCAAGCTGTGCAGATGCGGGAGGTGGAAGTGAGGCAGTCTAGTCCGTTCGGTGGAGGGATGTCGCGAGATGTCGAGACGGAACGACGGAGGTTACAGCACCGCCGAGAGGAGGAGCTGCACAACATGCTGCAGCTGAACGACCAGATCAACTCGTTCCGCACAAGGTTTCCTGGTGGCGACCTCCCTCGGAATGTGTTAGAGGACATCTGTCGCCTCGAATCGCAAATGGACGAAGGAATTAAAGTTTTACGACGTCTCCAACACCAAGAGGAGGACATTCAGAAATCTGGGTTACCCCGACAAACTTATAGACGATTTGGCGACCAAGGAGATGGAGTTGAAAGGTCGGACTCTGACTCGGACGAAGGTCAAGGTCGCCGACCACGTCCCGAAGGTCAAGGTCGTGAAGTACATGTGTACTGGCAAGGGAGAGACTCGAAAGATAAGGACGGTCCTCAAATTACAATTGGTGATGGAAATGTCACTTATGTGGGTCAAAATGAACCCCAGGAAGGCGATGATAGTGAGGTCTAACATCATCAATAAGATGACTGCTTTCATTATTGTTGATTGATGTAACGTGTGACGTCATCAACATCTTGGAAAATGATCCTTTTGACATCTTTTTAGATGTCCGTTTGATACCCTCAGTTGTTCAATTCATTGTATGCTCTTATAATCTAACACTTTTTCAATACAATTCTATATTCTGCAAAAGATTTATTTATGACTATCTTTGCATTACTCAGGTTTTAGTGAGTAATCAATGCAAAAAAGTATATATGCACAGCCTACTCTACTCTGTTCAGTTACAGTGGTCCTAGCTATGATAAAACCCCGTTGTAATGGAGGGAGGGTTAGCTTGCAGGGCTGCCAATAGCTGGGTCCCTGGTTCGAATCCAGCTCTTTCCGGTTCATCGGGCCTAATGTTGGATGGCTGTTTCAATCATCCCTCACCTGATCGCCTATCCTTATCCAGGGCCGTAGCCTGAGCTGCATCCTAGGGGGGGCAGTGTCTGATTCGGAGGCACGCACACCCCAGAAAACAGCGTTGAAAAAATATCAGCCAAATTCTAGAGGGAGCAGCTGCCCCCCCCCCTACCCTTATGGAGGCTACGGCCCTGTCCTCCTATCCTAATTGGCCCACCTTGTGCATATATGCAGGACATAAATCCCAATTCAGCAATCTATCCATGTTTTATGCAATCAGCTCCTTCTGTTCTAGGATAGGATTTTTAGTGGAAAGGGCAAAGAGCACCCAGAGGGGAAACCGCACCCCAATAAGAGACCACTTCATACCCACAAGAGGGGTGGTCCTATAAAATAGGGACCGCTGTATTTGAACTTTTTATTTCTTGAATGCATGTCTAAAGTTAGTCTTCTCTGAGTAGGCCCTAAGTGTCTTTCATTCGATAAATTGCTATGATTTATTTACGTTTTTAACTCATTGCTTAATCAGATATTTTTCTTTGTTTTTAAAATTTTTGTTTGCATTCTTAATGATTCTTTTCTTTTGTATGGCCTTTATATTTATTTAGCTTACGTGGGCTTACCCTTGTGTTCCAATTCTCGGTGATGTTATAGCTTCAGTAATTCTTGCAATTTATTAGTCACTAATTTTCTCATGCGTGCTGAAACTGGTTATTCTCTGATCATTTACACTATTGCTGCAATGGTCATGTATAATAGGCCTTATATTATGCATGTGTGAAGTTGATTTTATTCAAGTTGTATTTAAGATTTTGATTTGTATTGAAATGTATATGGATCTCATGCTTGTCTGTTGCTTAGGTGTTTAGTGAAAATTTGGAAAAAATTCATTGTAGCGGACCCTAACTTGTGTCATTTCATCATTAACTTTGGCCTTAGGCCATGCTCAACAAAATATGTACAATTTGGATCATTTAAAAAAAAATTTTAACAACTTTTTGTGACATCGAAGTAATGCATCATTAAATAATGCATCATTAAATATTGATTAAGTGACATTTACCAATTTTGTGGTAGTCACAATGACATTCATAGTTCTTAATATGGTCATGGCATTGAGTCATTGATACTACACCATATAAGGGAGTAATAGACCTACACAAAGATGTTTCACTAGTTTCACTAGTTTCACTACTCATTTATTTAATAATAATAAACGGACATAGGGTATATATAACAGTGGACTTCAATGTTGAATGAGTGAGAGTAAGATATATTGAATTTATGAATCATTGTTAATTTTACGATGTTGTCTGCAAAGTCTTCAAAGTTTTTGAAGTATTATTTTGTACTATGTATGTTATTATTTTGTATGTTATGTATGAATATGTATTTGATGTTCAAGTTTAAATTATGCTTACATTTGTGACTTGATTGAAGCTTATTACAGGTAAAAATATAATCGGAATATGCTGTTAATTTACTGTTAAATATTTTGCAAATGTGTGTATTATTGTATAAGAGAGGTTGCAGAATAGTTCAATAAGTTTTTGTGGTGCTTTGTTTGTTGAATTGAGTGAAAACGCCAAAGAAACGAATAGTATTTTCAGTGCATTGGTATTTGGTAAATTAAGTAAATTTCTATTTTGCATCCGTCGCCCCTCGCCCCTCGCCCCCCCCCCCTCCAGTTCTCAGAATTCTGCTACCTCCCGTTGTTTATGTATATAATGTAAATGTTATTCTGTAGTTTCTTCATCTAGAATTTTAACGATGTTTATATTGCTATCTGTGATGTGATATTTAGTGCCATAATTTAACCGATTTACAAAGCTATTCAGAATGCATATATAATCTGGCTTTACTGTATTATTCGTTGATTGAAATCTGTCATAAATTGCATTATTGTGCATAATAATGTCTCACTGTATATGTGTGGTAGTATGAATTATTGAGCCTGATATATCATGGGCTCTGTTTGTTGTGAAATGACTGAATATTTGACTGAAGATCCAAATAAATAACAGCCTTTGCAGCTGCAATTTTGCAAAGAATTTTGAATATTCGTGTGATTGCATCTAAATGGTACACTTAAACATTGTTAATAATTGTATATCCCAAAGTGTAAGGGATGTAGCCTTGAAACGGCTGGGAAACTTAAAGAATAGAAGAATAGGAGACTTCAAGAGAGGAACAATATTCACTGAGGTAAAGATGAAAAGAAGAGAAAGAGGAGAAAGAGAGCAAATGTAAGAAAATAGGCAGGAAATAAGAGAAAATGGAGGGAGGGAAATAATAGGAGATGAAAAGAAAAGAGGGGTAATGTGAAATGGAGAAAAATATCCAAAGGAGGGAAAGAAAGGGAAAAAGAAGAAGAAAAGGCAGGAAAGAAGAGATGGGAGGGATGAGAAAGAGGGAACTCAGGGAAGGGAAAAAGAGAGGAAGACAGGGAGGAAGAACGGTCAGGAGATTGAAGAGAGGAATCTAGAGGTGGGGAGGAAGAGAAAGGCAAGAAGAGCGACTGGTAATAAAAATGAAGCAAAAGTCAGGAAAGGAGAGAAAGGGAATAAAAGAAGGAGGGAGGCAGAAGCCTCCAAGCAAAGAAGGGAGGGAAAACGGAGAATGACAGAAGGCAGAGAAATTAGGAGGAGAGAGAGGGCAAGAGAGAAGAATGGTGTCAAACCGGGGTTGAAGTTTGAATAGAAAGAGAGGGGGATAGAGAGGAGAGTAGAGCGACTCTTGAGCAAGAATAGAAGAAGAAAAAGTAGGAAATATAGGAAAAGGGAGGAAAGAGAATGAGACGAAAGCCAAGTAAGACTGGGATTGAGGGTGAAGAGAGGTAGACTGAGAAGGGAAAGTTAAAATAGAAAGAGGAAGAAAATGCAGGAAAGAGGAGGAAGAGAAAGAGGGAGGGGTACAGAGGGGGAAGAGCGAAAGAGAGGAGCAGTAGAAAGAAAGTAACAATGGAAAAAGGAGGGAACGGAAGGACACCAGAAAGAAAGTGAATAGAAATAGATGGGGAGAGAGGTAGACAAGGGAGACAAAAAGAAGAGCAAAAGAGGGAATTGAGAGGGAAGCGAAGAAGAGGGGGCTGAAAGAGAGGGAAAATAGAACAAAGGAAAGAGAAAGGAAGACATGGAAGAATGGGAGAGGGAAAAGAGGAAGAGAGAGAGGAGAATAAAAAAGAGGGAGAATATAAAAAAGGGAGGAAGAGCACGAAACAGAAACCAGGAGAGAGACCGAAGAAGACTGGAGACATGCGAGGAAAGAGGGCCTATCAGAGATAATTCTAATAACAATTTTTTACCCACGAAAACAAGTTATTTATAAGCCTATTCTTCTAATTTTTCAGAGAATGGAGGCACAACGGTTCGGCAACTACCGGAATCTAATGCAGACAGATGGAATGGAGCTGGTGGCTAATCCAAAATCCTTTACGTGTTCCATTTGCTTTGACGACATTGCAGAGGGAGACGGGGTCGTACTGAGGGAATGCTTGCACACCTTTTGCAAGTAAGAGATTGATTTTGATAAAAGTTTTCATTGTCTGAAATCTTGAGTGCTAGAATTTGAGGCAGATGTAGGGATGAGATAATGACCTTTATCAGAAAGCAATGCAATTCAAGGCATGCTCCACGGTTGTATGTTACAAGGAGCTTTTTAGAATGCAGGTCTTCTGTCATTTCTTTTTGTTTGTAGACCTTAAGTAAAGTTTTCTTATGTCACCTCAGTGCCTTCTTTTCAAGCAAAATTTGTAATTATACGGGCATCATTTTTTATGATTATTTCAGAGAATGCCTAGTTGGCCAAATAGAATATTCTTCAACAGCCTCAGTGAAATGTCCATTCCAAGATGAAAGCTATACTTGCAACGCCGACATACAGGACAGAGACATCAGGGCGGTAAGTATTCAAAATAGCTATCCTTAAGGGTCCGTTCACAATTCATGAGTTTTGTTGAAACTTGCCTTTAAAAATTGATACCCCCCCTTAGGTTTCATGCAGATTTTATCAGAAACATGAAAAAACTTAGAAGTCGGAAGTTTTTTTATCAATTTTAAAAACAAAATTTGATGAGTTCGGAGTTGTAGACATTTACAGTCTCAAATATCTCAAAGTTACATTTCTATTTTTTCTCTCCCAGCTGTGCGATGACGCCCTGTTTGAGCGCCACCTACAAAGGTCCTTGTCAAGTGCAGAGACGCTAAGTAGCAACTCATATCACTGCAAGATGCCGGACTGTGTGGGCTGGTGCGAATATGAGGATGAGGTATGAGTTATTGCAATTAGTGGAATTTCATAGTCTTCCCTCACATAGACATATATATTTAGACTGTTTTGTCTCCCAAAATGCTAAGAGACATTACAATCTCTAAAATTTATTTGCTAAACAAAAATGTTACTTTCATAAAACTGGGCTTGACGTTGTAGTTTATCTTTGTTCTGAGGAGTTTCATGGTAAATACAGCTACTTTCAGTGATTATCCTTTTCAAATAAAATTTCGATATAGTATTTATTTAGCCCAGTTTACTTTTCCCCGTTCTCTAGGTTTCAGTTTTTTCCCATTTCCCAGGAATATTCCATAAATTTGCTTTAATATTATCATGAACAAACTCTTTGTCAGATTACTATAGTCACTTTGTCGACAGAATGAACTCCGATCGAGTCAATTCTAAGATTAAATATCATAAGAAATCTTGCGAGGTAAAATAATATTTGTCCCCCTTTGACAGGTGAACATCTTTCATTGCCCTGTTTGCAATAAGCAAAACTGCTTGACATGCAAGGCCATCCATGAGGGACAAAACTGCGGTCAATACCAAATGGAACTACAGAAGAAGTCAAAGTTAGACAAAGGTGCTCGCAAGACAATAAAAGCCATACAGGTGAGTGGGAGAATTTTTTTATGGCTTTGAATTATTGCAAATCATAATGGTATTGAGAGTCTGGTACTCCTGTCCTATATAATATGAAAAATCTACAGAACTATATTAGGAGTAAGTAGTAGGTATACAAGTTGTTTTACCCGGTATATCTTTGTATACCAAAAAAATAATTTGTTAGATTAATCTCACTTTCATTTTTTCTTTCAAAGCATGACCCCAGCACCTGAATAATTTAAAAAATTTATTAAATTGTCAGAGAATAAAATAATTTGGGTCCTAAAAATGGAGAAATTTAACATTACTTTAAACAAAACATTGGACATTTCCTTCCAGAAACTGTTGAAAAAAGGAGATGCTTTTCATTGTCCGAGGTGCAACGTGGTTCTTCAAAAGAAAGATGGCTGTGACTGGGTCTTATGTACTATGTGCCAATTGGAGATATGTTGGGTGACGAAGCAGCCCAGGTGGGGTCCGCAGGTAAGTTGGGAGCCCGACAGTTTTCAAATATTTAAGATAAGGCTAGACATATTTAATTTTTAGCTACTCGGATTGACCGACAACAAATTTGACAGAATGAAAAAATGGAAATTACAGCTTTTTTTTTTGGTCCTACCAACTGACCCTAAAAAATGTGTCTTGAGAAGTTCATGGAAACATAAAATCAATTTTGCAAGGCCTAAATATTCTGCTATGAGAAAAAAAAGAGAATTTTAATTTGAATTCATTTTTGTTTATTTTTAGGGAAATGGAGACATAAGTGGAGGTTGCAAGTGCCGGGTGAATGGACGGAAGTGTCACAAAGACTGCATCAATTGCCACTGAAGAGATATGAAGACTCAAGAGCCAATTGTTAATAACAATCAGTGACAATCAATGACAATCAATGACAATCAATCAAGGAATTCTTCCGTTTCTCAAGTTTGAATGCCTACATTGGTTTAAAAAAAAAAGTGACAGAAGACTCAGAGAAGAAATTTTACTAAATTACAATGTGACAATTTTAAAAATCCAAACAAAAATTTTGGTTTCTCCCTACTTGCCTGGAAAATGAGATGTGCTGAATGTCACATTCTAATCATCAAATATGGTTTCTTTTAGCATGAATGGTCAATACTCTAATTGTCACTTTTTATCACTAAGTACAAGTTGAGAAATCATTAATGCTATCCTTGTTCCAGGACACTGCCAAGCCATGCTATTTCTATGCACCTTATGATCTACCATCATCCCTGAGTATTTCATATATATAGGCCCATTTGTCTTCCATGTATAATTGATCTTTTCTAATGATTTGAAATTAATGACTCATATCAGCACATATTGACCAGTGCCATTTTTAGATGGGCACTCACAGAGAAGCCTATTCAACTCGAAACATTCCAACTCACTAGGAGAACCTCTGCAAGCATTGTATTCGTATAAGGGCTTTGCTATTTTAAATGACAAATCAGGGCAAATCAGAACAAATCCACTGCCTTGGTCACATCCATGACTTGTTAATATTTCAGGGCAAAATAGCCCCCAACGATACAGCCGTCCTGTACGTCTAGCCTATGGAAATCCCTGAAGCCAAATCGATTTAATGGTTTTGTCTCCATTCAAGTCCATTGTAAGCCTATGTATTTTATTCCAGACGTCTGTCTTCCAATCAATTTGATTTTTGTTTTGATTGTCCATGAAATTTGACTTATATATAACATGGTACGATCAATGTCAATCATAGACTTGCTAAAAGTTTGTATAGTCCACAGGGTTCATAAAAATTGTAACACCATTTGATGACTGAAGTTTTATTTTTTGTGCCAATTTTATGTTGCCACGTCTATAATAAAGCCATGTGAGGAAAACAATCAAGCAAACTTAGGCCTACGTTTCCTTTGGTCTAAAACAAGTCCAAGGAATTTGTATTTTTTTTATAAATCCCTGAATTTTGTCTAGAAAACTCATGAACTTTGCTTTTCAGATCTGACCAATTTTCCACCAAAATAAAATCAATCAGATCAATTTCTCTTTTATGATATTTATTGTAATAACAAGTACAACATATACATCATTGCATAACAATAATAATGTATCATTCATATTTTCTCTTTCATTCATCTCATTTTACGATATTGCACACAACCCTGTAATGTATAACAATTTAAGAAATAAAATTTCTTTCTACAACACTTCTACTTCAAATTTACTAAAGAAATACAGCTCTGGAATGGCCTTCATTGGCCTTTTTGACCAAATTCACTCAATTAAAAAAAAATTCTAATTTCTAACAACCTTTCAACACAAGATTGAAGTAATTATAGCATTATAAGTACATTTATAATTATGTGCAGTTGGATTGGATTAAATCACAGACTTATCATGACATGCATTGAATCAAAGTTTGTCTATAATAGTTCTATGATTTAATCAATTTTCACAAACTCCCATTCAGCACAGCCTTTTAAGAAATACAGTTTGACCAAGTAACTTAATTGTCGATTATTCAACATCATAATTTTCAACTACTGTTCTAAGTGTTCTTATATTTATAATAATCTAGACTTCCTACTATTCACCTCAAACGATTTAAACTCCAATATATCACTAATCAGAAAATCCTGACAATCTGCATTTCAAAACAAGACAATTATACGATAATACATCATATCCACACTCTGTATCAGCTACATAATTTATATTTACATCCTAGAGCTGTACATGTAATTTGTTCAGGGAATTTCATGACTAGGATTATAAACATAACATTTCAGGGAAACAATCAGTATAGGCCTCCGCTCTTGGTGTGACCAATATATTTCAACCACAGCAACTTGTTATTTTCATGAGAAGGAATTAATAGCAAGTTAATATGTGTAAAGCGACATACATGCTTATTACTTAAAGGGTTTAATGTTTTAATTGGGGATAATTATAATTATTATAATATAATTGCCAAGAAACAATAGCAGCTATAATATTTGGAAATCACACATGAGTATATGCGACATGATTTTCACTTATTATATACATCATCAAGCATATATTGGAATAACTCAATATTGAATGGAAGTATCACCAACATTAGCAATAAATGGAATTAATATTAGCAAATAAATAGGAATACACTTGGTATAATTTGCGTAAAATCACATAAGTTAATGGAATACATGAATATTGGGAGTAATAAATGACTTTTCAAGAACAGAACTCTAGATCTGTATCTGCGGGACTATCATGGAACATGTCTGCGGACTAATAGCCCATAATAGAACATTTCAAATGTTTGCAGTTCAGTTACAGAACATTTTGAATTTCTGCGAACCTATTATGGAACATTTTGAATGTCTTTGGAATGTTTTTTGTTTGTTTTGAAACTCTTCTTGAGTGCGAGTTCTTCAAATCTTGAATTTTGTCTCGGTGCCATCAACGGTTAGTAAGACAACAGTTCTGGGGTCCACCCAAATAAGACGTACGAGTTTCAGAGGATTTGAATTTGGCGCGAAGCTGATGGGTTGCGTGGTGATGGTTTTGATGCATTTCGTCTGTTGCGATCCAATGCCAAACAGGCTGGAGGTTGCCGTCTGAAAAAATAATTTTAAAAGTTTAAATTCAGGAATTTTTTTCATAAATAAATTCTTGATCTCGTGTTAATTTTTTTCAAATGGAGAAAAATGCAAATTCATCAAATTAGACACATTCATCAAATTATTTAAAAAAGAAAATCTAGAGCGCTTTTGAGAATTTACAAAGACTAATCGTAGTATCACACTGCGCTCCAGGTGTGTGTATATATAAATGCTTGAACATTCCGGATATTGGTAAAAATCCTAATTTTTCTTCAAAAAAGATTTCTTGCAAGCGATCATAAAACATCAAAGACATCGTCATTATTTCTCTAATCAAATGTGGCTAGTAAGAAGTAGTCTCTGACTCGCACCTGCCAGAACATGAGTTTGCAATCAGCCACACAGAAAGAAGCCAAGTATTTCCCATCTGGATTAAAAGCTACGGCTGTCACTGCTCCCTTGTGCGCTGGAATTATCTGAAAATATTGATACAAATGAATACAGGACTTCTCAGTCATTGATATCTCAAGAAATATCAGAAAGAAATATTACAGTAGTTTCAGAAACCATCAAAGACGCCTTTATATAATAGTAACTTACCTGACATTTTGACTGTTTCAGTTCGTAAAAGGCTAGACCACCATTCCTAGCACCAACACAAATCCTTCGTGAGTTGAAACAGTAGCTGACCATGCTGAACCTGGAACAAGAAAGCTCATTTGTTAAATTGAATCATCAAAGCACCAGAAAATTAGGCCCATGAGGGCAACACTTACACATACATGAGACACTGGATGGGGGATATGGGGGACAGGGCATTAAAAAGTAAAATGGTCAAGGGAAAAGATCCATGGGGGACATAAAACCCCATCCAGAGCTGAGGGACAGGGAACTTGAAATTCAATAAGGAAAGTTGCAAAGGGACAAGGAATTCAAAAGTAAAATGGCCAAGGGACAGAGGGACACAAAACTCCATCCAGACAGTATGATAGGCCCATGATGACAAAATTGTACAAACCTGCAGATCGCAGGGAACACTTCTTGGAGTCCTCTCTGTTTCACTTGGATCATGTCCAGACAGTGGACACTCACGTCCATAACCTGAAGAATGGTTTGAAAATGTAACAACAATAGACCACAAAGATAAGGCATTTTTCACATAAAACAAATCGATCTATATTCTAAAACATTCAACCAAGTGACAAGGACCTCGATCCTCAAGGAAAATTTATCAAATTTAATGTATTCAACAAGTATTAAATAGTTTATTGGTCAATAAGTTCGGTAATATAAATAAGAAACCCCCATCATTATTCTCCATTACCAAATTTACAATACAATAATTAAATCTTCAATTAACTCATTGGGACTTACCTCGACTAATAAATCGACCACATCATTAGGAATTTTCTCCACAAGTAGTTCGACAACCCGGATGATTTCAGGCTTTCCTCTGACTAAGACAGAGTTGTGCAGCTGGGAGTGGGCTGTCTGGGCATTCTGGGCCATTGCATTATACCTGACAAGAAAATAATATTTCATCACAATGCTGTTATTTAAAGGATTGGATGGATGATTGGAGCTTTATGTCCCATATTTATGCATTTTGACAGGACAGGCCAATTAGAACAGGACTAGCACCCAGAAATGAGTTAAAAGAGGACTCAAATTGCTGTTCAACTTTTTTTTAAACAACTGACCAGAGATGGAAATGGAAAATTTTTGTTGGGGGAGCTCTCGGCTCGTGCGGCAGGCCATTCCAGATTTTTAAAATGGAAATAATTCTTCCACCAGAGCATAATTTTGGCTAAAAATACCTTGAGGACTGCAAAAGTAACATGATAATTGTAATTTCACAACTGATCATTGGGGGAGCTGTAGCAGGGTACAGCTCCCCCTGTTTTTTGGTCAAGGGAGCTCAGCTCCCCCGAGCTCCCCCCCCCCCTATTTCCATTACTAAACAACTCCAGCAGCAGGATTTCACCATTTGAACCAAGATCCTGCACGGATGTGTATGGCGTTACATGAAAGAGCCACACATTGGTGTACCCTAAATCTGACCGGAAAAACTACACTTCACTTATTCTTGATTCAAGAAATTTGAGATTCCATTACCTGGCAACCTCCTTAGCCATAGTAATAATAAATGCAGGTGGCCTCGCAGTAGCAATCAATGACAAAGCGTGTCTTGAGGTACGACAGGCGTCCGCTTGTGGCGTTAAAGGCAGGCCGAACGTCATACTGAAAAATACAATTTGCAAATTTAAAATGTCTACTGAATTTAGAGTTGTACATCCATTAGTGGCAGGTAATAGCAAGTTAATCATACAATGCATTAACGGAATTGACTGAAATTCAACTAAATTTAAAATTCCAAAATAAGAATGAAACACTGAATATTAAATGAACATTATTTAGAAAATTAAAATAAAATACAAACTTTTTTTCTTTTATCTTATTGCCAAATTATCAAAAGGTTCAAAATGTTACCAAAAATAAATAATAAATTAGAAAAGTTAGCATTCACTACGTAAGTTAATATACAAATCAACCATCGATATTTTGAAATAAATTTGAGAAGACTATAATTTTCTTTAAGCTCAACTCATTAATGGTTAATCACTACACTAGAAAACTCATATTCGCAAGTAAAACACAAGTGCTTAAAACTCAACAACAATTAAATGCGGCAATTTCAGTGAACAGTGTTAGAGTCATATAGGTCAAAAATAAAATACAAATCATTGTGAAGACTTGAGAATATAGAACTATAAAGTAGAATTGTCTGTAAATTCATCACAGAGCTGTACATTAAACAAAAATTCCAGTTAGAAGTATAAACGGAGCCCAAAGATTAATTGGAATATAGATATATATTTATTTAGCTCCTACTGCGTGAAAGTCACATACTTCAAAATCACCCAAAACTTTAGTTTACCTGTAGTACGACTTAAAAAACCTGGTTTCAAAATTAACAAAATGTAAGGTTAAAGTGAGTAAGTTTTATCTCAGAAGAGTGAATATTTCACTACTAACAAGACTTGTATATTTAATGTGATTTAGGATTGATTAAACTGAAAACTTCTTCTTAATGTGTCAATTTTAAAATTTATTATCGATTTCAATAATTGACGACAACAACAAAAATCAGGGCTTTTGCAATGGTGATGATACTCCCTTAACAATTGCAAATCCACAAAATGTATATTCACTAAATTCAATTCTTACTCCAAAACATGCAATAATACCCAAACATAATAATAAACATGCAAATTTGATTAAATTCAAACATCCAACATAATTTTGGGGAACCAAATTACGATTTGTCATTCAGCACCTCCCAGCAGTCTATCATACTATACATCAAAACAGAGTCAAGCCACGCCCCTTCAGACATAAACTCCTCCCATCACAGCAGACTCCGCAACTGAAGCCCCACCCATTCAGACGATTTCTCATGAGAAGCCCAAGGTAGAAATAAATTTCAAAAGAGTCATATGTTGAGATAGGAAGAACTGGTAATTAATGGGAGGGGCTTAAAGCAGAAGGGGAGGGGCTTAAATCAGAAGGGAGGGGCTTATATCAGAAGGGGAGTGACTTTAGTTGAGGGGAGTGCATTTGTTAAGAAGGAGGAGCTATGTTGAGGGGGGGGGAGGCGTCATATCTAAAGGGGAGTGGCTTCAGTTGAGAGGAGGTCATCAGTCGAGAAGGAGGACATATGATGGGAGTGGCTTATCTCCAAAGGGGAAGTGGCTCGTCTCCACAAGGAAGTGGCTTCAGTTGAGAGGTGACCATTGTTTGAGGAGGAGCTATGTTGGGAGGGGCTTACATCCAAAGGGGAGTAGCTTCAATTGACAGGAGGCACTTCTTGAGAAGGAGGAGCTAAGGTTGGAGTGGCTTATCTCCAAAGGGAAGTGCCTTCAGTTGAGAGAAGGGCATTTGTTGATGACGAGCTATGATGGGAGTGGCTTATCTCAAAAGGAGAGTGGCTTCACTTGAGCGGAGGCCAATTGTTGAGAAGGAGGAGCTATGTTGGAAAGGGGAGTGACTTCAGTTGAGGAGGAGATGCGATGGGAGTGGCTCAGCTCCAAAGGGGAGTGGCTTCTGGAGGAGGCCATTTGTTGACGGGACCATTTGTTGAGGAGGAGGAGCTGTGCTGGGGGAGGCTTAGGTCCAAAAGGTAGTTGCTTCAGTTCATAAGAGGCCTATCTCCAAGGAGGGAGGGGGGTGACTTCACTTGAGAGGAGGCCATTTGTAGAGAAGGAGGAGCTATGTGGGGAGGGGCAAATATCCTAAGGGGAGTGACTTCAGTTGAGAGGAGGGCATCAGTTGACAAGGAGGAGCTATGATTAGGGTGGCTCATAGGGGAATGACTTCAGTTGAGGAGGAGCTATGACGGGAGTGACTTATCTCCGAAGGGGAGGGGCTTCACTTTGCAGGAGTCCACTTGTTGAGGGGAGGAGCAGCAGGTTTGCTGCAGGAGGCATAGGTCCAAAGGGTAGTTGCTTCAGTTCATAAGAGGCCTATCTCCAAAGGGGGGTGACTTCAGGAGGGCATTTGCTTAGAAGGAGGAGCAATGATGTGAACCGCATAGGTCCAAAGGGGAAGGGCTTATTTTCAAAGGGGAGTGGTTTCACTAGAGGGGAGGGCTTTTGTGGAGAAGGAGGGAGCTTCTGTACATATATAATACGGGGTTCCATGATGAGACTGCCAGGAGGCTTGATTATGATGCAAAAGATGAACAACAAAACATTCCAAATTTTATTCTTGTGTTGGTTAGACTGGGCATCAATGATTTTTATTTCCTCAACAAGTTTGGAAACAATATGTGACCTGCTCCACCAAATGAGTTCAAAGTTGGCATTATATATTTCTCAGAAATGAGAAAAATGTATTAAAAGGTCACATTTGATTTTTTTTAGCTGTTGGTACCATGTTTTAGCAAAAGTAATTTTCTTTAAATATTGAAGACCATTTTACCAAAAATTGATTTTGAATTATCTAAATTGAATGTCCATCTCGATTTTCTTAGTTCTTTAATTGCGAAGGCGGGAATTTCAAGTGCCATTTTCTCAAAGTTTGATGTTTCGTATCACCGATGTTTGAGGTGCCATATCTTTGGATTGGATTGAGATATCAAAACATACTAAACATCATTTTAAAGCTCAATTACAGTACAATAAAGTCATTTTCATAACTAAATATGATAGGAGGCTGACTTTGAACCCATTTTGGTGGAGCGGGTCACATATACTATCAGGTAACGGTCGATTTTTGAAAAGGTACAGAGGAAATTAGTTCCATTAACCAACACCAGGGAGAAACTTACCTTGTTGAGCCCGAACTAAATAATGTACACAAGAAAACCATCAAAACTATGGTGTAAATAATTTTATTGGGGTTGGACGGATTTTTCAATTGGACACCTCAAAGCAAGATGTTCACAATGTATTTGGATAAAGGTAGTCCTTACAACTGCTTACTAGATCTTGCGCCAACCTCAAAGCTAAAGAAATATTAATCACAGTCAAATCTGGCAAAAAGGAGAATGATATTTGCCTGCTCTCTTTTGATGTAAAATTAAATCGATATGTGTCACATTTAACAAAATGAACTTAGCCTTTCAAAATTACGTAGGATGACCTCAAAAAGATTAATCAAATTCAGGACCTTTTAACAACTGTACCCAGACAATTTTTCCCACATTAAAACCTCACCAAGAGGATTGCAAGGAGGAAGATACAAAGGCTCAAAAGAAATGATATTGAAAAAAAAAAGGTAACAATTAAGAAAACCTCAGATCTGACAAGAAATAAAGTAATTATGTGACCAACTATAGCTATGACATAAACTGAGTACACTAAAGTAATCAAAAGACCATGGCAACCAAA
Source organism: Platynereis dumerilii (assembly GCA_026936325.1). NCBI lineage: Eukaryota > Metazoa > Annelida > Polychaeta > Phyllodocida > Nereididae > Platynereis > Platynereis dumerilii. The sequence goes on along the minus strand of JAPTHN010000003.1, from coordinate 6,392,319 downwards.
GAACAAGAATCCACAGATTGCCAAACAAGATGGTATGCTACTGTTGTAAGTGAAATACAGTCTGTCTTGTCTAGCATGCCAACTGGAACTAATCTCAAAGTTTTACTACAGTGAGTTGTCATGATGTCCTTCGCACACTTCTGTCACGATACTGCCACTTTCCAAAGGCGTTTTGAAACAACCAAGAAATTCGACCAATTTCAAAGTGACATAGAACACATGAATTAACATTGGACATATATACTTTTAACGAAGCTCCGTCACATCACACTTGCTCTACCTATCTTGATTACTGTCATATTAGTATCAGACAGAACATGTACAATATCAGGCTCTCAGCATTAGGCGTCGGTGTGGATAGCACTGCAATCCAAAGCCAGATCTAAGCTGTGAACCCATTCACAAATAAAAGATTTCCTTTCTCTCTAACCATGCACTCAGGCCTACAAGGGTTGAATCCACCAATAATTTTTTCCGGAATTTGAGTCACACTCAATACTTTCAGTGTAGCAGACTTTAAAGTTTTTCATCAGCGTCTTTTAAAACCAATCAGCCACCAAGCTGTATAAGTTTGGGAAAGAGTGCAAGACTGAATATCCAGTCTGGAGTTTTGATAAGGTAGCATAGCAGCATCCGTCTATCAGTGCATATAATAATCTAGGCTTAAAGTGTCCTTATAAAACTACAAGCACAGTTGATAGAATACTAAGAATAGTTAAAACCAGAGTAATAAAGCGTATACACTCACGTAGGTACAAGACGATCTCCATCCACGCATAACTCCAATAATCCAAGAAGCACAGCTGACACATCCAAGTAAGGCTCCCAGACTGTGAAACCTCGTCCCAACAAATCTATCGCCGCTCTTCTAATCGGAGAGAATGCCGGGAGTTTCTGGCTTGGAGGTTGAAGAAGCAAGAACGTCAAGGCTTTACCTGGAAATGTTGCAAGAAATTATAAGAGGGGCTTACACTTGGAAGAGGAGGAGCTTAAACATGGAGGGGAGGGGCTTACACTTGAAGGGGAGGAGCCAATACTAGAAAGGGAGAGTTTTATAGTTGGAGGGGAAGAACTTATACAAAGAAGGGAGGAGCTTGAAGTGGGAGGGTTTACGCAAGGAGGGGAGGGACTTATAGTTTGAGAGAGGAGCATAGTTGGGAAGAACAGTTTATACATAGAGGGGAAGAGCTTATATGTGGAGGGTATATGTATGGAGGGGAGGAGCTTATACTTGA